>CM024334.1:5336182-5936182 GCA_014170255.2 Drosophila triauraria | reverse complement strand
GCCAAGGGCCCGAGCTTCTCGCAATACAAAAACTGGTATAAAAGCGTGGCTAAAACGCGGCCAATGTAAATACAATAGTGTGTGTGTGTGTGCTTTGACTTGCTTAGGACTTCGACTTCGCTACGTTTTCCTTCCATCATTGTGCCGGAATCAAGGGCGAAGCAGAGGTAGTTGTTGCACTCGTCGCCTCGCCCTCCTTCGCCAGCTTCAGTTGCTGCTGGGCGGCGGAGCTCAGACCAAGGTCTTCATCGCCTCGTCCCGATCCTGGCGACCGCCACTGCTCGTGCAGGTGCTGCAAGTGGACACAGGCGGCCATGGACATGTTCAAACTGGGATTTACGGCACTCAGGCCCGGTTCACCGGTGAAGGCGAGGCCGCAGAGGCCCAGGTACGTGTGAAACGGATCGGGCGTGGCCTGCGGCCACTTGGCAAAGCCACCGATCAGCTTGTCCTGCGTGCTCAGTATGTACTCGCGGTTCCTGGCATAGTCCGTCAGTTCAAAGCCATCCAGAATGCACAGCGAGGCGCCTATCCAGAAGGAGTAACAAGTGTCCACTGGCTTATTGGGACGACCCTGGAATCCGTCCATCTGCCTGAAGATAAGCCAACGCTTCATCCGCTCCACTGTCTCCGCATCCAGCCGCTTCAGCTGCCCGCTGAGATGCAGGGCGGCCAGGGCGCAGAACGTGGTGCCGCCGTGGGCCTCTCCCTCCAGCTCCTGACTGAAACCGTAATCGTAGCGCAGACTCCGCATGATGAACTGGTACATGGCCTCCTTGTCCACGTCGCCCCAGTAGTCCAGCATGTGACAGATGGCGGCGGCGCAGTAAACGAAACGCATATCATCCTCGCTGCCATCGATGCAGGCGCTGAAGCTGCCCTCCGCCTTCTGAACAGCCGCCACTCCATCCACGATGCTCTTGCGATCCAGGCGGGACAGATCGTCACCCAGGGTAACCAGCACGGCAATGCTGGTGTAAGTCATGGCCAAATGGCCCCACTGGTACCTCCGCATGCACTCCAAGAGCGCGGCGTCCTCCGTTTTCGGCACCATGGCGCGGCAGCCCTGCAAAGACAACCAATTAATCGATCTTAAAGTGGTTTTGCATGTTGTTTTCGTCGCTGATAAAGAGTGGCGTGATAAAGCCAAGGTGGCAGCGGGTGGAATGGGGACTGGCTGCGCAACTGGAGGGAGAACTACTTCCCCTGCAATTATGTATGCATATTTGTACAGCGGAGGTGGGAATAATAACAATAATAGCAAGGTGAATTCAAGTTGCATTGCTCGGGAAAAACCGAGAGCTTGATTTTCATTTAGTTTTCTCAGGAAGTTAAGTTAAATAAATAAAGTAAACACTGGCATAATAATAGCTAACTCTGTGGTATATACGATAATTATAAGCTTTTATGTGGCCATGAGCTATAATTCCTTTTAATCCGGAGAAATTTATGACTGTGTTCTTTGGCCATTAATTTAATTACAAATGAGTTAATAGGAACCACACCTTTCCAGATGGAAATATAAATAAAATAGACATAAAAAACCTTGAATTCCTCACTTATATTGACTGCACTTGTAGATGCAATGCCAAACAGGTAGGAGAGTATACTCCTCCTTTTGGATAACCTTTCTCAGAAAGAAACACGAATTGTGATAGGTTGGATAAACAATTAATACACCAAAGTAACCAGTAACCGGCATCAAGGTCTGCCGCAGTGTCTGCTGCCCGGCCACGTAAAGAGATAAGGAATGGGGATCGGAATCGGAGGAATGGGTGTGCTCTCAACGATTCTGTTTAACTTGCCAACTGGCTGGGCTGTTTGTTCACCTGACAGACGACGACTGACGCGAATTTATGCTCACCATAAAGCCGCCGCAGTTCTTTTCGCCGTCGCGTGGCACCACCAGTCCACCATAGATCCAATCGATGATGTCCTGTCGCTGCTGAGGCGCCACCAAGTGCAGGGAATTGAGGACATCTAGGCCGCAGACGGCAAAGAACACAATCGTACTCCTGATGCAGATAAACAAATTAATTTAAGAGTCCAAGGACACTCACAGGATTCCCCTCCACTCACCTAGTGTTGTCATGCGAGGCCATCCGTGCCGGCAACAGATTGAGG
This sequence comes from Drosophila triauraria, assembly GCA_014170255.2. Classification (NCBI taxonomy): domain Eukaryota; kingdom Metazoa; phylum Arthropoda; class Insecta; order Diptera; family Drosophilidae; genus Drosophila; species Drosophila triauraria. The sequence goes on along the minus strand of CM024334.1, from coordinate 5,934,058 downwards.
AAGCGTAGCAGGTTCTTGGCATGCTTCGAGAGCAGGACGGGCTCCGGCTCGGCGTGGTCTTCCATATCTATGTGGTAGGACATATCGGATGTGTTATTGCCGGACAGGAACTACGTTATCAGTGTGAGTGAGCGATATGGATATGACTAAGCGCTTCCGCAGTGGATGAGGCCTCTTCTCGGACAAGCGGATGGGTAGCGGAGATGCTCTCGGTGCGCCAGTGCGGTTTCCAATGGAAGTGCGTCCGCACGTGCCCATACTTAAGTAGTCTAGCCATTTACCTTTTGTTTATAATAAGCCGGTTTGCATCGCAATTTAGGGCTGCGACGAACGATAAAAAAATTGAAGAACAGCAGCGCAAAAAACAGCTGCTTCTTCTTTGCAGGTTTTGCCAATCACAGGGAAGGTGTTTACATGATGAAGAAATATGTTCGTGAATTTATAAATTTAATATATAACTTATAATTTTAAAATAAATAATTTATAAATTAAAAAAGTATATTTGATTTAAGCAGACTCTTATTATTTTTTTTTTATATGTTTAAGTGTATGGTAAAAAGTTCCCGCATAAACGCTCACAACACACTGAGTGTTTGCGCACCGTTGTGAATGCTTCTTCTTCGACTCAAAACAGATGTTTGTCGGCCGCATTTATTTCTCAATTTCTTAGTTTATATTGTTAATTGTTGAATTAATTGTAAAAAATGAGGATAACACAGTTTTTATCCAGCAAATTGAAGAACTTCTCCAATCTGCCCAAGGAGTACATTGAGCGCAGCAAGAAGCAGGTAAGGAAAAGAGGGTTTCTAAATGAAAAGTTTGCAGGAAACGGCTCACGTAACAGATTTCAAGGAAAAACAATTTTTAATAATAAAACCCATTTCTCTATGAACTGGACATCAGGTCTTCTGGCAAACACCCAAGGAACTCAACTACCTGCCACGCACAGTGGAACGCAAGCGGTTCCGCTACACAACGAACCGCTCATGGACGGGACAGTTCCGGCAGCAGAACATGCCCGGCACTGTGCGTCGCAAGGTGCTCGTGGATCCAATTGGTGAGGATTTGTGTACCTTATTTAACTCAAAACTATATAATAACCTTTCGTTATTGTTTCAGAGGACTGGAGCTTCTTTCGCGGCGATAGGATTGAGGTTCTGGTCGGCAAGGACAAGGGCAAGCAGGGCCTTGTCACCCAGGTGATCCCCGAGCGGAACTGGGTCATTGTGGAGGGTCTCAACTGGCACTACCGCAAGGTGGGCGGCGAGAAGGAGTTCCCCGGCATCATCATCAAGTCCGAGGCTCCACTCAATGTTACCAAAGACATCCGTCTGGTGGATCCCTCAGATCTGCAGGGCACGGACTTCGAGTGGCGCTTCACGGAGGAGGGCGAAAAGGTGCGCGTGTCCATGCGATCCGGCCGAATCATACCCATCCCGGAGACCAACAACCAGACGATGGACTACAAAACGCCGAATGCCTATATAGAAAGGGAGAAGGATACGCCAGGTGGGCAGCAGTTTTATCTTGTTAATCTTCTTGTTCTTTATAACTTCCTTTCTATGTTCAGCCGCTGTGGTGGGCGAGATCACCTTCCAGCCCAAGCTGTCCACCTTCGAGATGGACATCATGGAGGAGATGGGCATCAAGGAGGAGCGCACGCCAGCCAAGAGTTACTGGTATTAAAACTATGCCTACTCTTTATTAAAGTAATGTACAAAAAAATCCATTTTATCAATTTTGAGCAAATTTCTGGTCATTTGCGAACTGTGCTGAAGACCTCCTCGCGATGATCTCGCAGCGTCTTGGCCAGCCCGCTCACTGTGGCCTCCGCCTTGTCAAAGTCCAAGCGCAGGGTGTTGTTGAAGGTTTCGTAAAGCCAAGTGCAGGTCTTGGACATGTTGGCTTCGTAGCTGGTAAAAACGCGGGTGGTGTGCTCGTAACTGGAAGGGATTCGTTCGATATATTTACGGTTTGGAGAGGACCTCGATCGATTTACTCACCGCGCCTTGTTGGCTATGTCCGTAATCAGGTAGGTATTGCAGTGCTTGACCGCCAGGACTTGGCGATGACTCAAATACTTCAGTTCCACATGCGGCAAAGCCAGTTGAGCTGCTTCCAGAGAGATCATCGAGGCATGGAGGAGGCTACGACAGTCCAGGGCCCACTGCAGCTTCTGTTTGGGATCTCTAGAAAGGAAAAAGGCATTAGCAAGTGCTACAAATTCCTTAAATCCTTATGAAACCCACATCATCCTGCCCAGCTGCCGCCATTGCTTCAGTGCCTGCGTCGAGGAATTGGCAGCCGCTCTCAGCAGTAACCCACAGATGCGCCACTGCTCCAAAGCACTGCCCAGCTTATCCCTCGTATCCCGGGCCGTCTCCAACTGCTCGTCGATGCTCTCCTCCAGCCGCGTCATGTAGGTCCCACCACTTATGTAGGCTATAATCCCGTCCTGCTTCACATAGAGCTCATTCAGCTCCGCATAGCTCTCGACCAGCGTCTTCAGGCGCTCCCTCGTGTGCTCCAGCAGTTCGCCGTAGTATCGAATGCTGAGCAAATACAAAGCGGACTCGCTCAGGTTGGCAAAGAAGTCCTCGTGCATGGAAGCCTTGCGGGCATCGCCAATAACGCCCAGATTGTAGGCAAGCTATTAAGGAAACGGAGGATAATTATAGGCCTGGCCAAATTTCATCATATGCGCTAATTGCCTGGGCCAGGTCCTTGGTGGGCGTGTTGGCCACAATTTGATTGCCCTGCTGCCGGCCGCCCATTGTGTAACCCTCCTCCTCCTCCTGCATCTCCCGGCCACGCTCCCTGTCCCGCAGCGGAGCCACGTCCATGCCGTCGAGTCCGAGCATAGCCTCGTGCTTGCTCTGTAGGTGATCCACCCAGGCCTCGGCTGTGGCCATCCGAGGGCCAGGACAAGTGCCCTCCAGCTTGCCGATCTGCTCGTCCAGGCGCACATACTGCTCGACAATGTTCTGTGTGGTGACAATGAATGGTATTGATTATGGCAGGAGTAATGTCCGGTGGTGGGACCTGGGTCAACTGCAATTACCGTCACTCCGGCGTTCTGCCGCAACTGCATTTCCGAGCCAACTTCCGTGACGACAGGATTCGTCTGTGTCTCCATGGACGAGCCGCAGCCCATCGTCCACTCAAGTTGTCTGTCCTGAAGTGAAGTGCTGCACGAAGGTCGTCCACCCGTCCGGCGATGACATTTTCCGCCTTGTACCTTGCCAGCTCGCCTGTCCAGCGCTGAATGAGCTTTCGTTTGGGCCGTCATGTCCACTTATGAGGGAAAACACAATAGAAAATATTACTTTTTGCGCGCTGGCCATTAAATGGGGCCAAGCCGAATCCACCCGCGACCCCTGTTTGGGGTAGATGGGCGGCGGTGTGCCCTTTTTTGTCAGCACGTGTGTGTCCTTTAGGGTGTCCCTGTGAATGGGAAACAGGGATTAATTCGCAGAGAGCTTTGTAGGATTTAATGGTAAATTAATGCAATAAAAGGGTAATATTATATGAAAGATAACGACTATTATTTTGTAATATTAATAAATATTTGAAATTTTTTCTAGACCTTTATTTTGGTAGTATTTATTACCCCATTAAACAGGCTTTCCAATGGCTAACTAAGGCTCACCCGGGAGAGTCCTGTGTGTCAACAACAACTTGTTATTTGCTTTTGCTAGCTGGTGCTGCGTGGGGTGTGGGTTCCAGCCCGGTGTGTTGTGCTTGTGAATTGGCACACTGTGTATTTGTACTAACAAGTTAACAACAACCAACGAAAAGGCAAGTCCTTAACATCTGCCCATTGTTTAGCCAATGTGCAAGTCCAACTGGACGAAGGACGAAGTAGTGGGAGGTCCCTGGAAATTGGGTACTAATCGACCTGAAGCATAATCCATCAGCCTGGATAATAATCTAGATGTTGATAAATTACCAGCAAATTATGGGGAACGCTGATGAGAAGTCTTTAGTGTTAATAGAGGTGCAAATATTCTGTAAAAAGAAATCTGGCAATGTATTGATAATTTTATAACCAAATATTACTAAAATAAAATCCTAGAAAATGATTTCACCACAGACTTTATATTCAAGTAAAATATAAAACCAATAAGTCACACTATTCCTTTAATTTCTTTACCATAGCCATGTTTTCCTCATATTAAACCAATGCCCTTACTTTATGGTAGTATGAGGTCTGCAATCCCCTTGACAATTGGTCATTAAACCTGCCCAACTGCTGCTTCCATTCTTGGCTGAAAGTGAGCTATGGTTTGGGGTAAAAAAAATGTATGGAGGCACCACATGTCGTATGAGCAATGGAGGGCATTGAAGCGCGGTGCCACTTCAATAAATAATAATCTGGCAAAGTGTTGAAAAGGGCGGGACTACGAAATGCAAACTTGTTGACGGATTGGTAGCCCGCCCTCGTGAATCAGTGAACTAGGCGAGCAAAACATGGGAATACGAAATATATATCTGCGCCTGCGCCATATAAGACAACAAAAAGGCGATTTAATTTTCAATATTCAGTCGAACTATGAAGCTCTTCATAAGCGGCGAGGTTGAATGGTTCATTCCAACTAGAGAGACCTTATTTAAACAGTTAAGTACCATAAATATATATTTTTATTACAATAGATAACATATAACAAATTATTAAACAATGAAATTTCACTAAGAACTTACGCACGTGAACACAAACACTTTCTGATGAGATCTTCCTGATATTTCACTCCCTTCATTAGATTTTCACATATGTTTTCACAGTCGCTGCCAACTGGAAGCACAACTGGCTTGGGCCACTGCCAGGGCCATTGCGGAGATGGTCCCTGTGGCCACTGAGGATACTGTCCAGGTAAGTGAGGCCATTGCGAAGATGGTCCCTGTGGCCACTGAGGATTCTGTCCAGGAAATCCAGATAACTGAGGCCACTGAGGAAAAACGGGATTGGGCTGCCAGGGCCACACAGGGCTAGGATAATTAGAATAAGGATACCACCAAGACCACGGTGGGATTTGGGAAGGGAGTTGGGGTCGAAAAGGACAAGGAGGACGTGTCGTTGTCGGTCGAGAAGTAGTCGTAGTTACTGTGGGTGGAGGTATTGGAACGCATGTGGAAGGCATTGGTGTTGGAGTTATTGTAACAGGGGGAGCTGCAGTCGTTGGTGAACTTGTAACAGGGGGTGCTGTGCATCTTGGGGTTGTTGTAGCAGCTGTCGTTGGAGGAGCTGTCGTTGGAGGAGCTGTCGTTGGAGGAGCTGTCGTTGGAGGAGCTGTCGTTGGAGGAGCTGTCGTTGGAGGAGCTGTCGTTGGAGGAGCTGTCGTTGGAGGAGCTGTCGTTGGAGGAGCTGTCGTTGGGGAGCTGTCGTTGGAGGAGCTGTCGTTGGAGGAGCTGTCGTTGGAGCAGCTGTCGTTGGAGCAGCTGTCGTTGGTGAACTCGTTACTGGGTTTGCTGTGCATCTTGGGGTTGTTGTAGCAGCTGTCGTTGGAGCAGCAGTCGTTGGTGCTGCAGTCGTTGGAGCAGCAGTCGTTGGAGCAGCCGTCGTTGGCGCTGCAGTCGTTGGTGAACTTGTAACAGGGGTGCTGTGGATCTTGGGGTTGTTGTAGCAGGTGTCGTTGTAGAAGCTGTCGTTGGAGCAGCTGTGGTTGGAGTAGCTGTCGTTGGTGCTGCAGTCGTTGGAGCAGCAGTCGTTGGAGCTGCTGTCGTTGGCGCTGCAGTCGTTGGTGAACTTGTAACAGGGGTGCTGTGGATCTTGGGGTTGTTGTAGCAGGTGTCGTTGTAGAAGCTGTCGTTGGAGCAGCTGTGGTTGGAGTAGCTGTCGTTGGTGCTGCAGTCGTTGGAGCAGCAGTCGTTGGAGCTGCTGTCGTTGGCGCTGCAGTCGTTGGGGCCGCTGTCGTTGGTGCAGCAGTCGTTGGAGCAGTAGTCGTTGGAGCAGCTGTCGTTGGAGCTGCAGTCGTTGGTGAACTTGTAACAGGGGTGCTGTGCATCTTGGTGTTGTTGTAGCAGCTGTCGTTGGAGCAGCTGTCGTTGGAGGAGCTGTCGTTGGAGCAGCTGTGGTTGGAGTAGCTGTCGTTGGTGCTGCAGTCGTTGGAGCAGCAGTCGTTGGAACTGCTGTCGTTGGCGCTGCAGTCGTTGGGGCCGCTGTCGTTGGAGCAGCAGTCGTTGGAGCAGCAGTCGTTGGTGAACTCGTTACAGGGGTGCTGTGCATCTTGGTGTTGTTGTAGCAGCTGTCGTTGGAGCAGCAGTCGTTGGTGCTGCTGTCGTAGGAGCAGCAGTCGTTGGAGCTGCTGTCGTTGGCGCTGCAGTCGTTGGTGAACTTGTAACAGGGGTGCTGTGCATCTTGGGGTTGTTGTAGCAGGTGTCGTTGTAGCAGCTGTCGTTGGAGCAGCTGTGGTTGGAGTAGCTGTCGTTGGTGCTGCAGTCGTTGGAGCAGCTGTCGTTGGAGCTGCAGTCGTTGGAGCAGCTGTCGTTGGGGCAGCTGTCGTTGGGGCCGCTGTCGTTGGAGAAGCTGTCGTTGGCGCTGCAGTCGTAGGAGCAGCAGTCGTTGGAGCTGGTGTCGTTGGCGCTGCAGTCGTTGGTGCTGCAGTCGTAGGAGCAGCAGTCGTTGGAGCTGGTGTCGTTGGCGCTGCAGTCGTTGGTGAACTTGTAACAGGGGTGCTGTACATCTTGGGGTTGTAGTAGCAGGTGTCGTTGTAGCAGCTGTCGTTGGAGCAGCTGTCGTTGGAGCAGCTGTCGTTGGAGCAGCTGTCGTTGGCGCTGCAGTCGTAGGAGCAGCAGTCGTTGGAGCTGCTGTCGTTGGCGCTGCAGTCGTTGGTGCTGCAGTCGTAGGAGCAGCAGTCGTTGGAGCTGCTGTCGTTGGCGCTGCAGTCGTTGGTGAACTTGTAACAGGGGTGCTGTGCATCTTGGGGTTGTTGTAGCAGGTGTCGTTGTAGCAGCTGTCGTTGGAGCAGCTGTGGTTGGAGTAGCTGTCGTTGGTGCTGCAGTCGTTGGAGCAGCTGTCGTTGGAGCTGCAGTCGTTGGAGCAGCAGTCGTTGGTGAACTTGTAACAGGGGTGCTGTGCATCTTGGGGTTGTTGTAGCAGGTGTCGTTGTAGCAGCTTTCGTTGGAGCAGCTGTTGTTGGAGCGGCTGTCGTTGGAGCAGCTGTCGTTGGAGCAGCAGTCGTTGGAGCAGCAGTTGTTGGAGCAGCAGTCGTTGGAGCTGCAGTCGTTGGAGCAGCAGTTGTTGGAGCAGCAGTCGTTGGAGCAGCAGTCGTTGGTGAACTTGTAACAGGGGTGCTGTGCATCTTGGTGTTGTTGTAGCAGCTGTCGTTGGAGCAGCTGTCGTTGGAGCAGCAGTCGTTGGAGCAGCAGTTGTTGGAGCAGCAGTTGTTGGAGCTGCAGTCGTTGGAGCAGCTGTCGTTGGAGCAGCAGTCGTTGGAGCAGCAGTCGTTGGTGAACTTGTAACAGGGGTGCTGTGCATCTTGGTGTTGTTGTAGCAGCTGTCGTTGAAGCAGCTGTCGTTGGAGCTGCAGTCGTTGGAGCAGCTGTCGTTGGGGCAGCTGTCGTTGGGGCCGCTGTCGTTGGAGCAGCTGTAGTTGGGGTAGCTGTCGTTGGAGTAGCAGTCGTTGGTGAACTTGTAACAGGGGTACTGTGCATCTTGGTGTTGTTGTAACAGCTGTCGTTGGAGCAGCTGTAGTTGAAGCAGCTGTCGTTGGTGCTGCAGTTGTTGGAGCAGCAGTCGTTGGAGCAGCAGTCGTTGGTGCTGCTGTCGTTGGGGCCGCTGTCGTTGGTGCTGCAGTTGTTGGAGCAGCAGTCGTTGGTGAACTTGTAACAGGGGTGCTGTGCATCTTGGGGTTGTTGTAGCAGGTGTCGTTGTAGCAGCTGTCGTTGGAGCAGCAGTCGTTGGAGCAGCAGTTGTTGGAGCAGCAGTTGTTGGAGCAGCAGTCGTTGGTGAACTTGTAACAGGGGTGCTGTGCATCTTGGGGTTGTTGTAGCAGCTGTCGTTGGAGCAGCTGTAGTTGAAGCAGCTGTCGTTGGTGCTGCAGTTGTTGGAGCAGCAGTCGTTGGAGCAGCAGTCGTTGGTGCTGCTGTCGTTGGGGCCGCTGTCGTTGGTGCTGCAGTTGTTGGAGCAGCAGTCGTTGGTGAACTTGTAACAGGGGTGCTGTGCATCTTGGGGTTGTTGTAGCAGGTGTCGTTGTAGCAGCTGTCGTTGGAGCAGCAGTCGTTGGAGCAGCAGTTGTTGGAGCAGCAGTTGTTGGAGCAGCAGTCGTTGGAGCTGCAGTCGTTGGAGCAGCAGTTGTTGGAGCAGCTGTCGTTGGTGAACTTGTAACAGGGGTGCTGTGCATCTTGGGGTTGTTGTAGCAGCTGTCGTTGTAGCAGCTGTCGTTGGAGCAGCAGTCGTTGGAGCAGCAGTTGTTGGAGCAGCAGTCGTTGGAGCTGCAGTCGTTGGAGCAGCAGTTGTTGGAGCAGCAGTCGTTGGAGCAGCAGTCGTTGGTGCTGCTGTCGTTGGGGCCGCTGTCGTTGGTGCTGCAGTTGTTGGAGCAGCAGTCGTTGGTGAACTTGTAACAGGGGTGCTGTGCATCTTGGGGTTGTTGTAGCAGGTGTCGTTGTAGCAGGTGTCGTTGTAGCAGCTGTCGTTGGAGCAGCTGTCGTTGGAGCAGCAGTCGTTGGAGCAGCAGTTGTTGGAGCAGCAGTTGTTGGAGCTGCAGTCGTTGGAGCAGCTGTCGTTGGAGCAGCAGTCGTTGGAGCAGCAGTCGTTGGTGAACTTGTAACAGGGGTGCTGTGCATCTTGGGGTTGTTGTAGCAGGTGTCGTTGTAGCAGCTGTCGTTGGAGCTGCAGTCGTTGGAGCAGCTGTCGTTGGAGCAGCTGTCGTTGGTGCTGCAGTTGTTGGAGCAGCAGTCGTTGGAGCAGCAGTCGTTGGTGAACTCGTTACAGGGGTGCTGTGCATCCTGGGGTTGTTGGAGCAGCTGTCGTTGGTGAACTTGTAACAGGGGGGGCTGTGCATCCTTGGGTCGTTGTCGTACAAGAACATTTTGGTGTACTCATGGGCGGGGTTGAGTCAGTCGTTTCTGTGGAATTGTCGCTCGTGGCCGTAGATGTGGGAGTGCTTGTCTCAGTTGTCTCAGTTACTGGTGAAGTATCCGTGGTTTCATCGGGTTCCGGAGCCGGTGTCGTCCTTGGTCTGCGCGTAGTTCTCCTCGTGGGCCGTGTAGTCGTTGTTGGAGTCGTTGGATGCCAAGTTCTTCTCGTTGTCGCCAGATTATCGCCACATACGCAGTCGTCTGCAGGTATCGGCTCGGTATCTCCTCCATCGACGGGAATATTTTCCTCTACGGGACCGTCGACAACGGCTTCCTCTTCACAAGCTCCATTAGTCTCAACAACTTGTATGAGCAGAATGCTCACTGAAAGGGATGGACAAATGACTTAATTTTTGCTTTTATCAATATTGGATACTACTTACCACAAATGCTGATCAGGCTGAGTTTCATTTCGCTTTTGCACTGCGCTGAGTGTGCTTCACTGATAGTGCTTCTGGGTAATTACAGCGATCTGCTTTTATACCCTTGAATTCAGCCGAAATTCTGTTTGCTCAAACCCTTGCCTGCATGTGCCCAAATATTTATTTTGTGCTTTTAACTTTCTATAAATAAGCAAAGAGGGTCACTTATTCGTTTGGGCAAGCTTACTGAAACAGCAGTTTTGTGGCACGTTTCTTATGTAAATATTATAATGTTTAAACAACCCAATGTTAACTTTAACTTTAATTTATTTAATACAATTTCATTGACTTTGTTTATGGCAAAAGGGGGTGAATCCATTTAAGTTGAAAGCCAAAGCTAATCAGGGTCATTCTTACCTGCAGTATTGTCAGGAGTTACGGCTACTAATTAATCTTAATTCTTTATACAAAAAGGTTTCTTGTATTTAAGTCTACAGTCCTTTTAGAATTTCCTACAAACTGATTTTAATTATTTTTGTTTTCAGAATTAAAAACATGCCAAAGGTTTCAAAGGAAGGTAAGAAGTATTGTGAGTTAAAGTTTTAGAACTTATTTGTATGAGGATTTTATTGCCTTGATTTTCTTTAAATAAATAAATATATAATGGATATTTGGCAAATACCTAAAAGTATGCAATAAATCTTTGCTTCACGCACTTTATTCGCAAGTATTTGTTTAGTAATAATAGCACAAGCTTATTTATAGCAGGTGCGACTTAAAAATAGTTAATTACCTTTTACAGGTACTGGCAATACTTTCTCCCCAGCTCTTTTCAAGGCTGCAAACTGCACTCTATCGCGTAATTACATCTTTTCCACCCTTCACTCGAAGTACGAACTTTATATATAGACCACCCTGTCGTATGCGCAACTAAGTGCAACCAAGACAGAAATGAATGGGTCAAGTGAATATCTTTGAATAAGTTATGGCCTGGCGTGTGGCAGTGCCAAACTTGTTGATGGACACCGGTAGCACCTCCTCTCTGGGGCAGCGAATGGGGCTAGCAAAACAAGGGAATCCGCAAGAGATTATATGGCGCCTGCGCCATCCTGGAAAACGCCGACAATGGTTTCACTTTCAATATTGAAAGCACCGACGGCGGCTGAATGGAAGCCGAAACCCCGCAGCTGCCTCGCCTCGGACTCGGTCTCGGTCTCGGATTTGTTGTGTCTGTCGGCGTGAAGATTCCGATGCCGTTCAGTCGCCTCGTGCCTCGTGTGCGGCAAAGATGCCAGCTGCTGTTCCTCGCTTTTTTCCGTGAAAAACACTCACAAGAATCTGGACTCACTCTCTGGCAGCCTCTCGCTTTTCGCATTTCGCATTTCGCTGATTTTTCCGGGCCATGGGTTTGCGGGAAACCTTCCGTTTACGGCCGGATAGCCCCGGCCGGGACAAGACTAGCATTGAGTTGCGCCACCGGAGTCCGAAGAGCAGCTGCCAGCATAACCAGGTGGCCGCCGTCCAGGTCACCGAGCAATCCCTGCAGGTATGGCGTGCCCTGCCCGCCGAAATACGACATGATCCCAGCATGGCCAGCTTTCAAATGGAGAATGAGAGGATTCATGGTGAGTTTTTCGCAAAAGAAAAATATAGAAAAAAGGGAAATTTATTAAATTGGAAAGCTTATGAAATCTTTAAATAATTAAAGCAATAAAATATAAATTAAATTAAGTAATTTAATTTAAAGGTAAACATTCAACTAAGTCCCTTGTTATCACAGAGAGGAATTTGTCGTCTCAACTTAGCAAAACAATTTCCTTATCTTGGCAACTTTTACTTGAGTAAATATTTAAAGGTTTTCCCAGTTTTCTTTGCCTATCCCCCTTTCCCTTTGTATTTAGAGGGCATAATCTTGATATTTGATTGCTTTTCCCCCGTTTGTACCCACACTAAACCCCTGACAGGCAAATCAATAAGCCGTCAAACACTTGAGGCCACGCCACATATAGCTCGTAGTTAATTATTCAAAATGTACAAAAACCCACTTGTAGGTTCCTCCGCTGGAGCGAGTGACGATGACGATGAGGAGGACTACGAAGGCTACCATGAGGTAGACAGGAAAAACCCTGGTCGCTTGCAGGACGAACCGGGTTCTAGTTATGCCGGCTCTGATTTTCTGGATATAAAAACCCGGCCAGGGGATGAGAATGCCACCGATGACGAGGCCACTACCCATTCCGACCACGATCCAGCCAATGGTCCCGGCAATGCCAAGACCCAGGCAAGACGCCTCCATCACAAATCGAAGCGTTCCAAGGAACAGCGTCAGCGGGACAAGCTCTGGAAGCGAGGTGGCCTGCTCATCTTCTGGCTAGTGGCTGCCGTGGTGCTCATCTCGGTGGGAGAGAAGCATCTCCTGGAGAAGACCATCGATGTGCCCCAAGGCGAGCAGGGAAAGTGTGGGTTTTTTATGGTTTTTATTAGAAATATATTCTAAAATTTGATATATTTTCTTGACTAGTTTTCAAGTTGCTGCAAAAACCCACTGGCGACTTTCGTCTGAAGATCTATGGCGCTTTCAGGGAGCTCTCCACGCTGGATGCCGCTGAAAATGAGACTGAGACCTTTGGTTTTCTGACTGTGCAGCCGCAGGTGTCAAGTTACCTGGGCGAGAATCGCAGCAAGGTGTTTCAGGTGGGTGTTAGCTAACAGAGACCTCTATATATTACATATTAATTAGCCTAAAATATTTTTTACTAATTTTCTTTTCTTCCCTTAGGACATTCTCCCTGCCTGGCGCCTGCCTCTGCTCTCCGAGGAGGAGCTGGTACGTGCTCCGGCTGTGGCCAGTAATCGCACCTACCAGATGACCGAGGAACTGAGCGACTTGCTGGCCGAGAAGAACAGCGAGTTCCGCTTGCATATCTACAGCGACGTGGAGACGGATCTGGCCATTGTCCTGAACTACAATCCCTTGATAGTGAATGCCAGGATTGGCAGCATCCTGGCTGGCCTGATCCTGCTCATATTCTATGCCCTGCTGGTGTGGGAGCTCTTCGAAAGAGCCTTCGTGGCCATGATATGCTCCATCCTATCAGTGACGGCTTTGGCGTGCTTTAATGGTAACTGGATTGCTTATTTTTTGTTCCTTTTCTATATAATCTTCCCTTTCAGATCGCCCCAATATGGATGAGATTATCCAGTGGATGGACATGGAGCTGCTCACCCTGCTCTTCTGCATGATGCTCATCATTCTGATACTGACCGAGACCGGAGTCTTTGACTATCTGGCCGTGTTTTGCTTCGAGATCTCCGGCGGCAAGATCTGGCCCATGATATATAGTCTCTGCTTGGTCACCTGCCTCGTGTCCAGTGTCCTGGACAACATGACCACTGTGCTCCTGCTCACCCCGGTGGCCATACGACTGTGCGAGGTGATGCAGCTGGATCCGCTGCCCGTGGTGATGGGCATTATAGTTCACGCCAATATAGGAGGGGCTCTGACCCCCATTGGAGATCCCATTAGCATCATAGTCAGCACCAATCACTTTATTGTGGAGAATGTAAGGGGATTTAAGATCTTCTTTAAGGATTTTCTATAACTTTCTTAACCTTTCCAGGACGTCACCTTCTTGACCTTTGTGGCCCACACCTTCCCGGGCGTCCTGCTGGCCGTTGTCCAGAGCTGTGTCTATCTGCGACTCTTCTACCACAACATCGATGCCCTGCGCCTCAACGAGCCCAAGGAGATGAGCGAGCTGAGGCGGGAGATTAAGGTGTGGCAGCGGGCTCTCAATGCGGTGGGCTCCTGCTCCAAGGATGCCCAGTTGGTCAGAGGAACGCTCAAGGGCAAGGTCAAGCAGCTGGAGAGGAACCTACGGCGTTTGCAAAAGGGTGTGGGCTCCTCCGAGGTGTACACTCACACGCTGGATGAGCTGAAGCAGAAGGTGACTTACAAGCATTAATCTCCCAGAAATAACTCCAAAATAAACCCATCCCCTTGCAGTATCCCATCAAAAACAAGCCGCTGCTCTTCCAGTCCGCCGGAGCCCTCATCTTTGTCATTGTCTGCTTCTTCATACAGTCTGTACCTCACTGGAGGACCCTGCCTTTGGGTTGGGTGGCCCTGCTGGGTGTAATCCTGCTGCTAATCATCCTGAATCGCGACGACATGGAGCACCTGATGCAGCGCATTGAGTGGACCACCCTCCTCTTCTTCGCCGCCATGTTCGTGATGATGGAGTGCGTGGAGAGGCTAGGGATCTTCGCCTGCATTGGCGAGCTCACCGAGCATGTGATCCTCTCGGTGAGCTTGGGCCACCGCCTGGCCATGGCCATCTTTATGATTCTGTGGATGTCGGCGCTGGCCTCGTCCATCCTGGACAGTATTCCTGTGACAGCCATGATGGTGAAACTGGTAACCTCGCTGGTGGCCAAACCATCGCTGGGCTTGCCCCTGCAGCCTCTGATTTGGGCCTTGACCCTGGGAGCCTCGATGGGTGGCAATGGAACCTTGTATGGAGCATCGGCCAATGTGATTGCCGCGGGCATAGCAGAGCAGCATGGTTACAAGCTCTCCTTCACCCGGTATCTGCGCACTGTGTTCCCCATGATGCTGGGACAGATCACCCTGATGACTGTCTACCTGCTGGTGGCCCACATTGTCTTTGGCTGGCATTGAGGCGAACTATGACGACCTAAAATTACATATATCTATAAATTATATTTAACGGAAAATACGTTTTCTCACCTCAATTTCGCTGTTGTGTTGCCCTTTTACATTCGAATCTCGGTGTGTGTTTTCTGTATGTCAGCGTTTAAGGAAAAGTAAAATAAATATATATATATAATGATATACCAGAAATATGGAAGAACATATGCATTTTCGTTCGGTTTATAAACTGTTTGGCTGGACTGATCGAAACAAAAATAAGTTTTTGGAGGGGCAAACCAAGGTCGAGTGTGTAGTGTCGTGTTTTCAGTGGAGACTAATTTTAGAATTTATTGTGTAAGGTCAAAGTGGGGAGAAGCGTTAAAAATTTACAGGGAAATGTACATATAATTGAGGGGTATTTAAAGTTTCAGAGAAAAACTTAGGTAAAAGCGAATAATTTAGTTAAATTTGAAGTGTTAAAGTAAGTTTAACAAGCAAATTTTCTGTATATTTCAAGTGTATATAATTGAGAGCGAGACGGAGCAGCAGAGACGCAAAACGGGAGAGGAGAGGGACTTTGCCGCTCTTCCCCTTTCATCCCTTTCCTTTAAACTTGAGTACAGACGTACTCAATTTAAGGATAAAACCATTTCAATTCAAGAATATTTGTACTCAATTTTGGTGTGAGTACTTATGTATTCATTTTGAATTTTTTTTGGTCTGAAAGTAAGAAAAAAAAACTTAATCTAGGATTTTTTAAGAAATCCCTACTCAAAATAAGAATAGAACGAATTTGAGTACGCGGATTCTGAATTTCCGGATTCCATAATTCTCCCTACTAAGTGTTTAGTCTTCTTAAATTTCTTTCAGAAGTATGCTAAGTCTAAAAACCCTATTACTAGCACGAAAAAACGTATTTAAAAACAAACAAATAAATATCTTGCAGAAAATATATCTTTTTTATATTTCAAGTAGTGTACAAATTATATTATGCCCGAAAAAATTCTATAAATTTCTTTAAGAACATTTAAGGTCTAAAAACCCTATAACTATCATAAGTGCCACCAAGTAATTTCCTTAATTCCTAAACCTTATGTCTTACAATGTCCCCTTGCACCTAGGAAGACAAAAAACATAAACAGCCATAAATAATACTCTCGACTGACCATCGCCAAGTTCAATGCTGAGGCACGGGTATATATAAAAGTTATATACCAAATGGAAAGACAAACGCTGGTCAATAAATGAGCGCAAGACACAAAATAGAAAAGCAACAAGGGATTTTCTCTGGTTCGCCACTGCTGCTGCGCTTTCCACGCGCTCGTCGTTTTCCATAGGTAAATGGTATTTTAAGTTGGCCAAGAGGGAAATCCGGAAGAGGAGGAAGAGGCGGCGGCCGCTGTCCATGTGCCATGTGGAGAGGCGACCCACTGCCAGCAGTTTTATTGCAGCCGCGAGAGGGAAAGCCAATCGCTCGGCCGGGAAATGGGACAGACGGAATTTTAATTAATTCGCCCCAAGGAGTGTCTAGAGTGTAGAGTGAAAATTGGAAATTGGCTTAGACTAAGTGTCCGCCTCGCTCTCCCCGAAGGCCAATAAAGATGTGACAAGACTTCAGGGTCTTGAGTGCTTGTGTTTTGGTGTTTTTTGTGTGTGAAAATGTCTTCGCCTTATGGCTATAGCAAGCCCACCTTCATGATAACCGACCATACCCACGATCCCTATCACCTGGCGGCGCCAGGCGACGAGGATAATGACCAGGAGGAGGATGAGGACCAAGACCGGCAGTCCAAGCTGCAGGAGATCATCAGGTTTCTGCATCTCAATGCCAGGCATCGCAGCAAAAAGTAAGTATACGCAATGTCTTCCTATTTCCATATTAAGTATACGCACCGCGGGGTGCTTATATTTGTTTTGCTTCCATTTTTCTCATTAGCTTTACTTCGTTTGACATTTAATTGTGGTTTTCCGCGAAAAAAACTTTTCCTTTTTATGTCTCACTAAGCTCCTTAATAACGGTCCATTGGTCCTTGCTTTTTCTGTTTGTCTTTCAAAAGAAATCAATTTGCGAACATTTTATGGAACCTAAGTCGCTGAGAAAAGCGGCAGCTGGGCTCCACTTGGGATTGATTACAATTGATTTGTTTTAGTTGTTGGTCAAACATTGAGTGTGTGCCTGGAAGGCAAATAAAAAAAATCCAGCTGTGCGTTGGAGAACTCCCAGGAAATTATTTAAACCCACAACAACAGATTAAAATTGATGGGAAATCAAGACAAATAAATCTACGCAGCAATTTATATCCACAAAGCATAAGTAACCCACAGAAAATCTAAAATGTATTCAAAATCCAAAAGTAAATAATTAATTTCCAATTAAATTCTTGTTTTCCTGTTGAGAGAGAATTCCCCGACTCAACTTTCCTGCTA
The DNA here is from genome assembly GCA_014170255.2 of Drosophila triauraria. Classification (NCBI taxonomy): domain Eukaryota; kingdom Metazoa; phylum Arthropoda; class Insecta; order Diptera; family Drosophilidae; genus Drosophila; species Drosophila triauraria. The sequence goes on along the minus strand of CM024334.1, from coordinate 5,917,540 downwards.
AAAATGTGGTAACAATAGACAAAATGCCTGCGGCATTCGGAATAAGTAAACCAAGTCGCAGTACCAGCTTTCAGCTTTGAGTTATTCCAAGAAAAGTACCTTGTTCCAGACTTCGCTTCGGGGAACTATAATCCGATATACAGGTTGTTAATGCCTTTGGACACACGTGTGAATATTAGCCAAAGCACAAAGGAATATTATTAATAAACAATGGACTTGCATTGCGTTATATTGATTATATTTATAGCTCTGGGTTTCCGTTAGCTCATACTCGCATGTGATTCAGCAGCCTCTGATATTGAGACATCCGAGCGATGTACATCTCATCTGTTCCATAATTAATGGGACCATAAGCAAATCCCACACACAAATAGCTCTCGGGCTGTTATCAGTGGAGTGGAAAGCTTGGCGAAATATGAAAAACTACACACACAGTTGGTTCTCAATTAAAAGTTCCGCTTTGTTAATTAACAATTAAAGGGAAAACTTGAGATTGTAATTTACTAAGTTGAGTCTGATTCTGGATTACAACGTAGTTATAGTTTGTTGTATGAAGATTTACAGGGTAATTAATTTAAATAAAGCGGATGTGGTAGGTTTTATGGTAGAAAATAATGTTATATACATTTTATTTTAAATTAAAAAATATTTTAAAGGTATTTTATAGAGTTTGTTATCTTCTAATTAATTTTATTCCTCCCCAAATATATTTCTTTGTCAATAGTTTAAATTGTATTCAATATTTTCAAGTTTTTTCGATTCCTATTTCTTCTTTTTCTAACTCAAATCTTTCCCTAGACACCCTGTCTTCCCAGACAGGTTGATGACAAACCCAACCTGAAGGCAAACCTAATTAAATATGCACTTGTTATTTACATAATTATAGTTTATTAACTCACACTGGGCAGCCACTGCTTGTCTCAATTGTGGCTTGAGAAATTCCAGAATATCAATTCAATTTGCATTATAAAAGTGGCTGATAAAGAGCCAAGTATTATGCCATTTAAGAACAAGTATAAGTAGAATTCATCGATAATAGTGTTTGTTCAATAACTAGTTATGGCTATTAGTAAGATCCAGTTATAAACAAAAGACTTGGCCATAAGTCTAGACCTCCTCTTGTTCATTTAGAAAGTTTTTTTGGCCACACAGAACATCAGTTTTCTGACGCGATGATGACATGGACACGCTTCAAGTTCGACCACAAGTGTGTAGTTTGCGGAAACACTGTGCTGCCTCATAGTTCCAGCGATGAGAGGTGGCTACATATATATATATATATATATATATATACATATAGTACAACACCTCCTCCCTCCTCTTTGCAAAAGCGACTGTAAATACTTTTCTGTAGTTGCCAGAGGGCTGGGACGGGTTGGGATGAGCTTAGGGGCTGTAAAAGTTCCGGCTTGCATCTACTTATATGTTTATTTTGTGTGTGTTGTGTGTCGATGTAGGTTCCTCAAGGCGGTCCCAGCCATGCTGGCACAATTGAGAAGGGAATGAATTATGTATAGACTATTATTATATGGTCTTTATGGGATTTACTTGGTAATGGGTTAGCGGGGAATGGAATATTTAAGCGGGTAACTTGTCTGGCTTTGAGAGGAGGTGTTTCTTATAAATGGAGATATTATTTCAGGCGGGAAAAATATTTATATTAGAAAATGAGAGATTAAAGACAGCAGCTTTCTATTAAATAAGAATTCAGGCGGACATAAAGTTGATTTAAATAATTATTTTACAAATAATAAGGGAATAATTGCATAATTCTGTTAGGAGATACAGCTCCTAAGTTCTGCTTTAATTGATAAATAAACAAGCTTATAAAACACTTGTTGCTAAAGCTCTTAACTAAAGTATGATAAAAGGAGGAATATCCTCTTACCTAAAATATCCTAAAAGGAGGATTATCCTTCTCAAAGCACATAACAATTTGCAATTCTCTTTTTAAAAAACTAATAAAATTCTCGCACTGCGAGACCTAGCTGCACCTAACATTTTCCCGTGGATAAAACCGCTTGGACCTTGTGCAAAAATGCTAAAATTATTGTTGGCAAAACACCCACAAAGACGGTGCTCTGGCATTGCGTCTCACCCGGAGGAATATAGATCCGTTTGTTCATCAGCATTATTATTATTATTATCATTCTATTATCATTCTTTCTATTGAATGTGGGTGAGGAAAATTGCAAAATAAAAGAGCTCAGCGCAAGTCCGGAGCTCGAAAGCCGCTCAAATGTCAAACGCTCGTGACAAGAACTAATATACACACGAGTTCGCATTTAGTCGAGTGTGTTTATGTTTCATTGTCAGTGGCAGTGGCAGTGGCAGTTCCCCCCGTGATTCTCGGCGATTCTCAGGCGATGGAAATGCGAAGGAATCGAGAAAATTGAGACGACTTGATAAATAATTCGCCTTTTGTGTCCAGCCATGAAGCCCATGCAAATGAGAGCACGAGCGTGGGCTCAATCTCAATCTCCATCTCCACGGGGACTTATCATGTTTGGCCTATAAATAAACACATGGCCGGCTCTTAAATTTGATAAAGCTTCGGTACATTTTTTTTCATCTTCGCAGAATTTCACTTTCGCTGTTTTGTTCGAGGAAGTCAAAAGTCTCTTGAGAGATTCTCGCTAAACTATTTTTGGCTTCTCGTATGACAAGTGCCTTAAATTCGTGTTAATTGCTTTAATGCTTTTGATGGTCCCTTAAAAAGCAACAAAAGCCGTAAATCTTTTAATAAAGCTTTAGGTATGATATAGATAATTATTAAGCCAAAGCTGGGGTAAACAAATGATTAGATGTTGGGGTAATTAGAGCTGCAATAAAATGTGGAACAACTGAGGATTTTAAGCTAAAAGGTATGAGTAATAATTTATAAATAAAGCTTTGAATGTTATAAAACAAAAAATGATTAGAACTATACTTATAGCATTCAAAGCATTATTTATAAATTATTACTCATAGCTTTCAGCCTAAAATTCTCAGTTAAACTGGCTTCCCAATTTATTGCAGCTCTAATTAATGGAATAAATTCTTACACAAACCAATGGAATAAGTATGACTTTAACCATTTGAAAATATTGAAGAGCATTTTAAAGGGTATGAAGTATTTGATATTTCACCTCTTGTTTCTAAATTAATATAATAAATTATATTGCATAAGGAAACCTTTTATTTATGGCGATGTAAGTTTAAACTTATCGTGCTAGGATGGTGAATTAATGAATAAATATATATTAAAAGGTTTTAAGAGTTAAGTGCAGGATACTCGAATGAAAATCAACAGAATAAATACTTATTTTAAATTAAATTTATATATTTTCTATTAAATTGTGGGTAATCTTGTTAAATTATGTTTTTATGAATCTAGCAAATTATAGGAAAAAGAAATAAGCATTTAGAAAAAATTACTTAAATAAAGACCCAGCTATTACACTCAAACAATTATTTTAAAGATGAAGGCTTACATATACATACCATTTAATAAGCATAATTTTAATTTGGCCCTTAAATACGGATAATAGTCTTTCGAAAATAATACAAAATATGGAAGCAGTACACAAATATTTATATTAACATCAAGCAAAAGAAATACAACCTTTTATGGTCTTTTGAAACCTTAAAATATTATTGTACTATTGTTAAAATGTATTATTCTTAGTTTTTGACCCTGAAATCTGCATTTTATTCTTGCATAAGTAAAACAAAGTAAGGAAAGCAGTGCGAAATATTATTATTCAAAGAAAATATTATTTATTAATTTTTAATAATAATTAATTATTAATAATTAATAATTATTACTAGCTTTTAAAAATTTTTAATATTACCTGTTGCTTTTTTTAAGTAAGAAATAAAAATAAACCTAGAAAAACACATGCATATCCATCATAAAGAATATATAACAATAGTTACTCACTCTGGGGAAGTGACCTAGTTTTATTTTATGAAACAAGCACGCAAACAAAATATTTCCCAAAGCCTTTAAAATTGAAAGCACCTCAGAAAGCGTCAAGTCAAGTTCAAGTTGTTGGCCACTGGAATCTACAACCAATTTCCAGCGACTAAGCCCCCGAAAAAAACGTGGAACGGCATTCAACAGCTATTGAAAGCATTCCATTGAGTTCCATTCAATTGATGCCGCTTTCAATGCGCGCCCCATTCAACCGAAAACAGCTGCGACAGCGGCGGCGACGCACGAAGTATCAGTATCAGCTCTGGGCAGTATATATACACACATATATATACTATATAGAGGCGTCATCGGGCATGGGACATCGGCATCGTCAGTAAACCGGCAGAAAAGTAACTTGGAACGCGACGACGAGCCCGCAGATTTATTCGGTTTACAACTTTCGCTCGAAACGGACGTGCGACTTTGTCCGGTTTTCTATTCAATCGCCGTCGTTCGTCGAGCTTCCAAGTGGAAGCGAGTGGCCAACAATAGAGAGAAATACAAAATAAATAATAGTTAAAATCAACCGAAAGATAAACCAAATCACAAAGAACTCGTACGAACAATAAAAGAAACTGAAAACCTAAAGTGAGCTTAGCGAATAAAGAAATTTTTCACCTTGAAGTTCACGCGGTTGCAGAGCAGCAGCTGCAAAAGGATAAGAGCACATTTAATTATGGAAATTCTTCCTTTGTTCCTTATCCTATTTCGAGTCTCCGATTACCTTTTATTTTCTTACATTTTTCGGCTTCCCCAGGATAATTCCGTTCATTAGGGACGCAATTCCTCCGCATTAAGCTCTGGTAATTAGTCTGCTTCTGTTTCTGCCACTGGACGGGCTGAGTAATTGCTTGGCGGCGTCTGGTGACTGCCAGGATATAAATTGACCGCAGGATTCCCCAGGACGGACTTTGGGAAGAGCGACAGGTGCCTCACACCTGCTGTGAGTCGTGATTAAAATCCTTCAAACTATCAGTGGCCTGGCAAATATTTCATAATTTATGGATGACGATACCTGCCATTCGTGGTCGCACCCATTGGCCAATCAATAATTGAGTCCTGTCCTCCTGACAGGCCACGCAAATAAGTAATATATTAGCCTGGCCAAATTGAATCGTTGGTATAACATCATCATGAGGCTCGTGAAAATGTGTGGCTCTGAAAAATGAAAATGAAAAACAAAAAGTAATTCCAAAGCAAAGCCCACAAAAGTAGGCAACGCCAGGCCATACGTGTCTGGCTTTTATGTTAGTTTTTCTTTTTGTTTTTGACTTTTAAAGCTTTTACCAAACTTGGTCCCACGCTCATTTTAAATATTCATAGAAACCTATCCTTTCCGGTCCGTCACAATTTCCCTCGCCTTTGGTAGAAATATGATTGACAACAACATTTATGAGTAGTAACTTTGCCACTCTTGTTGGCTTTTAAGGAAAACTCAAATTTATTTTAAGTGATTGCTGGGGGGTGTCTTTGGAGAGGAATGAAACTTTTTTGGCGTTAATTTGTTAAAGGATTTTCGGGTGGCCAAAAGTTTCTTAACCAAGACTTTGAAGGGGGAATTCTGGTGCTTTATTTTCTGTGACTTCTTTTGTTGGCAGAGTGTAATCAATTAGTAATTAGAGAAGATAACATGAAAGTTAATGAAAATTAAAAGGGGGAATGTGTCAAGTATTATGTTAGAACAAGGACTTTGTAAAATGTTTAAGGGTTCTTAAAATCCTTTTAGAAAAGCACAAATAAGTCGAAAAAGCTTCTTAATATTTTAATTAAAGGTTTTGCTGGCCTTGAAAGTAATTTAAAACCTAAATTTTACAAAGAAAGCTGCCTTTAACATGTGTAAATATTTTTTTTAAATTATTAAAGTAGACCAATTCTTTTGATTATTGGATAAATATTTTTATCCATATATTTTCCCTCCATGGCTTATCCACTTGGCAAAAACATTTCTTTAAAAATGTATATATAAATACATCCTAGTCCCTAAACGCTGACATATCTATCAAGGCATTTTCATGGTGTTTTTTCTGTATTTTTTGCTCCTTTTTTTGCGGACTAAAGCCAGGCAGGCACACGTGTCTGTTTTGCATTTGACCCGCATTTTGGCCAAGTTTCCCCCCAAATGGCCAGCCATAATTTGAAATGTTTTTCGGAGCCGTGAGAGGGTGGTTTTGTTTTTAATTATGCGGCGTCCTGGCTAAATTGTTTAACGGTTGAATGTGCGCCCTCAACTAATTAGTAGCAAAGACCATAATTAAATGGAACTTAATAGAGGACAGACACACACACATCGCGGATCAACTGATGGAAGCCGCAGGGAGGATGACCTCGTTCTTTCTGATGTGCCATTTGATTTTCGGTTGATTTGATAGAGGAATCGAGGCCATCAAAAAACTAAATGAATATTGATTGCCAGTTGGGCTTGTTTTTCGTCGGTCAGGCGAGGACTATTTGTGTCCTTTTGGGACGCTGAATAATTAATGCAGAATGCGTGACGCAACCGTGAACTTCCAGGGAAAGCAGCTGCTATTTATGCTCATATATAAAATAAATATATATATTTTCCTAGGGCAGCCCACACTGCGTATGCGTGATTTGATCATATGAAGCGAAGGCACAAAGCCCTGAAATACATCAAAATGTACAAGAGAAAGGCCTGAACCTGAAACTGAACTAGAAATACATTCTTTTTGTGATTTTGCGATAATAATTAGTATTAATAGAGTTATAAGGGTTCTAATCAAACTGAAAGTTAAACAACAAATCGTGTGAAGAGTTTATCGGCTTAATTTAATTAAATAATTTAACACGCTCCCCCGAACCAACAAAACCCGTCAAAATTGCGCCCACTCGCGTTCATCCGCCGCCAGCTGAGCCGCCTGCTCCCAATCCCCTGTCCAATCACAACAATAACACCAAGACAACGGCGTCTGAACCCGGCACAGTGGGTCACAGTGCCGCCTCCACAATATCGCGGCGCCGCAGGAGTGGCAGCGGTAGTGGCAGCATCCACCGCAAGCGCAAGGACATCTGGCCCTTCAAGATGCGGGTGAAGGTGAGCAAGCGCCTGTGGCCACACCGACAGGCGTCCACCAAGAGCGACAAGTTTCCACAGCCAAGGTAAGTCAAAGAGAAGAAGAATTTATAAACAAGTTAAGTAAGCAAATTTGCTAATTAAATAAGGGAATTAATATTTGTTAATGGAATAATAGAGAAATCAATTGGAGTATTTAAAATTAATTATTTTTGAGGGTTTTAATTATAGACATTTTAAGACCCGCTTTTCTCCTTGAACGTGGCAGGTTCTTGGAGAGGATGTAAGCCAGACAGAAAACGTTAAGACAATAGAACCATAAATGAACATCAAAGAAAAGTTTAAGCAAAGAACAATATAAGCAGCTTATAAATGAATTTAAAATAATATTTATGATGAAAACAAAGGAGGCTTTTATGCTTTCAAGTGTGGTTATGTGGAAACGGATTATAAATAATAATAAAAGCTAAAGAAAAGTACAGAAAAAATATAAAGTTCATACTTTAATTTTCCAGCAATAAAGTCTACTAAAGTAGAACATTTTCTTGTGGTTATTAACTTGTAGATGGTCTTAAGCCGTGTGTGTGTTTCAGTTTCAGTTTCTCTTTGAACCTTTTACCATTACCAGATTGCGTTTCTCCGCCGAATATGCCAAAGTTCATGGGCCGAGACCTGTTTAGCCTTACATCTCCTAATGCAGAACGTTCATTCCCGTATATCTATATGTTTATATGGTCTCCGACTAGGGCACGTGCCTCCTAAAGAAGGAGAGAGGAGTTGGTGCCGGATGGAGCCCCGTCTCGACCACATAACATAAACATAAACATAAAAACCGGGGCTCCGAATGGCAGGCTGGGCAGCAACATGTGTTGACTAAGGGTAAAATGGAGAAAATCGAGAAAAACGAGAAAAACAAGGGAGAAATTAATGTCAGACATTTAATTTCCGTTTGGCCCCAAACAAAGGACAAATGTGTGGAATCCTGTTTCCGTTGCCATTAATGTTTCAATATTGAGCGAGCACTTCATTGAGTTTGAAAGGGGGGCTCCGCAGGCAAACATATTATTCTTTTGCCTATTGCATCAGGTATTGGCATTCGGGGAAATCCATTCATCCAACCATCCATCAATCGGCCTGCCAAGTGGAGCGTGCTGTTGGGTCCTAAAAGTGTCCTGGCAACGTGCCTGGCATTCCACTTCGTTTTCCTTTTTTTTTTTTGGGGAAAAGGAAGAGCTCCTAAGACAAATACTAATTAATTTGTTTGACCAATTGCCCGCCGGCTCAAAGGCAACAGAAACGAAAACTTTCCCAAATTATTTTGCAATTAATTTTCAATTTGTTTGTCCTGCTGCTATTTTCCTCCTCTTTTTTAATAGACAAATGTTGACCGACTAGGACCCACTTGGCGTATGCTTAATTTTAGACGGGCCACATCGCTCATCCGCCGCGTTGGCTGGCCGGCGTATTTGAAATAAAAATGTGGGTCAGTCGCCAGTGAAAGTGAAAATTCTTGCACATAACGCGAATTGCTAGGACGACCTCCACGGCCACGCAACCAAGGTCACTGGCCAAGTGGGAGCCCAGCTCCTGCCCCGAATCCTGCATTGTTTGAAGCACATTCAAAATGTGATTATGCGCCTTCGCCAGGATGTGCGTCGTGTGTATGTGTGTGAAGAAGTGTCGGCAACAGCGAGTGCCATAAACATGACACATGAATAATTAAAACATTTAATGCCCGAAAATTGGGTTAGGGCACTGCAGCTGACAACGACTTTGTTCCAAGTCCTGATTGTGCCTCAAAGGGAAAGGAAAGGTCAGGAGGGCATGACAGAGCAAGAACTCGAGCAGAAAGATGTTAACATGTCAGTCCAAGTCATAAAATTTTACAATTTAATGGCTTGTTAGGCATAATTATTTAGCCAAAAGTAGCAAATGAAGGAATGTTTAAAATATTTGTACATTTGATTTAAAGGAAGTCTCTGGGACAACACAGACCGTATTCTAGGTAGGGAAACCTTTTAAATGTAGCTGAAAACGAGCTTAGAAACAATAAACTTAAAGGTCTCGGGACTTCAGACAAATAAAATAAATTATTTCTAGTACTGTACCTCTTGGTAAATGACCTTAATTAAATTATAACTTCTTTACAAATCGCTCTAGAACTTATTTAAACTGCAATGTGCTATCTGAAGCCAACACAAAAGGTTCTTAAATAAATAAATAATTTTTCCTATTAACAATTTAAGATATTTCCTTGAGAACAACACTTCCAAGTGACGCAATTCAAAAGGGTTTATCTAAGAACTTACAATTCAATCAAACACTATGCAATTTCTATAAATAATAATATTATAATGAAGCAAATTAATGTACAAAACACCTCGTAAGCCGAATAATAATGAGCAGACTGCTCAGCCAGCTGCATTTATAAATCAAATATTCTACAACTGCAGTTTGATTTGCTCACTTATTGCTGTTCATAGTAAGAACTATGAATATGTGGAAATTAAAAATGCAAATGAATGCCGGTTATGCCAGCTATTTGCATACTACAATCCGGCTTCAAGTTGAGCCCTAGCCCGGGGAAGGGAATCCAGCCACTACTTGGCTTGGCGCTGCCCTTGGCTTTCCCAGTCACTGTTCGATTTATGGCGGAACGTGTGACTATGGAAGAGCCATTGGGAACGTGAGCCATTTGGGGCTGCAAAGGGAGCACCAGCAGAGATGGTGCTCCCGAGGTGGCAATTGGCAATTGGAACGTGTCTCTGCCTGGACTGGCTGCCTGTGCGCGTTTCTCAATTAATTAACTTGCATTTTTCGCAGCGGAAAGTTACCGCCGGCGAAAGATTTAACTTGCTAGTCGAGGCCTGTCGCCCTCATCTCCTCCCGCCCGGATTTAAAAATAAACTTTAAAAGTCGCTCACATGAGACACGACACGAGTGCCGAACGCCGAGTGCTGAGTGCTGAATGCTGCGCGGTTTCAGGCTTTCAATTTTCTCGAAATTAATGAAGCGTGTCGCACTGAAAGCGCCACATGAATGACATGCCCCGCCAGCGGAACGAGAGGGGGAAGAGGCAGCACTGTGAGAAAATGTGGCAGCAGTTCAATATTTTTTATGCGAAAAATCACAGTTTGTGCTATGAAAATGTGACAATTTTAAGTATTTTTATGAGTTTTTTAAGCTGTATTCTTTGCATTTTATATTGTTCTTCTCTGTGGGTTGCCTGAAAGTATGCAACAGTTTTTATAAACATAAGTCTGGGTATTCTATGGTCACCTTAACTGTTATTTCTTGATTATTCCTCAATATTTAAGACGTAAACCTTTTCAGTAATAACTCTTAAAGCTTTCACAACTCATTTAACATTAAATATGGAATATATTCCAACTCATTTATTTATTCAAAAATTTAAAATTATATATTAATTAAAATAAAATTCTTATAGTAGAATTTGTTGCTTATTTCTCTCAGTGCACAGACTAGAAGAAAAGAAAAAGTTAAAATGGCAAGAGACCCGACTGACCGACTGACTGGATAAAATTACGCGTTTTTTTTTCGGGACTGTAATTTCGTTATCAACGATGTCGCACAATGACCCATATAGACACATCTCTTCCGACCCTCGACCCTCTCCGGGATTCTCGACTTTGGGCTCAACATGTGGGTGTGTTCTATATCTGCGAGTGCGTCTTACTTAAGCTTAAGTTTGAGTTGATTTAATATTGTATATATCCCGGCACAAGAGCAGAGCCGTTTGATGAGCGCGTGTTCATTTAATTTTTTCAAATGAACAAAGTGCGTGCACCTCGCTCACACACCACGTCTGAACTTTGATAACGTTGTGAAATATATTTATGAAATTTAAAGACTATTTTTAGATGTTTATTTTTATAAAATAATGAAGATTGAGTGGGATGGATTAATATATTTGTTTTATTTTTATGAACCTGAATGGTTATTTATTTGATAAATGTAAAGAGCGAAATATTGCTAATACGGCTATGGCACTGTATTAAAAATGGTATAAATTCTTCTACGGCTATGACACTATAGTAAACTGTAATTGTTTGGAGTACAGTGTCATAGACGTATACGAAGAATATCTTAATTCTTCAGTTTCCATCTATAAATATTATTAAAAGTAGGTTGTGAAATTGATTCAAATGAACTGCAAATCATGCTATAATCGTTCTGATTTTTCCTTGTTCAAATAACATTAATAGAAATAAGTGTATAAGTGCATTAACCGAGCTAATTGCATTGCCATTTACATGTTAACAATGCGGGTAATCAACTTAAAATTAACAAGAATTAACAAAGTCCACTGATAGAAAATTATTTATAATAGTTACTGGAAAAATAAAAGTTAAATACGATTTTTATTCAAATAAACTTTTAGACACAATTTAACAGCTTATAAGTTATTCAAGCTTTTAAAATAAACTCTTCTTTTAATAAATTTTAAAAATTGATCCTTATATAACTTTAATTTCTCGTAATGTACGTCACATTCTGTCAGCCATCAAAATGTGTTTCTATTATAGCCAATTGTCAGGTGCAAGAGCACTCGCAAAAAGCCCGATAGACCCAATCGGGGCGTGCCCGATTGTTCAGTGTCGGTTTCTAGAGGTGTGCACTTTACGGTAAACGCCGCCAAATGCCTTCTTCAATCCCCCTTCGATTTATACTCCATTTTCAATGCCACGACGTAATGCGATATCCGAGATCGCAGTCTCGACTCGTTTTCAATTAAATTGCATTTCACTCTGCCACGCAAACACTTGTGGCACCCAGCGACAGCTTGGGTCAACATGGGCGATGTGGGCCATGTTCCAATCTCTCCCCGCCCTCCCCAGCTTTCCATGCTTCGAGACCTTTTTCATTAGCCGGAGCTGTGAAATGGCTATCATTAGAGGTGGCCGCCGTCGGTGTCGGATAACAACTTTGGCTCTGTCCCTGAACGAGCTGGATTTTCTAATCTATTGGACGAAGAAGAGTATTACATTACCTGGGCGCATTATGCAAGCTGGGCAAGCACACACCTGTGACGTCAGTGAGTCAGCTAGTTAGCTTGTCAGCTATTCTGGTGAGTTGGCAGAAAGAAACAAGATAGAAATATATGGGAGAGAGTTGAGACTATGTGATACCCGGTACTATGAGCTTTGTTGCAAAATTCAAGGTTTTTACGAGGTTAAAGCATACTTGTAGGCATGATTTTAAGGCATTTCAAATTAAACATTTCTGGAAAATGAATTGGAAGATGGATAGAGTCTTTAGAACATCTTTAACATTCAACCTTTAGATTATATTATAATGTTTTTTTTTCTAAAATTTCCATAAATATAATACACCCCCTAATTCCCCCCATGAAGGGTACCTAAAAAAAAGCATGCAGCTTAAAATCTTTTCTGCTTATTTGGCAAAAGCGTTTCGTTTCTTTCCATTTTCGGGTGATATGCGTCTGCCAGAACTCCTGACAGGCGCTGATCCGGCGCCAGCTCCCCGGGTGCCTTTCAATTACGCGGCTATAGCATGTAATATAACATAGTGACTCTTTGAATTTGGCATCACGTCAAGGGAGGGTGCGTTCGGATTTGGCTCAATTCCTTGTCAGGCACCCACGAAATTTGCATGCGAATTGAAGGCACCCTTGAACTCCAAGGTCTCGCGCAGCAGCAGCACTCGCTGAATACGCCTTCAATTTAGGCTATTTCATAATTCGCGGGCTCCTTAACAGAATAATTGGGTCTGAAGCAGCAGCTGATTCCTCGCCAAATTGCAGAGTACTCATACATATGCTGTTAAAGAGAATACGAAATAATACGAAACAGCTCGAGTTCAGGGCTCATCTCGTGTCATAAAATCGTTTAAAACGAGCGGTACAAATTGATAAAAATTGTATCGGGTTGTGGCTTAAAATAGAACTTATAATTGGGAACAATACCGTGTCAGATTAAAGTTCACTTTTTATGCGGATATTAAAGTTTTCATTGGGAAATTTCAATTGGCGGGGCAGTGAGTATCTTTAAAGACTTTAACTCCTGTTAAGAACTTGCTTTTATATTTTCTGAAATTATATTAAATTGCTGTTTTATTATTTGTATTAATTGTAAAAATATATAATTCAATATTTTTTTTAAGGAGTGGGACACTTCAAGCAGGGATGAGGCGGATATTATTTTAGGTATTATTTATAATATCCATTTAAATTTCGAACTCTAATAGATTTATTTTTAAATAAATTCAAAATGCTTTAAATATTTTAAAAAGGATTAAGTATTTTAGGTAACTTGTAAATTTGTATTTACGAATATGCAGTTGGGAATCACAAGGAACGAGCAAATAAAAAATGCAAAGTAACTCAAGGAAAATTTAATGCAGTATGAACCAAGGCCTAACACAAACTCCCCAATAAGCCGAGTGTAGCGCAGCGCAAGATCAAAAGCATCGCAGAACAACTGTCAAATGTGATAAATCAAGTGTAATTGAAAGAAGTGCAAATAAGCCAACGCCAGGAACAACAACAACTATGACAGTAACAGTAGCAAAGGCAGAGAGGAGAGAGTGTGGAAAGTAAACACTGAGAGCGGGAGAGAGGCCACTCGACGAAGCCGAAAATGAAGAAACATGAACCACCCGCACCTTGGCTTTGAGTGGGAGGAGGGAGGTGCAGTGCTGCTCGGGTTAAGCCGCCCTCGCAGAGGTAAAGAGTGTGAAAGAGAGCGCGTGATCAGTGTTGAGTGCACTTTTGCAGTGGCCGCGACGGCGAAAGCATAAATGCGAATAATGAGCAAAGCGCGTCCAGTGAGAGATAACTGATGAAAAGCGAATTTGAGTATCAGGAAATTTGTGTGTGTTTCTTCTTTGCCGCGCTGCTTCGCTGCTGCGGGCGGTGACAGCGACCGCGACGGCGCAGCGACCGAGCGACGACTGCATTTTAAAACCTACAAAATAGGGTAAAAAACGGTAGACGGCAGTTAGTACCGCTCGAGCTTTCAACTGCGACTGCACCGCCCACTGCAAAAAACACCCCAAAAATAGTATACTATATACATCATATATAGTGTACATATTCCGTCACGATCGGCGGCGAAACACAATACAGAACCGAAAAGGGCACGCGACAATAAAAAGCAAAAAATTGCAACAAGTGGTCAAGGCAACGCGATCCCGCCATTTAATTGAAGCTCGTCTTTCGGTTCGCAGCTCTTGCGCTTCTCCGCTTTTCCCATTTTCCGTTCCCCAGCGGCCAATAATGCGATTAACAAAGGAATTTTCACATTCATTTCGGCTTCCCTATTAGAAGTTTGCCCTCGTGTGCGTGTGTGTGCAATTTACGTAATAATACGATTTATTCGCGGAGATACTTGTACTCGAGTGTAGAGTGCTCTTTTTTTTCCCCCGCGAGTGTCACATTTCCATCCCTGATCCCGGATCCCTGGTGTCTAGCCGCAAGGAGGATGGCTTACAACGCCCAGAATTACCCATACGAGGAGGATGAGTACGTGTGTTTTGTGTATATCGCCAGGATAAAAAATGAATTGTGTTGTAGCATTAAGAGCCTTGTCATCGCCATTTCTGTTTTCTCTTTATTCGTTCGCACCTTTAACTACACAGAGAGAAATGGGGGAGGGAGGGATAGAGTGGAAAATAAGTGGTCATACCAAAAAATTCTTAATATTTTATGATTACAAAACGAACAAATTAAACATCATGTTTAAAATTTATTTTTTCATTTCTGTATTCCTGTTTTCCTGTTAAAAAGTTTTGCTTAAATAAAGATTAGTTTTACATAAATAGTTCTGAAGAAGACAATTTACTCTTGTTAGAACCATAAAGTTAAAGGCATAAATGCTACATCAAAACCTGTGATACTTATAAGGCCTTAAAAAACGTAAATTTATAGAACTTGGTGACTAGCAAACCCTATAATTATAATGTAAAACTTAATTTATTATAGCTCTCATAGTCTAGACTTAATTTAAAAAGGTGTTAAACATTCGAAATTATTACTTTAATAACAAAATATTATATTATTTCTCACTTAAATCATTTCACTTTAAGCTCAAAAACTTTCCATGAAATTATTTCCTTTCTGTGTGCAAACCCAATTGAAAAACCGACAAATTGTCTAAAGCAGCACTCGAGCGGAAAACTCTCGCCTGGCTCCTGCTAATGATAGCTCCGTTCTCTATTTAAGGACTTTTGCCCGGTTCGTGGGTGTCCTTTGTGTGATTCCATCTTTGACACGACCATCTCGCTCTCTTCACTTCAGCTGATGAAAGCCGTGACATAAAGTAGCTGTTCAACGTATTAAGAGCCATCAGCAAAATCATTTAATCATTGACTCGAGGAGGCATCAACAAGCTTTACGCATTGCCACTTGAGATAAATGAAAATACTTTTTTATTTACCGGGAGAGAATTCCTATTGCCCTTTGAAAGTATTCTATAAATTTTAAACTGAAAATTGGATTTAATTTTTTTCTTAACCTATCCCAATAAGTCTTTGCTTAGGCCATCTCTATAATTGATTTTTATATAGAACTTGTGACCAAGTATGCCCCCAACAAATCCACGCTAAACTCAATTAAAGTTCCCAGAAATCCTGTCAGCAAGACACACACGATACCATTTCACCTCATCATCACATGAGGCAATCAGAGATCTTATGACTTATGCACGACCTGCCTAGCGTTCGGAGCTGTCTAAGCTGAGAACCGCAATTGAGGCAAGTTCAAGCTGAAATGTCGTGTTCTTCCAGACACATATATATAACTGATGAGTACACATATACAATATATATAGGAGAAGGTGTGGGGGTTCGGTCAACAAAATCAGTGTCAGCGTTTCTTTGGCGGTCTTGTCTTGTCTTTGTTTCTGTTTCTGATTTTCTGATTTTGTTTATGACTTGCCCTCATCGCAGGCGTCCATCAAGCGAGCTAATTGAAACCTAAGTAAATATAATTTATGACTTATTTCGAGGCACTTTTCTCTCGCTCTTAAGTAAATTTAGTCAGAGCGAATTAAGATTTGTGTGCCACTATTCCCACTTGAATCGAGTGCACAAATTGCATTTATTCAGCCCGCACACGTGATGCCATGCACTCAAAGTGCCTTCGCCAAGGAACCATCCCTCAATTCTATTCCCGCTGAATCACTACTTGCCGGAGCGAAGCTCAGCTGCCCGGGTACCAGTAATTATGGCAAAGAGTCATTAAACTCGCATTTGAAATGGAAGACGACGACAGGCCGCAATAGCAATGAAAATGAAAACAGTATTTTATGGCCAGTATAAATAGACATTTTCCACTGATAACGACCTTAAGAGCGGCCGGGGGCATTCCGAGAATATATAGTAAGTCGCAGGTCGGATCCGATCTGGCATTGCTGTTGACAAAGCTCTTTAATTGAGCTTGATCGTTGCGAATCTTTGACTAAAATCTGGACTAAAGATAGCTGCTGACTTTGAAATCGGTCAGTTTGTGTGGAAATTAGAATGACAATTGGAATCATTTTTAAGTTATCTTATGGGCTACGTGACATGTAGAACGTGGTTATTGTGGGTGCTTTACTATAAGATATTTCGTATTAGTAAGCTGCCTTAGAAATCTCATAAATGAGTCATACTTTTACTTGGAAAGTTTGCTGATAATAAATTTATTAATTGGCTGTTTTATTCATTCATTAAAAACCAACCAGGGTTAAGGTAGAATATCTTAAGCTAGATTAAATTAAATTGGAATATCAACTCATCTCTCATATATATTTTCTCCCATAAAATGGTAATAATTTTCTAAATAAATAAAATCTCCTTTAATTTCCTGAGGACTTCCTATGGGTTCTCTGCTTTTTCCAAGTATTTTTTCAATCCCATTACAGCCATTCCCCTTACCTCTCTTTCTGATTATCCTTTTCTGGCTAACAGACTCTCCAAATATATTTACTTAAATCTTATTTTATGGCATCTTCTCTGAGAGCTCTGGGAGATTTGTTGTCAATCAGAATCCTTGCCAAGACGATTTCCACTTCCTAAACCACAATTGAATTTCCACTTCATGTGACAAGGCCATAAGCTGGAAACCCTTTTTGGGTAAACAACTCCAATTTAAAGACTTTATAAGAGTCAAATCAAATGAATACAAATTGTTGCACGCACGGGAAAAAAGGAAAACAGAACCTATGGGAGGGGAAAAATCAATACCGATGTGCTAAAAAATTTATTGAATGTTGTTTTTCTTTTTATTTGTATTTTTTTTTGGGAAGAGCCACGCCCAAGCACCTGAGCAAACAAATTCCAAACACAAGTCCCCGGTATAATCTTATTAAATCTTTATTCTCCGCTTATTTCTCTTCCTTTTCGGTGCCGCATTTCATTGCTCCCCGATGTGTAACAAAAAAACCACCGACTACGAACTTGGATTGGTCCTGCTCCTCCTCCTGCTTCTGCTTCACACATGCAGCGAAGTAACAGAAGGTGCCTTACAAGTCTGGCGTACGCTGCCGGAGCGCATTCGTCAGGATCCCAGTCTAGCCTCGTTTCGCCAGGAGCACGAACGTTTACATGGCGGTAAGTAGGTTTGGGGATGGAAGGGCCAACCAATCTCTCCTCCAGGCTGGCGTTCCCCGCATCACATAATTTCCTTTTTTATGTCTGGCTGTTGCTACCTTTTTTATTGCCGTAATTATTGTTGAATTTTTTATTGCCACTGACATTGGACGACGGCGGGCCTACAGGTCAGAGTCCGGGTTTTCGCCTGATTTGCATACCGAAAAATTTCTAGTCCAGCTTATCTTCAATTGTTTTGATGGACGCACTATTCGGGGGCTTAGCGAATTATGATAATAATACCAGGGCTAGGGGTTCCTGTCTCTATTTCCGTCACATGATGTCACAGCCAGAGTGGACAAATATCTCCCCCAAAATTAAAGGCCTCACGGATATTATAAGTACTCTTTTATTTAAATTAAAGTCAATTCATATAGAAATAATGATTATTTTGAATATAACTTGCTAAGAATGAAAACTTCCAAGACTAACTTCTTTGCCAAACCCTTTCGGGAACCCTCTTAGCTTCCAATGTGTATTCCTTTTCCGCATCCTGATCCCCAGCCATCAGTCAGCTTGTCAATCGACCAGCTCACTCAGGGCCATTGCTGTGTATTTATAGCCTCAAGTCGATTACGTTTGGCCATAAAATACGGCCAACACGTGGCAGGTCCTTCCGCCAAGAGCAGCAAATGAGTAAATATTCGCATAAATATTTGCCCATACCTGGCCAGGGTTAAGTCAACGTCCAGACCCATTGAAGCTTTAATCACTTTACTTTGGATTTCTTCCATACAGACGTTGATCCCCTGCCAGGGGAGGAGAGCGAACTCCGGGTGGAGAATGGACACCATGAGGAGACGGCGTTGGCAGACCATACGCAGGCGGCGGCCTTCACACAGATCGGGATCAATGTGACGAACGAGGCGGGGCAGGTGCGAGTGCTGGACGGCAGGTTCGTAGTTCTGTGATTCTCGATTGTCAGTTACGTAATTAGTGCAACCAGTTTTCTGTGATTCCCCGGGCCATTTGCAGGGATCTGGAGAACAACAACGACGATCAACATGACGAGCCCGAGACCCACGGCAAGAGTCTGGTGGGTGTCCTCTTGAGGGTGTGGAAAATAAAGGAGATATATTTATCATATTTTGTCCTTGCAGATCCGCAAGTATCTCATTTGGTTCAAGATAGCCATACTCCTGGTGGTCTGGTGCGTCTTCACCGCCTTCCTCATGTCCAACAACGAGCATGTGGACCAGCTCAGTCTCATAAGTGTTCCTAGGAATAGCTCGCCGAGAGGTAAGTAGTTTTTAAGAAATATATAACATAATTTAAATATAAATCCTGTCTCTTTACAGTCTTTCCCATTACCACAGCCACTTTGCAAAGGATTGGCTTGGGTCTGCGAGGACCCTTTAGGTTGCAGGAGAACGACCTGGCGTTGAACGATAGTGTCCCCGCTGCCCGTGCTCCAGGTTCAGGTGATGCGCAGCTACTTTGATGCCGAGGGCATGGAGATCTACATAGAGAATGCCAGCCAGCTGTGGCAGCTGGATGTGGTGTATCCCGACCTTATAGACGCCACCAAGGACACGAAGAAGCAGCGCACCTTCGAGCTGAGTGCCAGCGATCCACTGTGGCTGGCCCAGTCCAATCGCACGGAGCTGAGCTTCGAGTTCACCAGCAGCATCGAGGGCGAGCTGCCGCTCCAGCTGAATGTGGACGAGTCGCCGATCTACAAGCGGGATGGCGTCATCTATGCGGCGGTGGTTCTCTGCGGTCTGTACATTATGATCATCTGGGAGATCGTGAACAGGACCTTTGCCGCCATCATTGCATCCACGCTGTCGGTGGGCATTCTCGCTGCTCTGAATTCGAGGCCATCGATGGCCACCATTATGGGATGGATCGATGTGGAGACCTTGTTGCTGCTCTTCGGCATGATGATCCTGGTGGCCATTCTCTCCGAGACAGGGGTCTTTGACTATCTGGCTGTGTATGCCTACAAGATCACCAATGGCCACGTGTGGCCCCTCATCAACTGTCTGTGCCTGTTCACCGCGGTCCTCTCCTCGTTCTTGGACAATGTCACCACCGTGCTGCTAATGACCCCGGTCACGATACGTCTCTGTGAGGTCATGTGCCTCAATCCCGTGCCCATACTGATGTGCATGGTCATCTACTCGAATATAGGCGGAGCTCTGACTCCGGTGGGGGATCCCCCGAATGTCATCATTGCCTCGAATAGCTACATATCGAAGAATGTGAGTTTAAAGGGGAATATGTAGGGATCTATATTAATATTTCTCTCTTTTTCTAGGGCGTCAACTTTGCCGTCTTCACGCTACACATGTTGCCCGGAGTGCTCCTGGTAATGGTGCAAACCTACATCCAGCTGCGCTTCAAGTTCCGCAACATCGCCGACTTGCAGTTCAAGGACTCGCCGGAAGTGGAGGAGCTGCGTCACGAGATCCATGTGTGGAAGCGAGCGGCTGCCAGTCTCTCAGCCTACTCCAAGGACGAGGAACTGGTCAGGCAGACCCTGATGAAGAAGGTGAACCGCTTGAAGAGAAGCCTCAAGAAGCGAATGACGGCGGTCATAGAACCGGCACCCAACTATCAGCAAACGCTGGCCAATCTTCAAGCCAAGGTAGCGAAGATCTGCCAATTGATATAAATATTTTCTATATAAATTTGTGTATCATTGGCAGTATCCCATTCGCAACAAGCAACTGCTCGTAAAATGCTCGTTAGCCCTGCTCTTTGTGATCAGCTTGTTCTTCTTGCACTCGGTTCCGGAACTTCAGAGATTGTCCCTGGGCTGGACTGCTCTGCTGGGTGCCATATTCCTCATTATTCTGGCTGATATAGAGGACATGGAGGCCATACTGGCCCGCGTCGAGTGGTCGACGCTGCTCTTCTTTGCAGCTCTCTTTATTCTGATGGAAGCTCTGACGGAGTTGGGTCTGATTGAGTGGATTGGCAACATGACCGAGGGAATTATCCTGGGCGTGGGCGAGGACCGGCGCCTGATGGTGGCCATTTTGATAATACTTTGGGTGAGTTGATAGGAAAGAATATCTTATTAATTTATTGGTAATGTTACCCTCTTTTCCATCAGGTTTCTGCTGTGGCCTCGGCTTTTGTGGACAACATTCCGCTGACCACAATGATGGTGAAGATTACCATATCTTTGGCCCAGAATAGCACCTTGAATCTGCCGCTGCAGCCTCTGGTTTGGGCCCTGGCCTTGGGAGCATGTTTAGGAGGTGGGTTCTCAGGGAATACTTAATCCTATTAAATATATAATAACACCCATAATCATCTTCCTTCCAGGCAACGGCACACTGATTGGAGCCTCGGCCAATGTGGTCTGTGCCGGCGTGGCCGAGCAGCATGGCTACAAGTTCACCTTCCTGCAGTTCTTCAAGTGGGTTTCCCCCTTTATTTATCAAGAATCTCTATTAACATTCATCCCTTCCCCCACAGAGTTGGCTTTCCCATCATGATTGGCAGCATCATTGTAGCCACCGGGTATCTGCTGGTCTCGCACTCGCTGTTCGCGTGGCATTGATGAAGGGCCCCCATCTAGGAGTTGACTGTGTCGATTTCGCAACAAGGCGCACTTTACCTCGTTACCTAACACGGACAGGACCCGTTCCAGATGCCGCACTCATCGCGATTTCAACGGAATTTCAATATCTTATACGGTGGATATAGGAGTTATAATTCTAAGGCATGTTGGCGACCAAATCAACAAGAAAAACCAAATCAGAAACGGAAACAGAAACGAAGAACATTATATTAAATATACATTTATTTTTACACATCGTTGTTAGTGTAGTGCGTAGTCTAAATAACAAAACAAACAACAATTAAGAGAATTATAATAAATATAAATTAATTATTTACAATTAATAATGTCGCTGAACTGTGAAACAATTGTTAAATGTTAAATGTATGAATACGAATTAAATAAAAGTGAAACAAAAACTAATAAAAGATTTTCTTTAGATAGAAATTACTGTCACTGAAAAATATTTGTGCTTGCTTTAAGATGTGAACCTTTTTTGTAAAGTAATCAACAGAAGTACAATTTATTGTAGCTTTTAAAATTTTTTATGTGTTTTTAGTGGCAGTACGTAATTTGTCAAGCAATATAATTTATTTTTTCGGTTTATCAATTTTAAAGTTTATGTTTTCCTACCAAGAGTCAACACCCTTGTATTATTTTACAACTGAAATTGCGCACAGCCAGTTTTAAAAATTTAATAGCTACCGTGTTTTATGTCTTTTTGTGCCTTTTGGATGTACATATGTTGTTTTTTTTGTGCTTGTTGTCAGCTTGGAGGCGTTGTATATTTTTTATATTTTTGCAAGGAAATTCATTCTTTAACTGTGGAGTCGTCAATTGCACATCCAATTTGTTGTTTTAGTTATACTTTATTATTGAATTATTTTTAATACTTAGAAGGGCCCCCCTTTCACATTGTTTTAAGTTACGCGTTCTTGACAAAAACATGAGTTTCAGTTTGTAGGTGCTCCGGTAAGTGCACAATATTGCAATTCCTGTGGTCTCAATGCCTTCTGATAATTGTCTGTTCGCTATCTTACAATTCTGTTCGCCTGGTAAATGGAAATCCCAGTGGAATTGAGGATATTATATTTAAAATACTTAAATTATTTAAAACGTGAAAGCATTATGCATAATAAAGCTGAGCTCTTTAAAAACCATTGTTTTCAGAGATTCTAAGTTATGTTTGACAAATCTAAGCTCAAAATAATCATAACTAAGCCAAAACAGTCTTAATTTTCATTTGGAAAGCTTTTCTATGTTAGTTTTTATTTGGTTAATTAATCTGCATACTTAATAAAATAATTTACGAAACATTTTTTTTTTCGAATTTTGACAATTTTGATGATGTAACCCCTTTCTAAATTTTCAAAAATCGGCCAAAATTTTTTTTCTTCATTTTTCCAAAAATTTATTTTTAACTAATTGAGAT
Organism: Drosophila triauraria; assembly: GCA_014170255.2. Lineage (NCBI taxonomy): Eukaryota > Metazoa > Arthropoda > Insecta > Diptera > Drosophilidae > Drosophila > Drosophila triauraria. Next base: position 5,894,994 of record CM024334.1, on the reverse strand, counting down.
TTTAATGGCGAATCCGAAAACATACGACATTTGGCTGTCATTTGATTTTTGGCCATAATATGCTCTCAGAAAGACCTCAAATATTGCATACTCTTAGGCATTTTATAATTGATCGGGCCAGATAATTATCTATCTTTTCAGCTGAATTAAGGAGTAAAAGGCGGTTGAAGCTTCAAATATTGTAGTTAACAACAACGTCAAAAAGAGCCAACGGCCAAAGAGAGAGAGAGCCAGAGAGGCTAACTTTATTATAATAATTATGTGAACTCCCTGGCTCTCTTTCTCTTTCTCTGGTTTAAAACTGTTCTATTAACTTACGTGCAGAAGAATTCATCCTCTATCTAGCAATTCTGTTCGCCTGGTACCTGAACCCCCATACAGTAGGATTTCTTTCCAATTTCCCCATCGGTGAGAAAGAAATACCAGGCGAACAGAAATGGCAGCAGGTAGACGCTGAAATCTCAACTCAACTTTATTATAATAGTTATGGGCTCTCTCTGGCTCTCTCTCTCTTTGGCCACTCTCTGGCCTAGGACTGTTCTATAAACTTATGTGCAGAAGAACTCGACCTCTCTCTAACACGTAGGTTTCACACCTTTTCGCCATGTTTGCGAGGGCGCAAAGGTTTGAAACTTGAGTGGGTACCCCTCCCAGGTTTAAAACCTTGCCCATCACCTAAAGACTATGAAAAAAGGCAGTGCATACTTTTGGGGGTCTTTATTAAATATTTGTGCATCTCTTAGGCTGAAGTAATTGAGATACAAAATAAAAAACCGTAGCATACTTTTAGGGTGGTTATAACGCGTAAGGTATATGAAATACCAGGCGAACAGTATGTAAATGCTTTTCCTGATCCTCTCCAGAAACTGGCCATTTATAGACGAAAGAGCCTGATCCTCTCCAGAAACTAGGCATTTCTAGCCGGCACAGTTTGATCCTCCCCAGAAACTGGCCATTTGCAGACGGCAGAGCCTGATCCTCTCCAGAAACTGGCCATTTGCAGCCGGCAGAGCCTAATCCTCTCCAGAAACTGGGCATTTCAGCCGGCACAGTCTGATTCTCTCCAGAAACTGGTCATTTGCAGACGGCAGAGCCTGATCCTCTCCAGAAACTGGCCATTTGCAGCCGGCAGAGCCTTATCCTCTCCAGAATTTGGCCATTTGTAGCCGGCAGAGCCTGATCCTCTCCAGAAACTGGCCGTTTACAGCCGGCAGAGCCTGATCCTCGTCAGAAACTGTCCATTTTTGGCCCAGAATTTGGCCATTTACAGCCGGCAGAGCCTGATCCTCGTCCTCTGAAACCAAATTGAAACGTTGTTGGTAACTACTACATTTGAAGCTTCTTATACTTTTAGTATTCAGCTGAAAAGATAGATAATTATCTGGCCCGATCAATTATAAAATGCCTAAGAGTATGCAATATTTGAGGTCTTTCTGAGAGCATATTATGGCCAAAAATCAAATGACAGCCAAATGTCGTATGTTTTCGGATTCGCCATTAAAATCTCAATTAGTTAAAAATAAATTTTTGGAAAAATAAAGAAAAAATATTTTGGCCGATTTTTGAAAATTTAGAAAGGGGTTACATCATCAAAATTGTTAAAAACCGAAAAAAAATTTTTTTCTTTAATTATTTTATTAAGTATGCAGATTAATTAACCAAATAAAAACTAACATAGAAAAGCTTTCCAAATGGGAATTAAGGCTGTTTTGGCTTAGTTATGATTATTTTGAGCTTACATTTGTCCAACATAACTTCGAATCTCTGAAAACAATGGTTTTTAAAGAGCTCAGCTTTATTATGCATAAAGCTTTCACGTTTTGAATAATTTAAGTATTTTAAATATAATATTTTCAATTCCACTGGGATTTCCATTCACCAGGCGAATTATCAAAAGGCATTGAGCCCACAGGAATTGTAGAATTATGCACTTGTAACTCAAGTTTTTGTCAAGAACGCAAATTTTTGGGTAAGAAACTTTAAAGATACTATTTCTCTAACACCGCCTGCTAGTATGCAACGAATAACTTCTCAACAAAACAACTGCATTGCAAACAAAAGCCGAAAATCGAATCAATCATTTAACGTTTGACGGCTTCTCTCATTTGTCAATACCATCCCCGCTTTGCTTAGTTAATTTTTATGAATTTTCACAGCCTTTTACGATTGCAAAGCAAACAATTGCCACAAACGAGTTGGGCCAAGACAATTCATTGCAATTGGCAATTATGCAGGCGCAGTTTTTCAAACTATTTGCACTTCAAGCATTGACCCATTCGGTTTTGTTTATTTTAGGCCCCACAAGCTGAGTTCTGCACTGAAAATAAAAGTGTACAAGTCATTAAATGGGTTAAGGTAACGTATACAATCGGTAAACATATGAAATAAGTGAAAAATATTACATTTATGCCTATGTTGCGACTAACTTAAGTTGATTTTAACGATTTAAAATCTATTTTCTTTATTTCTTTGCTGGTTTTTGGGGGTAATTAAGTGTTAAAATTTTTTTTTCAGTTTATCCGCTTGTGTGGCAGGCAACGCCTATTACATAAACACTTTTCTTGGCCTGTCTGCGTGTCTGGGATTTTTATGCTTCGGCAATTAAACAAAATGTACATACACATGTCTTAGTTAATTAGACTGGCTATCGTTAAAGGGGGCGTGGTGAGTTAGTTATGAAAAATATGCATAAGACTTATGTATACATATTTCCATATAATATATACTTCGTCTGGGTTCACTGGGCAGCATTTGTTGGGGTTTTGTCTTACCTTTTATATTAGGGCGTACGACAGTTAAGCATTGGCAGTAAGCCTCAGGTAATTACGGAGTGCAATGAACCTGAGAAGCTGGCAAATTGTTAACTTTGGCTCAAATTTTAATCATTATTAGTTAAAGTTTGAGGTTGTACTTTAGACTAAGCTTTAAAGATTAAATAAAAATATTATAGAAGTCATTAGTAGCAATTATGGAGTAATTCTTGCCAAATTCAATCATTAAACATTCATTAAATTCTAAAAATGTTGCCATAAAGGTAACAACTTTCAAGAAAATGATTTAAATGTATTTTTTTAATTACTTTTAATCCCCACTGTATGTAGGCGTCAATAAACTCAATGAAGTCCGCCCAACAACTAAATTTATCTTGCAAAAAAAAAATCATAAAGCCCTGAAGCAACCTTTCACAATGCCACAAAAATGTGCCAAAAATAAATAATATAAAGAAAAGCCAACTAAAATGACAGAAACCCCAGAAGGCAAGACCCAGGCCCAGGCCAAGTGCGCCAATTTGAGGCGAAGATGACGTTAATGGAGCAGACGCCAACAGCCGGTCTCAGTTTCAGTTTCAACTTCAGTTTCAGCCTCAGTTTCAGCCTCATTTTTAAGCCAAGTTTCAATGAAACTGAGAGCGCGGACGCATGCGCATGCGCAGCCATCGAGCAACGTTACGTGATTTACGGTGCAGAGAGAAAAAACTATTAAAATAATAAACATTTTGAAGTACAAACTAAGAAAAAAGGTCATACATAAACTTATACAATAAACATTTTATGAATAATCTTTTTAATTGCACCAAATTAGTAAAATGTTTCTTTAGTTTCGGTAGAAGTGTAAACACTATCTTTAAATGTAAACCAAATTTGACTAAAAGCATATAGAAATATAAAGAATACAATTATTATAATAAAAAATAATTATCTTAAATTTAAGAACATTTTTTTTTATATAATACTATATTATTGTTTTTTTTTTTTAAAGAAAAGTTCTCATATCTTTAAATAAATCAGTACATCTCGCAAAAAAATGTTATTAAAGTTGTCCCAAAAATATGTGACACAAAAACATTTTTTAAGGTAATCTTATACATTCCCCAAATTATGAATATTCAGTTTTTGTTTTTTGAAATGTCTTAAATTATGTTAATTTATGCTCATTGACTTTATTGTTGAATTAAAATGTGTATCAATAAAGAGAAGATAAGAGTGGCCTGACCTATGTTGAAATTTGGCAAACCTTGAGATTGGTTTTATGGATTTTCAAATTAAAAACCCTGAATAAACATATTAGGAAATAGTAGAAAAATATGTATATAAAATATGGTATGAGGAAATGATTTAATGCAATTATAAATGTTAACAAAAAGATATAGGTATAAGGTAAAAGATAGAAGAGATGAGGTAATGAATAAGGTAGATACATTTAAATCCTACATTTAATCTTTTAAGAAACCATGTACAAAATTATTTTTAGCTACAAAAAAATTCCCAAAAACCTCATTAATTTTAAACCTTTCTCCCAGTGTAAAGCCAGCGCTCTCCGCCAACTCCCTCTGATTTTTTTATCGCGTGTTGCACGGCCGAAAGCCACACTCTCGGTTTCGGCTCAGTCGCCGTGCAGACGCACACCGGACCAGTTGTCAGTTCCCAAGTTTGTCAATTGCCTCGAGAAGGGAACTCGGGCTCGAAGCCCCGCCAAATCGCAGTGAATCGAACCGAAAATACGTTAGTTTAATTACGCCATTCGTATGTGCAATGTGTTGGCTGGGTTTTGGTCGACATTACTTTGCCGAAAATAGCAAGAGACCGTTTTGGAGTCAACTAACTTTCATTTTTATGCGATCCGAAAATTTCTGCGCGATGTTTGCTCAGGTTATTAACAGCAATTTTGGCCAGTTAGCGTGTAAATGAAAACTTAACAGCCGCTGAAAAAAGAAGGCCCAAAGAAGCCTGAAATCAATCAAAGCCAAAACGAGACAAGGCCAACGAATAAAAAGCTGTAAAAGCCAAACACAAATATAAATAAATAAAGAAGAAAAAACCCAGCCTTAAGACGGCTACAAAAAACAAAACAAAAACCCAACAAAATACCTTAAAAAGCAACAACAAAACCTCATTGAACAAAAGTGAGAGTGATTTCCAAACCCAACCGTTTTTCTGTTAGTGTCTGTGGATTTTTGTATTTACTTTTAGCTTCTCCGAGTGTGTGTGTGTTTGCATATCGGGTCGGAATCGAAATCGCGTAAACAAAAGAGGCCAAAAAAAAATCGAAAAAACTTGGCAACAAAATATTTCAAATATTTGACCAAATGACGCACCTGTTCGCGCGGCAAGCGGCAACTGACCAACCTCAAGTCGCCAGTCTGGTTTTCTGAGTGTTGCGCAAACACAGTTTTTAGAGCTTGTGAAATTCTGCAATATTTTTCGTACTAATATCTGTTATATCTGTGGCATGTGAAGTAATCGACGCTGTGTAATTGCAGTTTTTCTGCGGCTCCCCTCCACACATAAATGCTGCAGGCTGGTCATGATGATGTCTTGGCCAAAACAATGGGGCTTCGCTAGCCTCTGGCTGCCACTGCTGCTGCTTGGCCTGCTCTGCAGTAAGTTTATGTCCACGAAATCCGGTCTAGCCACATATGTTCGAGTTTCCTCTCCTCTCGATCTCGGGGGGATATATTTGGTACTTTGGTCAAACTCCAGCTTAGGCAGGCACCCAGAGCAAGCTCCGAGCAACCGAGCTCCAACTTGTTGCCGGTCTTTGTGTCAAGGTCGCCGGATCGCCGTCTATGTTGATTGGTCTGTGGATTTGTCTATGCACAGAGAAAAATAATGAGCTAAAAAAAAGAAGGTTAATGGGATCATATTTCTGGTTCATATAAAGACAATAAAATAAATAGAAATGTATAGAAGCCAACAATCTATTTACGAGGCTGGTCGGATAATTAAAACGAAGTATTTTAAACATTAAATTAATATGATTCAAGTTCTTAATGATATTTTTTAAGCACTTCATTAAAGAAAAGATTTTATAGTTAAATACATGAATTTATATCTACTCGATCTTGGTTATACTTTTGTTTTCTGTGTACTTTATTGTAGTTAGTTTCCACTTCAAATGTGGTTTCGCTTTTATGGTTAGAGTTTTATGATTATAGTTGCTTAATAGTTCTCGATTAAATTGCTCTAAGATCAAAGCACACAGAGCAAATCCATTAAGTAAATTAATACATTATTTAACACAGGTTACAACATTTCAAAAGCTGAACCTTAGACTCATATATTATTTGGCTTAAACTCACACGAACGGCCATGACTTTTAGCTTAAAAGAGTTCATTGTTTGCTTAGATTTTTGGAATTACTTATTAGGATGAAGTGCTTTAAATTTTCTGAGGTTAGATTAAGTAAGATGGTATAATTAGGGTTTTATTTAGATACAAGTGGGTTAACAATAAGAAAGTTAACCAGTTCTTAAAAACAACTAAAGTAAGGTCTACTAATTTTATTATTAAAATAAGTTAGATAAAAGATCTACAGAAGCAAAAAACTGAATAATATTTAATGAAATCAAGAAGAAAAGTAGTTAAAACATTAGTTACTCCCAGAGAAATTTTTATACCAAAATCTATGCAATGTTTAATATCGTTTGTAAGGCTTTTTATACAGAAAATGCCACTAAAACTGTTAAATTAAACTCATAAAGAGTTAAGGAACACTTTTCAGAATAAGCTTATATTTTATCCCAGTTTTTGTATACATATCCTCTTGGTTAGATTTTTTCCAATCATTTATAACTTCAATCCAATATTATCATATTAATAAAACCCTAAATAATTTCTTTGAACTTCCCGAAAATGTTAAACTGACCTTCAAAGTGAAACTACGAGTTAAAGGCCCATAACAACCCGAAACATTCGCTTTTGTTACTCATCTCCAAAACCAAAAACCCAAAATCCAAGACCATAAACTCGGTTACATAAGCGGCTCTAAAAATCACTGGCCCAAAAATTTACATAAGTGCTGGGGCAGGGGCTTGGCCGAGAGATAAAATCAATTAAATATATATATATACTTACAGCCCAAGACGCATCCACTTTCATTGTGCCAAGGGAACTGCCCTCCATACTGTCCATAGTTTACTCCAACATACCGCCGATCAAGAAGGGTGAGCTCACTTTCCTCGCTGTACTTTCTGTCCTTTTATTTCGTTGATTAATGAGATCTTGATCTTAATCGCAGGAACCGACTCCCGCCTGGGCTTTGGCTTTCGCCTGGGCGAGCATGCTGACTTCCAGGTGATGGTGGAGCTGGGTCCCCAGAAGGAGACCCGACCCATCGGCCCAGCCAGCCAGGATGATCAGTCGTTCAACAAGCGCCAGGTGAGCTCCAGCGACCAGAAGGCCCTGCTGCGCCAGCTCTACCGCCAGCAGGTGAAGCAGGAGGCCGAGAGTTTGATGACCTCCACGGAACGGAATGCGGCCAGCTGGCTGGAGACTTGGTCCAATGGCATGAAACCGCAAAAGCCACAAAAGCCGAAGGATCAGGCCAAGAGGAGGCCGGTGAAAGAAAGTTCGGCGCCGCAGCTCCAAGAACTCGCCAATGCCATGCAGCAGCTGCAGATGCTCTACAAGATGGCCACCAGTACGAGCAGCACAACGGTGCCTCCACCTTCTCCTCCTGCCTTCACTGGAGGATCCCTTAATCTGGGCGGACCGAGTGGCTTCAAGCTGCCACCGCCTGCTCTGACCCAGGACGAAAACACGCTGAGCAGCAGCAATCCTGAGCCCGTCAAGAGCCAAAGTGAGATCACCAGGGAGCTGATGGACGTCAGTCTGGATACTTAGGTTGTGCAACTAACTCTAGTTACTAATTAATTGCTATATATGCCTCAGTGTGTATATGGGTGCTTAGCAAATCTGTGTATGTAGTATGGCTTAGCTACGATTTCTGTAAATAAAAAACAATTCTAAATTTAAGTTAGCGGAATGTTTTCTAAGGGAGGCGCCGAAAAGTAGGCAATGAAATTGGGAGGAAAAATATATGAAGATTTTTTCGAACCTAAAAGTAGGCAGCCTTTGATTTTGATAAATGTAATAATACGTATGTAAACATTTCTTTGTAAAACAAAGTTGGCTTACATCTACAAAGTTTTTGTTTTCTGGAAAATTTATAAAATTAGAATTAATTAGTATTTATATTGGCAAGAATTTTCATCTTAAACCTGAGGAAATATATAGGAAATCTTACTAAATGACAGTTTCTCTATTTAGGTATACTTTTTCAAAGTCCGGTTAGCTCTAACTCTCACTGTAAATGATAGAAAATGATTTCCTTCTAGTCTGACTTTTGCCAGCATCTTAATTCGTCAAATATTTTACTCAATATTAAAAAACTAACTATAATAAACAATTATAGATTTAAAAGTAGATCTCTTGAACTTAAAGTGAGAGTTAGGCTTAACCGGAGATTAAGAAAATGTGGCCTATTAATGTAAGTAATAAATTTTTGCCGAAAATGGTGAAATATAAATCTAAAAACTAACCACAGTTAAAAAGTACAAGAAAAAAATATCTTCTTGAACTTAAAGTGGAAGTTAGGCCTAACCGGAGATTAAGAAAGTGGGCCCTTATAGTGTACGTAATATTTCTTTGTAAATAATATCGATTTCTCTTCCCTTTCCCAAATATTTCACAAATATTTAATAAACAATTTAAAAAGGGTTTCCTTGAATTTAAACTGAGAGTTAGGCTTAACCGGAGATTAGGGAAGTGTTCCCTTCTAAGGTAAGTAATATTTCTTTGTAGAAAATATTAATTTTTCTTTCTTCTCCCAAACATTTCACAAATATAAAATCCAAATTTTAACATGAAGCTTACAAGTAGCTTCTACTATTTTTTTCCGAGTTACTCTTTATTATGAACTTAGAAAATGTTTAAATTAATTACATAAATAATTCAAGTATAGTACAAAGTTACATATGGTTTAATAATCAAACTTAGCTACACTATCGGCGTATCTGTATGTATGTATTTTCGCTACTTGCATAAGTATTGTATTTTTTGTTCATCTAAGCTAATCGATAGTTAGGGCTACTTTAATATAAATTAAACGAAACATATCAGGCACAGCAGCTATGGCTGTGCCCTCTCTGCGGACATACAGAATACTATAATCATTTAGGCTACATATACATAAATATATGCATATAGTTACAGTACAGTTACAGACATAGACGTAAGCAGCTCTCGGGGAGCTCTAAAGTAAATATTACTTATAAATATAGTCAATTTCCATAAAGCAGACATGGGCATCGGTGTACAGTGTTGGTTGTATGAGAGTTGTTGTTGTGTATGTTTTGTTTTTCTTTCTTTTTTTGTGTAAAAAATAATGTCTTTCATTCATGTTTTTCTCCGTATTTTTCCTGGTTGGAAAAGCGAAAACCCCCTAAATCTCAGACGTGCTCAGTGGCAACAACTATAACTTGTGCGGATGATGGTGTGGATGATGGTGGGATGCTCAGCTCGCATTGGTTTTCATCGCCTTTCCCTGGCCAGGTTTGCTCTGGGTAAGGCGGCTTCACTTCTCATTCTTGAGCGGCACACCCTCCTCCTGGGTAACATCGCTGATCTTGACACGCTCCGGCGGGTTGTTCCAAGGCTGCAGTTCGCCGCTGCCCAGAATGGCAAAGACCACGGCCCCGAGATATAGGTGGCTGCCAGGATCCAGAACACAATTTGCCACTGATGGAAGGAATCCTGAGGAATCATAGAGAAATATACAAATTAATAAAGATATTCCTAGTGCTTATTATTTACAAATAAACTCACATCATGGTAGGTCAGTGCCCCCACCATCCACGTGGACAGGAAACCGCCAAAGGAAGACAGGGTGTTGGCCAGTCCAAAGATGGTGCCACCAAAGTTGGGTGCAATGTCTAGGCCATTGCCCAGATAACCAGCGGTGACAGCTCCATGGGCGAACAGGGCCAGGGAGAAGATGGTGACAGACCAGGTGGCATCATAGCCTAGGAACACCTGCAGGATCATCAGCAGGCCGGGAATGACAAGAGCTGTAAATAAAATAAATAAATTAATACATTATCATATTATAAATATTTTAACCAAGAATAAATTTTAGAAAATGACAGCAGAATGTTCTGTTTCTGTTGAATAAAAATATTATATTAAAATAATATAAATATTTAAATGAAGAATAAATCTTGGAGAATGACAGCAGAATGTTCTATTTCTGTTGAACTTGAAATGATATATAGTAGTTTTATTTATATTTATAGTTCGCAGCGCATTTTATGCTTAATGACGGAGGTTTTTCGAAGAAAACTGTGGAATTTAAAGACATTTGTGGTCCAAGCAAAACCATAATAATTTTATGTTTAATTATTTTGAAAGGAAATTCTCAGAACACGATTTTAATTAGGAAATTATTGGCTCAAACAGAAAACCTCTAATAATTTAATATTTTCTTCAGCTTAAGTTCTCAAAAAAGGTATTATTTCAGTGCTCAAAAGTATGCTTTAATTTTCATTATCTAAAAACCGGGTGTTCTTATTTAATATTCCCTTCACATAAACTCACCAAAAGTAGTAAACAACTTCCTGGTAGCTGTCGTGCTCAGTGTGCCCTTTTTGCGCAGGTAATCAGCCAGGTAGGACGAGGCCACAGCCATCACGTACTTGCCCAGATAAGGCAGCGACGAGAACAGACCGTTCTGCGGAAGAAGGTCAGCGATTATTAGTAAAGATTAGAATCCAAGCTGACAGCCAATTAACTCACCTGCTTTATGTCGAAATGCAGGATCTTGGACATGAACGTGGGCAGCTGATTGACCACCGTGAAGAAGCCAAAGACGGCCAGGCCGTGGCAGATAATGATGGCCCAAACGGCCGGCGAGCAGAGCAGCTGGCCCCATGGCACGTGGCTGGGACGCTTCTTGGAGGTGGAGGTGCCGATGGCCTCCTCGATCTCCCGCCGCTCCTCGGCAGTGATGCGCGGATGAGTGGCCGGGGTCTCGTAGACAAAGGTGAACCAGGCAAAGGACCAAAGCAAGCCCACGGCTCCTGTCAGATAGAAGACACTGGCCCAGCCAGCGACGGAGATCAGGTAGCCGCAAATGGGCATGGTTATGGCAGCGCCAAGAGAGGAAGCTAAAAAATAAATATGAAATAAATATAAAATAAACAAGACAAAGGCTTAGAAACCTACCCATCATATTGGACATGAACTTGGAGCGCTCCATGGGCGGAATCCAGACAGCGGCCACCGGGTGAATGGCTGGCCAGGAGGCGCCCAGCATGAAGCCCAGCACCACTCGCACCACAATGAGCACCACGTAGTTAATGTGCGCCGCCAGCGGCGTGATCAGGGTCAGCAGGCTGGCCCACAGCATGGAATGTCCAAAGACGCGACGTCCGCCAATAAGCTCGGCCAGGCGGCCGCCCGGCAGCTCGGTGAGGATGTAGCCCCAGAAGAAGCAGCCCAGCACAAAGTTGGTTTGGTAGGTGTCCCAGGGAAAGCGCTCCTCCATCACATCCACTCCATCCGAACCGGCTGAGGAGGAGCTGTTGCCCGCCAGGCTGCTGTTATTCCCCGCCAGCGTTGCATTCCCGAGGTTTCAGTCACATTTGGCTGGACCATGTCCACTATGGCAATGGTGAGGTTGACTCGCAGGGCATAGTTCAGCATGAAACCCAGCATGGTCAGCAGGTTCAGCACTTGGCGGCATGACAGGAAGTCTGGAAGAGAAGAATTAGTAGAATTAGTAAGAGATTTGGGCTGAAATCGAATGCAAGGTCGGGCATTGCTACTGGCGAAAAAAATACAACAGAAACAGAGACTCGTCGACGTCTGGGTCGTCGAGAGGTTAGAGACACTTAAAATTCGCCCATGGAATATTCCCAGAGCCAGCGAACACCGAACACATCAGGCGAGCAAACAGCTCGAGTGACTAGAAAGCTAAACCCAATTTCTGATAACAAAACTTGGCTTCCAGCAGGGAATTCTTGAGAGTGTATAAAGGGAATTGAGCTAAAGTTGATTTATTTAAGTGGGAAGAAATATAAACATTAAAAATATTAAAAAAGTGTCTTTATATTTCTTCAATAAATAAATAACCTCTCACATAAAATAAGGAAACTACTAAAGCTTCAAACTACAGATTTACATAGCCAACAGCTTTATTTAATTTATTTATACAGAAAAGGGGAACTTTGTTTAAACTTATTTAAATAAATAAAAGGGAATCTTTGCTTTAATATATTTAAAATAAAATAAAAATAAGTTACTGAGTGCTAAGGTAACTCCAATTTTTATTAAGGGTAAACAGAAATGCATTTAATATAAAGATATAAATAAAAATCAAAAATAAAGCCAGTAATAATCACAAAAGAAACTTACAATATATGAAGCAATTTTAAAGATCTTCTACAAGTTCCCCCCAAAAAATCTCCTCCAAATTTTCGTTAAAAATCACATAAAACTAAACCCCTATCAGTTTACCCCTGGCTCCACACCTATAATTATCTGATGTAATCGGTTGTTTTCATTACACGATCCCACAGTCCCAGATAAACGCATTAATTACCCGCAACTAATGGGCTAATAAAATCGCAGTGACAACACGTTAACTCTGCCAGGAGGGATGTGACCTCAATAGCAACACACAAAACGTTCGAATGGCACATGAATTTGATCAACTGTGTGGGTGCAGCGGAGCTCCAAGCTCCAAGAGGAGCTGAATCAGGCTTTTCAGCTTATATTTTTTGGTCACAAATTTTGCGGAGGATCATTAAGTGGGGGCCATAATCAGTGCCGGCGCGGCGGCGACTTTCCGCCTGTCATCTCGCCAAGTGTCACCGGACTCGGACTCGACTCTCTTGGGCGGTTATTAAGTGGCAAAGTGCATTGCTCGAACCGAAACATATATAAATTTCGAGAGCCATTGAACTCCATTCAGCTTTTTTTTCCCCCCTGAAGTGCACGCGGGGTTGTGTAAATTTATAAGCTGAACGGTCGCTTATTGATCGGCGATAAACTCGCTCCAGACGACTTTCCCAGCAGCAGATTCGCTATCAGCGACTATCGGGGCCAGTCTATCGGCTGTCTGGCCCGGTGACACGCCCACCTGCCTCCCGCCCGCCACAGATTATAGCCTCAATATCATGTTAATGTCATGCAAAATGGGTAAACAAAAAAAAAACAGCACTCTAGTCTAGACATCGTCGAACATCATCAAAAGCGGCAACAATAAACCGAGACACTCAACTTGTATTCAAATTAACACTCGAAAATAACCGAAACTGAGGCATCGAATAAAAATAACTAGTCATGTTTGCTATAAATTCTCGATTCCATATAACCGGAAAAACGTGCCCGAAATAATACACCAAGCAAAAAATCGGCAAGGTTTTAGGCATATCTTCGACCAGTTTCGGTTCTGTTGGGAGTAGAGTTATAGCTCTGTGATTTTTCGGGGTATACGAGAGATCTGTGTTTACGTCAATAGGAAAGTTTAGATTATTAACGGACAAGATATGGCTCTCTGTTAATTTCTGGGGCATGTCTTGACACCTGACACCTCGAAAAAAACGATGCTAAAAGAGCGTGTGCCGCAAATTATAGTCACTTTTCGAGATATCGATAAGGATTGATTCCAGTTCCAGGGAGGAAATAAATAAAAATAGGGAAGATTTTATAAAGAAGGTTTGACTTATTTAAATTCCATATTTATACTGAGAATTATTTTTTAATAATTAATACCAAAACCTAAGATGATTTTTCAAGTATTCAAGTTCGTATTCCAGTTATTGATCTTTATTAAATTAACTTCTCATTAAGCAGTCAACTTTTGACGATAATTTAACCGAATTAAATTTGTATATGGACTCTAATTTATCTAAATGAACTCATCAAGGGTTTTCTCTAAGCAGATCTTAGTCACCCGAGTCGTAACGCCTTCCAAGAATAACTTAATAACCAAGAAACTTGTTTGCCACCAAGGCATCCGAGAAGCAGCTTCTGCCTGATTAATTATAGCCTCAAACTGTTCTTTTGGAGTTGTTTTGTTTACCGCTAAAAACTATTTTTGTTTCGGTTTCTGCTCTTTTTCTTTTGGCAATAAATTAAGCGAAGGTTAATGTCTAATGTTTACAACCAAAAACCGGCTAAAAAACGCTCAACAATATTTGGGTTTCAGTTTTTTGACAAACTTTTTCTGGGAATCACAAAATAAACATTGGAAGAGGACCCCAGCTCAAAAGGGGTTAGGGATCACTTTTCGCGCACTGATCTTTAGCTTTTATTGGCTTTCGCTTGCTGTTCGTGCTCTACTTGAGACAAGTTCCCGAAAAAATCATAAAAAAGCCCCATTAAAGAAGGGCAAAAACTTATAAATAGCTGGACAAATAAAACGAAAACGTGATACTGGAATTTCTTTATTTTTTACGAGTCAAGGAGCAACAAGTGAGTTTGAGTTTGGGGTTCATTGATTTCTCAGGGAAGGGAAACTTTTAAATTATTCAACAATAAATACGCTTTAATTAAGCACTTGAAGGGAAGATGAGTGAGTGCATGTTTGAAGGGGATTTTGTATTTTAATTATTTCGAAAGACGCATATCCGGCACTTTTGACGTAAAAGCAATTTTTGGTCAATATTCTAAGTACATTTTCCACGTTCCCCTTTGGCTTTTCTTCTATTCTATATTCTATCTGTTTTATCTGTGTAGCGATGCCGCTTTCCTTTACACTTTCGGGTTTCTATTTTTATATGGCGGCGCGAGATCTTTGAATGCGGGCACTGGGTACACACCCTCCTCCGATAATCCCACTCTTGCTTCTCAGCTCTCTGTTCTCTCGCAGTTCCTGACCTTCAAAATATATCACACAATGGATGAGAACCGGGTGAGACAGGGCGGTGAAAGTTAGCCACCGATATCGTCATCGTTTTTCTATATATTTGCTCTCTTTGCCAATAAAAAACGCATGTGATCGGCGCTAAATTTCTGGTGGAATGTCCTCAAATTTTGCGTGGGCCTTCGGGGGAAAATTTTCCACTGACGTTCCTGTTTTCCCAGCCTTGTCGTTGTGAAATTCGGTTAAAAGTCGCCGGATCGACGTCACACTTATAATGCGCACTCTGCTGTCAAGGTGCCAAGTCAATTTTTTAGTCATGGGACTGGGGACTGGGATAGGTGAAGGCACAGGCAACGCGGCGTATGAGTTATGGCGAAGGCGCGCCAACCACGAGCCCACTTTTCCCGCTCAGGTTTGTTCACACACATGGAACACAGTCAAAGTTTTTACTTGTAGTTCTCAATTTCTAGTCACTGATATTTAATAAATATATCAAATGGAAAATGCAAAATAAAATTACTTTTACAGTGGGTTTTGGGAGAGTTGGTTCTCATTTGTATTTCATTTGGAATATCTTTAAGAGTGATCACTGAGACCTTCAGCGAAATAAACGGAAATTAAAGCGTTTAAGGTCATCTTGCAAATTGTGTCCATTAATGAATGCATACTATATAGAATATGTTTACATATGTGTATAGTACATAGTGATTGATTATTGCGCGCTGTCTGAATTTATTTTTAGATGATTTCAATTTTAAATAAGCCAAGAATGTCACAAAATATATATTACTAATTTATTAAAATATTTCTTAAAATTGTCTTGTTATTATATTAATTTAAAGCAAATAAAGTTCTTAGCAAGCTTGGAATATTTTTATTCATTGAAAGAAAAAAAAAATATATAAAAATATACAAATATTTTATTTAAATATCAAAATTACTTAAATTATTCTACAAAAATAGGAATATCATAAATTCTGAACCATTGGTTATTTAATAATTAAACAAAATTGAAGTTAAGGGTTTAAAAATGAGCTTAGCCTTTGTCCTCCAAAGAAAATTTAAATTTAAAATATTTAAATATTAAATGAACTAAAATATGTAAACAAACTTTTTTTTAGTGGCTCCAAATATTTGTATCATAAGGATAACAGTCTTGTTTTTGTATAAATATTTTAGGTTAAGGGTCTTAAGGTGATTTCCAATTTTTATACCAAAAACAATATTACATTCTTGAAAATCTGTCATTATTTATGTGTTTATCTACCTCATTCTTTTTAATTCTGTTTATTAATGGCCAACACACTTTATATTTTCAGCTAATAATCTTCAAAATAATTGCTTTCCATTAATTTAAAAGCCCCGAAACGCACTGTACTTGTTAAACTCGTGACAGACATTCAGAGAGGCGTACACTTGTCTATATCTAACATATATATATTATTTTGTTTTGTCGGTTGGCTGACATTGCCGGCGTTGCCTTCTAGCGGCAATTATTGGCTTTGTTCTATGCTGGCTAACTGCATTTCCGTTTCTAACTGATTTACGGAACTGGCCTCGTTCGCATCGATGTTAGATTCTCGACTCCCAGTCTCGATTCCGATTCCCATTCCGAGCGCTGTTTGTTTTCGTGGTCGTGTGTTTTGTGTTTGCTTGGCCAATTGCCATGTTCAACTGGTTCTACTTCAACAATGCAATAAGCTAATTAATTGCTGAATTATCGTGGCAATTGCTGTTTGTTAAAGTCATACACAACACACCCTTCTTGGCGTCTCGAGTGTGTGCTTATCACTTTTATTGTTGGGTGATTCCAACTGCATTGTGTGTGATTTATTGGCCTTTCCTCTCTTATTGCGCCAAGGGTCTCTCTGCGACAGCATTGTCCTAGATTCGAGAGGAGGGACCTCCTTTGCCTTTCAGAGCAGAGAAATCTTCCATGGAAATTTACAATTGCACTTGTTGCGCTTTCCTTGTCGTGGTGCCAAAGTGCAATCTCATATAGATTTACAACGGCAACCAGACTGATAATGTTCTTGGGAATGTCTGTCAAATTGTGGGTTTACCTACCGTCTGTTTCTGGGCAGGAAATCAAAACTTTTTTATTGACTTGGCTGGTGCCATTGGCTTTACAGCTGTAAATTCGCTAAAGTAAACGTCATAAGAGGCACAATCTGTAAACTATGATTCTTGGTATTTGTTACACTAAAATAAATAAAGGTATCGTCTTTGAGCTTAGGATGTAGAAGAAAGAAATGTGCTATAAGCTCCTTAAGGTGGTAAAGATCGAAGCAGAGTTAAGAAAGTCGGAGAATATATTTAAAATTTAAGCAATCTTACACAAGATACAGAAAAGTCCCTTTAATTACCTTAGATATTAAGAGACTTACTGCATTTAAATTGTTTTAAATATCAAAATACCTAATAAAGCTCCTCTAAAATCTAGAATAACCACAATTTCTCCCTGTGCCTCCTTAACCACTTGAATCACAGCCCAAGCCTTGCTCTCTTCCCTCCTCATAAAAGTATCTTGAAGCTGTCATTTCCTCAGCACTCCGCGTATTCGTATCTCAAACATGCACGTGCCGGGCTAATGAAGAGCTACAGGTTGTAAACAAGTTGTCACGGGGTCTCGATCGCTCCTACCCCCCTATACCCTACCCTATCTCTATCTCCGGCCATATGCATATAAGTATGGCAGGCATTAAAAAATATATAAAAAGGGGCTCGTCGTCGCCGTCGTCGTCGCGTCCGTTCAGTGGACTCTGTTGGCCTTAGGAATTATTATTTTTTTGGACCCATAAACACTATCAGCGCGCGCTATTTCGCAAATATTCGAAACCTATATAGATTTCCTGAACTTTGGCACTCGGAAAGCTCGTAAAGCCGCGACACGCGTTGCCTTGGTAAAGGAAAAAAAAACCGGGGGCTGGACTTGGACTATATTTAAACATGAATGTATAAAAATATTATGGCTTTCGGGAACTTATCAATGGAGGAGCAGAGCTCTACTTCGTCTCAGTACTTTTTGTTGATTATCGCATTCAGACAACACACCAGTGTCCGCTCGATTATTCCCCGGGGTCCCTGGGGTCAAAGCCAGAATTCTTTTTTACTGTCTGAGGCTTTCGTTGATTTGATTAATTTGGCGGCGCATAATTGCCGGCATACTTGAAATTTCTGGTTACCCCCCGATTATATAGAGGCATTAAAAAGTGTGCCATGTGGAGAGGAAGTACTACGAACGACGCACAACCTGCTATTACAAGCAAATATCGGTGCAAGCCTTACAATTTCTGAGTAAACAACTCCGAAAATTCCAAGAAATTAATTTTACGTCAATTAAAAAACAATTTTTTGTTATTGAGACAGAAGGAAAAAAAAAACTGGTCTTAATTAATGCATATTTAACAATAATAGCAGCAGAACAATCGTTGGGTGGAGTTTCTTACTCAGACACAATGGAGTGCCAATCATGACATTCATCAATGCATATTGGAGGGTCTAGTAAACACATCGTCATTTCGCCATGAAGTGGCAAAAGTTTAATAACAATTTATCGTAGTAAGCTGAGTGAATAAAGCACATGCTCATTATTCATTACTTGTGCCCGGGAGCTTAGCTGGAGCTGTTTGATTAATTCCAGACGACGACGTCGACTTGAAGTCTGTTGCCAAGGGTGAATACCCGGGCGGGCGACGGATTCAAATGTGGATTTAAATACCACTTCTAATGTCATTCCTCAACGGCAGCGGGGCCCACAGCCAGAGGAACTCTGATAAGCAGCCAGGGAATTGTTTCTGAACTAATTTCGATTATTCCAGAGTGAACTAAGTACTTTTGTTTATTTTTTGTGGAAAACAAATGTGTTTAATTGTTTTGAAAAGCTTTTTTGTGCTAAGAAATGGTTTACAATTTATGGTGAAATGCCTATTAGGAGTGTTCAAAAATATAGTAAATTGAGGGCTAACCAATTATATACTTTTAGTTTAACTAGGTATTAATTTCAGTATTTGTATCACATAACAAGCCTCTATAAATTAAGTGAAATGTTTTAAAAATATTTATTTAAAAGGTATTTATTCCACTTAATTTTAAAAATCATGAAATAATGATTTAAAGAACTCTGCAATTTTTTAAAAAACCCCTGTTGAGTTTGTAACCAATTTTTACAATTTTTTAAACTTCCCTCCTTTACCGTATCCTCTAAATCACTTTAAAAACCTTCAATTTACTAAATCAAAGTGCAATGTCAATCAATAATAATAAAAAGCCATAAAAGTCGATCATGAATCACACCTGCCCATATACATATAATTGCAATGACTACAAAGTTCAGAGCGAGGTTGGGGGCGTGGGTGCGAATTACACGAGTCTGTAATGAATGGCAATACTCTTATCGAATTGCATTCAATTTTAGCGCTTTTAATGTTAATTAAATGCTTAAATTGTATGGTGGAAAAATCACTTTAATTAGCGCAAAGTTATTTCTGCGAAAAAAGTGTTGAAATTCCCTATAGTTAGAGGGTATTAACTCAGAGAAAGCTGAATTAATGTCTTAATATAGTTATTATAGATAGTTTAGGCTTGAAATATATATTTTTGAATATTTTCTAAGAGGCACTTTGCATGGAAATTTAATAATTTTAAATATAAGATACTATATTTTCTGAAAAGTAACTTATATGGTTATGACACTGTACTAAAAACTTTTTTAATTTGAGTTTTCATTAGGAATATGTTTAATGTAACTCTTAGTGTAATGTAGAATTTTAGTGTATTATTTATTTGCTAAGAAATTAGTAACAATAAAAAAATATATACTCCGGTATCTCTTATACCGCTACGACACTGAATTAAAAACTTCATTAATCAAGGATTATGTATTATTTTATGTTCAAAGTCACGAAAAAATTAATGAAATAAATAATCTAGTAAAATTCCAACCGTAATTCAACATCTTTCGGAGCCTGTTCTTCACTTGTGCCCATCCCTGCTTCGCAATAAAGTGCGTTTCGTTCATAAGACGCATTTCTCACCTGCCTGCACCGGCTCCCGTGATTTTGTTCGTGCTAATTGCTCATCTTTGATTTATAATTAGAGCTTTGGGCTCATCTATCGACAATGTTTGCTCACGGGTCTGACGGTATGTGCACTCGGCCATGCGATCTCCCACTGCCAGTGCTCCCCCCAGTTGATAGAGACTACTCCCCAGACCCGTCTGGGTTTCCGATTGTCTGATTGACTGACTCTAAAGTGCTAAATAGCTCTGAAGTATGAATTAAATAGTAAACAGTCGGATGAGTGTCGCTGATGGGCTATTAAAATTTTCGCCACAAATCAAAAATTAATTGCGAGGCGTACTCAGAACTTTAGTCCATGAACCAAACTTTCCATGCGGAATAACGCCGATTGTCTGATAGTATTTCCAACGTGTTTAGTTAGCGTGACTGCGCTAATTTGTTTGCATAGTTTATGCGAGCGAGTTGGTCTCCTCGGAAATGTCATAACAATTGCGTCATGAGGTCGACCAACTGCGCAGCGGAGCCACAAGGCGTGGGCGTGGGCGTCGGCTTCCATATCGATGTCACCGCTTCGGACATTCGGAGGAGTGTCGCGCCAAGGATGGGATATATACATGCGTTCCACGATGTCAACGATCGGAAGAGCATGTCCGTTCCGAAAGTGTGACAAGGTGACGGCAAGGGAGGGCGTAACGATTTCATTTCTGGCTATTTATAGATTGACACAGAAAGGGCTCGGACGGAGAGCATATTGACACATACTTTTCGAGGCTACAACAATGACGGCGATAAAGATAGGTCAATAATGTGGATATATGGTTTAAAATTAATCGGAGAGATTTCGATTAAATGTTAAATTTATAGAAAAAATAATACTATTAGAGTGCTTACTAAGATGCATGCTTAAGATTACATTTTAATATGTTTTAAAATGTATTTTAATATTTAAAAATTCTGCTCTTAATTTTTTAAAGAATTCCTTTTGAAACTGTAGGGTTTTCACTGCAAAATACTTGTACGTTATATTTGTTAAGAAATATGTTTAAAAACGTTATAGAGCAGTGGTGCTTTGAGCACTGGCTCGCAAGTTACCAAATTTCTCTGTTAGACCTCTGCCGTCAGTATGCCCAGAATGTAAGCAACGCACCAGTGTGGCCATATTTTAATATTCTGTCTAAATCTAATTTTGTACCTCTTTTAGTTATAATATTGCTATTAAATATAGCACAAAATAACCAATTACAGCTCCTTAATTCATAATTTCAACTATAAAGCATTGACCCTTAATAGAAATCTCCCCTTTCTGCATTTTTTCCCTCACAAAAGGACTAGCGGAAAAGGGAAAAACAATCAGCATTGACTATATCAATCACCAATAAGTCAGCAGGCAGCCTCCTTCACATTTGTCGCCCAATTGATTTGTAACCTCAATTCGACTTGTCTCGTTGACACCAATCAAATCATCAAACCGCCTAGTCAACAGGATCGGCTTGTATAGGTTCGAAGGGGAGAGAAGTTCCTACTCCTCCTCCTCCGCCTCAATTTGTTTATGTTAACTGAATCTCAATTCAATTGGCCGTCAGGCAGTTTTTCCAAACCAACTGCTGACCGTGGCGCGCCCCATTTTTATTTTATTTTTTCCATTAATGCCGTCATGTGCGGTTTCTGGCACTGTTATCGAAGCGCGTCTAGAGAGGCGCACATAATAAAAAATAAAAAAGGGGCTCGGCTGCGGCTTCTCGGTGCGGTTTACTGCCACTTTGTTCTGGCATTTTCGGCAGCCACGACAGCAGGTTGAAATTAAAATTACAGCTGGACTTGGCTAATTAAAATTAGTAAGTTCTAAATATAAGAAAATTTCAAGTATTTGTAAGCTATAAAAATTCATTCTGAAATAAAATAGGGTTTCTTACAAGCATTAGTTTAGGTTTGTTAACTTTAAAAGGTTCCCAAAACTTTACAAAATAATTTTAAACGCAGATACATTTTCTGGTATTTCTAGAAGCACCTACAACTTATAATAACTAAATTTCGAAGTCTTATACATTTTATTTCTGGCATTTTCTATCAGTTAGGGAGGTAATCCCCAAAAAACACATCAATTTCACAATGAAACATTACTTCTATCTACATATGTATCTTCAACTGTTTTCCCTATCAGAGAACCATAGCTGCCTGGGGACTATGGAATTTTCACAGGTGATATCATTTACACGGTTATCTACTTACTTCGCACTCTGTGCAGGCCTCCTTTCTCCGTGTTGGACATATCTCTGCCTTCTGGAGCTCTGCAAATGGAAATATACCAGAAATTAGCAAATGGTCTTTTAAATTGGAAACGAAATAAGATAGAAATCTAGAAAAGAAAAAAAAAACGGTATTAATAGTCTGAAAAGTTAATGAAACTTTTTCCGGAGTAACCCACACCGGCTGCTCGGACGATTAGATACCCAATCTTATCGCTGGCTTGGTGTCTCGTGTTTGTACCTGAACGTGCCCACCGCGACCAAAAGGAGGACCAAGTGGAGCGTCTGTCCCATGACTCAAGGCAATTATATCACGACGACCGGGTCGCTTAGCTCATTCATAACTATACCGGATTCCCCCTGCCCCTGCTCTCTTTCCTTATCGCCGACATGGCGTTCCGTTCGGGCCCCGTTATCGGGCCCGTCTGCGTCTTCAAATACTGCCGCCCCGAGAAATCAAAATGCTAAATATAATGAGACACGAGAACGAGGAACACACACGGACGGACACTCGGAGTGGCGGTGCCGCTAACTTGGCTTTTTTCTAGACAAATCGGATAAGAAAAAAACTCCCCAAATATTTACTTTATCAGCTTGACAGGATCTTGGCTTGTCGGTTATATTTTTTATGATTCAGAGTAGTTTATCTTAAGCTTATAACTCGGACTTTCTAACGATAAGAATGAGCAAGCTCTTCGAGGAAGAAAATATTATTGATTCATATTTAAAACCCTTTTAAAGGTTTAACACTCATTGTTTCGTAATATAACTTTTATTTCTTTAGGTTTTTTTATAAATAAGTATTACTTATTAATTTAATTTATTGTACGTTAATTTTTAAGCACAGTATATACTTCAAAATAAAATATTTCCAAGAAATAAGCCATGGTTTATCAGCAGTTCTGCTCCAAATATTATAAGCTTACTTGGAATACAATTCTTAATTCAATTTCAATGACAAAGTTGACTTTAAAATTAACTTTTTCCAAGAAATAAGCAGAGTTTCTTTACCCATATAAAAGCCCAATAATTAAAGCTACTTCAGGCTTATAATTCTTTAATCAATTTCCTAGAAATAAGAAGACAGTTCTCTTCTATATCTTCCTACAAATTATACCTTTTTTTGGTTTATAATTCCCCTAACCAATTTCCCTGCCAAGTGTCGCCTGTAATGGCCTATTCATTTCTGCTGGCGCCGCTATAAATTTCCCGGGGGTGGAAAATTCGTCAGCTTTATGCGATTTGCTGCATGCTAATTATCGCCAGACACCAGACACACGTGTGTGCCCGTGGAGAGGGGCTTTGCATACGAATTTAGGGCTGAAGTCAGCGCCTAGCAACTTGGCAACTTAGTCCAATCAATTAAGTTTTGGTTTGTACAGCGGTAGATCGTTATTTTGGCCAATTTGTGGTGCAACAACAACAATAAAACCTAACACCCGCATGTGTACAAGGCATACACATATGTAGGCAAGGACACACCAAATTATTATTGTCCTTGCCTCGTGTCTTGCCATGTTAATAACCCAATGAAAAGCGGCAGCTGTGTGGGCATTGACTATATACGACTTCTATATACGCACGTCATCTTCCGACTTCTCTATATACAAAATAAACCCGTATAAAACAGGGAGGGAGGTCAGCAGCATCTCGCATAAAAGCTGTTATACGGCTATAACCCATATTATTAGTCACCGAAAAGCCAATACAACATTGTGTACATTTATCGAGCAACAAATAATTGCTTTATGAGTGTTTTTTTTTGTTTGTTTACAGAGAACACACACAATGTGGCTATGATGTATCAGTTTCACTGTTTACTTAAGTTTAAGTTTAAGTTTAAGTTGTTGTTTTTATCACAACTGTTGCGTTAATCTAGAAATCACGATTTAAAGGCGATTATTAGCTAATATTTTGGGTTTAAATAAGTGTTAAAGTTGGCTAACTATTAATTTTGTAATACATTCGATGATTTTAAATTAGTTTGATGCTAAAAATACTTTTAATAAACAAAATGCAATAGTGGAAATGAGTTTTTAAATAGTTAATTATTTTTAAAGAACTTTTTAACTTTAATTTCAAAACAGATTAATTTAATTGCAGGTTTTTATAGCTTAAAAGCTGCTTAAAATTAAATAAATTCAACTTTAACTCGATCACCATCACTTTTAATAACTTAAATATTATTTAAAAGCCACTTTTTTAACAAGTCACTCACTTTTTAGGTCAGAAATCACAAAACTGTATGAGCTATAAAATTTAAAGTTACAAACTGTAAATCTTAGGCCTTTAAAACTTGTTTAAAATTATTCAACACAAAAACTTTGATTTAATTTTTATTGTTTAATCACAAATTACATCAAAACTTTCAAGTCACGCACTGTCATTAGCCAATAAAACACCTTTTAATTAACATTCAGCTCACACTACTCCCTTAACCCTTTAACACCTCATCAGAAAACCAGAATAATCTCGTTTCTAAGCCCAATTAACCGCCACTTGGCAATAAATAAATAAATTGTAAATACACTCGCAACGGTTTGTTGGCAATATTTGCATTAAAAGTGCAACAACACCCACCTCTTTTGCACTCGACGCTTAACCGCAGCGACAACTAACGAACAACGTTAGTTGTTTATGGCAAATTATATAATTTGTTCAGCACAAAAAACCGATTATTAATCTGTATCTGTATAATTTGTATTAACGGTGATTTGCATATAAAAACAAGAGCGAACGAACGGAAACCGCACGTGCGTTCGGTTTTGATATATTTCGAAAAACAGTTTTTAGCGAAGATTTTTTTATTTCTGTAGTTTCCGAACAGTTTAAGTGGCAAGATCGGAGCACTCCCGGACAACAGACAGTTTTTCTTTATTTTTTAGAGTATTGAACGGACAGCTGTTGATTATTTTTGAAACAGAAATTGGGGAGGTGACTTCTGCCACTGGCGCAGGCGCAGGCGATTCTAGAAGTGAGTCGAACGATATTCGAAGTCGAAGTCGAGCTCGATATCGAAACTGTTCACTCGGAGCGTTGGAACTGAACTGAAAATGCGGCCTGCTCGACGGCGCCTTTTTCTTTCTTTCCTCCGCTGGCGACGTCGGCAGCGCTGCCCGCCTGGTTCGGGCTCTGCCTCTGCCTCTGTCGCTGCCGAGGCTGACGTACGTCGTGCGTCGTCGTCGTTGTCGTCGTCGTCGCCTTTGGTTTGTTGTTCGTGGGATGCAAAATTCAAATTCTTGCGCCGTTTATTTTATTTTTATGCTGTACCTTAATTCTCCTCCTGCCTCTTCCCGATCCACTCTCTTTCTCCTGCTCTCTCTCTCTCTTTCTCCTGCTCCTCTTCTTGCTTTCCCAGCGCTGTCAGTTCGATTACAGCTCGCAGCTGCCATTATCCATTATGTGATCGGTGCAAATCGCCGCGGATAGTTAACGTTAACCCTCCAACGGTCAGTTTTGATTAGTGGAGAAATGTGTCAAAAGTGCTAATACTTATCAGTCAGTCCAGGCTGAGGATTGAAAAACGGCTGGTATAGCTAAGAAAATAGAAAAAACAAATAATCTGAACGTCGCTTTAGATTTGCGAGTTTGTTGTTGTGAGTTTTCTGTTTTGACAGCTATTTTTCTAGACTAAACACATTTGTTTATTGTTCTCATATCACAAAAACAATTATAAATAAATTTTAGCAATAAAGAAATTTAATATAAAATTTTAGGAGCAGTGAAGAATGAAGAGATATTTATAAACGAGTTTTAAAGGGGGTTGGTTAGATATTACAAAAACAAAACTTACATTTTGGATATATTTATTAAAATAAAAACTTTATTAAAATAAGTTTAGATAAGCTTTCACGGAATTGCTAACTTCAGTATTAAGCCATTAAAATAAGTCCAAAAAAACTTGATAACTTCCAGGAATATTAACCATATAAGGTATATACAAATTTAATAGTTTTTTAATGATTATGATTTAATTTTTATTTATATTATATTATATAATATCCCACATATTCTGGATATTAAGAAAAAGCCTAAATCGGTTATCATACGAATAATCACAAAATATTTCTCAAAACTAAGACGTGGCAACGTTATCTCTTTAAAAACCTTCCTAATTTCAATTTTCTAAAGTACAGCTAACTATTTCAGTTGCTAACAACCATCTGTCAGCTACAAAGTTTAAACTTTCTAATTAAAAACACTTGAAAATGTTGAAAAGAAAAT
The DNA here is from genome assembly GCA_014170255.2 of Drosophila triauraria. Lineage (NCBI taxonomy): Eukaryota > Metazoa > Arthropoda > Insecta > Diptera > Drosophilidae > Drosophila > Drosophila triauraria. Next base: position 5,868,857 of record CM024334.1, on the reverse strand, counting down.
AAAGTATTACTAAGTACATGATACAAATGTTCTTATATGAAAAATGGAAAAAACGAAGTCTACAGAAATAAGTTCCCCTATAGGCCTACAGAATTTCCAAAATAATTTTTAAATCTCTGAAATTATTAACATTAACCAATTGAAGATGGAATACCATTTAATATTTACAGGGTTCGAAAGGAAAGACAACCCCAAATCAAGAAAATTATCATTACAACTTCAGAGTAGATAATAATAGATAAGGAAGGTAGAGACCGACTCAGATGGAGAAGCGAGTCCAGCGCTCCACGAGACTGGGTCGTGCCGAGGCCCTGTACCGCTCGTCGAAGATGGGACAAACTTCTCCGGGAACTTGACCTGCAAACAGCGAATAACTGTGCCGGTGAGATAGTAGCGCGGCGGCCAGCTGCACTCGCAGGGCGGGATGCAGCTGGTGCACTGCGTCTGGTGGGCCTTCCACTTGCTCATGGTCGTGGCCAGGACCGGGGCCAGACAGGCGAAGCGCCACGGCAGCCGCAGGTCTCGCTCCGTCCAGTCGCAGTCGCACGGCGGTATGCAGGTCTGGCACATGAGATCCTCCGGCTTCAAGCTGTGCGGCAACTGCGACGCCTCCACCGACTCCGACTCCGCCGACTTGCACTTGAACATGTTCACGCGCGGCACCAGACCGATCATCACCTGGTAGTTGTGGTCCGTCTCGCGGCGCAGCCACATGTGCAGCAGTTCCCAGTGATCCAGGTTGCGAGACCGCTCCCGGATCAACTGCATCCTCCTGTACAGATCGATCCGACGCACCTTGTCGTAGTTAACGCCAGTCTGCGTGTGGAAGAGAAGGTATAACTCGTTGGGCTTCTCGTCTGGCAGGGCGATGGTGGCGGAGAACCTGGCCAGATCGAAGTGAAACAGCATCCGGATGCCGTAGGTAATGTGGCGGATGTGGTCAAAGTCTTTGATGTTCATCGCACTCAGGGCGGCGGCGTCCAGAAGGAGCAGCTTCCGGCCAGTAATCATATTAACGCGGAAGGTATTCTGGCAGGGGAAACGATTTAAGGGATAGAATAGACTCCCACTTTCCGTTTACCCACCATATACTGAGGATAACCGAGGCCATTGATCCAGCGCCTGATGTGCATGTCATCCCACTCGTAGATGGGGGGCAGTGGCAGCCTGTCCACCACAAGAGAACACAGCTCCACAAGGGAATCGGGTGAAGCTCTGAACTGAATGGGCACATCGTTCTTATCGTATTTGGGACTTTCCTGAAGTAACTCATTGCGCTGGAACTTGGTGGGCGGCATCACCGAGCGATCCCTCGTTTGCTTCTTCTTGAACTTCTTAACCAGGAACTTGGTGTCCGCTATTCCGTAAAGATACGGCATCTTGATGTAATTTAGCTCTTAGTCCTTGATCCCGTTTTGGGTTAGGTTTGTGTGAAATAAAAACGGAAAATACAGAGCTTGCTGGGTTTTGGTTTTTTCTTAATCAAAATATCATTCACTTACCTTATTACCACTTGATTACAGATAGAACTCGTTGGGAATTATAGAGGTAGGCAAGCGGTAAGATGGTCCTTACTCTGATGATTCCAATGATTCAGGCAAGAGAAGGAGGAAGATTGGGGGGCCCCTCATCAGTATACAGCGGGGTTACCACTTTTTGTTAACTAGAACCCATTGGGAATTACAGTGCTTTGAAAGAGATAAGAGATAAGAGATAAGAGGAGGTTTCTTAATTTGAAGTTATATCTGAGGGTTATCTATTATTTAAAATGAAGGTTAACCTTAACCGGACCTTGGGAGACAATAATCCCTCAATCCCACGTGCCCTGATCCTATCTTACGGGTTCTTAGTTCCGCTTAAAATCCACTTCCTCTTAAATAAACCTCATAAATAGCCGTTCTGACTATTTTTAGCCAAATACTGTTGCCAATATCCCGTGTTTTTTTCGGTCTGGCAATGCCGTCGTATTTTGAAGGGCTTCATGCTTCCACGTTTTCATGTTTTGCCCGCACGCTTTGTGTGCGTCGTTCGTAAACAAGCCGGCGGAATCTGGCGCAATCTGAACCCAGCCAGAACCAGGTAGAGATGTATATAGTATCCATGCCCGTAGGTTTCTCCTGCCTGGAAACATCTGTCCGTCAATCAGCACATGCCAAGAAAGTGAGTTATTACCCAGGTAGCGGAGGATGTATCGATTGTCCCGGATTATGTTGTATTGGTTATGGGTTCCTAACGGTCTTTAGATAGTGGAACTCGGAGCTCAGATCTCGGAGCTGACCATGCGGTTATGCCGCCTGTCAAAACATGGTCAAGGGTAAACGCCTCCTCCTCCCATTCGGATAACTGACAGCGCGAATTTGTTTGCGGGTTATTAATGAGTACCGCGAATATACACTCAATCGCTCGGGGGCCTCATCAGCCCGGGTCGCTGACTCATCGCGGATCGGTTTCGGGTCTCTCACGTGACAGCCATATTGGAGGTGGTTTTTATGGAAACACGTTTTCTGGCCATTTCAGCCATTTGTCGAGGCCTAATAAACCTCATCAGGTTCATTTGGGTGAATGCTTACCTTCATTAGCATGTGCCCGTCAGTTTTTATTATTATTATTTTTATATTATTTTTGCAACAGTTTTTTCGCCTTAAATTGCGATGACAGTTGTCCGAAAAGGTTTGTTTTTGTATGATTGTTTTTTGGCTACATCAATTAATACTGTTTGTGAATGTGTTTATCACGAAATATCGTTTCGGAACTAAGCACTTTGCACTTTGTGTCCCCAAAAAGCTGGCGAGGATGGCGTCAGTATGGGCGGGGGCGGGCGTTACTGGCGACGGGGCTGGGCGGGGCTCTATGTCTGGTTTATAATTTACTCGGATCACAGTGTCGTTCTGGGAGGGTAAGAAATGGGTATAATTATACTCCAATTGCTCTGCGAAGGCAATTAATGCGGGCTTGCATACAGTGGGGACTCTAATAAAACCATTTCGGAATAAAAATAACTCAAAAATTAGTTTTTAACAAAAATTAGAGAGTATTTTCGCAATATTCCCAATATTTAATCATAGTTGTAGCTTGTATTTAACGACATATTAATAAAAATACTTAAAAATAGAACCAAGTATACTTGTATCTTAATTCATTTAAAGTTCAATAACCCCTTATAATAGTTTCAATCTTGAAAAACTTAATGTATTTCCGTTGAAGCCTGTTTACTGCCCTCAAAAATGTTTTTTCGCTTGCACAGTTTTTACGATCTATTCACGAACACAACAAATAACTATTACCTGTTAGTTTCGTTCAAAAAAAACAAACAGCAGCCATAAAAATAGATTTCTCCTGAATGTATTATTAGCGCTTAAAGTTAAGTAATAAATAAGTGAACTCCAGCTAAATTCACCTCCATAAAATCTAGGATATTGCACCTTTAACAATTATGCAATTAAAGTTTGCAATAAAAAGAACTGATTGATTTTTTGACATCAATAAAAGTGCAATTTACAATTTATTAATGCTTTATGGCTTACTGTACCAAGGTAAGTATTCCTTTTGATTACTGTACTCGAGAATGCTGCACTGCATCATCATCATAGACAACGACGACGACGACGCCTCGCACAGGTTTCACTTTCGCTTGGCCAGCGTTTATTTCGCAACCAGGAGGCGGAGGAAAACTGAGGGGCGTGTGCGCAGATGCGACGCCACCGTGAAAAATGAAAATGATATGACCATGTAAGGACAGCTACTGCTGCCAACTATAGAGCGATCGGACAGCCGCCAGTAATGGTGGCAACAATAAATTAAGGTTCTATTTTTGTAGCTAACTTGAATTACCTACTCTCGCACTCCACGGGCGGGAAGGGGGTAATCGGAGCCGGTTGGTTGTCCGCGACGAGTTAACAAGTTAGACCTAAAATAGAAGATGCCGCTGTCCAGTGTGTCCTCCACGCCATCGGAAGAGCGGTGGAAGCGGAGTAACGCTTGCTTGACCAACTTGCGGATATGCACTTGGGAAAATTTTTAATGGCATTTATTTTATTTAAATAAAGATTTATAGACTTGACTTGTATTTATAGTTATTTAGTTTTCTTTAATTAAAGATAAATTTCCCGTCAATTAAAATATAAGTCTGGTAAGTTGGCCAATTTTTCATATAATTCCCAAGTTCGTTTCTTTAAAGGATTTGTCTATTATTAAAACGAAGTTAAGTATTTTTTGAAAGTTATTATTATTACTTGTTTGATTCTCAGTTTTTAAAGCTACTAACCGTTAAATAAAAAAGTTCGCCAAGTTGACTTATAATTCCCAAGTTATTTTTCGCTGTCGGATAACAAAGATATGTATGGAATTGAATTAATTGTAAAAAAAGAATTATATGGTGATATTCATTTATTTTGCTACATATTTATAACAAAGTTTATTATTTATTTTATAAATATTTATTATTAAAAAATGTTTTTTTAATTTGAAATGCTTGCCGAGACGGGTTAAAAGTACCTAAGTACATAATATCGTTACCGCTCTTAATTAACTTCTTAGAAAATGACTCAAACTTTCTCTAGGTGTACGGCCGCAGGTACAACATGAAAATTAATAATGCAAATAAATTGTTAACTTTAAACGCGCAAATTCCAGTCTGCATACGTCTCCCGTGTGTGCGTGAGAGAGTCGGAAGGGTGTGGGGCAAGTGGGGAGATTGGGGAGAGTCTGCTGGCAGCGACCACTTGAGGTCAGTTCGATCACGATCGTGCGTCGGCAGAGCAGCCACCGAGACATCGGCAGCAACGGTGACAGAGGCAGCGCAGCAGCCGCCAAGATCACGACGAGCCTCCTTCGGAGTTTTCGGTCTCTGTCTTCTCTTCCTCTTCGCGCTGTCAAGTAGCTCGAGTGTGTGAGTGTGAGATACACGGAGAGAATATAATGGTGACAAAGGAGGGACAAGCCACGGAGGTTTTTTTAATTGATTTTCGAAACAGCATTCTTTCTCTTCGAAATTTCAACAAACTGAATCCCAAATTGCTACTAAATACAGTTGAGACTTGTATTTTTATAAAATTTCTAGTATTTTAAAAACCTCTCTTTTTGAAATTCCCAATTTTTTGCCTCCGTGCGCCTAATTAATATCTTGCCTAGGTCAGCCCACTTTTTCACCCAAAGAGCGGGGCGCGTGGAGCACTGAACACACTGCTGATCTGTGTGGAATTCGAGCTGGAGCGTTCGTCCATCGCCTGATTACATGCCTGGCACATTTTAATTGATGATCCAAACAGCAATGACTGAGTTTATAGCTTTGTTTGGCATTTTTCTCTCTTTGCTTTTCTCCTTTTTTTGTGCACTTCTTTCTTGGATGTCTTTATGATTATTGCTTTGACTTGTTTTTCGTTTGTTTTGTTATTTTTTGCCCTGCTCTGCAATGAAAGCTGGTTTCGAGTGCTCTTTAAACTTCAAAATTCCCTGAATTTCTAAGAAATCGTCATGAGAGATCGTCCTTTTACATGTTATTTTATGACTAATATGGAGTAGATCTCGCCATATTACGTATACGTAATGGAATATTTGCTTATCACTAAGAAGCTGTTTTTTCGAAACATTTTTAAGTGCATTTTTTATTATGATTGCTTATTTTTGCACACCCGCGTGTGTGTGAGTGTAAAATATTCATGCAAATTATACGTTTCCAAGATGCGAATGACACATTTATTTCGCCACATGATTTTGCTTTTATTGAGAATGAGAAATGTTACAATTATACTTTTTCAACGCTCCAACTCGTGTTTTTGCGTTCATCTATTTTCAACTTCTATCCTCGCCGCATCCCCAGCTCCCCTTCTCTGCTCCCCTTCTTCTCTTCTTCTTATGCGTTCTCTGCGTCACCAGCGGTCGGTCGCAGCCGGGCCCCCTTAAAGCTTTGTGTACGTGTGGGTCCACATTGTTACTTATACACGCACATCTGCAACCTCACATAACCGTATAATACACCGGAAGAAAAGGGAAGATAAAGCCATTATGTATTAAAATCTATTACATATTATTTAAAGATCAAAGAGCAGGGTCGCCAGTACCATATATTTTTTAATAAATAGCTTTCTAAGCTAAAATAGGTTATTTATTAGCTAGTACCTAGAAATTTGTATTGAATAACATTTTTAGCTGAAATGAGACCAGATTGACCCCCCTTTAATATATTTTTTTCCTGTGTATACAAAATATACAATCGTACATATTCACTCGTATCACAATTTCAAGAGACGCTAATAGAAGCGTTGTCGCACAGTCAGGGTTTTTTATTTTATTTTTTCAGCTCAACTGTTGCCAACGTCAAGTGTGCTGCTGCGTTCAATAAGAAATCAAAAATAAATAATATTTTCCACTTGCAAGCGCCGCAAATAAACAACAAAATAATAGACGGATGCTAAGCTGCGTGTGTGCTGATGCCACAGAGAAAGTTCAATTTTGATTGACGGCTACACAACAAGAACAAAATAGAATCAGATCAATTGAAATTGGATTCGGGTTGCACTTTACAAAAGGGGGAAACGGAAATACACTGCTTGCGGTTTTTGGTTCACTTTCGATAGCGATAACTATTTCGATTGATATAAAATGCAACCTCTACAGAAAGCCGTTAAATTTAAAACTCTTTTTACCTTTATTATGGATTTAAAACTGAAATAATTTTACTCATGTAATAAATTTAAAGCTCTTTATGAGGTAATAAAGCTATTTAAATAGTAATAAAAAAGTGGCATTCAAAAACAGATTTCTAATGTAGTAATAAAGTCCAAACTGTTGGAAATCGAGATTATATACATTAAGCAACTATTGCATCACGCTCTATCACCTAAAAAGTGGATTATACATTGTTTATACATTCACCGATTGATAAGGAAGGGTACTCCAAAACAGACTTTGATTCGCAAGCCCCACTGAACCCATCAGTCTCAGTCTCAGTCTCCCTTCACCCCACACTCTCCACATACGCACCGAGAACTGCTCCCAACTGGAAATCGACGTCACACTTGCACTACTATATTTCGCAAAACCCATAGCTTCCAGACTGTTCAGACAGATATAGATGCAACCATTTCCATGGACTTGAGCATGGAAAATCTACTCGTAATCATCTGATCGCAGGAGATTCGAGCCGACCGACAAATCTCCCAATTAATGGGAAAACTGCGCACCAAATGAGTTCAATTGCCGGGTTAGCCGATTCGGCTGACGATGGGCGTGGCGCGTGTGTCCACTGAGGCCTGACATTTGCATTAATCTTAATTGATTAATAACAATTCAAGTTCAAAGCTATTAAGCGGAAATGTCCCTGGCAACTAGAGTGCAACAAATGGGGCAATTTATGTCCAGGAAAAAAGACAAGGGAAATCGGTAACGGAAAAAAACAATGACTTAATGGGTTTTAAGGGTAGGAAATTTCTTAATTATACAATAAATTGGAATAGTAAATTACTCAATAGTTACTGATAAGAAATTGTTTTGTTTTTGTAAGAAAATTGTATAAGTTGAAACTTTAATTCCTGAATGGGAGCCTTAAAGCTGCCAGAGCTCTTTCTATTACTTTTTAGTGAGAGGGATAAATGTCTCAGAAGTACAAAAACAAAATGTACACATAGTCGGCAATTAACAATACGCGTTAGAATTACAAAAACCAAACATACTATTGCTTATGACTGTCGATATTTGTTTTTCTTTTCACTTAAAGGGTAAACTGTGTTGTCTAGGTTCGAGCTTAAGTCTATATGCCCAACCGTGCCTTAGCCAGTTCTTAGGGGATCTGTCTTTGAAATACACCTTTAAAAAATAGACTTCATATTTATTTTTTTAATTTTTTAGCTTAACCAACAAATAAAACCACTTTTAATTGTTTTCGAGGGATCTTTTATAGTCAAAAAGCTTGACTACAAGCATCATATTATTATTCTCCTTAGGATTTGCACAAATTGAGTTAAAAACTCGTAACTGCCAATCGGTTAATATCAATTACAAACTAAATTTATAAACACTTTCTTTTTAACGCTTTCAATGCCTGGCAGTTTTCTTGTCAGTTTCCTTGTCTTCATTTTCCTTATCGTTGCCATCGCTATCCTGATCCTGATCCGTCTCGTTTTCGTTTTCTTTACTCTCCTGCAAAAGCTTGAGGGCCTTGCTAGCCTCGCGGTCCTGCTGCGACTTCTCCCAGGCCAGCTCGAAGGGGTACTCCAAGGGCTTGAGTTCGTCGGGACACTCCTCCTGATTCGGAGCCGTGGCCTGGTTGATGGATGCCCCTCGCGTGTGGATCTGCTCCAGCTGGGCTGCATTGTGGACCTCGGCATTGAGACCCGTAATAAACTCAAACAGCTGCTCCTTGGTGTAGATGTTAGGCAGGCCGCGGCGCTCAAAGAAGTTGACAATGTTGCCACAATCCCGCATGAGGAACTCCAGAGCACTCGGATGCTTTGGCTCCACGCTCTGGGCCACATCGATGAACCAGCACTTGCCCTCGAACCACAGGATGTTGTACTCGCTCATGTCGGCATGCACCAGCTTGGCCTCGTTGTACAGCTTGTGCATGGCGGCTACAATCTCCTCGTAGGCGCAACTCAGCTCTGCGGCGCTCAGTCGGGCATCCTTCAGCTTGGGCGCCGCATTGTGGTTGTCGCCGATGAACCGCATGACCAGCACGTGCTTCTTCAGCACCACCACATCGGGGACATTCAGACCGATGGCCTGCATCCGCATCAGGTTGTGCATCTCCTTCTCCGCCCACATATTGATGATGACGCGATGGTTCTGCTTGCTGAAACGATCCTTGAAGCGATAGTCGTCCTTGATGTACCGATCCCGCTGCTTGAACTCGTTCAGCGTGGTCTTGAAGATCTTGATGGCGCACTCTTTGGTAGGGAGATCCGCTGGCATCAAGACGCCGCTCTGGTGACCGTGCTCGTTGCTGCCCGTGTAATTGGCATCCGAGTTGGCGTGCAGAATGACAGCCTCCTTGCCGGTGGAGATAATGCCGTTTATCTGTTCGAGTATTTGATTGTTGATCAGCTTGTACAGCAGCAGGCGGGTGCTGGCATCCAAGCCCATCTCGGCGGTGGCCACTTTCTCGTGTTTATCAGAGCGTCCTCGCCGGGAGTAGGCCCTCAGTTGGTTAAATACCTAAAATAACAGCATAAAGTCAGTTTATATTCAGCATTTCTTCTATAGTTGGCTAGCTCTCACCTTGTTGGACAGCTTCATGTCGAAGCCGCCGGCATCGCCCGTGGGAAACTCTGGCGGAAAGGACATTACACGCTGAGCATTGCGCACTGCGCACAGCTGCGGATCGTGCTTGGTGATCATCTCGCCCTCCTTGGTCACCTTGAAGCCGCAGCGTGGTATGGCATCCAGCTGGCGTTCGTTCTCCTCAAACCGATCCCAGTCGTGCTTCAGCTGCTCTAGCTCATCCTCTTCGTACTCATCCTCGGCAGTGTCGTGCAGGAACTCCGCGTCGCCATCGCGCAGGAACTTATTCAGCGTCACAGTGACCTTCGACTGCTTGTTCTGCTTCCGTTCGATGCGTCGCAGCTCCTCGTTGTACTCGTGATCGAACTGGGACTGCAGCATCTGGGCAATGACGGCGTCGCTGTCCTCCTCCGGAGCAGGAATATCTTCGGGCAGTGGCATTTCGCTGTCGTTGAGCAAAGCCGAGTAATCCTCCCATTCCTCGGCGTCGCTAGGTTTTTGCAGGGAGCAACCCGCCACATCAGAGTAGCTGGCGGCTAGCGGGTTAGCGTCTCCCTGCCACATGGAGGCTATCTCTGGCTGCGACGCTGGCTTCTTCTGCTTCTGCACCTCCTTGTCGTGCAGCTGATGGGCATACTGCTCCGACATAATATCCGCCAGACTCAGTGCCTGCACTGGCTCACTGGCCTTAACCCAAGGTGACGACATTCTAAGCAAATAATAAAGTAATTAGTACAGAGAATTTTATAGGGTGCTACACCCACACAAACCTTTTGGCACTTAAATGGACAAGATCGAGACCCGTTTCGGTGGTAATAGTGTGGAAGTTTGTGAGCCAAACACAAACAAACCTCTTGTCAGATCCTCACCAGCTGCGGTCTGCAGCGGATTTGAAGTGTCCGCCTCAAGTGTAAATCCTATTATATAGCGCAATCGAGGCGCGGCAGTCCAGGCAAGCAGTTACAACTGTGTTGCAATTGCGTCTCCTTGTATTTCACCAAATAAAATGCGTTTTCCTTCGGTTGTGAAATTATCAGATGGTTGAATTAGAGATGGGCAAAAGTCTTACAGAAAATATATCGCATCCATTGGGATGCCAATTGGGATTGTTAACAGAGCTGCCAGATCGAGTAATAAATATCGATAGTTGAACGATTTATTCTGCGACAGCCCTGGGGGGCCCAGTAATCGATACTTTTTGTTGTAGTTGTACATTTTTCGCCAAAAATAATAATAAAAGTGAAAAATTTTTTTGTTAATACACTTCTCTTTTTTGTTGTACAAAGAAAAATGTTATTAAACTGATTCTCGTCGCGTTTTCCCCCTCCGAATAGAACGGAAAAAACGGCCGCTAGCAGCAACGACAACAACAACAACAAAGTGCAATAAATACGTGCCTGCGCTGGTAAGAAAGATGGAAACAAAAAGCGAGAGAGACGAAAAGCAATCAAAATAGAATTCCGAATTTAGAATATGACAGACTGAAGAAAATGTTCAATTTTCGAACGCATTGCCGCTGCTGCTTCCTCTTTCCACTGTGCTTCTGTGCTTGCTGCTTTCAGCTGCTTCCTCTTCCTTCGCAGCCGAATGTGTATGATGTGCGCGGGGGACATTGGGGGTCAAATGCAGAGGGCCAGAAGATCGGGGGAGATTTTTGATTGGGATTCTTCCTCTGTTTTCTGTTTTCTGCTTTCCGTTTTGGTTGGATTTTCGTGCTAATTTGCGATTGCAACGCTCACCCACACACACTCTCACGCTTTTCGGCCGCCTGTAATTATTGTTTCTTCTTTCGTAGCGCCTTCGCTTTAACCGCCAACAAACGCTGCTCCTCCGCCGCTGCACTAACCAAAAAAAATATAAAATACAGAAAAAAAGAGCATAACTTTACCCACACGGAGCGAGGATAATGATAAAGTCCACCACGAATCCACAGGAACAGCGCCTGCCACGCCCCGAGGATCAGCAGCAGCAGCCACAGCCTCCTCATCCGCCCCAGCCCCCTTCTGCGCCCGCCACGCCCACGCACCAGGTGGCCGCCGTCATCGCCAACATGGACACACTGAAGACCGCCTTTCTGCCCAATCTCAGCATGGATCCCAACGTCCACGTGACCACACACTACTGTCCCATGTGCCACCAGCAGTTTGAGCGGGCGCAGCACGCCGCGGAGCACATGCAGCTGTGCCACGGGATCACGCTTAACGCGCAGGGTGCCATCACCACGCTGGAGGCCGCCCAGCAGCAGCTGCAACAGCAGCAGCAACTCAAGCCCAGCCATGCCTGCTTCAACTGTGATGAAAAGTTCGGTAGCTCCGTGGACCTGGACGAGCACCATCGGCTGGCCCATCAGACCACCGCCTTTCTGGCGCGCTGCCTCATGTGCAGCATCTATGGCGTCCACTCGGCCACGCAGCAGCCCAACGAGTTCAAGTGCACGCAATGCGGGCTCCGTTTGCACCACAGCCATGCTGGCTGCCGGACAGCAGAGCTTCATGGATCAGCAGCAGGAGGCGCCTGTGACGCCCGATGATCAGCTGCCGGCGATGGCGCCGCGTGATATGAGACTGACGCCCGAGGAGCAGCACCACCAGCAGCAGCAACTGCAGGCGGAGCAGCACCACCACCAACAGCAGCAGCAGCAGGAACTGCTGGAGCAGCAGCAGCAGGCGCAACAACATCAGCAGGTGCAGCATCACCAGGACCAGGATCTCGCTGGCGGCGATCAGGTGGCGTTGAAGGTGCCACCGCTCACCGTCAAGTTGAACAAGAACGGAGCGAATGGCGGCGGCGGCGCCATTGTTGCCCATCCGCAGGTGATCATCAAGGAGGAGCCGCTCAGCCTGAGTGATAGTGGCGATGTGGTTAGCGCTGTGCCCGTCTATGCCATACAAGCGAATCCCGGCGTTCCAGCACCAGGAACCACATCCACGGTGCTCGTCGGCACGCAAACAGTGCCCGCCGATCTGGTGTCGCACAAGATACGACATAAATGCCCGGACTGTCCGAAAACCTTCAAAACGCCCGGCACGCTGGCCATGCACCGAAAGATCCACACAGGCGAAGCAGAGTAAATCCATTTTATATGCATCCTACTGACCATTAGTATACCTGCAATAATTGCTGTTTTTGAGGGAACTGATACTGGGTTAGGGATCTGGCGAATATTTTTTATTTATTTTTATTTTTCTGAAGGTTAAGTTCTTTAAAAAGACTGCAAATTACTGATAATGGCGAGTGTAACCATTCTAACACCTTTTAAAACGAAGACAGTATTAGTTTTGAAGGTTTCCTTTTTATTTAATGCTTTATAAACCCAGAGGAAGTCCAAATAACGATTATATTTTAGAAATCTGATTAATTTAATTAAAGAACCTATCAATGTATCCTCTAGAAAGACCCAGAAAGAAGTAGAAAGTCATTTAAAAGATAAGATCTTAGAAAGCTGATTAGTTTTACTAACAAACCTAGCACAACGATCTCTCTCTAATATTTTACAATCTAAAATATATAAGAGAAAGTGTTAATAACTTCTAAAGCTAATATTCCACAACCTCTCAAAGGGCTATAATACAGAAACCTATTAAAAATTAATTCGTAAGATCTTTAAGAACCCAAATCAGTTACCAAAATCATTGCAGGAATACTCATAGTCATTCATTCTTTTATTTTTGGGCCTTCTCTGTCCCAGCAGCTCAAAGATAACTTAATATATTCCCATCTAGATTCCATGCCCTTTGAGTCTGCAGTTACACAGAGAGATCATGGCCAAGCTAACCCTAATATTTCTTATTACCACTCTTGTATATAGTATATATTATGATTTTTGTTTTTTTTCCTACGGGGCCCAGCTGAGCGCATGGGCGCGCCCTAGAAGCTTTTGGGACGTGTGGCCCATGCGTTCGTGTGTCGTTTGTCGTTTGTTTTGCAATTTATTTTTATATATCGAGTGTTACTAATAATATAATTCGAATTTCTTTCTTTTCTCCCGCGCCTCCTCTCTCTCTCTCTCTCTCTCTCTATCTACTCTCTATCTCTCTTCGCGTTATTTTGTGATTATGAATATATGAATGAAACTGTATAATTCTTAACTCTCGTCTCCGAATCTCCGCAATCTCCGCAACTCCAGCGCCACGCCCAAAGAACGCCCCTACACGTGCTCCTACTGCGGCAAGTCCTTCACTCAATCGAATACACTAAAACAGCACACTCGCATACATACAGGTGAGAAACCCTTTAGATGTGGCTATTGTGGCAGGGCGTTCACTGTTAAGGATTACCTGAACAAACATTTAACGACTCACACGGGTGAGAAGCAATATTTTTCAAATCAAATCAGTCAGTCAATCAGCTCTCAACTCTCAACTCTCAAATCAACTCAACTCAATCAATCAATCGACTCGTCAATCAACCAATCAATCAATCAATCGAAACTACATCACCTCCGGGTGATAAGCAAAACAAAAAAAAAGCAATACTCCAAAAAAAGAGATACCTCTGTATGCAAGTCCATTTCCATTTGCCATACACCTCAACCTCGCTCAATCTCTCAATCGATCAGTCTAAGTATCAGTATCAGTCTCTCACCTCGCACAAGGATATGACAAAAATAAAGGGTATTCCTAACAAGGATAGTCACTTGCTTAAATTAATTTATTATTTTACCCTTAGAAGGTCAATAGAATATCTAGTAATTTTATTAAAAGCATAAGCACTCTTTTATTTAAAATTGATGTCGGTTTTGAACCTTAAAAAATGAAAATCACGATTTTATCCCATAAACAAACAAATATCTGGTCAAAAACAAGATGATTCTGAAGGGAGCATCCACTTTCCTTTTTAGTATTCAAACCTGATCAGTTTTAACGTTCAGTGGCGTTGCCACCCTGTTTCTAGATCAAACCCGTTCTAAATTTTAGTGATTTGCAAGCAAGTACATATATGTATCAAGGATGTAACTCTTTTAGATATCAGGAAATTTTTGAATTTCCTGTTAACGATAAAGATCTTGTCAAATACGAAGCTGTTACAGACGGGAGCATCCACTCCATTCGACAGTATCCAACGCTGACCAATTTTAGCATTGCCACCCAGTTAACAGATCGAACCCTTTGGAAATCACAGTGATATACAAGTGATAAACGCTACTAGATATCAGATATCTGTTAAATTGATTAATTTCGATAAAGATCGTGTTAAAAGCAAGCTGTTTTTTGAAGGGAGTATTAACTTCCTCCATCAGCATTCGAAGCAGAGAAACTTTTAAAGTATACGGCGTTGCCACATAGTTTGCAGCAAGTACTAGTTGGGAATTATAGTGAAATTTAAGCAACTATATGCATATTTAATTTCTAAATGAATAAAAACTCATGATTTTGTCAATTTCGATTGGAAATATTAACAATCTCATAATTATATTCTTTTCACTAATATCAGTCAACTTTAAAGTGTAATCAGTAAGTTAAGTCATAGTAATCTCAACTTTCGACTACTTTCCTTCCATATAGAACAGTCTAGATGTTGCGCAGGCCTTATTAAATAATTAGAGATTAGAATCAAGAGATGATGCCACCAATTAAGACAGTCAACAGGTTTCAGCAGCAAATGACATTCAGGGCGAGCCTTTAATTTTTGCCATATTCTTCGATTAAGCCAAGCAAACCGAAATAACGAATCGAATCGAATGAGTCACTGTTTACATTACCCTCGCGGAAATCAAAAGAATTATTATTTAATGCATTCCGTGAGGGTATATCAAATATGATAATCCAAATCCGTATCGCCCGCCGCCTCATCTCATTACGTAATAATAATATGTCTCGAATGCATTTTAACACCACCAACCAACTATATATATACACACACATTTAATATATAATCTATATATATATATAAACATAGTTTGATTACGTGCAAAACCTCTTTTGATATGCATACACACATATCTACTGTACCTACACATCAATCAACCAATCAATCGATCAATCAAATCCAGTTTTTTGGTACTTGCACGCACCAATCAATCTCAAACTCAATCTCAAACTCAAAATCAAAATCAAAAGTGGCTGCTTGCATAGCGACAAGTGCTAACCGAGTGTCCCAACTTTTTTCTCCCTTTCTCTGCGCCTGATGTTGGCCGTGTCTTGCAGGTGAGAAGCCCTTCCATTGCGGCTACTGCGAGAAGTCCTTTAGCGTGAAGGACTATCTCACCAAGCACATACGGACGCACACCGGCGAGAAGCCGTACACCTGTCCGTATTGTGACAAGCGCTTCACGCAGCGCAGCGCCCTAACGGTGCACACGACCAAGCTGCATCCGCTCTAGGGCAGGCCGGGCGGTGGCCGCCAGATGAACGTTGCTGCCTCAGCCGCTGATCCACCTCCTCGAGATGCTGCGGCAGAGGCGGCTGAAGCAAAGCCGATGCGGATGCGGATCCAAAGAAGCCAGCGGCCTAGAGGAAGCAGCAACCCCAAAAAAAATGAAAGACCTTTTCAAAGACGAGACACTCACTCAGATGAAGCGGAGAGGAGCGGATGCAACCAACGACTGGCAAATCTCTTCACAGTGCTGCTAGATACTAAATTAGATTTTCATTTAAAGAAAGATTCGGTTAACACAAACACGGAAACAAAAGTTGTACTAAACTCTAGCGTACAGTTCGTAGTATGTTTAAGTTATTGCAATCGATTTTTGATTTTTATTATTATTATTATTATTATTTCTTGGTTATGTAGATGTTTTGCAATTTTATTTTTATACAAACACACAGACACCCCTATTGTATATCGTATATCGTATATATTTTGTTATTCTATGAGATTTTATATGGTGACTCCTTGGCGCACACTCAGCGCACACACGACTCTACACAAAAACAAGACCTACGCAACACGACAAGAGACAGAAACACAACATACAGACATTATTTATAAAGAGAGAGAAAATATTTTTTACTCATACTTTGTGGCAATATTATTTTTACTACTTCCTGAACTTGTTTTCCAAATGTTATTGAAACAAAAAAGCAAAAAGAGATGCAAAACAATGAAAGGTAAACTCATCATATGTCTACGCGCAAAACTTAAATTATTTCTTAAATTATAAATATTTTATTATTCGAACTCAAAACAAAACACACAAAATTATTATTTATTCTACACACTTTTCAAAATTTCGAACTCATAGAGCGGAAATGGCGAAAGGAAACACGAAATTTTAGTCATTTCTCAAATAATAATTGCACACGAGCAGGATCTCGTTTGTTTTGGCTTTAACAAATTATTTACATTTAATTTTAACCAAATGATTTAATCATTTTAGCTTGTTTTTATTGAATTGTTTATTTCTTAAATTATTTAAGTTGAAAGCGCTGCTTTTGTTTGTTAAACGAAAAACGATAAAAAAAAACGTAACAGTGAGATTGTATAGAAAAACTAAAAACTAAACCAATCAATTAACTAAGAAATTAATTTTACAAAATTTGCATTTTTTTAACGCAATAAAAACTAAAAAAAAAGAAAGTATTTAAGGCAAGAATTAAAATAAATTGAAATGAGAATAAATCTACGCTAAAACGCAACACAGCTTTATGCGCCAAACTAGAAGATTAAAAAACAAATTTAACATAACGATCTATTGATACTTTTTGATAAACAAGCTTCGAGTTGTTTTTTGTAATATATATAAATACGGATCCAACATTTTTACTACTACGATGATCACTTGCAAGACGACGAGTTGTACGTACTAAAAACTAAAAAAACCAACTAAAACTTAAACTAAAAACTGTAGCAAAACCAAAACCATGTACATTTTTATAACATAGTGTTATATAATTATAAAGTATACAAAATATATATATATAAATATAAACCTGTATCTAATATTAATGCATAATACACTCAAAAACAAATTGTCTACCTAATGGCACATAGCACAGCAACAAACGATGCGCAGCGCATGTAAAACCAAAATAAATTCTAAGTACTAATTAAATATTGTAATTCATTAAGTTTTAAATAAACCGAGATGAGTTGACGATCAAAAGCTAGCAGAAAAATCAACCAGAGAACGAAAGCTTAACTAACAACCGCAAAACTAATTAACTCGAACTCGAAATAGCCGCCCCAGCCAATGCCATCAGTGATCAGTGATCAGGAAAAGGTAGAGCACTATTTTTACACTACTAAAGTCTAGAGTCACTTTTTCATTCAATTAAACCCTTTAACCCGATTTTAAAGCCAATTATAAGTGATCACTGATCAAAATGCATGGCATTGGAGGGCGGCCTAACGAAACTAATCATGTTGAATACGCGATACGTACTAAATACTGACTAACTACTAGATCTTAGCCACGAATCAACCAAAAACGAAGCCAGACAACCACAACAGACACACAGAAACACACACACGATCGTAAGCAAGTGAGTAATTAGCAATTACATGTAATTAAAGCGAAATTTATTATTATTATATATATAAATAGATATTACGACTATGTATGTATATGTACTTGCAATCTAAATTTACGAGACAAGAAACAACAAAAAATTAGCAAATATTCGAGCAATATTTCAATTAAAAAATCATATAAACTGGAACTATATATAAACAAAATAAAGTCCAACAACCAATGTAGAAAGATTATGTACGAAACAAAATGAAGAAGAAGGTCTTTTAAGCTTGCGGGGAAAGGATACTTTAGGAGTACAGTTTCAACAAAATAAACTAAAAAGATTAGGAATTTTAAATAGATAATTTTACAAAAGGTTTTCGAACTCAGTTGTTGTTCTAATTTTGAGATTTTATATTATATCTCATGACTAGATTAATAGAAGAGTTTCCCTTTATCTAATTTTATCCGATAGTTTTCGAACTAAAACTCCTTATCCTAGCATGTTGAAGTTTTATTCGGAGTATTTATAGCCTATATCTCATTAATGCGTCAATATAAACTTAAATTTGATCCTTTGGTATATCATTACCCTATGAAAGTTTTCTCTTATCCATTATTTTTGAATTTCAATATTAGATTGAAGACTTATTTTTAGTTTTTAAAGCTATATCCCTAGAAAACAGCAATAAAAACTGAAAGGTTATATAGTTGTAGGCCAGGTTTTCTTACACAATAGTATATAGAAATCTTTTTTAAGTCTTTGCTTTATTTAGTTTTATTAATTTGATAATGATTTTATGAAAACTATAAACTGAAAGGAACTTTCTAAAAATACCACTACCATTTATTATATTAATATAATTCACTATTAACTGATAGATTATAGCCTAATATCGAAGCGAAAAGTCCTTAAAAATTCCTTGTAACATTCTTTCCAAAGTCCAAGTTGCCTCAGGTAATGTCACGGTCAAATCGTTCCCATAAATCCCCAAACCAAAACATAAACACCATATCCACTTGATCATTTAGGTTTATTTTATTTAGGTTTTTTGTTTTCTCTTTTTTAATTACAATGAACGAATATTATGAACACTATCACACTTTCAAAATGTTTTCTGTTTATTTTTTCCCAATCATCTGTTGTAGTTTTGCGAGACACTAATTTAGTTTGCCTCTCGTTTCATTGGGGTTTTGGTTTTTTATTGTAATGCTGATTACACTCATATATATATGTATATACCTTTATATATAATATAAGTTAGTTATATGTTTATGTATATGCCATAAATATTTGTTTTTACACGCACACTTTTGATCAAACGCAACCAAAAGTTGGGTTTTAAATTTTATTCCTTTTAAATTTTATTCCTTTTAAATTTTATTCCTTTTATTTTTGTTTTGTTTTAAATGCTCAATTTGTTGCATGCATGTTGTATGTTTACCTAGTTTTAACCATTTGCCATGTTTTACTCGCTATATATTTTGTTATAGTGTATATAGATATACCTTTTATAACCCTTATAAATGCCCATAACTGTACTATATGTTTTCTATGGACTTTTTTCCCCCGCGTCTTTAATTTTCTTTTTTAAACGAGCGCCTCCAAAAGTTTCTTTATTGCGTACATTTGAAATGTTCTTTTTTTTCCACTTTGTGTGTGTTTTCAATACTCTAAAACACGAACTTTGACGAATTTAAGATGCTCTTAATTTTGGATATCTAAGAAATATGGGGGGAAAATCAACTAATAATACTTGAGACGAAAATGTTACCAAAAAAAAAAGTAAGGGTTATTCCTAAGCCTCTAGTTAGCATTTTCCGTGTGATTTTCACTGATTTTCGATCGTGGAAGTGGAAGTGTAACAATTTGTTCTCCTAACTCTCTCGTACTCTCGTGTATTTACAAAAAAAAACTTCGGATGGGTATATGAGAGTGTGTGTAGGAATTACAAGTATACAATTTATTATACAAATATAATATTTTGATAGTTAAGATTTATAGTAAGACGTAAAACGTACGATAGTTATGTGGGAGTTTTTCATTACTAGTTTTCTTTGATTTTTTTTAATGCCTATAAGCTCAAATTTACAACTGATTATTCACTGATTTTTCGCTGTGTTCTTCGCTCTTTCTTTTTGTAGAGATTCTGTGGAGACTTGCGGGGTTGCCACTAGGGTTTTGAAATCTCTTCAAAAGGTGTCTAAAAGTATGCAATAAATGTTTGAGATACCAGATTCAGTATATATTTTGTAGCATAGTTTAAGACATATTTTTGAGGGATCTCAAAGCCCTATTGATTTCTGAGCAGTGTTTTCTGATTGATTTTAAAAACAGGAGGCAAACAAGAGTCAAGTATTTTAACTAACTTTAGTAACTATAGAGGAGGAACCAAAACTCGAATAGGATTTATTAATTAATAGTTTCTTAATCTTGTGGCTTTTGTTTTTTACAGTTTTATCATTTACCTACACAGGTGGGCTCTTGTTTTTCTTTGCTTCGCTCTCTTTCGTACAACTTTGATTCTATATCAGTGAAGAACTGAAGATTTTTGAGAGAAATCAACAAAAGTAAAATCCTCTAAAAATGTATCAAAATTGTACAAAATCTTTGCCTTACTTTCTTTCTTTCTCTTTACTTTTCGTTTCTCTTTACAAAATAAAGTAATGTTTGTTATTGTTTGTGTGTTTTGTGTTTGCGTTTTTTCTTTCATTGCGAAATTAAAGTAATTCTTTTATTGTTTGTCTTTGTTGCCGCCGCTATTTATATAATAACTATAACCCTCGCACACACAATTATACAAATACATTATCTACATATACCAACATGCATCGTACTTAATACTTATGTACAAATAACTCTCTGATCGCCGGAATATCATCGGTATGTCTTAAGCTTTAACGAACGAGCTGATCCTGCACGCGAGTGTATCCTTACTTTGAGTGCGAGACAACGGAGTGGGAGACCATCGAGTGGGAGAGCATGGAGTGAGACACCCCAGAGATTTCCGCATAGGTGTCCGTGGGTCCTTCGGCGCTGCACACCGAGTCCTCGGGCGTGCGCGAGGGCTCCGCCTCGGTGATCTCAATGTCCTGGTGGTGCTTGTTGCTGCGATGTTTGGCACTTAGAGCCTGCGGAAGTTTGGAAAAATATATTATTAAAGGAAGAATTATTAACATAGCATACTCTAGTTTTTCGCAGTGTGAATTCTGTTTTATTTTTTTTTAATTTTAGACATGAAATGGTGCTATCTAAGGGACAACGGACACATGCACACGCACAAACACTCAATATGGGGTTTCTTTAAGGTTTCTTTGAGGTTTCTTGAAGGTTTTTGGATGGTTTTTTGGTTTAACATTTTTCGATAGACAAACGTGCTTTGGAGATAGTTTCTTGGAGTTTATAGTTTTACACACAGTCACAACACACATAGAGTTTATGGGGGTAAGGTTTTCTTTTTTTTCGGGAAAGTTTAAGCTATAAGGCCGACAGTTTCTTACCTTATCCTTGCTGCCCTTTTTCTACATTGAACATTTGGTGGTTTTTGTATTTGTTTGGTTTGGTTGTGGTGGTGGGATTCGAATATTTGTACATAGTCATGACAAGAACAATGATATTTATAGATGTATATATATTAATATTAGTGGCATACAAAATACTGAGCTTTAACAATTCAAAGGAGCGAAAGAGGGTCCGAAATCGGTTATAGAGAGAGATTGGGTAGAGAAAGTTAGATCTAGGGAGCTTGGGATAGGTAATCGGTTTGGATTTCGATTTGAAGAGTTTTAACAGCAACCTGAGAGTGGAATATGATGTCCTAATGCCCGGGGCCTTGATTCCCCCCTTTGTTCGATGATCATGTGATGTACAGTGACTTGGTGGGACTACGCTGCGGATCATCGATCAGGTTTGGGGCCACTCACCTGCAAGGAGAAGCGACGATGACCCGCCTTGCGTCCGCCACGTCGCTTGCTGATGTGCGGATTGTCCTGCCGCAGGGTCTTGTTCTTCAGTATCTCCAGTTGCGTGTACAGTCTGGAGAGGGAAGTATAGAAGAAGAAATATAAATATAAATATATATATATATATCCTGGCAAAACAATTTTCAAGGGAGATATGATATATAAAGTGACTTGAATGGCATGTGTTTTAATTAAATTTGGTCTTTCGAGCCGGATAGTAACCAATTAACCCCAGGTAAACCCTCGGTTTATGGTGCTTTTAAATGCTGTGCTTACCTTTTGAGTTCGGCACGTATGTCCTCGGGACTCATTTCGGATATGGTCAGTTCCCCGATGTCCGGATCGCCCAGACAGAGGCCGGCATAGCCGCCCCCCAGGCGTTGGCCGGCGTCGTGCGAGGTACCCTTGAAAGCATCCACAGGTAAACGTATTGATAGATCATACGCTAGCGAACGAACCTGCAAGCTATGAAGATGCAACAAACACCGCAAACCACACTCAAGGAAGTCGGAACTCAAAATGGAGAACGGAAACGGAAATGGAAATACAGAACTCAAGGTAAGACGAGAGAAGAAGGAACAGATAGAGAGAGATCTGTGCTTATGTGGGTAAGTATGTGGCATATGTGATTGTCTTTAGGGGCGGTGACTGTGTCGGCTGTGGTGCTGGAAATCAGAGAAAAATAAATCAAAGAAGGAACTCAAAACATAATAAAGTTCGGACAAAGTTAGCAGCTAGTTAGAAGGACTACTTAGACAGGGATTTATTATTCGAGAAAGACAGAGTGAGGAAACTAGTTCTTGTTGCTTAGGGGAATTTTTTTCTTAGAAAGGAAACCGATTTTTGTCATTTCTTTAAAGTATTTTGTTTTAAAAGTTTGTTAAAGTTTAAAAACCATGCAAAACTTATTCCAAAAACATGCAAATAAAACAGCGTGCTTATTACTTTAAAGGTGCAAAAAGCATAAACTTAAAAATAATACAAGCTACGGACACGAGACACACTTGCAGCAACTTCATAGCTTGACTAAAGTTTCAATTCAATGTTAGCTTAAGTCTAAAATTAATGTTAATTTGTAACTTAAACTTTAAAGTAACCATAACCAAATGAAATGAACAATTGTTTAAGGCAAAAGCAACAAAGCTTTCCCCGTTTCTAGTAGTGGCTTTTAAGGTAATTAGTTATTAACAAAAATGGTTTCCTCCAGCAAATGTCAAATGCGGTTATCCAAGACGAAGACGAATGGCAATGATATACAGCATATAATATATTATTTAATATCCTTGATGGACGACGGCACAAGTGAACAGGGAGCGACTAGGTTACCGCAACACTCTAAGCATATGTATTAACTTGATCCTAACCAAATCAAAGCTCAATTTAAAAAGAAAATAATACCGAAAACTAAAGAAAATAAAATAAAAGAAATAACTAAAAAACAAACTAAACGCCTTTGGGTTACCTGCTTGTGCTGATACCACAACTTTGGCACAAATATCAGACCCAAGGCGAAGCTGTTCGTCAGCTGCGAGCGCACGAACAGAGCCAGCAAAATGGCGCTGGGACTCATTTCCGGCAGGTAGACGAAGCGCAGGAAGTAGAAGCTCGACGAGACAAGGAACTCCAGCGTCAAGGCGGTCACCAGGAATTGTCTTTCCTGTGTAAGGAGGGGATATAACTTATATATAAAACCAATTTCACAACGAAACCCACCCGAAACTGAGTATTGGCATTCCTGCTGGCAATGGACAGATGGAGTCCAAAGCACAGGATAAGCATCTCGCTGATCTGCGTAACCAGCTCCCACTTGAGGGGATGGCAGGTGTTGGTGTCTGCCTCCTAAGACTCTCCAGCTGGGCGCTCTCCAGCAAATCCAGGGAGGAGGCCGTAAAGGCAGCCATGTAGCAGATGACGGCAAACACCATCGTTCCCAGATACTTGAGCAGGTCCACATCCCGCAAGACCCAGCGATGCGCCTTCCTAGTGCGAAAGTCCACCAGATGACGATACAGCTTCAGGATGATGGCCCCGTAGCAGGTGATGAAGCCCAGCTCGCGGAGCCAGGGCTCCAGCAGGCAGCGTTCCGTGGAGGCGGGAAAGAAATGGACGGCAACCTGGAGGGAAGAAAAAATTGCTTGTAATTAATATAATATTTAATTAATTTTATTAATATCTTACGGATGAATAAAGTAAAACAATGCCCAGGAGTATCGTCTCCAGCACAGTCCACATGCCCGAGGCAATGGCCTGTAAAAAATATTTATTATAAATTTATATAGATATTAACTTTTAAATATTAAAGACTCTACCTTGCACTTCCTTTGCCTAAACACTATGACGCTGAGTACCGCACAGCATAGAATGCAGGCGCCCAGGACAATGGCTACCAGCAGGCGCAGGCAGGCATCCATATTCAGCACCTCCTCCTCCTGGTAGGTCAGACAGACCCCATTGTTATCGCAGTTCGAGCATCCTCCAGGACACGGTATACACGAGTAGTTGTCATAGCCCTCGGACAACTCCACCAGATCGCCTCGAAAACCCTGCAAAGTGGAGTTGGGCAAATAGTAGGACTCCCGGCACAGACACGTATACACATCCCTGGTGGCAGCGGGTTTGTTCTCGGTGAGCAGGCAAAAGGTTGTATTTCGATCGCAGCTATAAAAGAAATAAATTAAAGATTTTTTTTTATATGTAATACAGGGCGTATGAGTACTTTTATTGTTACTTTTATTTATTCTCTCAGAGTTTCAAGCGTTTCAATTCAAGCAAAGACTTAGTTTTAGTTCAAATTGATCACCTTTTTATCTGTTTATCACAAGTTTCTGCTTCAGCAACTTACCCATGACGACGACCGAAAACTTCCTCCAGGCCATCGTTGCACACATCCTCATCGGCGGCTATAAAAGCAGCCGCCACAATTCTGCAAAAGGATTACCATAAATAACGCACAGATAAATATAGAAATAGTTTGTGGGCTTAACTCACTTGATTCTATGCTCGCTGAAAGATATGCGAAAGGGCCACAGCCAGCGACGTGTCAACAGGTTGCAGTCCCGGAAGGGAGCTCCCCACTCCTGAGTGCCATCCGTGCTGTTCCAGGCGGCACTGTAATAGGGAAAGGGACAAGAACGTTATGGGCAATGTTCCAAAATTAAAAGGAAATATTAAAAGGGATGTGAGATATTTAAACTAAACAATTGATAGCCCTTAAGTAGGGTTACAGGAGCCAAGGAATTGCAAGTTTATTGAATTTAATAAGTTATTTATTTGCTTATGATGAAATCCATCTCAAACAGTTAATTTTTTGCCTTATTAGGCATTTGTGATATTGTTTTAATTGCAAAAATCAAACAAAATATATTATTTGTTCAACAAATCTCATACATTCTCAGAAAGATCTCCCAAACTCACCCCAATTCCCGCCAATAGGAACCCAAATACGCCTTATTATGCACCTGATCCGGTGGTATCTGCAAACAAAGGAAAAATCAAACATGAAACGGAATTAGCATATGGCTGTTCCTGCCATTATCCCATGATTAGCGAATGTGATGCTCATACCGTAACGTTATCCCTGAATTTAACGACCACCGTGTGAATGCTGGGCGCGGCGATGGCAAAG
Source organism: Drosophila triauraria (assembly GCA_014170255.2). Taxonomy (NCBI): domain Eukaryota; kingdom Metazoa; phylum Arthropoda; class Insecta; order Diptera; family Drosophilidae; genus Drosophila; species Drosophila triauraria. The sequence goes on along the minus strand of CM024334.1, from coordinate 5,843,661 downwards.
GCCAGGAGATTGTCGTCCTCGTTGAGGGCATAGCTGGCAATGCCATTCGCCCGGCGACTCACCTCCGCACGCGTGGGCTCATCGATGGTAATCGGGGTATTGGCATTGGGAATTTACTCGATAAAAATTCAATAAACTGGCGGGCGGCATCCTCGGCGATGTCGGTGAAGTCGTAAAACTGCAAAATGCATGAAAAACAGATCACAATTAATTGCAGGAAGAGGGCATAAATAATATATAAATCGAATGAAAGCTTCTTTGGCTCCATAAGGAATTTATGGCTGGCTAAAAATCATAGGAAAATAGCAATGAATTTATAAAGCATTAATCATAAAATATACCTTTGGAAAATCCATGAAAAGTTAAATAAAATGAAGTTGATGGCACTCAAAAAAATATGAGTATTAAAAATATAACCTTCTTACGCTCCGAAAAAGATTAGTTCTTCCTGTATAAAATATATTCCTTTTAAAACCTTAAAGAAATTATATAAACATTTCCCGAGGCAAAACCCAATTAATCTCCAATTAATTACCCTTAAATTCCTCGTAACAAAGATGCATAAATAAATAATTTAAATTACTGCCAACGGCTCAATGAAGATTTGTGTGAATGACGGTGTGAATTCGGCACAAAGTTACGTATACGCAGCGTTGGCTTGTGATTTAAGTGACCACGGATGGACATTTCCACCGACTTGGTGCCCGTGAACACATTAATTATTCACCTGGCACACAGGACACGTTTCCGACACCGACACCTTTTTTGTGACTAAACTTTTGTTCCGAAATAATAGGATTTAATGTGGCCTGGGCTCTGGGAATGTTTTTAATCCGAGTTTGCTCAGCTCTCCGCCGGAGACCAGCGGCCAAATGTTTGTACATAATTTACACGTTACAAGAAGCTCTCGAGATCGAGAGCTGGGGAGCTGCAGAGCTGGAGAGGGGGCAGCAGCTTTGATGACATCATTATGGCTTTGGGAAACAAAAGTAACCACAGCAGAAAACAAACAAAAGAGGGTAGCCCTCTCTGTCTCTGTCTCTGTGGTGGGGATGGTGAGTCATGTAGCTGAGCTTCCAGCAGGCAGCCGGCACCTTTTGGCTTTTAAAACAAATATTTCCCATTAGAAGAGGGCTCCCGATGATGAGCGACCACATTGCGTATACGCCACCGAAGCCCCAAATAAATTGCCAACAAGCAACGGCAAATGTTTGCGGCCTCTCCTTGCATATTTGCATGTAAATCTCCGCGCACAAATGAACATATCGAGGTGAAAGCAATCAGCTTAAGGTACAGATGAAACAGAACGACCGAGCGACCTACCTACCTACGACCTACTCCCAGATAAAGCTATGATGGAGTGCGCTAAACACTCGTATATATGCGGTGTGGCCATAATCATAAAGCTACGATATACTCTTTCTTAGTGGGGGAGGTGGAGCAAAGGCATGGTTAAATATTGGACATATTGTGGGTTGAATTTTGGCAGTTTTACGGCCTGGCCTTTTGCTTAATTCAATTGAGAATGTCTGCATCGTAAATTGTTCTCTATGTTTTTTTTTTTAAAAGTATAAGCAACTCTTTCTGTGAAAGCCTTTAGTCTTTCGAGTAAAAAATTAAATAAAAATGCGTTTCTTAGATCTATTATTATTCTTTTAATTTAATAAAAAGCATAGCCCAGGCGTCTAAGCGATGGGCAAGCGTTTTTTGTGCAAGAAAATTCTTTTAATTTAAGAATTCATCTTAAAATCGAATTTATAAAAGTGAATATTAGGACAATATTTAATCTGTATTTATCCGGTTATTTCCTTACAAAATATTAACTTTTTAAAGCAAGAACTCAGTCTAAATTAATAAAAAGGAAATACTAGAACATATATTAAAAAAGAAACACGAATTTTCTTATTTTAAAATAAATTAAAAAAGAAATTATATATTTTCTGGCTTAAAGAAAGAAATACTAGAACATTATTTAAAAAAGTACCTTAATTTTTCAATTATAAAAAAAATTAGAACATTTTTTAAGGGACATTATATATTTTCTGGCTGAACTTTAAGTTCTGTTAGCAATAGGATACTAAGGAAGACACTGACAATACCAGAAACAGCTGTATAACGGAGCCTGCTTCCTTTTTTGACACGATATTTGTGTGTCTCGTTCTTATTTATATCTTAAAATATTTAAATATTATTTAAATTATAAATATAAGGTTACAAAATGTCTCCCCTCACAAATATACCCCCACACGGAAACTGCCGACCGTTAGGGTGTAAATGTATGTGGAAAACACTTGTAAATAGCGGCGGCAGCCACAAAACACACACCGAGTGTGTGTGCAATAAAACATGCATACTTGTGCAAACACACACAGAGTGTGTCTAGGCTCTTGGCATAGTTGTTGCCGCCACGGAGAGTGGGTGGAGGCTGGGAAATGAAATCAGTAAAGCGCGTTTTACTGGCTTTTTAATGTCCATTCCCGCCCCGCAATTCCATCTGCATTTCTCCCCCCCGCCTGCCATGTACAAAATTCCTACTTATGACCATAAAAATATTTACATGGCGTAACTGTAGCTGTTACTGTTGGCTGTATGTGTGCCGCCAGCTCTTCCTCATTGTCATTTGCATGTTTTTCCTTTTATTTTCTATGCTTTGTGCTTAATGAATAAAATATGTCAGACACTGTTTTCCTTTTGCCCGTGCTTTCTTTTTTTGCATTTTCCTTTTGGCTCAACTGCTGTTGACACTCTGGCAACACACACTCAGGCGGGCCTTTCACTGACAGGCCGCACTGTACGCTTGCATTCATTACATTATTCAGAGCGACAAGGCGAATGACATAAGCTGATTGCTACGGAAGTTTGCAGTTGCCTTCTCCTTCTCTCCTTCTCCCTGCGAGTGTGTCCGAGTGTGCGATTGTGTGTTATCGGATTAACATAAATGATTCTGTTGAGTGGCAATGTTTTTTAAATTTATGGCTCTGTAAATAATAAATGTAGCAATGGCCAGCTTTATTGGTTGCTCAAATTAATGTGTAAAACACACATGTGAATGATAATGTAGCAATTAATACTAATTATAAAGGGATTGTAGGGCAATGGGCATTGTATTCTAATTGGTTATTCCTCCTTTGTTATATTTAGTAAATTATGAGTGTAAATTAAAAGCAATTTGCCTAGACAATTCATTTATTTTTATTTCATTATATTGAATGCAGTAAATAAAAAGGATTTAAACACCTCTTGACTCATGAGTTCCACAGAAATTAATATTTGATTTGAAATCAATAAAAATTGAGCTCAAAAGTATGCTAAAAATTTGTATTTATGAATAACTTAGACTTTAAAATGTTTTATTGGATATTTTGTGGCAGCTCTTACCATTACTTAAGGTTTATGTTAGTCACTGCATATTTTTAGGCATCGTGGACCTTAAAATATTTAATTGCATACTTTTGGACACCATTTTAATATATTTCGAATCCACAGACAATTCCCTTGCTTAAAATATGTTTTTCTATTTAGCAGTAGCTGTATTTAATAACTTTTTAATAACAATTAGTATTTAAGGAACATTATTAGTCATTTTTCGATAACAATCTGCAATTAAGGAACCCTATAAGGCTAGATATTTTATGTTTGAGTTGTTATATATGCCTGCAATTGAAGTAACATTTTTCACAGCACTCTTTTATATACCTTTTCTAGAGATATCAAATCTCCTGCGATTTTATTAATAATCCACCTTAAAGTAGGCATCTCCTCTTTCCCAAAACAGCAATGTGCGTGTCCAGCCTCGCACAAAGAATATACAAAACAATTATTAATAACTTTGCAGCTTCAACATTGTTAGGAACACAGCACACGCAGACACGCACAAAAAGAAAGGAGCAAAGGAGAGCGGGCAGGACGACCAACTCCAGCTGGAAGCGTAACAAAAGCCACCGCAGGCAAACAAGACGAACAAGAGCAACAGTGACAACAGCAGCAAGAGCAACAGGACCAACAAGGACAAGGCCTGACAGGCATTCGACAAGAAGAAGCCACACAGAGCGGGGACATACAAAAGCCAGGATGATGGCTTATCCCGTGGCATCATCTGTCACATTTACTTCTTATTATTTTGACCACACTCGAGATTCAAATCGAAGGGGATGCTTCACGGGGATTTCACAACTCCCGCCGGCTCCTGCTCCTGGTTGTTCCTTTAATTACGCCACGCTGTCGCGATTGCGTCAGAGGGGAATTCGCTGGGGTAATCGATTCGAGCACGTCATGTATCGGACTCTGTTTACACCGCCGCCTCGTTGAATATTTATACGAAGCGATTCGCGTAGTTGGCTAAAAATAGCAGCCAACTGACAGCCAGACGATGGGAGAAAGTCCCGCTGATGTGGCAGAAGAGGCCTCAGCTGTGTCGAGGCCTTAAGGTCCTTGCCAGCGATTGTCGTGCAAATTCAATTAAAATATTATGAAGAACGACGTGGGCAACGGAAAAAATATTAAATAATTAAATTAATTCAATCAGAAGAAGAATTCAGGCAGAAGGCAGAAGGTAGAGGGTGTGAGCTCTTCATTAGCATCTCTTAATTAACTTGCACGAGTGGCAGCTTTATGAAGTAACAGGAACTAGGCGGGAGGCACACACACTCACGACAGGCTGTCAGTAGAGGCCGCAACTCTTTCCAAAATCCCGCGGTTTCCCTATGCCCCCCGAAAAACTTTCATCCGACATCCTTTGCTTGCGTCAGCCATGGCGTATGCGTAATATTTTTTACGACATCAAGGTGGGCGGGTGTGTAGAGCTGGAACGACGTAGGCAGGGGGTTTTCAATTTCGTGAGCGCAGATTTGCGCAAAGATTTGTGTCAGCATGAAAGCCGAGGGGGGGAACGAGAAGGAGGCGAAGCTCCTTATGTGAATGTGTACTGCCATCTCAGCAATTTTATTGATTATTGTTCTTCCTCCACGCTGGCGGCGGCGGCGGCATTGGCAATTTTGTAAATTGTCGTTAATTGTCCCTGGGCCTTGGATCGATGCACTGTGCAAGCTGCACTCGTTCTCACAAAACTGTCCGTCCGTCAAAAGTTATGAAGGCGGTCGACCCCGAAGGTGAACACTCAACTCGGCCCACCCTGTCGGTATCCTTTAGAAATTCACGTTTGCATTTCTTTGATTGCTTGCTAAACTTGAGGCACTAAATTGTACGTTTGCTTATTGCAGTTTGCTTGGGATCTCCGTCCTTCTCGTGACTAAGTGCAGAGAGCTCAAAATTTTCACTTATTTTTCCTTCTTGGCAGAGAAAATATATAGTGCTACATACTTGCCCAGCTCTAAAGTTAAGCAAAATGTGTAAACTTTTGAAGGCACAAGTATAATCGAGAGAAACTATTGAAATAGTTGAGTAAGTGTTGCGAAATTTATAATTTTGTTTTGGAATATATGCAATTAGGGTATTAACCTTGGATGAAAGAGGAAAGCTGTGTTTTTTAGAGGCTCTCAGAAGTGAATAAAAGATAAGTAAGGAGAAGTAAGAATTTATTACTGGTTTTTTAATGTTTTCCCAGCTTAAATAGGGTTTATAATGGGTTTAAGATGGGTGAAATAGTCACCAGATATGAATTGTATTAAATATTAAAAGGAAACCTATTTAAAAATTTAATAAAGCTATCAAAAAGTCTACAAACCCAAATTTGTTACATTAACTTAAGAAATTAAATTTAAGTCTTAGAAAAGACAAGTAAAGGATACTGATGAGGGAAAGGGCTATCTTCCGAAATAATTGCTTCTTAACTTAGCACACTTACCGGCTCATCAGGCTGAGTTTCCAGGACTCTAGGCTCGCACTTTTCCTCTGGCTTCCTGCTGCTGTTGCTGGTACCTGCCTCGCTGGCACCTGACTTCGCTGTTGTTGCAGCTGCTCCTCCTGCGGCGCCTGTGGCCGCTGTGGCTGGGGTGGCACTCCTCTTACGCAACCGCTCCGCTCGACTCAGCGCGGACACCACACTGACAGTGGGCGTTAGCTCGTCAAAGTCGAGTCCGGATGCATCGCGTAAATGGTACTCTCGCTCCTGGGAGCTGCCCCCATAGGTGGATGCCAGCATGTTGCTGCTTGGCGGCAGGTGGGCTCGCTTGTAGTAGGCCAAAAGAGCATCGCGCCGGCTCTCGCGGGTAAATGGTGAGGGATTCGGATTGGAGGCTGCAGCGGCGGTGGCAGTGGCAAGGCCGATTATCAAGAGTACCAGCAGGGAGTAGAGGGTGTTTAATTGTGAGCAGTAATTATTGTTGCCAATACTGTTGCTGCTGGAGCTGCTAGTGTAGCTAGTGCTGCTAGCTTTGCTTCTGCAACTTTTGTAGCTGCTGTTGCTGCTGCAACTGTAAATAGTCAAGTTAATGCTAGTGTTGCTGTTGCTTTTGCTTTTCCTGCTTTTGCTTTTAATGTTGCTATTGATGCTTAAGTTGCTGTTGCTGCTGATGTTGCTTCTGCTGCTGCTGTTGCTTTTAAAGTTGCTGCTGCTTTTAATGTTTTCTCTAAAGTTGCTATTAATGTTGCTCTTAATATCGCTGCTGCTTTTAATGTGGCTGCCGCTTGCAATATTGCTGCTGCTTTCAATACTGCTGCTCTTCGTGCTTCTGCTGCTGCGTCTGCTCAAATTTGATAATGTTGCTTTGGAACCTTGTAATGTTGCTCGTTGGTTTTCTAGTTGCTTTCTCAGGTGGTCTAGATCTTTGTGGTTGCTGTTGCTCTCGCTGTCGCTGTTGCTGCTGTTCTCGCTTTCGCTGTTGCTTTTGCTTTTGCTTTTGTGAGTGCTCTCTACTTGAGTACTGGTTTGATTTTGGTGGCATTTCTTTTGATAATTGCTAGTTTGCTGCTGCATTGAACTCTGGGCTGTATCCTTTTTTGACTTTGTTGCTATGCACTGTTCCATATCACTGATGTTGCTATCGTTTTGGTTTTTGTTGCTTTTGCGGTTTCTGTTATTGTTTTTCTGGAGCGAGTTAGAAAAAGTTACTCCTTGTGGGTGTGACAGCTTCGACAGGTGTAAAACGAAATTGTGGCACAGTGGCGCGCTCATCTGCGAAAATGAGAAAAGTTTTTCTGTTATGTTGCTGCGGTTTTAGACGGAAAATATATTAAAAGTTGAAAAAACAAATGCGAAAACAACTCAGTTTGGCCCTACTTTTAATTAAATTCCTTGCGGGCAATATAATCAATAAATATCAAACTGATAGCTTTATGAAAAACAGACCCAAGAAAATCCTTTAGAATTTTCAATAAATATACAATTTCTAGCATACTTTTAGGTACTCTTTAAAGTGATTTCAAAGCCCTAGACCCTGGACTTTGGTATACATTTCTCTTTATATATATTTATTTAAGCACATTATTTACTTTTCTCTACAAAAAATTAACCCATTAAATATACGGCAAACGTTTGCCCACATAACCGTTTCAATTACTCTTAAAATATTTGTGGTTTCATATTTTTGTGACCCAAATGCAGTTTCATGTTCAATTAGGCTTTGACTGCATTTCGCTTAAAAACAAACAAATTGCACCAATTAAAAGGCTTGCCACCAAACACACTCCACCGGAATCATAGGAACCAAACTGAAATCAAAAGCCACATTGACATTTTCATGTCGTTGTCGCCGCGAAATGACAATTTTTATGGCAGCGCCAATTGGAATTTAATTGAAAAACCTGAACAAACAGTTGGCGATGACGTTGGCAGAATGTGACACAGCGAAATGAACATTAATTGAATTTAATTTAGCAGACAGGGAAATACTCTATAGGAAATGGGAAAAAATGCTGGGGGAATTACTAAGAAAAGTATTATAAAGATTGTATTTTTATGAGCTACATAAAATGTAGTTTATTTCAATAAGGGAGTTTTTATAAGGGATCAATAAACTCCATATAAGATAAAAATTTAAATATTTATTACATATTTTCCCTACACTCTCGGTACTTTCTGCCTACACTCTCGCTACTTTCTGGCTACACTCTCGTTACTTTCTTGCAATTTTCCGTTCTCGTTTTTTTTCTAGACTAACACTGTGTCTAATCTTTCTGCTAAAAAAGAACCATTAAACTCTTGGGTATTTTAAGCATCTGCAAACCCTTTCAGGCACTTTAAAACCCATCAAAGAGTAAATCTGTACTAAAAAAGTAGTAAATCTTTGCTGACTGTGACTGCAATTAAACCATTTAAAGTTGCTCAGCTTAGACGAGACTCTCTAGTGGCCACTCCCAGACATGCAGAGCATTTCCAACCAGGAACTTCCCAACCCATCCCAATCCAATCCCATCCAATCCAATCCCTAGAGTCTGGGCGTGGCTCTAGCTGCACTCAAGTGTCGCCCGCCCCGGCGTTGTACTATAATTTTTTTGTTGTCCAGCTCTCGCTGTTTCTGCTCGCCAATTTGCAATTTTGATTTATGAATTTTCCATTTTCCGAGTAACAAAGAAAGTGAAAGAGGGTAAAGCTCGACTTTATATCCACCAATATGGGACGATGACAGGCCGCAAATTGGCCAAGCGATTTGGACAACTGCAAATTGTGCTGGAAGGCAAACAGGTGTAAAAACAATTTCCGCTAATTGAAATTAATTTTCATGGCTGCAACTGCATGGCGCGGCAGTGGGTCTCATTTTCACAGAGGGGCCGGATTTGCAGGGGGGGCCCGGGGGCGTGGGCTGTGGGGGCAAAAGGTGTAAGTCGGCAATAGTTGGCACATGCGCCATAAACAAGTTGTGATTACGTGATTTGGCCAAATGCCAGAGCAGCCAACGGTAGCGGAGGCTGGACGGGGATGCTGTGCCGATGAACGGAGAAAAATATTCTCAAATGTCCATTTAATGTAATTTAATCTGTGATTTACACATTTCGGTGGGCTTTTATGGCATTATTTTCGGGTATTCAATATTGTCTATTGGGTGCACTATGATTCTTCGTTTATGTGTTAATAATTATACAGATTTGGAGCACTTTTTTGTAGGGAAACGTGCATGGAATAAGGTAACACTCAAGAAAATAACAATTACATTTAAATAATATAGACTTTAAGAGCCATCGAATATTAGTTAGAATATTTTAAGGAACGGTAAATAATACAGAGTAGATTTTTTATAATTTCGACTGAATTTTCAACTGCTTTTCTATCTCCCAATAATTCTACTAATCCATAGCCCTACTATACCTATTTTATATCCTTAAGACTATCTCCTGTCTCCCAATAATTCTACTAAGTCATAACCCAACTATAGCTATTTAAAATCCCTTAACCCATTCTTTTTTCAGTGTTCCCAGATAACTGGTGCTAAGCTCTGGTGTTGGCATTGCCAAGTTCTATTTTTTTTGCGCCATGTTGTTGCCTGTTTTCTGCCTGGCTGAGCTCACCTGGCCTCACCTTGACACTCGCTCAACTGCAGCTAATGCGGTAAGGATGCGAGAACGTATCTCCAGCGTAGCTCTGCCCCTGGATATCTGTATCTGTATCTGGTATCTGGTAGCTGGTAGCTGGCACCTGCTTTCGGGCCATTTTGTGTTTCAATTAACCAGATTTCGGGTGTATGAACATAGTTGCCTGCTGTTGCTGCCACCGTGTCGTGTTCAACTGTCTTGTTGTGTGCCAGTTTGCTGGCATGTCACCTGAAAGTTGCATGTTTGCAGTTTGCCTCTTGACTTTGGCCGAAGAACACAGGAATCGCTAAATCCAGAAATCACAAATCACTATTCGTTTGCCCGCTGGCCGCATTTCAATCCCCAAATTGGATTTGTTGAGGTAGTGGCTGTCAGGCTCTTCTGTATTTACCTCTCTGACAACTTCAGTATGCAAATTTCATGGGCAAACACAGAAGCAACAGCAATAGCAACGGCAACAGCAAAGGGAGATTCGGTCATTTGTCCAACTGTTGAATATTCATATATTCATCCGGCCATTATTTTATGTTCCAGCCTTTCTCTTGTTTGTGGCAAAATATGGCTGGGCGGAAACAGATCCATTCCAAAGCGGATTGCAATTTAATCCGAAATGCTTTAATAAACATGTTGATGCTGCTGTGAGCTGTGTCTAAATAAAGGCATTTACGGTTTGAAGGATTTAATAATGCATATCTTCCTTCATGCACTTAATAAATCAAATGCAAATAAATTTGCTTGGAGTAAATACAATTTAGAGTTTGCTTGGAAATACAGTTTGGACATTTTGTGATGCATAAAGTATATTTAGGTTGGATTATATTGATTTAATTGTATGCTATCCTATTTTATAGTTAGTAAAGGATAATTGCTTAAGTAGTATTTACGTCTTGTGAATATTATTCTCATTTAAATCGTTTAATCATCCCTGCTCGGGCGCCTCATAGAAGATATTTGGCATATTCTAATATATAGTTAGTAAAGGACTTGTGCATATATTTCCCATAATTAACAAAGTAGTCTTTACGTCAGATGAAAGTTATTCTCTCTTAGATGCCCCATTTGTCCCTGCTCGGGCGCCACATAGAAGGTATCTGTCTTCTGCCAACTTCTACAATAATTTCTGTTAATATTCTGCCAATGAATCCTTTAAAATCTATATTAATAATCCGATTATGTGCACAATCTTCCCATTATTCCATTACCAAGAGCGAGAGAGAGTATTATGAAACCGATAAGAGCAGAAATAAAATTAAGGACTTTTGGGTAACAAAAGTGGATTACAATATGAAACAAAGGAAGCGTAGACTCTCAGGATGCAGCCCACACACACGAGCACCCGAGCATTGTGGTTGTCACTTCATCAATGGGAGAAGAAGATGGATCCCGAGGCGTGTCCCGACATCGAAAGTAATGTCTTCTGCCCCGTGGCAACATAATGAGCTAAAAATAGCAAAGTCCTGGCGGCAGCAGACGAGAGGAGTGGGACATGTGTGAGTGGCAGAGACAAGAGGCAAGAGCGCTTTCATTAGACAAATGTTATTTCGCACACACACACTCTCAGAGGCTGAAAGAGAGACAAAGCTCGGGCGTGAAACAATCAAACAATGCAACAAAGCACGCACACACACACACTCGCACACCAAATGGTTAACAATTAAACAATGAGAGAGCAACAAGCAAAGCAATTGCACAAGAAGGAGAGAGAGAGAGAGAGCGAGAGCGGCGGCACAATAATAAGGAGTGCCGCTGACAGGCTCGAGGACAAATTGTTCGCCGGTCGCAGCATTCCATTGTCCTTTGCGCTCCGCTTAAACCAAGCAGCAGCTCAAGCAGCTGCGCCTCTCACAAAAGCCCCCTAAAAAGGACCCCGACACCGACCGAGCCCGCGCCGAAAAGCCAACAAATCAGACAACATCGCTGGAAATCGTTTTACCCTTGTGCCTTTGTCGGGACATTTTCGGCTAAAAGCTTCGAGTGCCAGTCCCAAAACACTTTTCCAATTAGGCTTTTGCCTAGACATATTCTTTGTCTATATTTATACAGTTACAGTGTGTACATAAATGTAGAGGATGCTCTTGACTCTTTGGTTATTTAAGCCTTTACCTTTAGGTTAAAGTTTAAGGGACCCTATGCTTAGTTAGTGAGTTTGAAGAATTAACTAAATATAACATGTAAGTAAGTTCACTTTTTTAAATACCGTAAAATGTATAGCTATCTAAGGATCTAGTTCCAAACTGGTGATTAGGGTCGGTCAGAATCGAATACTGATGAGAAAGTAGTGACAGTAGTAGTTCTACCGAAACATCTGTGCTGTTTGTCATTGACAAGATCTATCTGTGTTTTTGGCATAAGGTTGGTTCTTGATTTATTTTCTTATGTATTTCTTTCAAAAACTTTTAAGAATACATTGCATTCTCCATATTCCTACATATCATTGTTAACATAATTTTATTCTTAGTTAGAATCTATTAACACTATTTTTCCTAAGCCTCTATATAGACTTTTACTTAGTTTCCTTGGCATTTCCTGCCCAACCTTTCTGAGAGTTCATTAAATACACATTCCTTTAATTCCAATTCAAATTAAATTATATGCAAATTCGAAATTTGCCAGCTAACACTGTATAATGAAGGATGTAGAGGAGGAGGGGAATAAAACACAGCGAAAAGGAAGAGACAGCACTGTAATGGCTGCGCTATTTTTTTTTTTTTCTTTTCGGCAGGGAGTGGTGGGTGCAAAACCCTTACAAGGACGCGGACATTGTTGTACAACAATCATTTTAATCACTTTTCAGGGTCTGGCGCCGCACTTTGTTGTTCTTTGGCATGGCCCAGTTTTTCTTTTTCCTCGTTTTTCTATTTTTTTTGTTGTATTTTTTATTTTTCGGGGGAGCCTGTTTACATGCGCAATTTACTCAAGTGCTACGAGTGTTTATATCATTAAAAGCACGACCATGTCGGCAATGTCCTTAGGATCTCGTTTTTGAATAGATTTCGTAGGTTGTTGTTTGATTCCAATCTTGGAGTTTGCTGTTCTCTTTTTTGATAATTATAGAGAATTTTGTAGACATTCTTTGGTAAGAACGAACTTCCTTTCCATCCAATTTCATCTTCTCATCTCCCCAAAATTTAATAAAAATAACCATATGTTGGTTTGTTCCTTTTTCGCTTTTGTTTTTATTTTCAAATAACGATTATTCATCATCCATCCCCCAGGATGATGTGCGGGGGCCGTCTTATATTTATATAGAAATACAAGTATACGCCTTTATAGAGACAAGCGGCTCTTCGGCCGTAATCTACTTGGCCTACTTGGGCTAAGTGCGCTTTTAGATAAAGTCGCTGCCGAGTCCGCTTGGCACGCACAAGCGGAAAAGGAAAATCGCTGGCGGTTGGGGGGCATGGAACCAGGCTTTTCCGGCTAAGGCTCACTTCAAAATGTCGAAGGCCTTTCTCTCTGCCGCGCTCTCTGACAGTGTGTGGGTGCGCCTAATGTTATGCTACGGCATAATTTGTTGCTTGAAGTGAAAAATTGTCAAGCACACTCGACGTTTATATACAGCAACAACAAAAAATTGAACTTTTCGAGGTCATAGGTTTTTATTAGCTTTTGTTGTTGGCCTTAGCAGGAAGGACTCAAAGCGGGAGAGGGGAAGAGAAGGAGGTTACACAGTGGTTTGTAGGAATATTTTATATATAAAAGATGTGGGAAATAATTTTGAGGAGTAAAAGAAAATTTAGTAAAATAATTAATTCCTTCGAGAGGAGAGAGAGTTCTACCTGGAAGAGATATTTCTTTCGATAGTTCTTCTCGGAGGAGATAATTCTTCCGGAAAAGATAGTTCTACCCGGACGAGACAATTCCTCACGTTGAAGATAACTCCTCTAGGAGGCGATAATTGTTCCCGCAGGACAAAATCCTTCCTTTCTTCTTTGTGAGAACTAGAAGAATTATCTAGGAAGAACTAGATAATTCTTTTTCTAGGAAAATCTAGATAATTCTTCTAGTTCTCCCAGAGAAGAGAGGAAGGATTTCTTTTATTTTTCGTCTAAGCCCTATGTTTTTATTATTTATTTATTTATACACTGGTTCCCCCCACTGTTTTTCATTTTCTCACATTAATAGAATTAAAATGTATTATATTTAATCAAATAACTTTAATAAATACTTAAATCCTAAATTTCTTAAAGACTTCTGTTACTGTCTGTAGCAAGTTCGAGTGCCAACAGATTTTTTTGCCACATTTTCCTGTTTATTTCGCTTGAAAGAGCGTGAAAAAAGTGACGCTCCGATTGATGTTTCGATTGCTATTTACAAACAACGCTTTTTCCATTTGCGCCTTCTCTCCCTCTCACACACAACACACAAAAGTTCAAATTTCACTTGATTTTATTTCGATTTATTCTACTTGTGCAATGTCCTGTTCCTCCTTCTGCTAGCAGGATCCGTCCTGGGGGCTCCTGCCTGGGCGTAGCGGAGCTCTGTGTACAACATGCATCCAATATGTGTATCTAAAGTGCAGTCAAGCGGCAAGAGAACATGGAAAACGTTGGAGGGGAAAGTCCTTTTCCACTTTTCCCACTTTCCCTTCCCCATGCTCCCAGCTGATGTCATTTGAGGCTGAGCCGTGGCAGCAGCAGCCATGGCAATGGGCCCCGGGACTTAAAGGCCACATTTAATTGCATAAGATATGGCAGGACATAAATATCCTAGAGGTTGCTATTATGCAGGACAATGGAGGACTTGATGACCCGATATCAATGGCAGAGATTGCCATCATCGAAGAGGTGAGAGTGTGAGTAAACAAATTTGCTTAATTTTAAGTGCAGGGCCAACAAGCCGCACTTTGCTTGTCAAGATTAAATCCGCAGATTGGGTGACAAAGGAATATATTGTAAGTGCGAGTACGAGGACGAGTAGCCTTTGGCCAAGTGTGAAAATAATTTAATAACAATATTGGCAGCTCTTCGGAGATTGGCCCGAAGGCGGTTTCCTGATTTATGAGGCGATAATCAAATGTGGCTTTGTTTTGTTTTGGCGGAGAGAAGTGAGAAGTTCAATTTATGATTCGATTTTGTGATTTATTGCAGCTTTTTCGAAGATGGAAAATATATTTTTGATTTATTTAAAGTACTTTGTTATGAGAATAAATGGTTTTTAGTGAGTATAAAAAGCTAATGAAAGTGCTGGGTATTTTTCCCTAACCTTTATATTTATTTAAAAATATTATTATGCTTGGTAAACTTTACAAAACAATTTTATTTTTATTTTAAAAAACAAACGCTGACTTTAAGAAAGAAAAAGAAACAAAGGCAACCTTGGAGAATATTTTAAACTATTTTAAAAATATATTGAGGTCCCAAAACTAGTATATTTTATTATAAAATATCAACAATGTGTTCAGGCTGTAGTTACCTTTACTTTTGTATTGAAAGTGTGCTTAAATAAGTTCCAGTAAATAAAAATACAAAATTAAATATAAAATATCAAAGCAATTAAACCCAATTAATATTTTCCTAAGTGAAAAACCGAAACATAAAAGTCCAGGAAATATGAAGAGAAAATCTCTATGGTTAAACTTTGTTCCACTTAAAACTATTTAGGGATTTAAGCTCATTCCTTTCTAATAATATAATCCTCACAATTGTTGACTTTCTCCTTTTTCCTAATCCTATTCCGACATTATTTTGCCTTCCTACTGCCAAATCTAATTTAAATCCATGCAATACCAACACATAAATTACGAATCCAGACTAATTAGTTTCTCTCTCACTCACTCTATCCCTTTTCCTCCAAGGATTCCTTAGACTTTTGCCAAACTTTTCCCTCGCACTTCTCTAATCCCTGGCCAAGCATTGTTTTAAGGAACACCAACTGGCAGAGCAACAGGCAACCATTCCATTCCATGACCCCACATCTCGGGATGAATCCGGGGGCCAGGACAATAAAGCCAACTGTAGTCCTTAGTCCGTCCAAACAAAGCAACAGCGACCTGGCATGGGCATGGCATGGCGTGGCACCACATAAAAAGCGCCATAAAAAAGGAAAACAGAATAAAGCGGGGACTAGCGCACATAAAACCGAACGAACGAACAATTGCCAAAAATCAAATGTGACAACTTTTACCAAAATTAAAATCAGCGGCCAAAGTGAAGCCAAAACAGAGTCGAGAAGGAAGACAGGACATAAGGGCGAGAAATGGCAGGCAAGTGGGTGAGAAATTGGGAGGCAAAGTTGGGTGGAAAATTGGTGGAAAAATTGGGAGGGAAAGGGCGTGTGTTTTCCTATTATTTTTTTTCCTTTTAGGAAAGTCTGCGAGTGACGACGAGTCCGAAGGCGAATCATTGATGCCAAACGGAAATGTGCGCACTTTCAAGAAGTGCACTAAAAATGGCGACGAGCACTTCCGTTGATGGCTCGCCGGGCCCCAAGATGGGCACTGTTCTGCTTCTCCGGCACAGTGAGTAGAAAAAGTGAAGAAAAAACGGGACTAGAGAAACTTTTTGGGCGTCAATAGAAAACAAAAACTGTGTGAACTATCCAACTTATATTGATGGTTTGAAGGGGGAGTTTAGTTTCGATTAGCTTGCGAGAAAAGGTAGAAAATAGTAAGAAAATGTTGATAAATTTTAGAATAGTTTATAGTTTTTTTCCTTATTAATTTTGCCTTCAAAATACTGAGTAAACTCAAGACTATCAGTTGGTTATATAAATTTAATATATTTGCTGGTAAAAGTTCAGAAAGAATCTGGTTAAACATTAGGAAAACATTTGAAATAAAAATCTAAATATAAAATCCGTTTTCAGAATATTTTATTTATAAAAGGTAAAAATATATTCCTTAAAGAGTCACGTATGTATATATTGGTAACTTTTTTCATTATCTGTTTCCCATTAAGTAATCCAATTAAATTTATTCTCAGAGAAGCCGAGTAGCTTTACTTTTCCACTTTTTGCTTTCTAATTCATTATTTTAATTAAAATTTTTTTCCACAGAGAAAGCCAAACAAAAAAAAAAAACAGTAAAGTAAACTTTACCCTTTTAGTTAGGGCTAAAAACTATTTAAAAAGCTGAAACGGAAGAAAAAACAATTTAAACAGCTGAAGGCGGAAAAACGCGAATTAAATCCTTTGGCTAAGCGAAAAGTGATATGAAAAAAGGATAATTACTAAGCCCCCCACTGTTAGCTAAAGGGTATGCCAATTAAAACTATTTAAGGGCCAATAGAACCACTGTGAAATGGAGAGCGAGACGAGACTGGCCCTTGGACTCGCTGCTTCTGTTTTCCGGCCACTCCCACACACTTAAGGCTGGGAGGGAAAACAAATGTTCGCATGAAACTTGAATGATAGCTGCAAGCCAAGCTAAGCCAAGCGAATGGAAATCACGAACCCAGGAATAGCGATTGCAGGCCACGTCCGAGTCGGACCCTCGGACCGAACTTGAGTCCGGGGAAAGGGTTAGAGAGGCAGGGCAGGATGTTGTCGGGTATGTAAACAAGCGCCGTTTCACAAGTAATTTCAAATTGCATTTAAAGTGCCTTAAATGGTTGACATTAGACGGGGGACGGGAACTCCCCTCCGACTCCCCTCCGACTGGGGCTTCATTAGCGCAGCTTGTGCGCACAACATGGCGTATGATTAATATGGGGAGCAGCAGTATACGAGCCAGTAATGAACTTAACATAATCATCAACCCATCACGGACATCACGGTCAACACGGCATCCTTCCTGGACACATTCGTGGGCGGCGGCTAATTGTTCCGAGCACCAGAGGAAGCTGGGAGCTTGGAGCTGTTGCATAACACAGCAGCCTCGGACTCCGGATTCAGTTGAGCGGAAAACGGAATAAGGAGCGGCGCTTGGCCTGGAAACGGGCAATAAAATTTCGGTCAAAACGCCAAGGAGGCAGAAGGAGGCATATAGATAAGCGTCAAGCAGTTCACACATTTCCATGCTCTGTCCCCGCGCTGGAAGTGCGCTCAGGCGTGAATATTAAACGTTTTGCTTAGAAATGCTACCCCGAATTTCACTTCCAACGTCCTTCTCCCACTCCTGCCCTAGCAGTTCCATCCCCAAAAAATAGAACCCATTTCCATCCCCGCAACTTCATGTCCAGGCGACATGTTTGGGCAAACTTTTGCGTTTTCGCTGCGGGAAAAGTTCTTTCTTTTTCTGGCCCAAAGGCAAAAGTTGGCCAGTTGGATATGGAAATGTGGAGCACAGAGAGCTGAGGAAACAGAGGCAGACAGAGCACAGGAGCAGATATGTAAATAGTCCTGCTTGCCAACGGCAAGTTGCAGATAGCTTTAGTTTGGTTAAGCAACGAGCTGGAATATCGCCGCCCAGCAATTATGGCAGTTCATGGCGAATTCAATTTCCTGGGAAATTACGGTGGCCAAGAAAAACTTTCAACTATATTTCAAATTTTATACTTTGGTTGGGCTTTTAAGAATTTCACTAACTAAGTGGATATCCTTTTTGTAAATGTGGTAAGTGTTTGGCTAAGAAGTTAGCCACTTAATTGATTTTTGATAAGTTTTTAAGGTGTAAAAGTGGTCTTTAAAGAGTTTTAGTTAACTTAAAATAAAAAAAATATTCCTAGAAACCAGGGACCGTAAATAAGAGTTATAATTTAATAAAAATCAAAGGTCTAAAAATCGTCTGGGAAGTGCGGAAAAAATACACATATGGTATTTTTTTATAGGAAAATTTAAAATAGAATAAACTTTTTTTCCCGATTTTTAAAGTAAATGTCAATTTTAACTCTTAAAATGATTTAAAAATAAAAATCAAAAATAATAGTTATATTTTGATTTTTATTTAAAATCAAAATAAAAGTTATTTTGATTTTTATTTCAAAATTGAGAAATAGTGTTATTTTTGATTTTTATTATAAAATCAAAATAAAAATCAAATTGGAATATCTTTTAAACGGAAGATCCTATAGCACGTATCATTCTATATATTTGATCTGCTCTTCAATACATTTCCGTTAATGTATAATGACAGCGAATTATCCCCAACTTGCATCATCGTAAGAGAACATTTAATACTAGATTATATATCTTCACTCTGAAAATTAGCTGTTAGCGAACGTATGTAAACAGTTTTCCTAATTAAAAGTCCGTTGAAGTTCTCGGATAAAAACTAGTCTTTGCAAGCGATTCTTATTTTGAAATAGTTCACGCACACTCTACCAGATTTTTTATGGAGCTCTTTGTGCAGCTTACATATAAAAAAATAAAGTGTTCTTGTTCTTATTCATAAAGTAATCGTGTTTTTAATTACTGCGAATACATATTACATATGTATAGAGTATATACACATGTATACACTTTTAGATTCCCAAATATTCCCCTATTCACAATATAAATAAAACCATATGAATCTATCAAGATTTATCTGTGTTTAATTTTAGGAGCATAATTTTCTTCACGGAGTCTTCAGATAGATTGCATCTTAAATCTGTTAAAACAATTTACAGCAGAAAAGCTCTTTCCACAGAAACCTGGGTAGCAGGCACTGAGTGCAGAGTCTTAGCAAGACCATACAGCCGTGGGTAATTGAACTTCTTCTCTTCCCAATAGGTCATAATGTCCACGCTTGGGTCTATGGACTTTGGCGAATACCCATAGATTTCAGTTGTAGCCAATTTGATCTCAGGTTCGTCCTCTTCCTCCGATTCTTCGCGGTCAGAGCCCACCTCAATTAAATTTAGATACGCTTTCAAAGGTTGCACGAACTCTGGGGATGTGGTTCATGTTCAATCGGCAAATCCACCTTCTTCACTTTAATTGGGTTCTCCTGATAAATACTTAAAATGATTATTCATATAAAAATATTTTAAAATTCTAATCTAACCTTCTTCTGTGTTAGGGCAAGTATTTGCCGCATCAATCCTACTAAGTGCTTTCTGGCTGCTGCCTGGTGAAGGGGATTTTTCAGAAGAATTCTTGGATCCAAATAAATTGCAGCCAGAATCACTTCATTGGTTGTTAGAATTTTTTCTCGATTTTCTAAGTTATTGAATCAAAAAGCAGTGCAACGCTGATCACTGACAATATTTACGTTATATAATTTAAATTATTTTCAAGCTTCATAGCGATCTTGGGGTGGGTACGTTGGTTACATGTGCATCATACATATATCAACGGAAAGGTATTAAAAGGCGGCTCAAATATATAATATGATACGTGCTATAGGATCTTCCGTTTAAAAGATATTCCAATTTGATTTTTATTTTTGATTTTTATAATAAAAATCAAACAATAACACTTATTGCTCAATTTTGAAATAAAAATCAAAAATAACTTTTATTTTTGATTTTTAAATAAAATCAAAATATAACTATTATTTTTGATTTTTATTTTTAAATCATTTTAAGAGTTAAAATTGATTTGTATAATAAAAATTAAAAAATAACTTTTATTTTTTGACTTTTATAATAAAACTTATAATAATTACGGTCCCTGCTAGAAACTGTATAACATTAAAAATAACACAATTTAACACTATTGATGGATTTCAGTGACTTTACACTTCCCTTAAAATATTTTTTATTTATCTAAAGCCAACAATTAGTGTTAAGCTAAGAGCTAATGGTGGGTTTAAACTCATAGGCGTTCTACTCTCCCTTGAAATAATTTTAACACTTTAAAACAAATGGTTCCTTGAAAAAATCCAGTTTCATTTAGCAAATTTAATGATTAAATATAAAATTTAATATCAAACCATTAACCAATATATTTATTTTACAGAAATACTTCAGAATAAATTGAGAAACGCTTAATATTAACTCACAGGCTGTTAAGGCTAGAGCCTCTGATTTTATTTGAAAATTGCTCAAAAGTTTAATTCAGAGCTCTTGAAAATGATTGTTTTCCGGGAATACATCCATCCTTAATAATGTAAAGCCCATTACAATTTTGTGGGGTGCTTCATTCTTTTATATACACACATTCCGGCACACTTTTAAATGCCCAAAAATTTTAAGAAAAAGAGGCTTTGACGCTTTGATACAAAAAGGTGTTTCCTCAAAGAGGCCTCATGGCTGGCTGCTCCTGTAAATTTGGTTTTGATCTTTTTAGCGTAATACTTCCTCTTCAAAAGTGCTAATCACAGCAAGTGTATTGTAGAAAGGACCTCTTTCTTAACCAGTGGAGACAGAAATAAAGCAGACAGACCTTCTCTTTAAATCGCAAATCGCAAATCGAGTCGAATGGCGCAAGGAATGCATGCAGCCACCATTATGCATTAATATGCAAGGCACGCAGCACGTCATTAGTGGCGGGTGGTTACGAAAGCGGGCGCCAGGATAACAGGACATCAGTGTGAGGGGGCAGAGAGAGCTGGGTGAGTCGACATAATGAATTATGCCACGCCTAACGATGCCGCTCGCACAGCAGCCAGCGTGGTGGCCCGGCACAGAAATCCAATAAAAATTCAATAAATTCTCCACAATTCCAAAGCCACAGCTGCGGTCAACTAATAATAGACGCTGGGAAGGAGCTATAAGGTCTGGGAAATAAGAACTAAAGAGGGTTTTAAAGGCAGTTATTGGGTATTTTAGTCCTTGAATGACTTAATTAATATTTTTTTTATGGTTCTAAGGAACTTTAAAAGACAAGTTTCGGAGGGATTTTGCTCGGATAATAATGGTTACACTTTAGAGGAAAAAAGGTGTCTCATTTGGCTATTTAAAATATTTTGTATTAAAAAAATTCTAGCATACAAGATTAAATTCTTTATGTTATTTAGTTTTTAAAACCGTAAAACTGTTGTATTTTATTTATAACGCGAATCATTATAATTTGAAAACTTCTTGCTTAGAACATTTTTCTAAAAAATTCATCCCTTAACTTACAGTTAAGTCCTTTAACTCTAGTCGTTTTTTAATAAATCCTAAAGCTACCTACCCCCAAACCTTACCCATAACATCCCGATTTTAGTACCTACTAACCTTTCCGCACCTGTGTATCCTGTGTAAGGATACGATAAGGCAGGAAATGTGAAAGAAATAAGCGAGCAGTGAGAGCTGTGTGTGGTAGTTAAGGAATTGCACGTGGCGAAGGAGTCCTGGCCTAGTCCCCATACAAAAGCCGCCATAAGTCCGAGCCGAAAGGAAATATAACACACAAAAAATACACATAATTTACTTTTCAATTTTCCTCGCAGTGTGGGCGGGGCAGGGAGCCGAGGTGGGTGTATTCGGTGGTGTGTGTATTTGGTTGTGTGTGCGTGAGCGGCGCCTATAAATAGACAGTGGGACTGGCAAATGCCAAAAGCGACAACCGGAAGTCGCAGGAGCCAGGATGATATATGGTCGGGAATTATGGGAGTGAGCGGGACGAAAGGCAAGGAAAACCAACTACTTAGTCCTGACAGTTCTGAATTGAAAATAAACAGGAAGAAAAATAAAACAAATGAGGACCAACCTTGGGAACATAACTCATAGCTCCCTATGAGGAGTCAAGTTATTGGAATATAATATGACAATGTAATATTTTAAATGGCTTAAGTGGGAATTTTCTGAGAAAGGAGAGTTAATAGAAGCAATCATGTATTATATTTCTATAACCTTAAGCTTCTAATTTAAAGATTAAATAAATTTTTTAGAGATAAGCCATGGGAATAGCTTTCAGCAAGTAAACCTCTTACTTTCAACGACTCTGCTGCCCCATGATGCATATTAATCACTAGATAAAGAACACATCCAGACTATCAGGGACGGGACCCAAACTATTAAGATTATATCTTCATCCACTAGCCATAAAGACCTTCTATCCTTTCCGTTTCCCTTTGACCGCTCAATATTAAATTTCATAAAAATTGTGCGTGCCTATTTCCGTTCTGAGTTCTCCGTGCTCTTGGAGCCTCCATCTGCTGCCTCGTAATTAATTTACGACAAAAATAGGGTTAATATCGCACAGGACACAGCGCTCCGCCGGCAAGGATGTGGCAACGATGGCCCCGAGATGGCCTGCCCTTTCGCATCCGTTTCGTATCGGAGATTGGAGCTGCTCTTTGCCTGTAGCCAGCTCCCCCGCTCCTGTCAACACAGTCATCAACTGTCTGTCGCTCAAATTGCTGTCACTGCTGCGGACGTGGAGGTGGATGCGGTGGCTCTGCCAGCGGATGCGAGGGACAAGGCGGGCCGCTGAGCGGTGGATGCGGTCGCGACCTTTTTTCCTTCCCTTTTTTTTCGAGATGCCTTCAGGCAAATGATGCCTATTTGATCGGGGCCAAAGGATAAACAAAACGGGCGAACAACGCAACGCAGCGAAAAAAAGAAAAGGATAAGGAAAGGTTACCGACTATGGAATACCCGGTAAGTGGTTTTCACTGATTAAGGGTTAAGAATTTCAAACCAGTAAACAAGAACTATTTTTTTTAGATAAAAACCATAGAATCTAGGGGAAACCTCAAATATTTTTAAGGAATAAATTAACAGAATAATTAATTTGAAAAGATTTTTGAAATCCTTCATATATTACCCTATAATTTATCATAAAATTGATCATTTTTATCGAATTGTTTTCGTTCGAATTATTGCTTGTTGTTAAATAAATTCTAACATAAAATTTATATGAACCAATCATACCCTCTAAGCCCCCCCAACTACAGGGTACAAAAGAGAGGCTCGAAATAAAATGAGAAAACGTTAAGCGAACTGAGTAAGGATAGGAAGCGCGACGAAAGGTGGCAAAGGCAAATGGTTCAAGCGCCCCTTGCTTTGAGAGTCCTGAGTCCTGAATCCGGGAGTCCGGAGTCCGAAGTCAGTAAGACAGCGACGACATACTAACCTAAAGTTATATGGCCTGGGTCAGCAGTTGCCAGTTACGCCCTTTCCATGGTTAAGCAATTCACTTTTGTCGCTCCGTCCGGTCGGGTGTATTTATTTTTTGTGCTTCGTTCCGTTGCGTTCGTGGTGCTGGAGCTGCCTTTCTATGTAAATTTTTATGAGCGCGCGCATCAAATCAAATTAATTCCAAAAAATGTTGTTGATTTTGTCTCGCTTGTAACTGGGTTGAGTGTTGGTTTGGTTGCAGTTGGTTTTAACGCGGGCTCAAAGCAGAGGGTTCTCGTGTATCGTTAGTTGTTGGCGGTTTAAATTAAATTATGCACCACATTCTTTTGATATTTTCATCTGTTGATTTTCCCTTATTGATTTAATATAAATTGCATTTGCTTTCGTTTCGCAGCTTCGCAACTTAATTGAAATTTAAAAATAAATGTAATACTCTTCCACACACCCATAAATCCCTGGCACTATAAATTCTTTGCGGTGCGCACACAAGGACTTCGAGAGCTGGCTTTGAATATAAACCATAAATATCGGGATTTGCTCGGGAAAGACCCCTTAGTGCTGACAGAAATAAATAATATTTTTATGTTGCACGTTCTGGCGGTTAAATCAAGCAATCAATATCTAGATCTCGTTTTACTGCTTGCCTGCGCCGCAAAGTATGCAATCAAAAGTTTAAGGATTGCAAATTCTCCTCCAAGGGTTATTTTTTGCACACAACTTTTAGTGAAAATAAAATTCTTTGAATTCCTTACGAATTTTTTTTATAATAAATAAAAATGGATGAAATTTTTCTCAAGCAGGGGTGCCCAAGAATAGCTACAAATGCAAAGACCAAATTCAATGAAAATTGTAAGATTAACATTTTGTTGCATACTTTTTGGGCTGCATTTCATGTGATTTAAAATCCACACCGATTTCTGTGGCATCTCTAATAGATTGTATTTTCAAATAATCATGAAATTCTATTCCTTACTGATGATGAAATTCTAAACTGATTTTAATAAAATATTCTGTACCTTTCTGCAGTTAAGATTTTTTTGTGGCATACTTTAGAGCACAAATTCAAAGGATTTCAAATCCAAGACTATTTTTGAGGTACCCCTTATATATTTAAATAGAAGAACTTTAATAAAGAAAACCATTTTATCTCGTTAAGAGCTTCTGAAGTGTGAAAATCCAACTTTATCTTTCTTTTATAAAGATTTCTAACTTTTAACACGCAAAAAAGGCTACCTAATTAAATTCAAATTTAATTAAAATTAATGTACTCCGCGTGGACTAGCCTAACTTTTATTTTCTCTCAAAAAGTTTTCTTTACAAAAAATAGGACCCATTTTCTTCTGCTGATTTTTCCAATTACTACAATTTCCACACTGATTTCGTTGCAGTACCCCGAAAAAAAGGAAGAAAAGTTTATTAAAGAAAAAGTGAGGCAAAAGCCGAAAGAGGAGTCATAAAAAAGAAGCAAGGCGCCGAAAGTTTTTTCGACATTAAACAGGATCCTTGGCATGCAGCTACTCCTGCTTCTGCTCCCTCTTCCAATGCCTCTCTTCCTCCCTCCTTGCTTATCCTTATTTTGTTGCTCCTCTCCTGCTTTTTTTTATTCCTTCTTCTGCTGCTACACGCGCTGCTTTCAAAATAACTCTAGGATACACAAAAAGACATCCTGTGGCCTCGAATATGTGTGCCTGTCGCTGTGTTTGTGTGTGTGCCAGCCTGTCTGTACGTCTGTGTGTGTGTGAAAGGTGAAACTTTGGAACTCCTTGCTGCTGCTGCTGCTGTCGTTGTTGTTGTTGGCGCCGCTGTTGATAATTCAGGAGCATCGAATTTGCCACGAAAAGCGAACGGCAAATTAACGAGAATGGAGAAGGAATCGAAAACGAAGCGAAAAACGAAGCAAAAGCGAGGAATGCACGAGAAATGCGTAGATAAAGAAAAAAATAAATATATTTTGGCCATAAATTAAACGATTTGCACACTAGAAGCGGGCGGGCAAGGCAGACGAACACGCGCGCAAAACTAACGGAGCGGCGTCGCTCGCACACGCACACACACTCGCGCATATATCCTGGCAGGATATTTCCGACTGTGTGTGTGTGAGTGTGTATTAATGCCGCCGCAAAGCTAAGCGCGCAAAAACCGACAGATACACGAGCATTTAACACCCAAAAAATGCGTGGGGCATGTTGAAAGAAAAAACTGCTCCCTTTCGCGAAGGATATAACCGACGGAACTTTTTTTGATTATTGTATCGTTGTTATTTCACCATAAATTTATAAATTCTAAATTTCTTCAATATATTTCACATACTCCTCGTTGGCTATTAAGCAATTTAGCAATTTCAATTTGATTTCTTATTTTTTTTTTGTTGGTTAGAGGCACTGGGTTCAACTTGGTTTCCGGTGGCAGCGCCCACAATCGAAGCGTGTGCGTACGCGTTTGTGTCCTGTACTCAATTGTGTTCTCCCGAATTCTTGGAGCGCCGTCACAGCATAGTCCTGCGCGTCAGTGTTGCCAGTGTCGGGTTGTAAAAAAGCTCAACTAGTCTTTGAAAAATTAGCTAGTTCAAGCTAAACATGGTAGCTACAAAAAATCTAGAGTTCTTAAACGATAGAAAAGTGTCGTATCGATAATATATCATTTAAAATAAACATCAAATTAAATTATACAAATTTGAAACCTTCTATACATTTTGGGGTAGAATTCTGAAACGGTAAGTTAAATCAGTGCTGCATTTTCCAATTAAAAAACGCTAGATCTAATGAGAATATAGCTAGATTGGCATCAGTGGTGCGCGCTTGAAAAGCTCTCTTAAATTATCCTTTGCGATGTAACGTGTTATCGGTTTGAGTTCGAGCTAAGGAGATATCGAGATATCGGATAGCGCAGACATAAACCGGTATAAGGAATATTTTGCATGTGTGCTAAAGGATCTTAAATGAGTTAAACAATCGGGAATACCACAGAAATCTCTGTAATTTTAAAATCCTTTAAAAATAAGCCTAAAAATATGCCATATAATATTTAAGGACCTAAATATATAGGCATTTAACAGACTTAACATATTTGTAGCCTACTTTTATAGACCTCTTCAATAGATTTTAAACCTTTGCGATTTATTTACCTTTTAGATCAAATAAAAACTCCATACTTCATAAATTTGTCGAATTTACTTAGAGGCTTACATTACAAATGTACATGTGTAGCTATGGTATACAAGGATCAGTTAAATAGACGCCGTCACACAACTGCAACACAACAACTTATTTTTCGTCCTGGATTCACTCCTAACAGTATCGCTGGCAGGAGTACAATATATAAAAATAGTCATTTATCTCACAATTCTCTACAAATGCTCGGGCTACGTATCAGAATGTGGCATGGTTCCGTATAAAGTACACGTCATACTCCTTCTCGATCCACTTGATCAGCTTGTCCACATACTTAATCACGGTGGCCTTGTCCACGACGGGCTCAAAAACTGCGTACAGCTCGTAGGTGCCGGTGGCCCAGGCCAAGACCACCTCGCGCTCCTTCACCTCGTAGATAAGCTTCAGCGGCCGAGCGCTGTTGTGGATGCGGTGCAGCAGGTCGCAGTAGATAGCCTCCAGGCGCTCCAGCTCCTCCAGGGACTTGTACGGATGCCTGAGCATGGGACACAGCAGCTGGGCCGTGGTCTTCGGCTTGTAGAGGAAGTGTCGCAGCTCGGGTATGCCCACAACTTGCTGATACAATTTCGCATTGAAGGGCTGCTGCAGCTCCTCGTTGATGGCCTCCAAGCAGTGATTTTTCCTCAGCTTATCGGTTATTTTGGCCTTGGCCTCTGCCAGCGTAAAGAAGGCATCCCTGTCCACGGAAAGGAGAAGCAAACACGCCTGGCAGTCATCCGCCAGATACGAAACATGCGCGTGTAGATACCCATTCATATCGAACTTGGGCAGGCAGATGGGCGACCAGTTTTCGGAGCTCTTAAACGACTCGGAGCACTCCACTAGGTTGAAGATCAGTCTCAAATCAGCCGGATGTATCGAATACTTCTTCATGCGAACCAAGGCTATCAATTTGTTATTGGCTATCAGCACGGCAAACACTAGATTCTTGATCTTTGAGCAATTGCTCTGAATGGCGCTGGTGATTTGCGAACGTGTCGTTGTGGACAATGGGAAGACGCGTATGGAGTTGGTTAGGAACGTAAAGATATTGTTGGAAACTAAGGGGAATGAGTAATATCATTAGTTATATATTTATTTCTTAAAAAACCCTTAAAGATTCCTCACCCTTGGCACTACAGCTATCATTTGCCAGCAAATTGTAGAACAAACGCTCGCTTCCCGAGAGCAATCTCCTCAAATCAAAGTTCTTGCGCTTCTCGAAGATCTTCGTCATGTGGGAGTACGTCAAGATGGACAGTATTTGATTGTAGACATCCCTAGTAAGGCAAATGAATCCCTAGTAAGGCAATGGAATCACTATCAGAGACCCAGATGACTCACCCCAGTTGCAGTTGTAGCTGCTGCACGCTCATGTTGCTTCTGGTGGCGGCCACCAGGATGAGCGAGCTGCGCTGCATGAAGGCGAACTTGATCCCGCCCGCGTGTATAGATGTAATGGCATCCTGGCCCAGTTGTACGAAGCTCACCAGCGCCTGGATCACACCGAAGAGCGTGGCCAGCTTGTCCTCGTTGCCGTGCAGCGAGAAGATTGGCTTGCCCGCCTCGCTTAGGATAAAGATGTGCTTCTTCTGGCCCCGCCACAGGCTGTCATGCTGATAATCGTACTCCTCCTCCAAGGCGCTGCCGGAATCTTCGGTCTTGGCGCTTGTGGAAGTGCTCAGCGCCAGGGATTCCACGGAGGCGGCCAATCCCTTTGCCTGAGCTCCGGGCTCTGGACTGAGGGCGTTGCTGCCGTCGCCCCTGCCCAGGCCATCCCTTAGCTCGGAGATAATACTATGATTCTGCTGCTGCTCAGCCTCTTGGTCGTCGTGATCCGCCTCTTGATAGAGGTTCGCTTCCGAATCCGTTGCTTCCGGGTCGCCCTCGGCGTCCAGGAACTCGCACGTGGAGTCCGATCTGATCGACGACTGCTCAACTTCCATTTCCGCGGATTTTTAGCTATTTCAGTCGCTGGAACATTGCAAATAATTCGCAAAAATCAAAGTTTACAACTAAATCGGAGAATAAAAAAAACAGCTGAGTGGCGTTATCCAGCACTGGGCTAAAAACAGATGATGAAGGTGACAGGGTGTTCCAGAAAGCACTGGACATTTTTAAACTAAAATATGAGAAAATATACATTTTTAAAGATTAAATAATTATATAATATTTATTTATATATTACAAGTTTAACAAATTTTCAGGATGAGAAATATGTAATTTTAATCAGATTTTGAATGATTTAGTCTCTACAAGCCCCCCGCTTTCCAGCACTGGCTCGCAGCTGTTACCTATCCCCCAGAAGAGTAAGAAGCAGAGCCCCAAAAGAAGAGGAA
This sequence comes from Drosophila triauraria, assembly GCA_014170255.2. NCBI lineage: Eukaryota > Metazoa > Arthropoda > Insecta > Diptera > Drosophilidae > Drosophila > Drosophila triauraria. The sequence continues at coordinate 5,814,936 of CM024334.1, read as the reverse complement.
GAAAGGTTATGAAAACACGAGCCGCTCCAAAATGTTGAGAAAATCGTTTGGAAACCGTAAGTAATCAATAAAAATTAAAATAAAAACTATTTACAAATATCACCCCTTGACAGTGCCTCGCTTTGCCCAACTGTGCGGCCTGCCGCGTCGCCTGCAGAGCACACAGCCGGAGCAAACGTTGGTCGAAAACGAGCCGGAAGACATTGCCGTGATCGAGCAACGGATTCTGAAGCATCCGGACTACTTTCAGGTGCACAACCTGTTCACCGTGCGCGACCTCTTCAACGCCCGCGTGCACTATGGCCACAAGGAGGGCTCCCTGGACGATCGCATGCGACCGTACCTTTTCGGCAGCCGGCTGGGGCACCTGGTCTTTGATTTGGACAAGACGGCTTCACACCTGCGGGATGCCTTGAACTTTGCCGCCCACATCGCCTTCCGGGATGGCATCATCCTCTTCTTCAATCGCAACGCCCTAAACGCCCATCTCGTGGAGCAGAAAGCCCAGGAAGCGGGGGAGTTCTCACACACACGCTTCTGGCGCGGCGGCATCTTCACCAACGCCAACGTCCAGTTCGACGCCGTCACCCGTCTGCCCGATCTCTGCATTTTCCTGAACACGCAGAACAACGTGATGGCCCAGCACACGGCGGTGCGCGATGCGGCCAAGATGGCCATTCCCACAATTGGAATTGTGGACAGCAATTGCAATCCCAACTTGATCACGTATCCAGTGCCCGGCAACGATGACTCTCCGGCAGCTGTGGAGCTGTACTGTAACCTCTTCAAGGAGGCCATACTGCGTGGAAAGCGAGAGCGTCGCCAGCTTTTAGGGCTTCCGCCCCTTGACGAGACGCAGCCCCGGCGCAGCCGTAAACCCAAGAAATAGCCTTAAGTCTTATGTTTGTTACAATTTATCGTCTGCTGAATACAAATGCCGATGCCCGTCAATTCAGAAGGAGTGTGAAACTGTTCTTGTTGTAGACTGCCTTTCGACGTCCGGAAGGGTGTCATCGTTGGATTTGGAGGTGCCATGCGATTGAAGTGTTCTTAAAATTCCGCGTCTGGGGTTAGACTTGAAGAAGAGTCCTAGGACGGCTGCATAGTGCCGCCCTTGACGAAATTGCTGCTGTAGTGACTGTAGTAAGAAGGATTTGAGTTGGAACCCGTGTTGGTGGTTCCCCACTGTGGTGGGGGCACATCCGGTAGCGGCGGCGGCGGTGGCGGTGGTTGCGTCACCAGCTGGTTTAAGGTGGCTCCGTCCATGACGCCGCTGCCACCCTTGATGGCCCGCCCGGGGCCGAAAATGGGCTGAGACTGATAGCCATTGGGCACCTTGGGCTTGTCCCAACTGCCAATGTTGGGTGACTTGCGCACAAACACCTGCCCAGTTTCGTCCTTGTCCTGCTGCACCCAGCGCTCCGCGTGCTTGACTGTCAGCATTGCCTTGTGGGCACCAATGTACTCCTCGGCCTTCTGCAGCCGCTCCAGCTGCTGTTCGTCCAGTTGGTCGCGCGGCAGCTTGCCCAGACGCTGCACCGTCCGCTTCCAGTTGTGAAACTCGCGATTCTTGAATGGCTTCATCGCCTGACGGTACTCCTTCCACTGCCGCTGGCGCTCCTCCTTCGTTCCGGGTGGCGCATCCTCGAGTGGTGGTGGAGCCTCTGGCTTCTGGATCCACTGACCGTTGATTTGGATAAAGGCGCCGCTGCGCTTGGGCTTCTTGGATGGCTGTGCTCCTCCATTCGACTGAGAGTTGTTGCCTTCGCTCGATGAAGATGACGCTGGAGGTGGTGGCGGTGGCATTAGCTTGGAATCTTTAGAATTGTTGTTGTTGTAGTTGGTGTTGTTGCCTCGGTTATTGTTGTTGTTGGGTTTGAACTTTTTGTTTGGTTGCTGCTGCTGCTGCTGGTTGTTTTGGTTGCTGCGATTTTGTCGCTGCGGCCCTCGCTCCTTGGGCACCAGATTCCACAGGCTCGGACACTTGGGCATCGGCGGCTGGATGGGCGGTGGTCGGTGAATTGGCGACATCATGTCCTCCCAGAAGGGCGGCGGTTGCAGTGGCCGGTGGTTGTGATTGCGGCGTGGTCCCGGGCCGCCCATTGGGCCGCTAGGACCCATGGGACCTGGACCCATTGGTCCCATGCCGCAAGGTCCTCCCTGGACCCATAGGTCCTGGACCCATTGGTCCGCCTGGGCCGCACGGACCCGGCCCCGGACCGAAGTTATTGCCAAAGTTGCCGCCACCAAAGCCCATGCCCATGCCCATCAGTTGCATGGGTAGCGGCGGGGGTCTGCTCAGCGGCGGGAAGTCGTTTCTGTTCTGGTTCCACGAACCGCCTCCTCCGCCGCCGCCTCCCTGGAAGCCTCTGTTGTCGTTGTTGTAGTTGTTGCTGTTGTTTTGCGACCAGTGTTTACGTCCACCGTTGTTGTTGTTTCCTCCACTGTTATTGTTATTAACGCCATTATTGTTGCTATTATTGTTATTGCTGTTATTGTTATTGCCGCGCTGTTGTTGCTTTTGTCCGCCGGATTTTGATTCCGGCTTGGTGAGAGCCTCTTTGCACTTCTTCCAATCCGCGAAAGACATTTGCAGCGGCTTCGTGGGCATCTCCTCCTGATTGGACTCGGCGTCGTTGTCCGCAGGCTCCGAAGCCGCCCCCTCCACTTCTTCGTTATCCGACATTTTTTACAAGCAGGCTAAAAATTCGAGTTGATTAACGAAAAATCTAAAATTTTTCTCGAATTCTTTTATTTTTTTTTTACTTTTTACTGAAACTGGGGATGGACGAAAAATCAGTGTTACCAGATGAACATTTTGTTTTCGCCATAAAAAATATCAAAGAGTCGATATTTGCCCCTATAAATTCCAGTCTTCCCTCTAAAAAAATTTTAAATTTAAAAAATCTGTTATTTGCAAATACCTAATACCTAATCTAGGGGGAAACCCCCTGATATGGGAACACTGATGAGATCTCCCCTTTTTAATTGTATCATGTTCATATTTTTGGCTATAAGTGAAAAGGAACACGGCATTTTCCACAAGATGGGCAAATGCTGTAATGCATTCCTAATGAGAACGGTATGGTATAATTGTCAAAATTTTTCAAGTGCCTTGGATTTTGGTAACCAGCAACGCCGGTCACACTGTTTAGTCGAAGTCGCAGAAATTTTATTGGTAAGCTTTTGTAGTTTAATTCCTTGGCTTAAATTACAGCCGCAAAAGTGCCTTAAATTGTCGCGCTCGGAATCGGTTGTAGTTTAATAGAGACATTTGATTCGCCGTCTATGGAAAAGTGAAAATACGCGTGAGTCGGAGAGTGCAACGTCGCAGCGCAACGCGTAGTTTGCGACGGATGCGCCCCATGGTGGCAGTGGCATGCCGTCGAAACTCAGTATTACTCAATTTTAAAGAGCCGTGGCCCAAACGGATTTACCGTTCTTCATAGTAATTAAAGGCGTTCGCGAATTTTAACTGCTTTTCCATGGCCCTACGCCCAAAGTGGAGCTAACAGCGCTGCCAGCAGCGACGTCGGCAGCGGCCAGACTTCACCTCTTGTTGTTGCTATTCTCGACATATGATTCAATAGGAATAAGTGAGCATGATCGCTCCTCTCTTCTCTCTTTTGCTGTTCCGCCCTCTCTGGGCTCCCTCCCGCGGACATTTTGAGTTTTTTGTAATATTTATGTTCTTGCTGTTGTTGTTGTTGTTGCTGCTGCTGCTGCTGTAAGTGATACTAAAAAAAATCTGTTTGGAGCGAGAAAGTCTGGCCGCAACAAGAACAACAGCAGCAGCAGCAGACGTCGCAGCAACAACCATTAGCCGTCGAAACAGTCGCACAATTATTTATTTATTTCTACTTTATTTTGCTTTTGGAATTCTGTGCGCAATTATCGCTAACGATTGGGTTTCGAGTGGCGGCCAAGTGACTCAGCCAAAGCGGCAGCAGGCGTTAATGGGTTAAGTCCCCCACTAAACTATGCATATACAATGTAGATAAATCTTCAGAGCACGGAGGTGTTATCAGATAAACCCGCTTATCAAACGTGCACATCTCATATTAAGGCTAAACGAGATATACTCCAAGAAACATTGCGTCGCAGTATCCAAGAATCAAGTGTGGGGCTTGGGGTTAAAAAATGAGTGTTTCTCAAAAGTCGGGTCTAATTCTATGTTTAAATAGTACAGAATATAGAAAAAGTTGGCGTTTAATTGCAAGGCTAGATACTAGTTTGGCCAAAATTTAAATAACTTCTGGATTCAATAAGCTATTGGTCAGAGAAAATCTTTAATATTTTCTTGAATTCTGAATAAAAGAATTATAACATTCTACACAAAATAAGGCAAAATTTAAATATGATTTAGCAAAAGCCTAATTTTAAAAGGTTTCCCTTCAACTAAACTTAACAAAAACTTCCCTTTTCTTTAGAGGGTTAACTTAAATCACTATTTATGTAATAATACGATAGTCTAACCCTCGAGTAATCTCTGCAACTTCTTTATCTTTCCAGGGGGAGGTGCGGAAAAAACGCTTCTACGATTTCTTTTTCACCAAATCAACATTTTAAACGAACGAACAAGTTAACCCTAAACCAGACATCAGCTGAACTCAACACGACGACGACGAGGATAACTACAACAGCCAGTACAGGACAGGACAAGAAGCATCTTTCACAACTCTGAGACATCATCATCGAACCGGACGAAGCCCATTGCGAAAATGGCCCACACACACTTGGGACGCGCCGTGAAAAACATTGAGGCGCCGCGCCCTCTGAAGACACAGTCGCGTTCGTCGCTAAAGAACAGCTACCTGGTGATCGAGGAGCTTATCCAGTTGATTGACAATGTCACCGTGGGCCTGCAGTCCTACAACACCACACCGGAATCGATCACTCTGCTGCTGCACAACCTACGCGTCCACGGACCGCAGCTGGAGGCAGTGTCCAAGGATACGCTGGACCGGGCCTTCGTGGTGTTCCGCAACGCTTCGCAGGACGAACGGCTGAACATATTGACGCGTCTCAAGCTGCTCGAGCTGATCGAGCTGCGTGCCAAAAGCTGGGAGAACGATGATACTATCGCCTACTACAAGTCCAAGCAGCAGGTCTCCAACGTGGAGGTGAGTTCTGGCAAAAGGGATTATAAGAAAACGAAGCTTATTCATTTAATCTTTTCCAGCTGCCCTCGGAGACATATCAGTACGATGCCGGCGGGCAGCCAGGCGGCTTTCTCAGCACCTCCCCCACATTCGGTGTCAGCGGCGGTGGTGTTGGTGGTGTCAACGTTGGCGTAGGTGCCGCCGCCGCCGCTGCCGCCGTTTTTAATGCGGCCTCTGCAGCCGTCGCCGCCCAGGCAGCGGCCATTGCGGCTGTGGGCTCACCCAACCAGCAGCATCTGCTGCTGCCGCCCGGTGAGGTAATCCGCAACTCGGGAAAGTTCCCCAAGCCCACGAAGATCCCCGGCAAGACGTACTGCAAGGACGAGGTGGTTATTCGCAACGCTGACTCCGGCAAGGGTGAGTATCTTGGCGGATAGGCTAGGAACACTTAATCTTTTGAATATATTGAATTTGAAAATGTATTTTACGCCAAATATCCCGCTGCCCATAGTCATGGGCATCAAGGGTCGACGCGTGCACATGATCGAGGAGCTTAGCGAAACCATAATATCGTTTCAAAGAGGTAACCCCCCAGAATGCTGGGTTCAAATAGCCGATACTTCCACAATTCAGCTTCATTTTTGGCACGCTTTCACCCATATATGGTTTTTAACTGAATTCACAGAAATTTAACAAGTAATTTCGCACACAATTTGCATCCCATTTTATGTACATTAAGGTGTTTGAAAGTCTTACATTCATTTACTAATTATTTTCGTTTATTCCTTGTGTATATTCCACGCCCAGTTCGTTTGCCACACAATTAAAAATGTATTATTTTACTTAAACCGCTCACATTTATATTTTATGACTGTTGAAGTCCAAATAATAATGAAATTCTTTGATTAGTCAACCCGGGTGCCAAGGAGCGTTTGGTGCAGATCACTGGCCCAGCCGAGGATAAAATTAAGTGAGTAATGTAAATATGAGAATTGTAATTACTAAGTAATTGGTTTGCCAATTTAAATGTGCGAGATTTCCCTATTTTCTGAGATTTAAATATTACAAATCAATACCACTCTTGAAGATTTTAAAAAAGCTAATTGTTATCGATAACCAATTAATTTTCTATATTCACCTCAGTTGTGTTGAAAAACTGTAAACTTTAAGTTATATGGCAACGCCAGCTGTAAGCGGCAAACATAACTGTAACCTCTTTCCCCGACTGGCAACTCCAATTACAGAATATTTTTCTTGGAATTTCATCAGTTGAGCGTCGTTTTCTTTAACAAAATGTCCTTATATCTCGATAGCTATGCCAAGCAACTGATGGAGGACACAATTCGCCGCAATGCATCGCCGGTGCGTCTGGAACCCGCTCCCGCTGCCGGTGGATCGTGCTCTTCTCTGAACTCGTCCAACTCGGACGACGCCATCGTGCAGCCACGCACTCCGGGCGGCAGCAGTAGCCTGGCCAACCGGCTGAGCTTCAATTCGGCGCAGAACTTTATGACCGCCACTGCGGCGGCGCAGCAGATCTCGCAGGTTCACCAGCAGCACCAACAGCAGCAGCATCAGCACCAGCAGCAGCAGCAGGTTGCCGCAGCGGTAGCAGCGGCTCAAGCACAGGCGACAGCAGCTGCTGCCGGTAAAGTTTTGCGTCCCAATCAGCAGCTGCTTATGCACTCATATTCCACAAACGATGCTTCCGTAGGTGAATACAAGTTCACGGTGAATGTGGGCCAGCACCTGATCAAGATAACCGGCGACTGTTGCGAGCTAGTGCGCGTAAGTCCCTGAAAAAGTTGTATATCCCAAGAAAAACTTATTTAAAACTCACTCTTCCAGGTGGCAAAGCTCGTCCTGGACGACTACTTCAGCAGCTCGGAGTTCCTGGCCTCCATTGAGGCTGGTGCTGCCTTCGATGGCACTTCTCTGGTCAGCCCCGTGACCACGCCGTCGACACCGCTACCCGGCGCTGGACCGCCGCAATTTATGCTGCCCTTGGCCGACAGCGGCATTGGCTTGAACTACGCGGCCAACAATAATGGCGAGGGCGATGACGAGGTGTTTGCTGAGCCAAGCAACGGAGGAGCGGCCAACAACCAGAATGGCCTGGCCAGGTCCCGGCGCAGTCACTTCTCACGCAAGGAGTCCACGCCGGAGACTAAGGCCGCTCGCGACAAGTTCGAGGTGGAGGAATCGGCAGCTTTGAAGACAAATGCATGTAAGATTGAATCCTTTTTCCTTGCGAAGTTGAGAGTTTTGGTTTTGTAAAGGTTTTGTTTGGTTTTTGTTATTTAATTGAACACAAATAAGGCAGACAAGTTACTTATAATTATTCTCCTTCACAGCTCGTGTCTCGTATGATATAGAACTCTTGATTTATTACTCAAAGAGTCCGCATGCCTGGGTCCTGCCCGACGACTGGCAAAAGATGCAAGAGATTGCCCCATCGATTCTACGCAACAAGGTAATTCCCGCTCTCGATGAGCCCTACGATTGTATCGCTTACTCTACGAGCTACTGCCCCGACATCATCTCCACCAATAATGCACCTAACAACTCATCAGTAATAACAACTCCGACTGCGCCCACAGCAATAAATGCAAGTAACTCCACCATCCCAACCACCACCAACACCGCCATAACCGCTACCGCTGGAAGTGCCCTTGTGCTCGAGTCAATAATAACCGGGACTAACAGCAAGAAAGGGGGACGCCTGCCCAAGCCATCGGCCGAGTCCGATCGGAACTTGTATAATAAGCAGCTTCAAATAATAACGAATACAATGGGTGGATCCATGGGAAGGACCAACACCCGTCAAACGCAACAATCTCAAGTTAAGCAGATTTTCAAGCGCTACAGCGAGGATGATGAATTCGTCATGGCCTTAAGCGAGCATCATGTTTCGCTTGAACTAAATAACAACCATAATAATGGTTTTTAGATATCTTTTTTTTTTTATTACTCAAAATACGTAGCCGGAATACGTATTTGAGTTCGTTTCGAGACAAGCATTCTATATGTAACCCTGCCTTTAATTCATTCATTACGATTTATGTTGATTTCGTAGCATTTAACCAAAGTTCAGCTATCGAAACGATGGAATCATCATAATCATACAGTCATTTAGTGTTAGAAAAACCAAAAAGATAAAGAAAAAGAAAAACGAAACGATTTGCTAGTCCTAGACATAAAACTTAAACATCTAATGGATTGAAGTTGGAAATTGTAACCCAAATAAGGAGAATCTGTGTTTTGGCTGTGAAACAGATTAAGTCTTCGCTAGAGTTTAACTGGAAACGTTCATAAATCATAACTTGCACATCCTCGAATTCACCTAACATCACAAACAAGACAAGAAAAGTGTAATTAATATTCTTAATAAGACTTGTAACAACCTTAATAATAATCCAAGCAATTTTTTGGGGCAAAATGTAACACAAACACACACACACACACACTTAGTTTTAAGCGTTTTATCTCCTAACCATGAGACCCCATATACCATGACATATTGTATTTCCAATAAACGAACGTTGTGGGCTTTCAAAGTCCGAAACAAAGCTTGGCTTGGGTTTAACTGACACCACCGCATAAATGTATATAACCACTCCTCACCACACACGCACGCCCACCACCTCCAATGGCTAACAAAAACAAATGCATTAAATGTACCATAATCTATGTTTGATTGTCCAAGGTAAGCTCGACCCCATGAATATATATAATATATTTAAACCACTCTACTATACACGCATTTCTTTGTTTTTGCGGAACAGGATCTGCAGGACGAGAGCCAGCGCTTCGATGGCGATAAATATCTGGCTAGCATTAAGGATGCCGCCAAGCGAGACATTGTGGCTGCCGACGAAGCCGAGACTCTGGATGATTGATTAGCTGGAAGCCACGCAGCCACGCGGTCCAAACTGACAATATAGATAATACACATCAGCATATATACGTTATCAATCAATGTCCGGGGTGTTGAGAGAGAGCTCAGCTCAGACAGAGTTAGATACTAGCCTCTCAGTTTTGACAAAAACGCAAAAACAAAACGACCAAAAAAACAAAAAAAGAAATATAACTAACCTTAGATTTTATCAACGACGACAAATCAAAACTTTCAACTTTCAACTAGAAAATTCAACGAAGCTCTTAGTTAAGTTCAAAAAGCGAAAAGGGGGAAACTCGTAATCGAAATCGTGTTTCCCCAATATATTTACTAATTCATAAAATGCAGCTAACTCGAAACAAATCGTTACGAAAAAGGTCCAAAAATCAAAATGGAATGCATTTTTTAGTAGAAACTCAATAGAGAATGACACAACAACACGTTTTTAGTTTGAAATTTTGTTTCTCATCTTTCTCCCTCAACTTTGAACCAAACAATTCTCAAAAATGGAAAAGGAAAGGTATTAATGTTCACCATCTATGTCTTTATTATTATTATTTAATATACTTGACTTGCTCTGAATATCATTTAAACTTTTTCGACATTTGCAAATTGTATTTCGTTTTCTCTAGTCTATGCATCATAGAAATTTTTCTCTGTTCTTGCTTATTTCATAGCGGAAATGTAACAACACCAAAATTCTTTGAATTTCTGTTTATGCTTTAGTTAATTTATTTAATTTATTTTGTACAAATACCAAACAAAAATATATATTTGCAAGGAAAATAAAATGGAATCAAGATCAAGGATTGGGAGTTTACTTCTTTTATTACCCAAGCACAGTGGCAGAAATCATTAAAAGCCAGAATTGTGCACAAATCATAACGGAAAGAGCAAATAGACACCCGCCTCCGAAAAATTCTAACGGAAAGAGCAGCGAGCTGCTCCCAGAGCAAAGGCTTGCCCTTCCCTGTTATAAGCTGTTGTTGCTGCTTTGCTTGTACATTGCAGGCAAAACGTGGGAGAAGGAGCGAGAGTTGGGAGTCAAACTTGATTTTTACCCTTTTCCCTCGAAAATTTCGATTTTATTTTTGAATTTCGGTGAATGTACATTTACATAAATTTATTTATACAACAAAACAAAAAGTTTAACAATAATTTACGGTAATTGATATGTATAATAGAATATTGGCTAGACGTTGAACCGATGTGCGGTTAGCAGAATGTGCTCCAGGTTTGCGTAACATTTGTCAGGTTTAGAGAGATGGCCTTAACATCACAATTGGTGGTTATTGGTTATTGGTAACATAGTTAATCGATCGAGATGCCCTCTTAGTTGCCCAATAAAGGCCGTCGATTCACAAAGGGGCACTGCATTGAGCTTTTGGCGTGTACACGAAAGCAAATATATACATTATAGAAAAAGAATGTTAATTAGTCCGAGAAAGATCACCAATCACACCAGGGAAAACAGGAATAGGGTACAACATCAAGACATCAATGGCATGCGTAACTCGACTCAATATTCACGTACATCGAGGTGTGATATGTGGCCCGCTGGGCAGGTGACATGTTCAGGTTTCCCTGATGTTTCCGATTATAGGCCCAAATTGCACAGGTGGCCAGCAGGGAGACTGTAAATTAAGTGGGGTTTATTAGGATTAGAATAGGGAATAATCAGCTTAAATAGTTGCTTGAAGGAAGAAATAGCCTGGGACTTACTCAGCAGGAAGAACATGAAGAAAATCTGCAGCCAGAAGTGACTGCCACCGCTGGTATCCACAATAATGCCCGCCACAATGGTGACCACTGCCAATCCCAGGTTCTGCACGGACTGGCAGCTTTATAAAAAGGATTTAAGTATTAAAAACAATCACAAAATCCCCCGAGATTTATGCTACTTACAAGCCATAAGCCGTGCCCAGTTGATATTCAGGCACAATTAGCGATACCAGAGGCCACAGGCTGGCCGCCAGCATGGAATAGGATAGACCCATGATGCTCATGCCTATGTAGGGATCCCAGTGTGTAAAGGTCAGCAGGAAATGGGCGAGCAGAGTGGAGATGGTGGCACAAAACACCCAAGTCACATTCCTGCCCACCTTGTCGATTATAAAACCAAACAAGGGCGATGCTATAGCCGAGATCAGATAGACAATCGAGTTCACAGTGTTCGCCTCGTCCGGGGTCATGTGGAAGTTGCTCACGAAGAAGGCCTGACCGAGGGCCACAAACGGAAAGATGGCCACATAGTAGGCCACACACACCACCGAGACCATCCAAAAGTCCATCTTGAAGGTGACGATGTCGCTGAGCTTGGCTATCTCTCCGCCGGGATTGTTGTTTCGTCTCAGAATCCGTTCCGCACGCTTGTCCATCCAACCTGAAATTGGGGACACATTAGATAAGGGAAGCTATTAATAGGTGGCAGATCTTACCCAGAATCAGGGTGCAGAGCAGCGACATCACGCACGTGGAGGAGGCCAGGAAGAGAGCCACTCCGAGACCCGTGTAGCCAGAGTAAGATTTCGATACGTAGCCGTAGAGAGGTTGCATTATCCAGAAGTTGACGGTGCTGCCGAAGCGAGCCACCGACAACTGGAGGCCGAAGACCATGTTCAGCTCCTTGCCCTTGAACCATAGCACTGCGTAGCTGTTTTGGGCCACAGCCAGCGACTCAGCCCCGATGCCAAACACAAATCGGCCCACGATCATCAGCCAGAAGTGGCCGAGCACTCCTCCGGTTGCAAAGATCAGTTGTCCCACGAGCACGATCAGCATGTAGATAATGGTGCCCAAGCGGATGCCAAACACTCGGTCGATCAGGAAGCCACCCACGAAGCAGAGTACGATGTTGGGCCACGAGTAGATGGAGTAGATCAGCGTGAACTCGGTGGAGGTGAGATGTAGTTCCTTTTGAAAGACATCCTGCAAGGCGCCGGGATTATCGTAGCAGAAGTAGGAACCTAGGGAAGAGGTTTAAAGAGGATTTAGCTAGATATTACAGTTGATATATTTTTTTCTGTGATTTCGTGATAATTTAAATCATTATTTCGAAAATTACAAGAGCACTTTTCTTTCTTAAGATATTTTCTGGTAAAAATCTTTCGAACTAACCCTGAACATTTTTCTTTAACGAATTCTAAATTTCTTTCGAACATTTGAATAAATAAATTATTTTCCCTTTTTAATTATATTTATGCAAAGGTTTATTTAGCATAAAATTTAAAAAATCCAATTGCCGACTGCAAAGGTATACAAACTGCAGATCGATTAATCTAACAAAAACTAGCAAAAAACCACTTTCCAAATTGAAATATATGTAATTTTAAATTAGTAATGCCTTTTCTAAATTAGCAAATTGCAAGAGTATGTAAACTTCGGCTTTCCGAAGTTAGCTTCCTTGCTTGTTCTTTTTAAAAACAGGGAAACCGTAGTCCCATTATTTTTCAGACATTCTGTGAACTAAGTTTAGATAATATTTCTTATAAATGATCTATAATAATCTAATTAAAAATATAGATATTTGTAGTAAACAAAGTTGGCTTTTCTTTTTCAAATAACTTTTTGTAAAACTAATTTTTTTAAAGAAACTTTTAGTGAAGAATCGCTTACCAAATCCCAGCAGACACATGAACAGGAGAGCCAGGAACCGGTGGGGTGTGCTGGTGGGGTCACAACAGCCGGTATCCTTGGTCGGACCGCCCAGCTCGGTGTCGCGGGCACTGCGCCGTCGCACCACGGGATGCACCTCATCCTCGCCGCTGCTGCTGCAGCTACTGTTCGAGGTGTCCACAATGGGTTTGCGTTCCTCGCGCGACATGATGACCTTTTGCGTTCGCTTGTCTCGGTGGGAAGTTGTGGAAGTAGAAGGAATGACACAGGATATTTGAGTTGTGTGACGGCAAAATTGCTGTTTGCTTCCTTCCTTTCCTTTGCAAATGGGGAGTGGTGCGGGTGGCTGGGCTGTGGCCCTACTGTTGTTGCTTATCACTAGACCACACCATGTTGTTGTTGTTATTGCTGTTGCTGCCGCTGCCTCAGTGTGGGTGTATCGATTATTCCCGCCACAGATGGGAGAGATGATTAAATGGGCGGGGCGAAGGGGTAGATGTGGGTGTTAATCTGCAATAAAGCGTTGCTTGTAAATTGCATTCAGCACTAAGTTAATTTTCCAGGCAAACACACACACACCCGGTTAAAGGTCACCGGTTTGTATGCATGCCTGTCTACCTGTGTGTGCGTGTGCTTGCTAGATAAACATGACAGATCTTGTCGTTGTGTTTTGTTGACTAACGGTAAATGGGTAATCAATTAAGCGCCTGCCTTGTGTTGCGGCCTTAACACGGCCTGACACCTGATTTAGGGCTTTATTACGTTATTTGCGTATTGAAAACAGCCCAACGATATATCTGCACATACACACATTCCAAATTATATGCATACATATGGAAAGAAGCGGCTAAAAATCAAATACCCCCTTATCACAGTCAATTATAGCGTCATACACTAATTAATCACAAGTTCCGCGGTGATATTTTGAATTATTAACTTTCGACTTTGTTTAAATAACGATTGTAAAGGCCGTATACACAAATATAGAAATATATTATTAAATTCGATTCGAGTATTTATTGAGAAAACAAAGAAACTTTTGTATTGAACGTAAAACGTTTTCTATTTTTTTTTCATTCAACAAGTAGACGAGGAACTTACGGTATATTTCAGTCCCCTGGGCAGGAGAAGAATGTTTGCTCTTACCTGCTTTTCCTACCTGTACCAGGTGGCAGTATCTGTGAGGCCGATTAATCGATATATCGCACTATATCGAAGAAAACCCTTACAAATAGGTTTTTCTACAAAACTTCAATTACGGCAACTTTTAATATTTTTATTCTCAATCAAAACATCAAAATAACAAATTCGGAAGGTTTGATAGAGATCAGTCTGAATATTTTGAAAATTTCCATTTATCGATAGTTGGCAGCACTGTGCCACCCCCGCCGCATCACTGTGGAAGTGTTGGGCAACGCCAGCTGAGCATCAGGTGGCAACCGTGTGATATATCAGCCTGTTTACACTGCCTGGGCAAGCAAAACAATCCGACGAAATTAAAAACCAGCACAAAGATCAATGTTTTTCGGCGCCGCGCACACCCAAATCCACTGGCAAGAGCGGGCATAGCGATAAGTATGTAAGTTAAGGTCAAACAATGCGAGAGTTCCGTGCATTCGCCACGCATCCAGCACCTCATTTCGTGCAGTGTAAATGCGCCTGAAATCAGTTGTGTTAACACACAAACAAAAACAACAACAACGCAATGTTGTCTTCGTCGTCGCACAACGCAAATTTATTCAAAGACCTTCCGCCACTCTCCGACACGCTCTAGAGCTAAACACGTTTCGTCTGCTTTGCTTGCATGTCCACCTCGCGATGACCCCCAACGACAGGAACTAGAGACTGCTGCTGGCCACGAAGACGACGACGAAGCGAGAGATGGCAGCGATAAAGGTGAGTGAAACCCAAACAATGACGAATAACGAACCTTAAACCTAAAATCCGTCCAGAACATCACCCTGGGCATCCTGTATGGCCTGTGGGACAGCATTCGGGGCATGACCCTGGTCCTGCACATCGACGACGAGGTGAATCGCCAGAATGCCGAGCTGGAGCAACGCCAGCTGCGACGCAACGACAGAGATCGTTACGAGAGGGCGCGCAGATCGCCGTCGCCGGTGCCCAGCTCGGCGGCGGCCATGATACGCGAGGAGTATGCCAAGCAGGCGGAGGAGAATGCCGACGAGCGGAGTCTGCAGAAGATGCTGAGCAAGAAGACTGCCGCCGCCAAGGAGGAGCAGCCGCAGGGGTAAGTGCTTGTCTACGTGACAAAGGCCTGACCCAACGACTGTGACTAATTTATTGCGCACTTGATTTTGATTCGATTTGATTTGCAGCGAAAGAAGATCGCCAAGAAGCTGTTCAAGTGCTGCATGCTCAACGGCGGCTTCACCTGGCTGAGCATCGTCCTGTTCGAGTCGGCGCTGCTGCCCACCCTGAAGTTCTGCCTGACCATCTTCTATGGCGCCCAGTCGGAGACGCTGCCCGTCGTCTGGGGCTGGCTGCATCCGATCTTGTCGCTGCTCTTCGGCATGATGTGGGTCCTGCCCATCTTCATGCTGTCCAAGATCGTGAGCTCGCTGTGGTTCGCTGACATAGCAAATGCAGCCTATCGCGTGCGAAAGGGTCGTCCGCAACTGATTCCCGGCATCAGCAAGCTGGTGGCCGACTTCCTGTTCAGCATGGTGGTGCAGATGCTGTTCCTAGTGCAGAGCATGCTGGTCAACCTGGTGCCGGTGAAGTATGTGGGCTCCACGCTCTGCTTCGTGCATCTGTGCCTGCTCTACTCGCTGTACTCCTTCGAGTACAAGTGGTTCAACATGGGCTGGGAGCTGCATCGCCGGCTCACCTACATCGAGAAGAACTGGCCGTACTTCTTCGGCTTTGGCATACCGCTCACCGTGCTGACGAACCTCTCCAGCTCGGTGATCGTCAGCAGCTGCATCTTCTCCATCTTCTTCCCCCTGTTCATACTCAGCGGCAATGAGGCGAAGCCCATTGTGGACACCACGTAAGTGCTTGATGTTTGGTAATACAGTTGAGCTTCTTTAAAGCGAACGCTTCTGCCTGTTTGGTGGGAGATTCCTTGAGTGGAAGCCCGACTGTATTGGCCCTGAGTAACCTATAAATAACTAAAGACAATTGTCTCTTCCGCTTAGTGAGATCTCGCTGCGTCTCTTCTCGCCGGTGGTCTTCATATCGAACCTATGCTTCGGCGGCAATCCGTGGAGCAAGGCCAACCGGCTGAGTGCCATGCAGCGCCAGCAGTTCGAGCTGCAGCAGCGCCAGCGCCTGCTCCAGCGCGATGAGCAGCTGCTCAAGCAGCGCAAACAGCAATATGTGCAGCAGCAGCGTCTGCAGCAGGAGCAGCAGATGCGGCGGGAACGCTCCCATTCGCGCTCCAACACACCGCAGTTGGGCGGGCACCCGCATCGTTATGCCCAGGCACCTGCCTTTGATGCGGGCCGAGTGCGCGACTCCTCTGCCTCGTCCACGCACAGCTCCACCTCGCCGAGCATCAGTAGTAGCCACCGGCCGCCGCCTTATTTTGGGAGCTCGTTGCGCGGGGCTGCGCCTCTAGTGCCCACGCCGGTGCCCGGAGCACCGAAGGCGCCCCTCACCCCGCCCGTGATACGCCAGGAGACGGGGCCTGATGACTGGAACTTGTGAGATTTATGCATATACACTCTACGTAGGCTTTAGCATTATATACATATATATAATTCGATCTGTGTAATGTACGTATCATCTACTACTATCTAACCATCGTGAACTGTCGTAGGTTAAGTGAAAACTCTAGGTCTACGCATAATGACAATTTTCGCTAGTCGAAACCGCCACCACCACCATCACCACCATTGCCCCATTTCGCATCGGGCAGTAATGACTATATATATATATAGATATTGTGGCTATATCTGAAGATGTGGCTCGCGCAACTGCTGCTGCATAATCGTTTTACATGTTTATTTTAGGCTGAGTTTTTCTCTGTTTTGATTTTTGCTCGTAGGGTGCACACTCTCTCTACACTAGAAATTATGTCGGGGGCGTAAAGTTCATTTAATGTATGATTAATCAAAAAATAAAAATAATTTTGTACTTTCGTCAAAAACGTTGGTTTTGCTTAGCTTAAAGGGGTCGCTTGATAGGGCGTTATCTGTACGATTTGTCTGGCCTTGATTAGTAGTTGGGTTGAGTCAGAGAACTAATCAAACCAGGAAGAAAATTTTATAATAAATGTAAAGTGTAAAGGGAACTGGATTTCTAATAATAGGTTGTAAGTCTGGAACTGATATGCGTTTTACATTCATCAATAAAAATTCCCTTTCAGTGATTACAACAAAGAGCGTATTAATACAAAACCTTTGAGAGTTTTTTGGTGCAAAAACTGAGCACCTAGAAGTAGGAAAACAAAACCTACACATCGTCAGACACGCTTTGAGTGCTGAGTATTGAAAATAAAAGATTTGCTGACATATTCTGTTTGTTTTTTCACTTTATATTGGTTTTTGGGCTTCCAGCTCTACATTAGGTGCCCAACACTGCTCTAAATATTGCTTTATCTTAAATTTGAGAGTTATGAAGTGGAAAAACAAAACCTACACATCGTCAGACACCCTTTGAGTGCTGATAATTAATAAAGACATGCTTTTCTTACATATTCTGTTTGCTTTTTCACTTTAAGCGTGTATTTCTGGTGTAAATTTTTATTTTTGGGCTCCCAGCTCTACATTCGTTGCCCATTGCTGCTATAAGTATTGCTTTATTTTAAGTTTAAGTATTTTTAAGACATTAATTAAGCTAAATATATTAATAATCCAACTTAAATTAGCTTCCCTGAATTATTAAACCAGACACGTCAGGTATTCTTCATAGTTTTCAGCTTTATTAAGAAGTTTCCTCCAAATTTACTCCCCATCTAATCAAAAATTCCCAAATATTATTAAATATTTTCATGGTTCCCCTTCACCGTTTCCCAATAATAGTTTTATGTTTATGTGACAATATAACAAGTTCTTCAATACCTCATAATAACCCACGCCCTCATCTCATTCCCACGGAACACACCCAATCCCCACCAATTAACGCTAGAGTTCGCGCACGAACCCACCGAACCCTTCGAACCCAGGATGTGTGGTTGTGACTGCCCACCCAATTGATTATCACCAAGGATACCCACATGTGTCCACACATTGGCCGTGTTGAAAGTGAAATTGTCCATGGGTATCCTTTTTTTGAAAGCGTAATTTCCTTGCTCAGTCGCAATTTATTGCTCGGTCCGTGCGGTCAATTTGTGAAAAGTCCTCGAGATCAAGAAGGATAGGAGAGTCCTTATGTTTCTTATTCATAATGATTTATGTTAAACCCAAGAGTTCAAGGAATAGATGGTTTCTGTTGCTGTTGTGCCTTCTGAGTGGTTGGAATTCGGAGATCGCAGCTCAAACTACTCAGAATATTAATGTCTGTAAGTGATATAAGGGGGTTTAGGGAAGAGACTGGGTTTCTAGGGTCTCAAGGGTATTGTTTTTATTTTTTTTCAATAGGAGAAACCTCTTTAAATGTCTGAGAAAGATTTTTTTGGCAAATGTTAAGATGTCTTAATAGTTTTTCCTTATTTTTTTAAATCTTTAAGGCTTGTAAATTATTTATTTGAGCGTCGTTTTCTCTTTTATTTTAGGTAAATGTTTGTTTAAGTTAAAACCTTTTAAAAATCGAAGTAAAAATCATATAAAACTTATATTTTAAGCTTAAACTTATTTGTTTATTAAATAAAAACCCCTTAAACCTTTTAATTTCCGAATTTCCATTCGCTCAGTGCCTAAGTAAACTAATTAGGGAAAAACTATTGAAAAACTTGATGGTTAGATATCTAAGCCGAGTTGGCGTAAGTCATAATGAGTAGTTGGGGGCAAGGACAAGTAAACAAACTACAAGCCACGTAATGCTTTCGTCCTGTTCGATGCACTTTTCCCCTTCCCTTTGAATTCTTTGGAATATAGTGTTCATCAATGAGGTGGATAACGAACCGGCGGCCAAGGCGGTTAATGTGGTGCTCACCTATCTGAAGAAGAACATCCACCTTGGACTCTCCGTGCAACTCGATTCGATTGAGGCGAACAAGACAGATGCCAAGGTTCTACTAGAAGCAAGTGAGTTCTGGCGGGGATTATCTGGGGTTTACCTCCTTCTGATTATCCTCCATTCCCAGTTTGCAATAAGTATGCCTCGAGTATTGAGAAGAAACAAACGCCTCACTTGATTCTGGACACCACCAAATCGGGCGTGGCCTCGGAAACGGTCAAGAGCTTCACCCAGGCCTTGGGTTTGCCCACCATTAGTGCCTCCTATGGCCAGGAGGGCGACCTTAGGCAGTGGCGCGATTTGGATGAGACAAAGCAGAAATACCTGCTGCAGGTGATGCCACCTGCAGACATTATACCCGAGGTTATCCGCAGTATTGTCAGGCGTCTTAATATCACCAATGGTAAGAACTCAAAGTTTAACCTTCAGAGCGCTTCAATCCCTTCTCCTTACCAGCTGCTATCCTGTACGACGACACCTTTGTGATGGATCACAAGTACAAGTCCTTGCTGCAGAATATCCAAACCCGTCATGTGATCACCGCCATCGCCAAGGATGGCAAGCGGGAGCGCGAGGAACAGATCGAGAAGCTGCGCAACCTGGACATTAATAACTTCTTCATTCTGGGCAACCTGCAGTCCATTAGCATGGTCCTGGAGTCCGTGAAGGCGGCGTACTTTGAGCGCAACTTCGCCTGGCATGCCATTACCCAAAGCGAGGGCGAGGTGAGCAGTCAAAGGGATAATGCCACTATTATGTTCTTGAGGCCCATGGCGTATACGCAATTTCGTGATCGTTTGGGTCTCCTAAGAACCACTTACAACCTAAACGAGGAGCCGCAGCTGGCGTCGGCCTTTTACTTTGATTTGGCTTTGAGGAGCTTTCTGACCATCAAGTGAGTGTTGCCTGCATTGGGAAAGCGAAGCAGGGGTTTCTTAAAATTATAAATACATTTCTTTTTGTCTAGGGAAATGCTCCAGTCAGGCGCCTGGCCCAAGGACATGGAGTATCTGAACTGTGACGACTTCCAGGGCGGCAACACACCCCAACGCAATCTGGATCTGCGGGAGTACTTCACCAAGGTAGCTGTCAAATTATGGTTTGATTACTCGGACATCTCTCTCACTTCACTCCCACTCACTCCCTAGGTTAGCGAGCCGACATCGTATGGAATGTTCGACCTGGTCACGCAACCGAAGCAGCCCTTCAACGGCTACAGCTATATGAAATTCGAAATGGATATAAACGTGCTCCAGATTCGAGGCGGTAGTTCGGTGAACAGCAAATCGATTGGCACCTGGACAGCGGGTCTAGACTCGCCCATCGTCGTCAAGGACGAGGAGCAGATCAAGAATCTGACCGCTGATACGGTGTATCGTATCTTTACAGTTGTGGTAAGGAAACAAATAACTATAATTTAATAATTATTAATAAACCTTATTTACCTCTCAGCAAGCCCCCTTTATAATGCGCGATGAGACGGCGCCAAAGGGTTACAAAGGCTATTGCATCGACCTGATCAATGAGATTGCCGCCATTGTCCACTTCGATTACACCATCCAGGAGGTGGAGGATGGCAAGTTTGGCAACATGGACGAGAAAGGCGAATGGAATGGCATTGTCAAGAAGCTGATTGATAAGCAGGCCGATATAGGCCTTGGCAGTATGTCCGTGATGGCAGAACGTGAGATTGTCATTGACTTTACCGTTCCCTACTACGATTTGGTCGGGATTACCATCATGATGCAGCGACCCAGCTCTCCCAGTTCGTTGTTCAAGTTCCTCACTGTCCTGGAGACGAATGTTTGGCTGTGCATCCTGGCTGCCTACTTCTTCACCAGCTTTCTCATGTGGGTCTTTGATCGCTGGAGTCCTTACAGCTATCAGAACAACAGGGAGAAGTACAAGGATGATGAGGAGAAGCGCGAGTTTAATCTCAAGGAATGCCTCTGGTTCTGCATGACTTCGTTGACCCCGCAAGGAGGCGGTGAGGCACCCAAAAATCTGTCCGGACGTCTGGTGGCTGCCACTTGGTGGTTGTTTGGGTATGGAAGTGCTTTCTTTATATTTTAAGATATTTAAAGGATATATTCATTCTTAGTTTCATCATCATTGCCTCGTACACCGCCAACTTGGCTGCCTTCTTGACCGTCTCCCGTTTGGACACGCCCGTGGAAAGCCTGGATGATCTGGCCAAGCAGTACAAGATCCTCTATGCTCCTCTAAACGGCTCCTCTGCCATGACATACTTCGAGCGTATGGCCAATATAGAGCAGATGTTCTATGAGATATGGAAAGATCTATCCCTGAATGATTCCCTGACCCCGTTGGAGCGTTCCAAGCTTGCTGTGTGGGATTACCCCGTAAGCGATAAGTACACCAAGATGTGGCAGGCCATGCAGGAGGCTGCTCTACCGGCTACACTGGATGAGGCGGTGGCCAGGGTGAGGAACTCAACGGCAGCCACGGGATTTGCTTTTCTGGGCGATGCCACCGATATCCGTTACCTCCAGCTGACCAACTGCGATCTGCAGGTGGTGGGCGAGGAGTTTTCCAGGAAACCTTACGCCATTGCTGTGCAGCAGGGATCACACTTGAAGGATCAATTTAATAATGCGTAAGCTCTATTTTCCTTAATATTTATTATTTTTTTTTTTATTTTTTATTAATTAATTTAAATATTTAAAGAATCCTCACGCTCTTAAACAAACGACAACTGGAGAAGCTCAAGGAGAAGTGGTGGAAGAACGACGAGGCCCAGGCCAAGTGCGAGAAGCCGGAGGATCAATCGGATGGCATATCCATCCAGAATATTGGCGGCGTCTTCATCGTGATTTTTGTGGGCATTGGAATGGCCTGCATCACCCTGGTGTTTGAGTACTGGTGGTACAGATACCGCAAGAATCCTCGGATCATTGACGTGGCCGAGGCCAACGGCGATCGTTCGAATGTCAAGGATCAGCCGGGCAAGCTAGTCGATGGCGTTATCCTTGGCAACTCGGGCGAGCGATTCGAGAAATCAAATGCTGCACTGCGTCCGCGCTTTAACCAGTATCCGGCCACCTTCAAGCCGCGTTTTTAAAGAGAAAGAGCTCTCCTGGAGTTAAATAAATAAATATTTATGTGAAATAGTAGTGGAACGCGAGTGCACTGGGATGTCTACGTCTAGTTAATAAGGAATTTCGAACACTTTGTGCACTTTTATTCAATTCGAAATAAATGTTTGAAAAAGTATCGGGGCATTTTTTTATTTTTAAAATAAAATGTTTCATGGGTTTAGTTCAAAAAAGGAAAATAAGCTATTAATAGCAATAAACTTAGCCCTCTAATGTCGAAGAGTGTCTAAAATTAACCCAGAAAATAGAGAAATAGAACTTACAGGGTTAATAAAGGAAAATAATATAGTTAAAGCTTAAAATGAAAACCAGAAATATTAAAAATGATAAGAGCGCATAAAAAAGCTTAATATTATTATTTTTAATTTAAATGTTATCTTAATTATTTTCGAAATAAGCTTTCCTGGAAAATAAAAAGCTTAATTTGACCCTAAAATTGCCAAAATGGCTGCACTGGCTCGCCAAAATTCATTAGTGCCACCTGGCCACACTAATCCGGCGACTGATAAAACATCACTGCCCCAAAAAGTCAACATTATTCCGGCTCCATCCGCGAAGCATTCTTTAGCTATCCATTAACCAATATGTGCGACAGTTCGGACGAGGAGTACCTGGGCTCGTCCTGGCTGCCCTACAGTGAGCGCTCCGAGTGGGCGGATGTGGCGCCGCTGGCACAGGATGACGGGGCCAACCCAGTGGTTTCCATCGCCTACAGCCAGATGTGTGAGTAATGCAAGGCCAGGTTTTATCTTTTCAAGTAAAATATACATATATACTATATACTTTGCAGTCCGCGAGGTGTTCGACTATATGCGTGCGGTGATAGCGCGTGGCGAGAAGACGCAACGTGCCCTGGACCTCACCACGGATGCACTGCGCCTGAATCCGGCCAACTATACGGTCTGGCAGTACAGACGCGACATACTGCGCGAACTAAAGGCCGATCTGAACGCAGAGTTGGACTATCTGAGCGAGGTGATCGGTCAGAATTCCAAGAACTACCAGGTGTGGCACCACCGGCGTGTCATTGTCGAGATGCTGAACGATCCCAGCAACGAGCTGGAGCTTACGGAGAACGCTTTGGTGAACGATGGCGATGCCAAGAACTACCATGCCTGGCAGCATCGCCAGTGGGCCATACGCACCTTTAAGTGAGTGGAAATGGCAGCCTCCTTTTCCTTTTTCTTTTAATTAAATCCATAAACTTCCAGCCTCTATGACGACGAGCTGAACTTTGTGGACCGTCTGATTTGTGAGGATCAGCGCAACAATTCGGCGTGGAACCAGCGCTTCTTTGTGATCAAGCATTTGGGCTTCACCCCGGAATTAGTCCAGCGGGAGCTCACCTACGCGATGAATTCGATTCGCATTATCAAGAACAACGAGAGTGCCTGGAACTATCTGGTCGGTGTGATGCGACAGGGCGGTGCCGGCCAAGGACTGAGCAGCTACCCAGAGGTTGTGGCTTTTGTGGAGCAAATCTACCAGGCCGGCAACCGATCGCCCTATCTGCTGGCCTTCCTCGTCGATCTCTATCAGGAGCAGGCGCTGCAACTGAAGGTCAGTGAAAGCGATCAGCTAGCCCGCAAGGTCTATGGACTGTGCGAGGAGATGGCCACCAAGCACGATGTGATCCGTCGCAAGTACTGGCAGTATGTGGCCACCCATTTGAAGAACCAGCTGAGCAAGGCCAAGGAGCAGCCGGAGGAGGCCAAGTAGGTCCAGTTTCAGCATTTTTGCTTAGTTTTAAGTCACATACAACGTACGTAGGCCTTCTTTATACATAAATAAAATATAATTTACCATAAATACTGTGTGGCAATGCCAGTCTAGAGATTGCCACATGACAGGTGGGCGTCAGTCTTTGTGTTTGCCGCATATGTCGCTCTTTGTTTATCTAAGCGAGTCGTGTGTGTTTGTACACGTAAATTTCATTAACAATCAGCAGATAACTTTAGCGCAGTTTGCGCTCTCCGCCAGTTGAGGCTAGCCAAGAGTGTAATTTATGGAAATAATTTAATGCTGGGCTTTAGGAAGAGTTTCTTCTGCTTTTTGTGTGCAAATCAATGTGGGAATACGTCGGAAATTGCTTTTAAGTTATAGGAACTGTATTCTAGAGCAGTGATGGGCACACGTTTCTAAGGCGTGTGCATGCAAAGAACGAGAGCTGGCTGGTCTTTCCTATGTCCGCAATCTTTCCCTTTTACTATTATACGGATTCATAAGATCTTCAAGATTTAGTCCACATAAATCCGAGACTCGACTATTATAAGCACCAGAGACAGAGCTCCCAAAAGGGGACCTCTTGCTCTCTCTCTGTCTTCCATGCTTTGCCTGCAATGTACAAGCAAAAGCGAACGAAAGTGTATATTTTAAGCAGCTTTTTAGCTTTTATCTATCGCTTTTCCTTATCTTATTCCCTCTGAGACCGGAAAACCTTCACTTATTTGCTGTCTCAATATTGTTATTTATTTAAACTTGCTTCTTTCAGTTTTTTGTGTTTTATTTTTTGTTTCTCATTTGTTTTTTTGTGTTTTTCTTTTTAGTTTCGAGTACATACAATATAGCAGTTGTAATATATAACTTTTTTCATTAAATTTGATTTTCTTTTGCATATATTTTGAGATTCGGTTTTTGCATTGTTTTTTATAATAGAAAACCTCCACAGATGGACTCGAGAGTCATCGTTTATGGGAGAGAGAGTGGGGATTTGGGCTTGGGGTAGGGAAGTATGTACTTAAAATGAAGCAGAAGACATCTTTGGCGTGTTGTTTCATTTTTAGATCAGCTAAATAGGAGCAAAAATCATTGAGAGTACTCGTGTTTGCATAGTTTAATAAAATTTCGTAATAGTAAAATATATATATATTTATTTTTTTGTGTTTTTGTTTGGTTTTTGCTTCGTTTCCTTTTGGGCTTTTAGGGGGGTATATGTATATATATAAATTTGAAAAAAGCCTATAAATCCAAATGTAGTTGGTACCGAGGACCATTTAAAATCAAAGCACTTCGTTTGGGTCATCGAAAGTATTCAATATATATTACTTGAAAAATATACATATAATATATGTGTGGTATTTCGGTTTCGATTTCGGTTTCGGTTTCTTTAAAAGGAGAGGAATATAGTGTCTGGTGTGCAAAGCTCTGTTCCAGGGCCCAAGCGATTTTTCAGAGATTTTTGCGCGTGTGTTGAGGAGAGCCAGAAGAGAGATGTTTTTTTTTCTTTCTTTTTTTGTTTGTTTAACAATTTGATATATAGAGTTTAATATTTATAATAGTTTTTTAATAAATTTATGCGCTCCTTGGGTCTGCTGTTTGTTTGTTTGGTTTCTTGTTTTCAGTTTTGTAAAAGCATTCTTAGCAAAAAATTAAAACTTCTCTCTGTTTTCTGTTCTCTCTCTCTGTTTGTTCCGGTTTACCTTTTACCATTTAAAATTTTCTGACTTCAGCGCCTTCTTGACTTGAGTTTATAATCCCCCCAGTTATTGTTTAGTGCTTGACATCGAATCCTACATACATATATAATCAAATACCCATATAAAATAAATCCCTTGATTCCGGCCGAAATTCACGTGTCACGGATCGACGCCGTCGCGTTCTGAGTGAGGAAGCTTCATATACCATCTATAAATATACTCGTACAGTTTCATCTTGGTTTCTTCTCTTTTTTCTCGTTATCGTTAATATAATTTTGTTTAAAAAATCAACGCCACTTGTTGTGTGCCTTGTCCTTCATACCATCCTTTCTTCCTTCATTCCTGTCTGTCCTAAAGAGTCCTAAGGGGTGCTTACAGCTTTAAGCATAAGTTTAGCGTAGGCGTAGCGCTCCGATCGATCTCTATCCATCCTCCATTTGCTTGTCTACCTGCATCCTGGCCTACTTGTCCTCGCCGATGCCCTCGTCGGTCGTGGTCTTGCGCTCCCTCGCCTCATCGCCGCTGATATCACATTTTTCAGCCAACATATCCTCGATGCCCTCGTCCACCGTCTGGCTCTCGCCGGGCACATGCTTGCGCGCCAGCTTGGTCACCACCACGCACTCGCCCTGCGGCAGCGGCGGGAACTTGCCGTAGGATGTGTTCCCAATGGTGCCCACGGTGCTGTCCTCGTAGCAGTCCGGCGTCATTCGCACTCGGCACGTCTCGAAGGCCTTCTCGTAGCCCAGCTTGGTGTACAGATTACGGGAAGCATCGTTTCCTGGACGTATCACAACAAAGGGCGTATAGCTGCGCTCGATCACCAGCTGGGTCAGCGACTTGGCCAGCCGGATGCCATAGCTAAGGGAAAATTAAGGATTAGTTACTTAGGGTTCTCTTGGTTCTATTACATTATATATGTACGAACCCCATTCGCCTAAAGTCTGGACGTGTTTGCATTGAGAACATGGCGCCGTAGTAGGAGTGAACCATCCAGGCGGCTAGCTCGCCGGTGTCCTTGCGAAAGATGCCCAAGCCGGGCAGCTTGCGGACAAGGATGTCGAACAGCTGGACGCACTCGATTTCATTGGCAGGATATAGATCGTGGATGCCATGGACATTGTCCAGTGTCAGCAGACGCATCTCCGCATCCTCCGGCAGCGGCTCCAGCTCCAGATCGGCGTTCAGCTTGTTGCACACGTAGATATCACCACTGAGTCGTTCCATCACACCGAACTTGGAGTAGAAGTCATCCAGGCGATTCATAATGGCGATGTGCGTAAAGTTCAGGTACATAGGCTTCTGCCAATCTATAAGTACATCTTCGGTGCGCAGCATATCGACATGCTCGATGTGTGCGGATGGACAAAATATGCCAAGCGTTTGGTATATATTGTTGTGCGGCTAAAAAAGTATATTAAAATATTATTTACTTTGTTTTTGGGTGTAAATATTTAATAGGGAGTACTTACCGCAAGCGTGCATCCTGGAAAATGGAGAATTATCGGTTTGTCGGGCCAATCTTTAGCAACATAAAACTTGAAATCCCAAATACGATCATTCAGGTACGTTTTTATGGTTTGATGAAACTGTAAATAAGATTTTAGATTAAATTCTCAATTTATTAACTTGTTAGATATTTCCCTGACCTTGAAATATCATTTTTAGGGAATACAAAATTAAAATAAAATAGCGAATACCTTTGAAACTGCAATTAGTAATGTAAATATTTTTTTAAAACAAAATTTTGTATTCTTTAAAGTTGCAACTCGCTGAAAGATTATAAAATAATCTTAAGAATCCTCGAGGATCAGTGCTATTAGTAGTAGAAAAAGGGAAGTGTGTATACCCTAGAGGTTGGAAAACTATCGTTTTAAATAAATTAAAAAAAAACAAAATACTAATCTACAAACTATATTCCTACATTTTATCGTGCTTGCTGGTCATGTATCTTAAGCAGTCACGATTAATTTAAAGGAGTTACCCCATATTTATACCTTAAGCACTTTCCATATTCAGCACTTACAGCCGTTTTGGCTTCGCATTCTCCGAGCTGTTGGTAAACGCCCCGAAAAGAAAAAGTTTGCTCGCTAAAAATCGAAACTTTTGGCCAACTCCAATGGTGGCCAAATCCTTGAGCCCGGTGCCAAGCCGAAACTCCCCTTCCCGCCTTCTCCCAATAAAAGCAGAAAGAAGCACGTGATGTGCCGAGTGCCGGAGCTCCCTCCGGCATTAAAAATTGAACAAAAATACAAGTGTAAATAGCGAAAACAGGTCAACAGAAAAATGCGAGCCCGGCTAGGCGGCTGGGGGTTTGAGATTGCATGACTTGTGGTCTCGGCAACGCCTTCTGAATGCCAAAAGCCCCTGAAGCTCGATGGGGGAAAATGCACAGGTAATTGTTGGTAAATTATCTGGGAACTGGGCGTGGTCGCGGTGTCTAAGTCGGAGTCTGAACTTCCCCAAAAATTAAATAAAAATGAAAACAGAAAACTAGCAAACTTGGATACGCACCTTTAATGATTCCGGCAAATAGCGTTCTAAAGTTACCAAAATTTCTGGAAGCTCTGATTCATGCACCAAACGAAAGTGTTTACCTTCAGGAATGATTTCCATTTCTGAAACGAGAAATAAATTCAGGTTAAACTTTAGCTCAACGTTGATTACTTCCCCTTC
Organism: Drosophila triauraria; assembly: GCA_014170255.2. NCBI lineage: Eukaryota > Metazoa > Arthropoda > Insecta > Diptera > Drosophilidae > Drosophila > Drosophila triauraria. Next base: position 5,787,029 of record CM024334.1, on the reverse strand, counting down.
TTATTGTTTTTGGTTATTCTTGTTTATTACGAATCCCTATAGGTCCATCAAGGGCTCTTGCTTTCTTTTTGGTGGCCTCTTTCAAGGTCGTCGTCGCCTAACAAGGTGAAATGAAAAGTCGGAAAAGCAAGAGTGAAGGACAACCGGGGTTCACACACGTCCGGATGTGGAGGATGCTCTGCCGCAAATGGCTGGAAAGGAATATGGGAAATGCCAACCACATCGACAGTTATAGCCCCGAGCTGCTTAGCCATGCAAATTGCTTGTGCATCGGAAGGACATCGGCAATTGAGCCAAATTAGCAGGAAAGTGCAATGCCGAAACAGGTAATCACCATCAAAATTTGCCCAGAAATCAATTTAATGCAATTATCTAAAATTTAGCTCAATTACCGTCGATATCTGAAGGCATGATTGGTTTTAGCTTAATGGCTTTTGATTTTCTAGATAGATTTTAGTGTTTTTAATAATTATTGCGTATTGACACTGCATTCCTTTAAACTAAATTAATAGAAAAGAGTAACCTTTAAACCAATTAACTTAAATTTAACTCAATTAGTGTCAATATTCGTTGTCAAGATTGGTTTAGGCTTAATTGCTTTTGGAGATTTTAGTCCCTTAAATAATTCTAAAGGTATGACACTACAATCCTTTTAAATAAATTTACAGAGAAGTCCAACTATTAAGAACTCAAAGAATAACTCCAATTAATTTGTAAAAATAATAGTTATTAATTGGAGCTAAAAGTTTAAGTGCCCTTCGTTTATTTTCTTAATCTGTCAGTGAGAATTCCGTAATATTTGCAGACTTAATTTGTGCTTTTTTTTCGTTCTTGTTCTTGTTTTTGCACTGGTTTTGATTGATGGCCATTGTGATTGATTGACGATTGCGACAAATATCATTATCCTTCGCTCGTCTGTGGCATGTGCCAACCATTCTACTCTCGGTGCCCCGCCAGGGGTTACTATGACTATTTATTGCAGTTATTTGTGCGATGTGCTGTGCTGTGCCCAAAGCGAACGTAATAATGGCGCACATGCTGGCTGGAATTAGTATTAGTCATGTTGTACATAACCCAAGGTGGAATGGGGCAGGACTTGAGCTCGAGGAGGAGGAGGAGGAGGACTAGTCTACTGGCCAAGATATGCCACGTATCCGCATCACGTCTGCTCCGGCTCAGACGGTGCTATGTAACACACTTGAATGTCTTTTGGGAAAACAAAATCAATATCAGACCTGAGTGTTTGCTATTCCTGTTAACAAGAGGACATTATTCATTGTTCATAGAGAAAAAATAGATATTTGGGAATTGAAGAGAACTTTAGGTAAATTAATTTAATTAACAGATTTCGTGAAGTGAAAGTGCGGAGGATATTAGATCTTTGATTAAAGCTTCTTAAAGAACGATATGATTTGATGAGGTGGTTTGATTTGGTATATTTCTATGAGTTCTAATGGAGTTTAGGGATGTATAAATCCTTTTTAAGGCATCTTAAACTATGCTTCGCCTTTATAAATAAATTTGAAATGTTACAGCATACTTTTTGAGGAATTAATTGGAGATTTGAAATTTATATGTGAGATTAAAGTATGCTTTGAACTTACATTGCTTAATTTTTTTTATATATTCAATTCTTTGGGGTATTTTAGTGAGTTCTTATGGTGCTCAGGGGTTTCAAAATCCTTTCTAAGGCATCTAAAAGTATGCTATGTTTTTATAAAATAAAGACAAAAATTTGTAGCATACTTTTTGAGGCATTAACTGGAGATTTAAAATTTCTAGATGAGTAAAAAGGTAAAAATAAAATGGTAAAATGTGGTTACTCACTCCCCAGCGATTAAAGCCTCCCCATAGTTACTTTTATTAAGTTCATGGATACTTTGTTTTAGTTACCAATTTCTTTTCGTGTAACTTTGTGAGTTGCACCGCCAAGAAATAATGAAGGTGGGCGTTCTAGAGGAGTGCGGCTCTGATATGACAGCTCTGTTTATTTTATGGATAAAAATACCGTTGACATTTCACAGCGACACCCCCCTGAGGGTGAAAAAGTAGACGCGCAGACACCGCAGGTGCCGACGTAGCCCAAAGAATGTCCCAGTCGGAATTGTCGTATTCGCAGCAGTCCCATTGCCGAACCCTATTGCCGCCCACTCCGAGTCCCTTTCCGCCCTCCCTACCTGTGGCATGCTATCGCACTTGCCAGCCAATTTATTTCGGTTACGTTTGTATTTTTTTTTTCGGCCTAATTATTGAGTTGCCATATGGCTGCGATGCGTTAAAAATTAATACCCTGGCCGGAAGGGCATCATGAATTGGTCATGAGTTGGCATCCCCTGAATGCGGGATACAAACGGAATCGCGGCGATACGTGCAGAATGCGAAAGGAGTCGGGGGATGAAGGCAGCAGGCCCAGTTTTGCGGAATTCCAGGAACAAGGAATTTGCCAACAAAGGCATGCGAAAATAATGCACGCCGAGAACTGGAGGAGCTCTGAATGAATATTCGGGTTGAACGCATTCGTGGCAGGAGTTTCAGGTAGCTTGCAAATGTTAAAAGGAAAGAAGTAACAGTAAGAGGAATAAATAATAGAGGTTTCTGGAGGGATCAGCTAAAGAATTCCTGCTAAGGATCAATGACATTTGAGAAGAGTGAATTTTGGCGAAGTAAATAATGCAGGGATTAATGGAGGGCAAAAGGCAATTAAGGGCGGCCACAAACTCCTCAAAGGATAAGGGATTAATGTACAAATGGTATTTATATGGCGAGAGGAAGTACACAAAATGTTTAATGGGCCTTTAAATGGAAAAAATATGGGAAACGTGAATATAATTAACATAATTGGACTGCCATTGAGGAGGAATAAGTAAGGAGAAGGAAAGAAAAATATATATTTACAATATTTCTTTAAAAGGAATAAGTATCCTTATAAAAAGTAATAATATATTGGAAAAACAAAGGAGAAGGACTGTACAAAGGACATTTTTAATATATATAATGTGTCTGTTAAATGAGAGTTTTAATAAAGGACCTTTTCAAAAGAGATCTTTTAAAGGCACTCTCTTAAACTCTGTTAAAAGAATTTCCAAGCTTGAAAAGATCTCGAAAACGAAAGAACCTTAAATTTAAAGGTTGTAAAGGGTATACAGCCATCGAAATTCGAATTTCTAGACAAAATCTGGCTGCTGATTGCAGATGCGAGTTCTTGGGGCGCATCCAAGCTAATTGACATGCACATGTGCATTTTCGGGAACGGCGCGCAGAAAAGTTAGCGACAGTTTCTCAATTAAATCGAGAAAATCGGATTCCGCAAGATTGCGCCTATGAACACTTACAAAAAATATTAATTCCGTTGACCTTGTGTGAATTTGTGGCTGCCTCTGCTGCGGTTTCTGCTGTTGGTGTGGTGCGGCTTCTTCTTCTTCTTGTTGCGGCTTTTTCGACTTTATCCTCGAGGCGTGTCAGCTTTGCGTGCGCGATATATTAATTTATTTTATTCTTTTTCTATTTTATATGCTCACCGAATTATTCGTGATTTATGCTTCGAAATTTATTAAATAAATTGTTTTTGGTTTTTTTTCAGTTATGTTTTGTTTTTGTTGAAAAAGTGCAGTATGAAAATAATTGTTGTTTGGTTTTTATTAAATTTATGTTTTTATAGGCAAATCACAGATGTCTTCATTAGAAAATTTAGTTATTATTTTAGTTTTTTTTTCTTGTCTTGTTGATAGTTTTTGTTTTGTTTAGATTTTCTTGTCTGGAATTGGCTTGTAGTGCTTCTGATTTTTCTCGATTTCCTTCGCTGCTGTGGTTAGGCCTTTTTTGAATGGAGATGTCGGCAGGCTTGAGAGCAATTGATTATTTCTCTGCTGCGATTGATTATTGGGGTGAGCCTATCTCGATGGACGCTACTGTTGTGGGCAGCCTCTTCCTGAATACAGTTAGCTCTGCTGGGCGATTGTTGTTGCTGCTGCTGCTGCTCTCTCGGTCGCTTCTTCCCTGTCTCTCCTGCTTGTCAGCTTGCCCCCGGTGCACCTCCACACTGATGGCCTAACCAGGCGGCGTCTCTTCGCTTTTTACAGTTAGCTCAGCTCGGCTGCTGCTGTCCAGGCGATTCTGCTGCGTGCGTTTTGCTGTGTGTGTGTGTGTGTGCTAGCCCAGCAACATGGCGACCGGAGAGGGGCGGAGTGGCGTAGGGCTGGGGGGTGTTCGGAGTTTTGCAGTCGATTATTATTCTCGCTGGTTCTTTATCGTTTTTGAGTTTGCGGCGCGCGTCTATCGCTGCAATTTGTGGCTTTTAATCGAGCATTGATTTTCCTGCTGCGGCCTGGCCTGATTTGCAGTGCTCATATATGGCCTGTGCTTGTGTCTGAATCCTGGTGGCGGCGCCTGTTTCGAATTTCGCACTTGGTTTTATTCTTTGGGGGACTTACTCCTCGGTTTTCTTCTGTTTTCTGTGTTCTCTGCTTTCTTGTTTTTGTTTTTGGCCAGCCAGCCAAGGACACTCACGCACACAGACACACACGCACCGACACGACACGCACACCCACGGACAGTTCACGCACCGTGGAATTGAGTTTCCTCTCGAGTTCGACTAATTCGATTGCGGCTGCTGTTTTGGGGACCTTTCTGCATCCACTGTGTCCGGATTTGTGGCTGCTGTTGCTACTAATGCTGCTGCTACTGCTCCTGCTGCTCAAGCCGCTGCTGCTGCTGCTGCTGATGGTGTTGTTGTTCCTGCTCCAATTCGCTGCCTTGGATGGTTTTTCTCGGGCTGTGGTGCTGCTGCTGGGAAACCGAACTGAACTGACTGACTGACGACAACGAACTGATTTCGCGGCCCAAGGAGCAGTAGCAATGAAGGCGCCGCAGCAGCAGCCGCAGTGGCAGCAGCAGCAGATGTTGCTGTTTTTCGCCGCAGCCTGATGTTGTTGCCGCCACTGCTGCACAGTGGGACTACTCTAGGACTTGCTGGAATAAAAGAAGGTTCGAGTTTGTTCATGGACGTATAAGGGGAGGGACAGAGAGTTTAATACAATTAAGATCTTATCGTTTTGTTTTTAATTTATTTTCCTATGATACCTGAAAACTTCAAGCTATTTAATATGCCGGAAGAAATATCCCAAAGGAAAAATGTAAAAAGGTGAAATTTTAAAGTTTAACTGAATATAATTTTAAATTTAAATATAATTTCATTTAGAGCTCGGGACTCAAGTATTAGGCAAACCATTATTTAAGCTTATAATGTTTTATTTAATTAAGCAGCAAAGAAAAGAAAGATTTTACCATTTATTAAATATCATTACCCCAAGAACATGTTGAATATCCTTATATGAAATTTAAAAAACGGTTTCGGCTATAAAACACGTTTCCGAGATGACTAATTAGTCCACGTATATATTCAATAACATAAGAATATCAAAAGAACCACTGAGTTAAAGAACGCACTTCGCCTGCTCGACCCACTGTGCACCGCTTGCAAATTCGTGAACGAAGGCAACTGCAACGTGGCAGCGACGTCGTCATTTTTCGCCTTCGTGGATTCATTTCTCTCTCACGCTCTCAGGGCTCCATCCCATCCCTCACCCTTTGTCAGTCGCTCACTCTCTCTCAGGTGCACTACCAAAAATAATTGCAATCAAGGAAAACAGCTGGTCATTAGTCGTCATGCTAATGAGAAAGGGTTTTAATTTCTTTAATTAGAAATTGAGATTTTTTCAGGAATATATTTAAAATTTGTGGGTTTAAGAGGTAGCTTATGCGTCACAACATGTTGACTAATAAAGGCAATTTGCTATAGTTAAATAAATAAAAGGAATGAATTAAAAAAAACATTTGTTTTGCCTAAAAGTATGCAATACTTCTTGTTTTTCTTTTCTATTATCCTTTTGAAGTTTTTGAAATTTAGAGACATCTTGTTAAATACACTTATCGTGTAAGAAGTAAATTATTTCATCCTTGAGATTTCTCGCGGTGTGCGTGCTCTTTGTTTTCGCTCGTCCTCTGTCTGTTTACCTCCCACTGACGTCTTGCAATTGTGTTTGTACTCACACACATGTTGCCATCCCCATCGGACGGGCTCTCTTCCTTTGGGAGAGTTGCGAGAGCGAGCGAGAGCACGCGAGTGGCAGGCGAAATGCCGACCGTTCGACTCACTCCAACTCCTTGCTGGATCAGGAGTTGAGTTTGGTTCTGGCTTTGGCTTTTGTTTTGCACGTTGCCCAGCGTAACGTAACTGTACACCGGAGCAGCGCGGATATTCGTGCTGGATTGGGATGCGTTTTCAAAACACATTAGGCCAGCGAAACCGCACACCAAAGCAGCAAAGCAAGGCAGCGAGAAAGCAAACAAATGGGAAAATGGCCACGGCGTCAGCGCAATACGTATACGCCACGTAGACCGACACTTTCGGAGCACGTGTCACCGAAGCCGGCACTCTCCGCTCTCCGTTCTCCTCACTCCCTCCCATCCACTCTTTCGCTCTCTCTTTCGCTTTCTCTCTCTTGAAGCGGCCTGTTGTTCTTGCTTTGTTTACGCCGCTCAGCTGTGAGGACGAAAAGCCGTTGGTGCCGCAAAAAATCCATTTTAATCGCCATAATTTGGACTGATATGTGTATGGTGTGCCCCATTCCCCAATCTCAGTCAATCCGGATCCGGCGGACTTGACCGGAAAACGTTCCGGCCGGCCCAAGGTCGCCGCCGCCCAACGTGAGTGAGTGTGCAATTGACATTTTTATTGGCATTAAGTGGTGCAGGGACAAGTTTCGGTTTCAGTTGTACTAGTACTTCCAGTTCCAGTAATTAAAGCAGACATGAAGACGCGCCAAAAAAACTTGGAACTTAGTATATCGAGTGAAAAAGGGATTCACGACCATGAAATACCCTCGGTTTGCAAAAATCGTAGCATACTTTTCGGTGTTGGGTTCAGGGAAGATTCAGGGAAAGCAAGATAGTGATTTGTTATATAGATAATAGTCCAATTGATCTGAATTTTGGTATGTGGCTAGAAAAGGGAAAACTAATCTATCTATCTTTCTTTTTTTTAAAGTAACCTAATTTAATCTCAGGTGTCAGGGCTCAAAGTTAGTCCTTCGGAAATACTTCATCGAGTATCCTACATATTCCGGGTATAAAAACACGCCCGGAGTGTTTGGGGTGTCGGGATTGTTTTTTTAGTTTCCCCATTGTGTGTGTGTTGCATTCGAGTTGCGACTTTTGCGCCATGCCATGACATGCATCATGAATCACGCAAATTCCGAGCACGCAAAGACAATGACGCCAGCCCCTATCGCCCTTTTCGCACCACTCGCTTGGGTGTCGAGGACGCATAACTCCGGGGTTTGTAATCCATAGTCGTCATCGCCAAACTATAGTTATAATAGATACGGCAGTTACAATAGCTAGTTACCCACCCCTCCAGCTCCAGCTCCAGCTCCAAGTTAGATGTGCGCGGCATTTCCAAGGAAACTTTGCTCGTAAAAGCTAGAATAACTGTTAGCTTTCAGGCCGTCTAACGGGGTCTATGGCATTTAGTCAGGTGCCCTGACGGATCCGTTGCTTGGAGTCCGGAGCCCCAGCGACGAATTGAGGAGGTGCCGACAGCCGTTTGACAGTAGTAAAACTCTGTCCTTGGGGGCATTTATTAAAATTTATATGCAACCGAAACCGAAACTGGAACTGTGGAACTGGACGACGGCAGACAGATAAACACTGCACGGAATTGGGGGAACACAATAACCATTCGATGTAAACAATATCTAACAATGTGGATTTTATTGCCTAAATGAGTTAAGCGTGGAATAGAAAATTATCCGCAAGAATTTGTCATTTCTATGCACACACAAAGAAGTGATCATATATGTATGGTGTACGCTTATGAATAATTAAAATTTACAACTTTAAATCATATTTTAAGATACGAAATTTAAGTAGAAAATGAATTTTCAGTTTACTGAATTAAACGACGACACTTTGCTTGATTATAAAGCAGTTTGTCGCTGAATACGTACTTGGGAATTTTATGTGCTCATATTTTTTAATTTTATTTAATTTACCTATAATTGGAAATTCCTCAGATAATATGTTGAAATCATTCTTTATAAGGCAGAATGTATTATAAAAATTATAAAATCAATACCAAAATAAACAACATTATCCTTCAGTCCAAGTTTCTTTCAGTGTCCCTACAGTTTAGGGGCTTTCCTCGAACTGCGGTGTTGACAAACTGCTCGAAGAGTTTTTGGCTTCCGCGGCCTTTTGCCTTCGCTTTGGCGACTTGGCGCCTCGTCCTTGGCATGAAGTTCGCTGCTGCTGGCCTTTAATTAGCTTTTCAGGGATTACTCATACGACCCGCGGTCTGGTGGCGAGGGGACAGAGGATATAGTGGAGCCATTGTTTTAGCGCTGGCATGCGGATGGTGGCCTGGTAGCTGGTCAAACGTGCATGCCTGGCACGTGTTCGGTTTTCTGTGTTCGCCGGGTTAAAGTTAAGGCGAGCCAGCGAACCAGCGAGCGGTCTTAATGTCAGGGTCAATGCAGGGGCCCTTGCATGTGCGGCGTGGCCAAATCGTCAGATTTGCCCCCATATTTGAGGTATACACATATAATACACGCGGACACGTTGCATAAATCAAAATACGACAAGGGGAGAGACAATGGTTCGGTTTACAATGTAATGTTTTGTTGCCCAACGAGATAGGATATACAATATTTATTCAAAAGCAATTGGCCCGGTGCTTCTGTCGCCGACAGCTGCACTCTGGGGACACCTTTGACGCACACACGTGGCCACCACATTCTCTCTCGGTGCACATAATGGATGGCGTCGTAATATATAAATATACATATATGTAGCGGAGAATAACGGTGGCCTTGCCACTGGCAATTAGAGTTATTTTCATTTGCATTTCGGTGGGATGTGTTAAGGGCACTGCAGTGTGTCCACAAAAACTCAGAACCTGCATGAATAAAGCAGGTGCATGGCTTTGAGGATTACTAGTGTTTGATTGCCGCTAAAACTCAAACAAAATCCTTTTCATGCGGCCATTTTTCTCTTTCTTTTGGATTTACAGTGCATATCGGCACGCTTTTTGTTGAGAGAGAGATATTTGTCTAGTCCCGTTAATAGTTTGAATTCCAGTTATTCCAGTTATTCCAATTCGCCTCTTTGTTAACGTTTGTTCCCAAAGATGTGTATTCTTTTACTTGATTGATTATTATTTATGAATTGAATTAAATTTCGATAGCTCGGCGCCATTCTATCGATTAAATACTAGAAATACTATCCAGTGCTGTGCAGTGTGAAAACCTGCAGTGCTGTGAAGCGATTGTAATTTTGGCGGATATTAATTGCCAAAGATCCCAATGTTCTAAGATTATAAAATACTTAAATTATACTTCAATTTAAGTAATATAAGCAACAATATAAAACTACAGGGGTTAGGAAAAGTGCAACCATTGAATACAGTGGCGCCTCCACAAGCGTCCTTGTCCAAGTTTGGAAAACTGTTGCGCCATTGCACCGCTAGAGGTCGCCATTGCATGTATATTTTGTATGTAAACATGTCATGTCAAAAAGGTTTCCTTCTTTTTATTTTATATTTATTTAAAAAAGAATCTTAAAATTATACACTGTTTTAAAATAATGCACAAGATAATAGTACTGATACAAACGAATTGAGCAGATTTCCTTACAGTTATGTTTTTGAAATAAAAATGGAAACCAGTAAAATTAGGGTCGTCTGAAAATATTTAATGATTTCAAAGACGAGTGTTTTAAGGTCGGAACACATGACAAAAAGCTATTTTCTTGTCTTTCCTAAAAATGCCGGAAAATATGAAAATAATTCTTTAGTTAAATACTTAAGAAATAACGTTTATTTATAAAAGTGTAAGGCTAAACAGGATTATGAATTCACGAATTAACTTAAAACTAAATTAACGCAATTTTAAAAGAAAAGACTATGAAATTCGAGGCTCTTGTTCAAAACTTTCCATTTCTGGATATAATTACCCTCATCAACCTTAGATTCTTAAATTCAATTTGTCGGTTCGGTAAAAAAAAAGTCGCAACTCCTGCGCCCAGTTCATTGAGGCATTCAGTCATTCGGATTTCCTTGCCAATTTTCGTTGCGTCGTCCCATCGATGTCAAGGCTAAAAGAAATCACGCTAATGATCGACGCACCCTTCGACAGTTGAGACCCCACAATATATATGCTTCATATGTATATACAACTGACCACTCGGTCTGCGCCGGAACGTGTTCGGGATTAGAATTAATTCCTTTCGGCCCCGCCCATACCACCTTTCCACCCGGCGATACCAAGTGCAGGCGACACCCTCGCATCGTCTCATTCAAATTGCACCAGGACAGGAAAAACAACGGGCAAACAGGGACGCCCCAGGACCAGACTCCCCCAAAAAATCTCCCCTTTTCTCTTTCCTCTGACGGCAACACTCAAAGGTTTCGCCGGACATGTTGTGTGCGTAATTAGTGCAGACCGATGCATTGCACCCTCGTTAAATGCCAAGTCCTGGAATCTAGTCAAGCGTGCTTTCGCTCTCTCTCTTTCAGCTTTTTCTCCTTTCGAGCATTTTTGCTTTTCTTTAACAATTTCCATTTGATTGCATTCCGAACGAAGGGAAAATGCTTCCTTGAGCATTCATTAGGGTGACCAGCGTCGGCGAGCTTAACTGTCATTTCCATAAGACGCCCATTTGGCGAGGCTGGTCACACTGAGCGAAATCAAGGCACTTCCGGTTGAAGGTCTTGCATAAATTTTAAATAGTATCTTACACTTTTTATTGATTTGAAATATATTATTAAGTAAGGAAATACATTAAATTAAATTAATAAATACAAAATTCTTTCAAAATTATATTTCTTTCTCCCTGTGTATTTGGAGATGGAGAAAGAAGAAGTAGAGGCTGTCTGTCCTCTCTACCCCCTCCGAAAATACACCCTCACACACATGCACACCTACAAGGACCCCCCTCAGACACACACATACATCCACCGCATATGCAAAACTTTGCCGTTTCATTTGAATTTCCTCACTTACGTATTCTACATCTTCTTCTCTTTCTTTTGGGGCTTTCTCCTCATTTCGTGGCCCGTAATTATGAAGATGAATGTTCTTATTGCTTTTATATCCCTTTTGCGTGTGTGTGTGGGCTTTGCGAGTGTGTGCGTATTTCTGTGTGTGTGTGAGTTTAGCTGCCGACATTCTCTATTAATAATGCTTTCAGTCACACTCTGCATACACGTTCGTTTGATTTTGTTGCCATTCGGACTGTTGGCATTCTTTTTTTGTGGGGTTTTTGGGTTCCAAACAGTGGGATAATGTCGAAAAAAAAAAAAAACGGGGAAAACAAGGCAAATAATAAATAATTACTAAGAAAAGATCTTCAAGTAAAGTAAGAAGGAACTCTTAGTTTTTTGAAAGAAATACTCCGTTGAGACTGTAAAACAAACCGTGTATTTCCGCCCTACAGCATAATTCGTGCTTTACAGCAATAATTGATAGTTAGCACAGAAATTAACATAAAAATGTTATTTCTAACGTTCAGATAAATTTTAGAAGGGCAGAAACCCGGTTTGCTAAACGATAAGTTTATCTGGTGATTTTCTTTTTCGGACAGATAGCTGTCAGGCACTTTGACAGTGAGGGCAGACACCGGCCCTTATTCTTATATGGTGCCTGTTGACTTAATCCGATCAATTAGAAATTTAAAACCTTGATATTGATCTGAGAACTGATATAGATTCTTTGCCCCACTGTGAGAGAGAAGCGCGTGCAACGTGCGTCGCGTTGCGTCGCTTCTCCTCCCACGCATCGCATCCTCATCTCGTTCCTTTTCGTTTCGGCGACGGCCGCCGCAATAATAAAGGAAAATCCGACAGGATGCTAATGCGTATTTAGTTATTTAGTTGGTGTGTGTGGGTGTAGAGGGGTGGCGGACAGGACTTAGGACTCGCAGCCTTCATGTTTGTTTTACGCTCGTGTGTGTGCGTGTGTGATTGTGGGGGATGCAAAAAATATATTTGCATATTATCGATTTTCCCCCCGATTTTTCCTACCTCCCTCCCAAAAATTGGAATGGGAAATGGAGCGTACGGAATACACATAAATTCTGATAAGAGAGGACACAAAGGACACCGCGTCGCAGGCTCATCTTACATTTATAGAAACTTAAGGACTGCTAAGTAGCTTAGTATACAACTTAAACCGATCAATTTGATTTTCAAATGGGAAAATGGGAAAAGAAACTTGAGACTTGAATACAAAACGTGTCTGGGACACACACACACAAAATGGCGAAGATCCTTTAAGGCGAGCATAAGCGGATTTCAACAATTTAAATAGAATATTTTTTTAGAGGGCAAAAATGTCAAATGTTCGAGCCGAAACGAATGCGTCCAATTAGATTTGGGCTGGGCCAACGAAAACTTTCCAATCAACCCTCAAGACTGGCATTTTCTTTTGCTGCGTGGGATTTTTGAGCAGCTGCCTCCCTGCGGGGTGAGAGGTCCACCTACATACACGAGTCCTGGAGTCCTTGAGCGTACAAGGCAGAAATTATGAAAAGTAATGAACTGTAAATTGAATTGCCATTGTGTGCGGAAAAAATTAACCAAAGGGAAGAAGTTCTACCCACAAAAAATGGCATAAATAAATAAAAAATAATATTTTTTTGCCATTTGGCATGCAGGATTATTATTATACATGGAAAAGGCATAAATATAAATAAACAAACGCGTAAAATAAACCTTACTTGTATAAAGATTTGAAATATATTAAAAATTGTGTCTAAAAGTATGCTACAATACGAATTTGCCTTAAGATTGGTGCGTTAAATATTTTATAGCATACTTTCAGACAAAAATTAATTGGTTTAAAATTTGTACATATTTATACCCTTGCAGAGGGTATAATAATTTTGTCATGATGTTTGCAACGCAGTGAAGGAGGCATCTCCGACCCCATAAAGTATATATATTCTTGATCAGCATCACCAGCTGAGTCGATCTAGCCATGTCCGTCTGTCTGTCCGTCTGTCCGTCTGTCCGTCTGTCCGTCTGTCGGTTTCTACGCGAACTAGTCTCTCAGTTTTGAGCTATCGGGCTGAAATTTTCAGCATAGTCTTATTTCTTTAGCACGCAGTATATATGTCGGAACGGCCAAAATCGGACCACTATATCTTATAGCTGCCATAGAAATGATGCCGAAATTCATGTAAAAAATTTTAACTTCTCTGTTTTTCAACGAATTTCTATAAATTTCGAGATATAGTCGTTTTTATAGTTCTAGAATTACGGTTTTAATTTCATTAAGATCGGACAACTATATCATATAGTTGCCATAGAAGGATCGGTCGATTTATATGAAAATGTAAAATGTAAAATTTACAAAATTAACGTAATTTGACATTTTCTTTTCAACATTACCAAAATGGATTGATTTTCAATGATCTAATTGCAGACTGCAAGGGTATACAAACTTCGGTTTACCGAAGTTAGCTTTCTTTCTCGTTTTATGGTATTTTTAAAAGGGTTTTCTTCATAAGTTTACTATAAAGAAAATTAGAAAAACCATCCAAAATATATTTATTAAAATATAAAAATCTACAAGCCCAGAATATTCTTCCACGTAGAAAGATAATGACCAGTCCCATCTCCCCGACTAAGCCATGATAATAACAATCATATATCACAATAATAACAATCCAATAAGAACGATAATGCATTGCAAATGTCATAAATATCAATATGAGAGAGAGACAAGCGAAAAGAGTTTCCTTTGCTCCTTGTTTTTTAGATATAAATTCCATTTTAATGGTCACAACTCAGTGAACGTCTAGGCGGGATAACATGAATGTCCTATTTAAAGGATTAGCGCATTGAGTTATGAGCCAACAAAGCCGAATTGGACATTGCCACATAAAATATGTCCCTGTGAGAATTTGCTTTTTAAGTTAATTTTATTTTATGTCCCATCCGCCTGGCTGGATTGTCCACTCCGAAACGCGTTTCTTTTTTTAATGGTGATTTATCTGGAGGGACCAACGACAGCGAAAGTGAAGGAGTTCGGGGACGTAGGCCAAAGTGAGGGTGCAGCGGTAGCTTTTTTATGGCCACATCCTTGCTGACAAATGGCCGAAGAAGTCGCCATTATGAGCCTGTTCGAATCGAATTCGGATCTAACGTGTTACATATTAATTGCCCATAATTTATGGTTCGGCATTAGAACAACTTTCCCCTATATTCTATTTTCGATTTCAATTCGATTCTGCTTCGTTTTCATTTTTTTTCAGAACTAAATTAGGCGTACGTGAAGCAAGAACAATTTCAAAGCTCATTAAGTTTTTTTTATCCCTTAGCAGATCACCAATAAGGATAAGTCTAGTCGGGAAATTATATCTTGGTTTTTGTGTGGCTTCCCCGGGGCAGCCTGGACATTTCTGGTATCCTGGATAAGGGTTGTCCGGCCAGCCACTTCACTCTGATACCAATATCTATCATCTGCATTTGATGGAATGAGCTGACAAGTCTCGAGGGCGTGCAAATGCTCATAAGTGACGCAATTGTTGAATTATTTCTAGGCGGGGATGCTCTTAAATGGATGATGGTCAATCAGGAATGTCTAGTAGCATCTCTGAAAATTACTGGTGTCGAAAGGATATCGGATAAAAGAACATCGATCAGCTTGGAAATAAATATTTTGTAAAAATTCATAAAGAAATCGCTAAGTATTTTAATATAAATTAAATAAACCTCAATTAAATAATAATTTAAAAAATACCCAAAATTAATTGCTACACAATATCAGTAATCCCAAAGTATTAGAAAAGCAATTGTATGTGTGCTTATATGTAGAAATATCTTACTCATCAAATCATTGCCTGCTGGTCCGTTTCGCCCCTTTTGCAAATAGTATAAGTAATTTCCCTTTTGACAGCTCCATGCCTTTGTATTATGTTTTTATCTCGACACTTGCCAGAAATCTATTAGATTCTGACTCACAGTTCTCACAGCCCTCGCCGACACTTTATCCCCTCGGTCAGGGCAGCAAAGGACAGGACACACTGCATCAATCCTGGCCAGAGTCATGCACGTCGCCTGCATTCGTAAGTCTGCACATTTGTTTCCCTTTTTTGAGGGCCGGAGCTAGCTGTGGGGTCTTCTACATATTCACAATTAATATTCAAGCAACCGTTTTCCCCAAAGACCTAAGCTGGAGTCAGTGATGTTTCCTTTTTGCTATTTTTTTAGAGATTTGTCTTTTTTTAGGATAGAAAATAGCTATTTTTCTATGTAATTCCTAATTAAATTATTATTTTATTGGAATATTTGTTTAATGATAATTTAAGGTTATTTTATGTTTGAAAAGAGTACTTACTTCTTTATTTATTTTATTTCGTAATAAAAACTTAAAGTTAAATCATAAAAATAGTTAAGCAATATTGTTTAAATATAGTTTATTTGGTTTTTAAACAAAATACATTTATAAATACTAAGGAGTGAAATATTACATAATATTTTTCAATATATAAAAGGCATTACTAAAAGAAATATATGAGAAAATCCCCTCTATATATGATCTCTTTCATATTTTCTTTTCTAAAACCTATCCTTTTCCCGCAAATTTTGGATGAACCTTGACAGCACTGGCAGGACCCATCTCGGATGAGCCTTCCGTTGGCTTCACGCCCCGCCATTTGATGGGGTGCGAATTGCGATTCAGCAGGGTGCGATGCGACTTATCCGCAGTGTCCGAGTTCGGGGGAGTTCGAGTTTCCTCGGTATCCCTGGGCTCGCTACATCCTTGGCCGCATTAAGTGTAGACATTATTCATTTTTGATGATGAATTTCCATGTCTCGCATGTCTAGGGTTTTTCCTCGCCCTCCGCGTGTGTGTGTTGTGTCCAGTAATAAGTAATAAGTGCAGAGTTGAGCAAAAAGATGTGAGGGAAAAAAAGTAAAATAAATAAATCCAAGTGGGGGAGGCACATGAAAAAACTTTTAGTTCTGTTGCTGTTTGGCATACAAATGAGTTAAAGTTTCATCGTGAGTTGGGGGGAAAGTCCACGGAAATTGCCACTTTTTTCTAGGGGTTCTTTTCCTTGAGATCGTGATGATGATGGGAAGAAGTTTAAGTGAATTTTGGTTAGTAAGGAATTTATGGTAATCTTAGCTTGTAAAAACAAATACTTAAATTTTATTTACATTTTAATTATATTTCTTTGATTTTAGCTAAAAGTTTTTGAAGTGGTTTTTAAGCGGTTTTCTGGGAGACTTTCTGCGCTTTTTGATTTCTATTTGGGAATATAAAAAAAGAAAGTAAAACAAAAGGAACTATCCTGCTTTCTCCATCTCCTTTTATTGGTCAGCATGTCCTCCACGCCCACGACATTTATCTCTGAATCAAGGCAGTGACAGGGCCTAACCATTTGTATGCTGTTCTCTGTAGCCCCCCTGCCAGAGTTGTCATCACTTTCTCTACTTTCTGCACACACTTTCTCTCCAAGCTGGGAAAAGGGGAACTCAAACAGAACGCTTGGAGCGTGTAAAACTCATAAAACACATTAAATCCAATCGAATAATCGAAATGTCACATTAGTTTCTAAAATATGACCAACCAACACGTAAGGAAGTTACGTTACCTACCCCAGTATACCGTACTCCCTGGTCCTTCCCCCGCAGTTAACGAGAACACACACAAAAATAGGATGGAAAAAACTCCTTTGAAACATCTTCGTATTCCTCTGTCTCTGTGTGCACTTTTCCAAATGCCAATTTGGTCGTTGAGCATTTCCAAACGATTTCATATTCAAGTTGGAGATACACAGCCTCTGTCCTCCGCTTTTTTATGCCTGCTCGTCCTGTGGGTATAATTTTAATGGTCAAATCGCTGCTGGGGAATTGTCTGCCTCTTCCTCACCCTCTGTTGAAATGGAAATTGCTTTTCCATTATTTCCATGTGATTTTCTTTGGTTTCGCCATTGGAATTGGGCATTGAAAACGCATAAAAGAAAGCACATTTCGCATTTACAAATCCTCCGGCCTTCGGTAGAGCCGCAAGATTTATTTGCACGCTGAGCCCCGGGATATATAGAGATGTTCAGTCTGGGATTCAGATGAGTTTTGAAAAACAGAAATTGCCATCTTGGGATTTGTAGGTCATTGTTTTAATGTTTGTCTGGTGTATTTTGGGAGAAAAGGTAGGGAAGATTGGTTGTTTTAAGAAATAAAAAATAAAGTGTCCAGAACTGTGATCAGAAATTTAAAATAAATAATAAAATAAATTTAAATTGTATTTTTTGCTGGAAATATTCCTGAAAAAAACTAAAGGTTAGTTTACTCATTTATGCATTAGTATCTGCTTTCGAATAAAAATAATGCAGACAAATTTTTTTTTAAATAAACTCATAGAAAATATTTGAAGATTTTATATAAATATGAGGACTTCTTCGCTAATTTCTTTCTTCTTTTTCTAAAACCTATCACCAAATTATACAACATTTTCTTCTATAAATTTCCCTTTGAAACCATCAGTTCCCCTTGATTAAACTGATCCCCTTCAATGGCTAAACCCATTAAGCAACCCAATACTGAGCGGCGTAAATGATTCAGCTATGCAGGAAATATGATTGATGACCTCGTCTCTCCGCCTCCTGCTCCTCTCCAGCCCTTTAACACTTGTTTAACCCTTTTGTGCGGCTATTTAACCCCCAGTCGCGGGACAACATCCCCCTTGCAGTCTGCTTAAAGTTCATTAAGAAGTTTTTGGCCAAAAATGGCGTCGCATCGGCATTGGCATCGTGACAGTGTGGAAACTCTGTACTTTTCTTTGGGGGTGGCAAAAGTTCGGATGCTGAAAGCATTTCCCTGTACCCTTCGCTGGGGGATAGAAGACCGAATCGAAGTTAGCTGCAAAGTGCTTCAGACAGGTTAATGACCAAAGGCAGTTTTGCATTCAAAACGAGCCGAGGTCGAGCTGCTGCAGCAACCCTCGTGCACGAGGGTTGTCATGACAGACGAAAATCTAATTTACAACATGCAACTGCCACACCGAGAGGGGGTGGCTTTCGCCTTGAAGAAGGAAAATCTCTCGCCGAGAGAGAGATTAATTACGCTTTGGGGTCAGTTAATGAATGCTCGCTTTTGGCGATAAGGGGTTAATGTTTGCCTCTACTCCCCCCCTCCCTGCTCAAATTACCGGGAAAACTTTCCCCCCGAATGAGCATGACAAAAATTGGAATTTTCAACTCTTTTGTTGTTGGCCAGCGCCCAGAACTTTTTCATTAACACCACGAGTTGGTCAGGATGATCCGGCAAATCGACGAAACCAAATCGGCAAAACGTAAATGAAAATTATACTTGATTGATTTCATATTAATTTCTTTGAAAATTATGTTTGGCGAGGAGAAGGAATGGGGAAAATTGCATGAAGGATGATGTATGAATTCGTTTTTGCCACGATGACTAAAAGGGTTCGAAAGGGTGAGGAGTTGTAAGGATAATAAGTTGAGATATTGTGTCAGAAACAGAAATATGAGGGAGTTTTCGGTGTTCTCTTAATTAAAATATAAATTATACAATATATAAAATATATAGAAATCAAAATATAAAGAATTTTTTAAATTAATTGTTTAGGTTAAAGCCTACATTCGATGGAAATTAATTCGATTCTTTGTTGAAAGCTTAGCTTAACATTCAAAAACTAATATTCTGATTCCATCCGAATTTTCTTTTAAAATAAAATACTCACCAAAATTAACTAATTTAATGGCTCATATCCCTTCGACTGCTTAAACAGCCAGGACACGTTTCTCTCACCCAAAAAAAACCCTTGGCAAAAAACCAAGCCGGGGGCTAAAATGTCAGCCCTCGAACTGGACAAGCCAAGATATGGCCCATCAAAAATGTTCAAATGTTCAAATGTTCTTTTTAAATAAATGTCTCATTATGTGGCAGCCGCCACGCCTCCTCCCACCGCCCACACACGTGTCCGCCTTTCGGTTTAGCTGGGCAGGAGTTGCCATTACCTGCCCAGAGATTTTTCACTGCCGTCCGACATGTGTCCAATCAGTGGCAACGTGCAGCGAACCGTAGAACACACGGAAAGAGCCTCAAAGTCCGACAACATACAACAGTTTTTTCTACAAAAAAATACAAAAAGAAATAAAACAGAGGCAAAAATTTTGCAACATTTTATTTACACTACACAGAGGAGACACATGACAAAGTTGGATTTCGAGGGGGGAATGGCTGTGATTATTTGTCTTGTGCCAATATATGCCCTCCTGCATATAAAATACGAGATACGAAATTAAACTAAATAAAAAATAAAGAAAAAACAGTTCAATTTCAATGCTGATGAACCAAAAGTTGCCCAGTTTCGAGTTGTTGTTCCTCTTTCATGTATGTTTAACGTTCGACAATTTATACAACTCCCGAAATGGGCCAGATAAATATTGGTATTACGGTTGTCACATTGTTGAGGCTTCGAGTGAAGGGGGAAAATATAAATAAGTAAAATATATATAATAGAGGCATTAAAATATATATATATATCTCCAGTAAATAGAGACATTTAAGTACGTATAATATCAGATAATTAAACATTTTGGCTAAGGGTTTTTATAAGAGTTTTTCAGTTTAAAATAATCTCTCAAGTACTTCCAGATATCTCACAAAATTAATTTAAGTAGTTAAGAACATAAATTAAAAAGTCAAACCATAGCTAGTAAATTTTCAGTTTGTGCCACTAATCCCAATCCCATTCCTTATTTTTGGTAAGCCCCCCAAAGTACAGAATGTTCCTTAAAAATCCAAAAAGCTTTGAAGTATTATTCTGGTGGATAAAAAACGCTTTTCTCCCCCAATCAAAAGTTGAAATTAGAAGTGGAAATGCCAGCCAACGTGCCACTTTTCCACTAATCAAAATGCCTTTTGAATGCCTGAGTAATCAACTTGGATTTTTTATTTTATTTCATTTTATTTTACACCCACTTCGGGACAGGGAAAAGTCAAACTGAAAAGAAATGCGTAGAAATTAGCACAGAGTTGAATAGACACACGAGTGGCATGAGGATTGAAATGGGATTGGTATTCGAATTCGGATACCAGGACGAGCACAAGGATGTGTGGCCTCCAGATAAGACACTCACGCACAGTCGTATATATATGTCAATTTCATTACATTGTTGCTGGGCAGGAGACCCCGACTTTTTTCAGTTTTTTTTTTTTAAATGAACAAAAAACCGGAGCAGAAAGAAATGCCAAAAGAAAGTTGAAACAGAAATGCGCCAACATCAAATATTTGACTTTGTATTGTATGTAGTATATATGTTTATATATATAAAAGGTATAGTATGTATTTCTGCCTGTGTCATGTGCGTGCCAATCAGGCGTGTGTCCTTTTTTTTTAGGAATTACATGAGTTTCGGGCTTCTTTCTTTCGTTTCTAAATTTTAAATTACTTTTGCTGCTTGGCTTTCTTCTCTCATTGGGGTCAAAAGTCCTTGTTGTTGCCTGCTCCTGACACAAGCACATATCAAATACTGAAGGACGCTCTCTGTCGAAGTTTTCTATTGTACTTTGGGAAATTTTCATTTGATTTGCTGTTTTGGTTTTTGGTTATTTGCAGGGCACCTGAGCTATAAAGGTGGAAAATAGTAAGGCATTAATTACAAGAATATGTCTGATTATAGAAAAAGATTTATGAATAATTTTCAGTAAATCTGAAACAAGTTCTTTAAAAAATAAATATTTAAAAATAGGTTGGAGGGATTTTTAAAGGATTTTCTTTTGTAAGTTACTTCATAACCTTATAAGGTTTAATTTCTGCTTATTTTGTTATAAAAAAATGTATACAGAAAAGCAAAAAAAGATGTCAAGCCCGGGTTGTGACTTACATATATCAAGATCTTATTTTAATGGCTGTGTATTTATCCTTAAATTTATTTTTAAATTGTTAGGACCTAGATCTTGAGTTTAAAAATGAGTTTCTTTCAAGAAACATAATTTTTGTATTGGAAATTCCCTTTTTAAATAATATTTATACTGTTTATGTTTCTACATTAATATTGAAATAAACAAAAATTAAAATAGTCAAAATTTCAGTTTAAAAACCCTCTGAAGCTTAATCTTAATTTTTTTCCCGAAGCAATTCACGAATTTAAGTGCTCTAGTTCTTGAAATAATTCTCAGGCGCTTGGCACTTGAGCTGCGGGCTCATCAATCAACATCAGGCAGCTCAAGCTGAATATGAATATGACATTTTTACGCAAATTACACGCCACTCGACACTAGCCTTGGGGCAACATGCTCCGAGATACATGGCGAAATCAGAGCTGGGACAGGGAGGAAGATCTTCTTCCTCTCTCTACGAGTAATCAAGTGAGTAAATCAAATTTGAACAGTTTTTCAGCTACTGTTGCGCTATTCTCTCCGTTTGTTCGCCCCCGTCTTGTCCCTGTTTTTAAACGCATGAAAAATGATGGTCGAAGCGGCAGGACAATGGAGCAGGATCAAGTGCTGGCCAGTGGAGAGCCCTGAGACAGCTCGGTCATTCATCATGACACCCTCCGGAGTCTCGTTTATTATGCAAGCTCATGCCAGTGGCAGTGCCACGGGGCGTATGAGCGACGAAATGCTAATCTCGAGACAGGAGAAACCAACCCCCGAGGACTTGATATTAATGGAATCTCACAAGTGTCTGTGTGCTAGTCCCACATGCAAAATGGTGCTCTGGCTCTGGCAAATGCCATGATTGATTGACTTTATGTAAATTCCTGGCAAGCCACTTAAACTCCCCAGCAAACTTCCTTCCAGCCCAGTCCAGCCTGCCATCCATCTAAGATTTTATTTTGTTGGCCAATCTAATCAACGAGAGTCCGCCTCCATTTTTATCGGACTCTGGGGCTCGATTCCCCTTCTTTGCACATAAATGCAATTTTTTATTGCCGCATTTTTGGAATTGTAAAATCTAATTTGTTGTGAAAATGTTGGCCTAAAATCGAACACAAAAAAAAAACACAATTCGATTTTCAATTGCGTAATGTTGCGTAAGGAATTGGTTTTGGTTAGAGTCGAGTTGGTAATTCGATTTGAAAAGTTATGGCTGGTTTTGGTATATGAAAGACTTTGAGAAGGGTAGTACTACGTTTTCTTTACAATAAAAGGTCAATGGGGAGCAAGTGGAGGAGTTTTTTGTGTGCCTGGGAAGTTAATTCAGAAGAATCTTGTATGGAAAATATATGTTTTCTGTTAGAATTACTTCTAGGAGATTTAATGGAATTTTTTAAAAATTGTAGAGCTTGATATTTAGTTATAAAAACAATGAAATAGATCAATAATAGTTTAATTTTTAAGCCCGACTTAGTGCCATTGGTCTAAAGAACCTATAATATTCCTCAAATATTTTTAACAACTTGCCGAGAAAAAAACAGGAAATGCTGAAATGTCACTCTGATGCTGCTGCCATCAGCATTCTCCATTCAGCATCCGACGGGATGTGAATGTGCCACAAGGAATAAAGGACTAAAGGGCTCCCCAAATGGAGAAGCTTACTCAGATGTCATCTGCTAGTCTCCTGGAAGATGGCAGGCGTAACGAATGGCAAACGACACAAAGGGAACCACCACACACACACAGGACGAGGGGAAGTAGTCCGAGCTCGGGAAAAATAAATAAATTATAAAATTATTTCAGCATAATAACATGTCAGGGCTTTCCCCCTTATCGCCAACCCTCCTGGGGTAGAGATGGCGGAAAAAACAACACTGTTAACATGGAAAAACTCGCCCGTGGCCACATGGCAAAATTTTTTTTACATTTTTTGAGGTTATTTTTTACATTTTATTCATCTTTTTCTACCCTCGTGTGTGTGGCTGTGGCATCAAGTGCGTTTTCAGGGTAATCTTTCATGTGGGATTTACAGCCAGACACCCTCCCAAAAACCCTGGACATTTGAAATTTTGTACTTTTTTTTATATTTTTTGCGGCTAGATTGTTTCCACCTTCATGGACCTTTGCCCTTTTTGTGTGCTTGGAATTTTATTTCTAAATTTATTTTCTTTGGGATTCTCTCGAGGGATGGCCAGGGGGAAAAATATTTTTAGAATGAATTGCGAATTCGTTTTACATTTAAAACAGTAAAGTAACTCACAATGAAGTTGCCAATTGGTTTCGCACTCCAAGACCAATATTTATGTACTTCATTTCATGTTTTCATTTCTTTAGAGTTGCAAAAATTTGCTCAAATTATTTGGAACATTTTCCAGCACGACATTCGACACAAATTTTATGAATTTTTTATGAAAACACTTAAGGAAAAAACATTTGTTTACACCCCATTCGGTCTCTAGGGGGATTTGTCCCCAGGTTTCAGATTGTGACCCAAAGTGCTAATGCTGCCCAAATGGAATTTAAATCTTTTTTGTGTTAGCTACGTGGGCTTGGCATATGTGCCTGGGATTTTTCATATTATAATAGAGGGTGTTTACACACAGAGGGGTGAAAACTATGTGAATTTAACATTCTTTTAGACTTATTTTTTGGGAGAATTTAGGGATAGTTTCGTTAAGAGTTCATTTAGAAACTTCCATGCTAACTACCCACAGATGTGAATAATTATTTTCTTTGTCTGAGGCTTCACTTTGTCTAGTTTCTTTCACAGATCTCCAATTTATCACATTGCATGACGCATATCTCTTTG
This sequence comes from Drosophila triauraria, assembly GCA_014170255.2. Lineage (NCBI taxonomy): Eukaryota > Metazoa > Arthropoda > Insecta > Diptera > Drosophilidae > Drosophila > Drosophila triauraria. Next base: position 5,763,309 of record CM024334.1, on the reverse strand, counting down.
TTCTATTTGATTGTTCCAATCCCATCAATTATTCAAAGCTTCGCATTTCCATGCGCTACGAGCATTTCTAATTTATGAACATAAAAACTGTTGCAACGCAAAAAAAAAAGAGAAGAAAATTGAAGAGCCAAGCAAAAATGGCAAAGAAAAGGAAATGGAGAGAAAAATCAACATAATCATCGATGCAATTTCATTGAGCAGCAATTCAAAAACATAGCCCCCAGACAGAGGGATGCCAAATGGCCAAAGATGATGACAATGGATGGATGTATGGAAAGAGGGTGAGCATTGAGGAGGGAGAGTGCCTGGTCAGCGCACTTTTGGGACCACTGTGGGTTTAGGAATATGAGGTTAAAAATAAAATAAAATATATTTTAGTACTTAAATGGGATATTTTATTAGGGAGTTCGAAAAACAAGGTACTTAAGCTTCTTTTTAAACTATTAGTTATTTTTATCTAAATTTTTAGTTGTCAAAAATAAATTACTTACGTTTATTATGACAATAACCATAGGGGATATTCCATAGGGAATATAAATATGTTACAGTCTTACGTAAAAATATATACCATAAATATAAGCCATATTATTTCATATTGATATTGATATTGATTGAGGTCAAATTTTATACATTTTCAATTTAATTATGTTCCAAAAAAATTAATAAATTATATACTTTTATGTATACTTTTCCCATTAACTATAAATTTTTTTCTGTATAATTTTATAACATTTTCTGGCCACTGTAACGCGGTAAGCAAATTGAGTTTTGTTTTGTGGCTGTTGCTTTTGCTTTTCACATTTGGCAGTTTTATTGGTATTGCATACAAACGCACAGCCAAAACAGCCGCACACAAAGGTCCTTGCAAATACTCACAATCACACACACAGACACTCAAGTGAAGATACATTTTATTACGCCGGACAGCTATTTTCAATATATTACCCGAGGCATAAAAGGCAAAAGCGCACTTGCTCGCTCGCTATTTGCTCTTTACATACGCGTTGCTGAAAGGATATCTCTGTGTCTGTGTGCGCTTTCCATACTAAAAAACGCATAAATAAGGACCCGTCCGAGAGGAAAATAACGGTTATGTGGCTGGTGGTGCGCCAGGATCTGTTCCTTAGCTGCGTGGTGGTTTCCCAGCATCGCTCGTTCGCTCTTCCTTTTGGTGGTTGTTTTTTTTTATTTTTTTTGCTTTTGCTTTTTATGCATAAAAAGTGCTTAGCATAAAGTCGTAAAAAACGTATTTGCCGCTATATACAAACGTACAGGGAGGACGAGCGAGAGCCCATCGATGTTGTTATTGGCAGGATGCCTTTGGCCAGGACTTTAGCCGATTTTCCCGCTGGTACCGAACGCCGCTCGCCGCACCGATTTAGATGCTTCCGATAAGTTTGCGTTCTGCCAGTGCCGGTGCTTATTTGCGTTATTATGAATTTATGACACTTTGGCCAAGATGTACGACGCGCCAGGGGTCGCCAGGATCGAGTGGGTGAGTCGGTATTTTTGCTGGTTGCCAGCGGATACAGTGGGAGAAACTGATGTGGAACTGGGACAGTTACTTGATTTATTTCTGGGATTTTATGTATCTAAGTTTGTTACATAATTATCTAAAATAAAATAGAAATAAGTATATAATAATAAATAATTATGCTATAAGAAAATGCATTTTAAGAAGGCTACTGTACTTTCATCCTTTAAGTACATAAATCCCCTTTTTTATTTAAAAAGCGTTCTCTATTTATTTCTCGTAATTTTTTATGTGCGGACATTATAAACCTATTAAGATATGAATTTAAAACTTAACAGTACCTAAAATTCTATCACAAAATGCTGATTTATTTAAGAAAATATTTAAATTACAAGGGGCTCCATTGGATATCGATGTTTTTGTCATAAAGGCACATTTATATTTAGTGTTTCCAGTAACATTTAGTTAAAAATACAAATCTTTGAATTTAAATACAATTATTAAAGCCATAATTATTCTGATTATTTTATTAAATAAAGTTATAATTATTTCAGTTATCTGTCATCTCTTTCTCAATAATTTCCTTACTTCCTCGAAGCTCTTACTATTTTTCCGAGTGCATATTCCTGCCAACGCAGTGGTGAATAATCGTTGCAGCATGAAAAATACGCTGATTCGCAGGAAAATCTTTACTCGTGCCGTTTGACCATTTCCCCTCACGATGCTTTTCCGGCCTTTTGCCTCCTTTTCGTTTGCTGGTGTTTGCTTTTTTATCTGCGCAAGGACCCAGCCATTTTTTACGCAAATCGTCGCAGGCCCTCGACGCGCCAAATGTCCAGGCCTATCGAGCCAATAACCGGCTCGCCCGCTCGACCGGAGCCTGGGCAGGACTTGAATCAGCTTTATTGCGGGCATCATTATTTTTATTATTATGACCACTTACATTTCCCGAATACCCACACCCACCCACGCACACCATGAATTTTCCTTTGCTCCTTGCTTTTTTTTTTTGGGAATGTAAATGTTGGCTTGGCTTTGGGCCTGCTTGGAATCAACCAAAAACGCGTAAATAACTTCAACCCATTTGTCCGGCAAACGGGGGCCGTATATAAAAATAAATTGAATTGGAATGCTAATTTTATGTTAATTGAAAGCGGCTTTTTATGCAGCTGTAGATTTTATGTGCTGTTTTTTGCCGGATTCGCTGTGGTCAGCAGATTCCCGGGTACATTTAAGGCATTATCACTAAAAGCTTCTCATCACTCGGTAATTTTTCGTGTAATTCTTACGCTGCGTTGCGCATAAAATTCAATGGGCACAGTCTGGACTCCACTTGAAATTATCTTTCATTAACTTCGTAGCAAATTGATAGTTTCGCCTAAAAGCATGCAACATAAATTATTTTTATTTGCGACTCTAATGTTTTTGTTTACAATTTTTTGGCGGCTGTAAGTTGGCCATAACCATAGAATTTACATAGGCCAAGCCAGGACGACAAATTGCTTTAAGTGATTACCTAAAATGTGGGGCCTTATTATTGAGACTAAATTGGCGGTTACTATTTTCGGTTATTAAGGGAAAATATAAAGGAAAAAAATATTATGACTGAGAAAAATAGTTTGGAAAGATCTTTATTATTTATAATAGCATTGTAAACATCGCAAAAATGTATTTAAATTTATAAAGGTAAAGGAAATATTTGTATAAAATTAAGAAAGCATTGGTCGCTTAATTTTAAGAGTTTCAAACACAGATTATACATATTATCATTCATTTTCCATTAAATTAGTGTCTTTTAAATGCGATTCCAATATTTATATGAATGATAATATTAAGCTCGTTTTAATTACCTTGTTTTATTTAAATAAGACTTAAAATACATATAAATAATAAAATTATTCACCTGTAAGTGTTTTAAATCTTTCCTATTAATTTCTTCACACATTTCCTTACATCAATTTTAATTTGCAACTTTTTTTGTTGACTAATTTCAGTTTAAATGCGAATGAATACGAATCCCTTCAACTTGAATCCTGTATGAAGCCCCAAACAAGTTGCACAGCCCCCATCCCTCGACTGTCTGTCTGTGTGAATACATTGGAAACCGGATATCCTGCTGCAGGGCAGACAGATCTCGCACACACTCCTTGCAACAGGAAACTCCGAAAGGCAGACGCCCCCTTTTGTCGTATTTCCACGTCCCGTTTTTCCCAGTTCTTATCTTGCACGCACAGTCTGGAAGCTGAAGGCAGCCAAAATAGAGTCTACGTATAAGGAATCACATCCCAGACCCCCAAGCTCATGCAAAGCAATCGGAAAGAAGTTTTACCTCCAAAAAGGGGGAAACCCCGAGAGCAAAGAGAATTTCCTTGTCCATTTTCCCTCTTTTTTTCCCTGGCTGCTGCACACACATAGAAAGCGGAAAGAGCCACCATGGCAAGTGACACAAAATCGATTTTATTTGCTCTGTCTAGAAACATTTGGGATGTACATATTCACGACGACTTTGTGCATTATGGAAAAGCTTACCTTGCAATGCCGGTATCAGTTAAGGTAACGAGAATGGATGTTTTGTAGCTTTGCGAGCTTGACAACTAAGAGCATATACACAAAATATTTATATTCATATTTTTAAGCAATTATTCAAGACATAAAAGTATGAATTAAGGTAAAATCAGTCGGCTAAAGAATAGGAAAAATAAAGGGATAATAAATTAATGAAAAGGTTGCACAAACAAGCCAATTACAAAATAAATAGATAAAAGGTAAGCTTCATGGATATTTAAAATTATTAATTTACATTAAAGCCATATTTTCTTTTAATTACTCCTCCCTTAAAAAGTTACCTTCCATTTTTAAAAATTCCTTTCCCTACCGAAAAGGGATGACAAGACAATCAGTTCCATTTTTTAGCCGCCATTTGGATTCAATTTTTAAATCTTCTAAAACCAAAGCACCCTTCAAGTTAACCTTCTGGTTAACCCCGACCTCTTTGCGCTTCATTTGCATTTAAATTTAGGGGTGTCCTGAATTTACATAAGGGTGGCTTTCAGCAGGCCACCCCATTCATAAAATCCACCAAATCAGCGCACATAAATCTTCGGCTAGTAAAAATTATATGCATTTGATTAGTCATAAATTCAAATGCCGCAGAAAACTTTGGCCAAGGAAACGAAGCCATGAACCATGATTATTGTATGCATAATTTCGTTCCGTCTTTATCCTGCCGCAATTTTTATGATTGTTATTATTATGCATGCAAGGCAAGCGGAGATATATGTATACGGAGGGGTGCTGCCCCGACTTTCGGAACATTTTCGCAAACTTGGCAGTTCTAACGCTTCACTGGAGGCTGCTGCCATTGGGTTTGGGGTTAAGGTCTCTTCGCAGCTTCTGCTTCTGATTCATTGTTGGCATATAAAACTTTCTGCGCAGGCCACAATAGGTGGAAAGCCACATATGAAAATTCCGGAAATATCCGGCGTACAAACATATCCCGACCTGGACGCGGCTCATTAGCATCGAGCCAACCCTCAAGTCCTTCGCTGTGAGATTTATGTGCTGCGTTGTCATAAACCTAAATATGCAGCAATTTAAGCAAGTTGATGGGGAAATGTGACTATAACTCGGGGCTAACTTTTGTTTTCTCAAAGTTAAGAGAGATTTTTGTGAGCGGAATGGTTTTTTGTGGCAAGAAAAATGTATTTATGGAGGAAAGATTATTTTAAAATGTTACAAAGAAGTTTATTTGTTGCTTTTAGGTATTTCTTAAAATTGAATACCGAAATGAAGGTTTTGTAGATTTATTTCTGGGTTAAAAATGGTTCATCAAGAAAGGGGGTTTAGTTTTTTCATTCTGAGAACAAATTTTAAGTTTTTTTCATTTCAGAAATGTTAAAACGATTTTTTTTTAACACTTTAAATATCAAAATAAGCTTTAAAATATTTGTTTTAATTTTCGCAATTTGTTGATCACCCTTAAGAGGCTCTTAGAGATTTAAAGACTTTTAACAAAGCCTATATCTGGCTAAGCCTCTTTTAAAAAAACCCAAACAAACAATTAAAAAAGTGTCTAATTTATAAAATAAAGTTTTATATCGGTCTACCCTCTTTTCCATTTAATTCTCTTCAAACTATAAAGCTTTCTTTTGTTAGGATAAAAGAACTCCTACTATTTTCCGATCTTGATTACCATCTTTCCACAGAAACTAATTTAACAAATGTATTTCACAAAAGTATGCAACAAATTGCAAACGAAAAGTTTAAAAATAGAAAAAACGAAACCATCAAATAATAGACAAGCCGAAGAAAGGGAAAAGGGAGTTTCAGAGTTTCAGAAGAAGGAAAAAAAAAATAAACCGAAGGATAAAATCCAGCCAGTGGCCTGTCAGTCAAGTGAAAAAAGGGCATTAAGTACGAAATTTTGTTGGAATTTTCACTTTACAATTTGTGGGCCAGAATAAGAAGAGCAAATAAAAAGAAATAAAATCGAGGAGAAAAGGTCTGGAGAGGCCAAGATAATGCAAGGAATGCGAACGAACGAGAGGGGGGCAGAGAATACTGGACTTTGATTATAATTCCAACACCTACAAAGTGAAGGGGAGGCGAGACTGAGGCGGAATTGCGACGACGATTGACAGTTGAAAATATAAAAGCGGATTTGTGTCCATCCAAGCATCATGTGTGTGTGTGTTCAGATTCACCCTCAGTCCTCAGTTCGAGATGAAAGGGAAGAAATCTCCACTCACATACACACTGGACCTTGGTCCTGTGGGAAGTGTGAACGAATGTTTTGCTGCAGATAAGCAAAATATCTGTAATAAGAAATTCTTTTTTATTTTCTCTCTTTCCGTCTGAAGTGTTTTTTATGCCACACGTCCTTTCATTCATTCGCTGTTGTGTTTTATTCGCTTGCTTTATATTCAAAGTGATGTCCTGTGGGGCATTCGTTGTCCTGATGTCCTGTTTTTATACGCCTCTGTGCGAGAATGCCCATCAGCCGCCCGAGCTGCGTGCCTAAGACGATTTCTTTTATTATTTACGGTAGGTTTTCCGTTCGCCGTTTTCCCCGGGGTTCTCCGGGGTTCGGTGGGGGGTTTGGAAATGAAATCGCTGGATAGAACAGACATATGTCCAAATGCTCATTGTTGTGCGCCATTGTCAACAGCCAAAGACCGTCGAAGAGTTGCGGAAGTTTCAGCCTGACAGCCTGATAAGCTTCACTAATTTCAGTTTACTTTTTTGCCCGACGAAAGGGATTCCGTTTCAGAAAACAGTCACAATATGTCTGTTCAGGTCTCTAAATTAATAAAAAAAATTAAATTTATGCTTAAATAACTTGCTAAATATAGAAAATAAGAAGTAAGTAAGCTTAATCAGTCAGAAAATCAAACAAATAGTAAATAGAAAACGTTTTAACAAATTTAAGGTATTTACAAATATTTTGTAGTTACCTAAAAATTTTCTTTATAATATTGTAGCATTTTTAACACCTTTGAAATCAATTAAAATGCAACAATATATTTCCCTCCTTACAAATATAACTTCCGCAATTACCAAAGCCTTTTCCCCTTCACCTCAAAGCCAAAAACTTATTCAACGAGGTTCCATTAGCTGGGTGTGGCTAGGAAAATAATTATTAAATACAAATAAATTATATTGCTACCATGAAAACCTCTTGAGACCATGGCGTGCCCCCGATGCAAAACTGGAACAGAAATGAAATACATTTTCATATGCATAGCTAATTGTTAGCCAAAGGAAAAGCTCTTTTCGAGCATTTTCTGCCTTGGTCTTGGTTTGCATGCGATCTGGCCAAAGTATTGTATGAAAATAGAGTGTTAATTTATTGGTCTGGAGGTCCACCGTCGAGTCCAGCTGCGATGGCCACCTGTGGTGCTGCCTCTCTGTGCATGAATTTGCAATATTTCACACTTTAGTAAATTTGCATGATGCACACATGCACCGTGCCACACGAACTGCGCTGAAAGTCTGCCGCCGATCTGCCTCCGATTTTTAATTAGTTTTGAGTCCATTTATTACCTTCTACTCCTGCGTATCCGTTGAACCTACGCATATTTATGGGATTTTGTTTTCTAACACGAAGTTTGATGGGCAATAAAGATAGATCTTTATGTGGAAAATAATATTCTTGCGGTAGTTAGGGGATATGGCTTGCTTGAGGCATAATTTTGTGGGTAATAAAATAATTAAATTATAATGAAATTAGAAGTAATACAGATTTAAATGCTTAATTTATGCTGCACTAAAACGAAGTTAAACAGGAACCGGAAGTCAAAAATTAATTTGTTTATAATTTTAGTTAAAACCAAAATTTTAAAGTAATTAAAAATGGAAAATGCAAAGCCTAATTCAAATATTTGCTTTAAAAAATTAAATCTCCAAGTCCATTCACTTTTCGTTCCAATAAATCTCAGTCAGAACTGCAATAAGTTCCGGTACTATGCAAAAGCCCCGTCTAAGCTCCAGATTATCGCTATATCATTAACAGACCCCTGTCCGCCTCTGATATATCTGTAGAATCTGTAAAAGTGATTATCCAAACCACGGCCAATACACAGATCTTGAGCTGAAATCTCACGCAAAGCCGCTGTCTAACTGGATCAACGTAGATTTATTAAATTATTCCCACAGACATGTTATTAAGTTGCTTAATAATGGCTTGTGAGCTACCAACTAATGGCCGAGTGCCTGGTAAAGCGCCAGACCTGAAGATATTTTTCTGTATTAAAAACAAATTACGCCTTTAATGTGTTTATTAGTTAAGCGCATGGATTAGGCTCCGTTGGATTTGCATGCCTGCCTCCCATAAAAATCCGCTGAGTGAGCCTTCGCAGGGCGTGGTCATTGGTCTGGAGTGTAAATTTGAAATGTGCTCGGAGGTTTTGCATATAAATAAAGAAAGAGTGCTGCCTCACGTGAGTTAAATCATTTGCATGTCAAAGTCGCATCAGAATTAAATGCTAATCGCCGACTACCCATTATCAATTTCCATTCCATCAGCGGCGGCCGTCAATTTCCGTAGTTGGCATAATTTTATGTCTTACTCGAGAATATAAATACATATATGGACAGGTCCCAGATAGCCCATCTTGGGCGGTATAATTATGGGTTAGCCATGACCTGAGCTGGCTGCGAGCTCCTTTTCACAATTTGTCTATGCATAGACAATTTCTAAACAGAACTTTTTGTGTAAATTTAAATGGGTTGCATGACGGCTGCGATTTACTTGGAACCTCAGAAATGTGGGTAAAACATTGTTTATCTGCACAGTTTAAGGGGCCCTTTGGATTATAAATTGAATCTTGCATTTAAAACAAAATATTATCACTTTCTTGATATGATTTTAGACGTGGCGTGATTTTTTGCACTCTTCCTTATGATTGCAATTGCTTAAAAAATTAAAATTAATTCGTTTGGATTAACTAGACATGGTTTTTACAATTTATTTGCTTTGTATTTGCTTAATTTTTTCATTGCAAGTAATTAAAACCCATTATATGTAGAGTTGGGATTCCCATTTCAGTAGCTACAGCTTTCAACAATTTTCTTTTAAATTATTTACGGCTTAGAATGAGAATTGTTACTTAAAATAAGTATTTCAAATGAGAATTTGTGTGCCTCTGAGTTCCCTTAATTTTTTATGATGAATAATTATATCTAAAACTAACTACAGAAAAGAAGGAAACCAGTTTGAATGTATAAACATTAATATAAGAATTATTATATTTAGGCATGTAACCAATTTCGAAACATTGCTAACAAAAATAAGAGTCTTTATCTTTATACATATTCCTCTCTGTAATAACACCAGTCTTTAAAATGCACATTATCTTTTTATGGTTTTATTCATTGCTGTACGAATTCAATTAAATTTCCCGCTACAATTTTCGCTAAACTGCCTTAAAAATTCGCTACATACTTTTCAACTTAAAAAAAACACCAAATAAAACCCAAATTAAATCCAAGATTATAAATGGCATTTTATGATTGCAGCTAATAAATTAACTTAAGGCTGCAACAAAAGACTCAAGGAGCGAACGTACTCGAAGTAAAGCCATAAAAATGGGAAAATTATGCCGACAAAATAACTTGGAGATATTATTGTTATTTTTTAAAATTAATTTTTAATTTCTGGCCGCACAGTTGCACATTGCAACTTATGCTGAAGAGCAACAAATCGCTGGGCAGGCAAACAAACAAAACAAAACAAGACAAAAAATATAATAAAATAGAAACCGAAATAAAAGAAATATTAAATAAATTATAAGGCGAAATGAAAGATGTTGGCCTGGGTGCAGTTTTGCGTATCCGAGTATCTTTTGCATTGTTAACGTCTTTATTTCCCCGTTGTTGTTGCTGTTGCTGTTGGTTAAAGAACTATGGTTGTTGTTGTTGGAGGAAAGCGACAGCAGCGGAAATTAATGAGCTTAATTAACAACACGCAGGGCGGCACGGAGTCGAAATGATATCATTGCATGGTCGTTGGGCTGAAATTTTCGGTGCTGTGCATTTTTATTGCCACTTAGCTAAGGTTTTTATTAGTCCATTTTTGTTTATACTTTTTTTTTGTTTTTGCCAGTATTATTAGTTTTGGTTTTTACTGCCAATGCATGTCTATCGGCACAATTAAATTTGTTGCACTCGCTGCACAAAATGCATAAACAGTTGCGGTGCTGCCTCTTCTGTTCACAATTTGGCACGCAAATTGTTGTAGTATTTGCTTAAGGCCTTCAACGAGGCAGAAACCAAAAAATAAAATTAAATATACATTTGTTCCTAGTGCTAATTACAGCGAATTAAGAGAGATAAAAATCAGCGAGAAGAAATTGGGCAATAATATGAAAGGAAATTATGCGTAGAGAATATAAATGAAGTTAAAGTAGAAGGTAAAGTAAACATTTTAAATCGTTTGAACAAAGTCAATAATATTTATATTGCAGTCACAAAAATTACACTTAAACCTGAAAAATAAATAAATTTACTAACATAATTTATGCAATAGTTAAGAATTTATTTCAAAAGGAATATAAATTATGTTGAAAAAATGCAAGCGCGAAATATTTTTGTAATACGAAAATAATGAAAAAAATGTATTTAAAAATATTAAAAAAAAAACGAGTAGTACTAAAAATAATATTAATAATTTCTAGAAGCAATCCTTGAGTAAATAATCCAATAAGTGGTGTAATCCCAGGCAGAGTAATCCAAGTAATCCAATATTCAGATCCGTTCGCGAGAGTCGCCAGCTGGCGGTTGACTGCAGAGTCTCGGCGACTGACTGCCTTTTATACAAATTCGGCAGCGCTGGAAAGGTTTCCAATTTAAAGAAAAAACTGGGGGAAATTTGAATATGCGCACTGAAATGTGCGCGACGCTAATAAAAAACGGAAAATGAACGCCTCGTTGGAACGGTGAATGCTGGTTTTTTCTTTTAGGGTGGCAGTGGAATGGTTAACCAACCCTTTGATAAAAAAGTGAGAGCGATTTACCCCTTTTTGTGGCCCTATCCGCACATTTTTAGACCACCCTCAGTGTGACCCTGTATACAAAAATACTTTAACCCCTTCGTTTCCAGCGATAAGCATTTGTCTTTTAACCCCTTTTATGGCAGTTCCATGGCCAGCACTTACGACTTTTAGCACAATGAAAAATACCACACTTTTCCATTCTAAAATAACATTTTTAAAATCACGAAAACGTATTTTTTTGTGTTTTATGTTTCGAGGAATTTTTTCTGGTTTTTACCTGCATCATTATCACATTTGCCAAATATGCATCCGTGCGCATGTCCAATTTCGACAATCTCCAGTGCTGTCAATCAAAATGCAAATAGTTGTACCTCATTAAAAGCCAACTGCGGAGAGGAGAAAAAATGCCACAAGGTATAATTTACATTTTCCAAACAGACAAAACAAAACTTTTGAGGAGAGGCGCGCGCGCTTGCGCAGTGCCAACAATTAATCGGTCCGCGGGCAGAGTCGAGGAAAGGCAATGCGACGGGGTCGGCCGACTGAGAAATCCGGTGACAAAAAGCGTTAAGGCAACTCAAAGTGGGTAGGGAGGGGAACTAGGGATGGGATTCTGAAAAAGAATTGAAAAATCGGTAAATTACAAAAATTTAAATGGTCTTTTATATTGTGTTCAAGTTAGGGAAAGAAAATTTCGGATTAATCGAAGGGATTCATTTGTTAAACCTATCGTAACTTATCGATTACTGTCGCAAATATTGATAAAATTAATATTAATCGATCTGTTAAGGGGAACGACAACTACAAAACCTACTCAATATTTTTGTATATGAATGAAAATAAATTTAAATGAAGGAGCTGTCCATATGTTTCGTAATCACCTAAGAGGGGGTCAGCGAAATGATTATCAAAAACGTGATTATTTAATATATTAACAGAAATAAAACAATGCTGACTAATGACCATTGCATGCGATTAATTTACAGTGTTATGTATGATAAATGAACACTAATTTAATTAGAGGAAATCACATCTCTTTATAAATATTGAATGGCACACAAAGCTATGCAGTTAATATCCATTTGGGTTTGGCAGAATAACAATGACCGAGCTAATAATTTTTTTTTTCTTATTCTGGACCGCCGAAGCCTTAGTAAGAAATTTACATACACATTTTGAAAAATCATTTTAAGGTTAATCTAATTTAATTACAGATAAACCTCCCGAAATCATACGAGGCTAGATTTGAGTCCTGGAAGTCAAACGGGTCTGCTCCTTTCTTTCGCGTTCGTATTTTGGGGCGAGATCACAGGGTTAATGGATCCATCATCTTTGGTAAGGATATGGGCAATGACTTTTCCGTCGTTGTCCTAACCTACAACGATCCCAACGGCAGTGGTGACTTCAAAGAGACGCCTCTTGGAGCACCGACGACACCTTTATGCAAGTTTATTGAATTATATTGAAAGTACTTAGAGCCGAGTGTGGTGTATGGAAGAAATACGAATTGTCCTTTTGTCAATCACACCTGTCCCATACCGAAGGGTGAATATTATATGAAGGATGTGACTATTAAGCCAGACGGTTGGCCTCTCATAGTGCCGCGCGGTTTTTTAAAGGGAGTTGCTATTATTAGTAAGGATAACCAAATTGTGGGGACCCAAGAATTGGTTATTAGAATTAAAGATCGCACATTCTAACATTAAACAATAAAAGAAAATTAAAATAAATGTCTGCTTAAAACGGGCATTTTAGTTATTATTAAATATTGAGGGTTTGGTTTTTTAATATTATAGAACTATAAATTTCTTAGGCACAATATTGTTGTTTGGAATTTGTTAAGCTTAGATTTTAAATGATTTTAATAATTAAGTAATATCCAAGTAATTCCTTTTGTTGTATTTTTATTCGGAAAACCGACTAAAAATAAAATGTATAAAATATATAAGCATGAATTATAAAGATCATGAACCAAAATTTATTTAGTGTAGATTTTGTTATGAACATTGTTTTACAGTGTAAAAGACTTGACATGCGATAAATTTTTATTGTTAATAAAAAACTAACACATATTTAATTAGATTAAATCAAGAAGCATTACAGATCGCACTCGGGCTTAAGTGTATATTTAATTATTGTTAAAAGCCTAGCTTAATTTTCTCTAATATTATATATTATACTTTTATTATCATTCTTATTTTTATTTCTCACGTGGCCATCTCGAAAAGTTTGGATTGAAAAGCTTGCATCTGTTGCTCGAGACTTCAGCTGCTGGCGACGTGTCGTTTGTCGTTTTCAACGGTTTTTACACGATTTGGTCAAAAACGTCCAACTGACTGACAGCTGCCAGCCATTCAGTCAGCTTCTGGCCCCAGGCCGAGGACGCAACAACAACTGCAACAGCAACACTCAGTTTGCAACAACAATTTAACTGCAATGTCGCCTTGCCGCCAACTTTTGTCTCTTTCTCGGTGCGTCAGATTTGAGTTCGATCTTTGCAGCTGTTGAAAAACAATTTTTCGTTTGAATAATTTACCAAGTTTTTTTTCTGTTGTTGTTTCATTCGGCTTTGACTTCTGCTTATTAACGTAACAATAATTGCAATTGCAAATCGAAAATTTGCATAATTATTTAGAAATCACGAGGCTAGTTAGTCAGTTAATCGGTCGCTGATTGGACTCCATTACCATGAACTAAGTTAAATGGAATGCTGGCGAAAAATCGAGAGCATTGAGCAATCGATCGATTAATGGATTTTGTGAACTTTTACATAAGGTGCGGAGTATTTCCGCTCTATTCATTATTCACAAATGAAACATTTTCAAGCGGAGAGGTCGCTAAGAGGGGTAGAATTTAGTGAAGATCGCCACGACCACAGAATACCGGGTGCTTTATTTGTTACAATAGTATTGCATACATTTTGGAGGCATATCACTTTTGAGGTACGTTATTTTTAAGCAGTTTCTTTTTTTCTAATTTTTTTTTTTGTTTTGATTGTAAATAATTTAAATTTTAATGGCAATTCAGAAAATATACGGCTTTTGGCTATCACTTTAGTATTAGCTATAAGAGGCTGCCAAGAAAACATCAAATTCGCGCATTTTGGGGCGAAGATAAATATGTATTCCTATTTCCTAAATGGATATTTTTATTAAAATAATTTTTTGTATATCCAAAAATGCATTATTATTCTATCTGTCAAATGCATTACCTCCAAAACTATATACTTCTTTCCACTACAAGTTACCTCGCATAAATAGACGACAAAATTATTCATTGTTGAAATGATTTTCACAATGCCTTGATTTCCATTTCCAACGAATGTAAATTTTCCGTCTCCAATCTCTGCGCCTTTTAATTCAGCGTGAGTCAGGGCTTCAATCAATTTAAATATTGCCTCAGACGCTCCGGCAAAATAATGTTGGCAGCATCTGACGGCTACTGTTCGGCTTTCAATGACGACGACGACGGCGGCGGCGGCGGTGACGGTGATGATGATGTGTTGAGGTGTCGGCGCTTTTCAAGATCGCCGCCACGCCCCCGGCCGAGTGCATCTGAAGTGGGTCGGTGGCGGAGTATTCCATTCCAGATTTTGCGCTTATTAAAGATTTTTAAATACTGTAATTTGACCAAGAGAAGAAGATGGACTTGAACTTGCCGCTGGTAGAGTGCCAATTTATCAGAGATTCGTCATGGTCCTTGAGTAATATCAGGAGTAGGTCCAGGAGTGGCTATTGGAGTAGCTAATTTAGTTTTAATTTATGAAAAATCATCGAACTAATTGTCCTTGACTAAAATCCTTTTAATAAGCATGCTGCTAACAATTATTGAAGCGATTGATAATTGTTTAGAGTACATTTACGGTCAGGTTTCCTTTTTAAATTTATGCAAACATTTTGCTGCCCTCAATTGACTCCGCTTCGAATCGCACAAAACTTACATATTTGCTCTGCTTGTCATTGAACTGATTGTTGTGCCTTATAAATGTGAATGTTGTTTTCTGAAGTGTTGAGGTGTGTATTAGCTAAGAGAGTGATCGAAATAAATAGTTATAAAATCATTAGATGGAAATATATTGAACTATTCTTAAAATATATCTTAAATAAGAAACCTTGAAGTGTTTTATATATGTTTTTTAGAAACTAGAAACCCCTAGACATACTGATCTATAATATTTTAAATTTTAATTCGATTTAAATAGTTAACAAAACTGTATTTTTATTAATTTTTTCAGGAATTCATATTGTAAATTGGACAAATATTATGCTTAAATTCACAATTAATTTTTTATGGATCTTTTATAAGTTTGAGATACATTTTCCTCCTTTAGAGTATTCAAACTTCACCATTTGGTATCCGAATTTTCCCATTTTTTCGTTTGCCAAACCGAGCATTACAATCAAATGCACTTGAGAATTAACATTCGGAATGCCTTTAACAACTGATCGAGCTCTGGCATTTAATTGAAAGTCAACATACTTATGCAAATCCCAACGGCTGACCACCTAACGAGCCACCTCGGACCGAATGGACTTGAATCGGCCGAAAATTTGCATAGAATGAGGCTCACGGAGGAGTTTTTGGTCGACTGATTTGCATGCTCGTATAGCTCGTCAGCCGGGGGGAAAATATATCTACCGGATACACGGATTCCTGGCGACGAGGACAAGCGATAAATTATGACAAAGCCAGCATTAAAATAATTTACAAATTAAACAGCAGAAATTACATTAAAATGAGGGAAAATGTGGCAGCCGACAAGGCACAGAGAGAGAGACGACGACAAAAAGCGGAGATTCCTTTCCGAGAAAGCCAGTTGGATGCCGCTGACCAAGCTGCAGAAGAAGCAGCCGAAGAGAAGACTTTGAGGCCAGAGTCTTCCGCAGCTTCTGCCGATGCTGACTGATGTTAATAAGGCGTCTCATAAATTATCAAGGCGAAACGTGCTGAGAGAGACGAGAAGAGTGGCTGCCAATGCCAGTCCATCAGGCCGAGGCTTTAGAGATGGGGCAGGTTGCTTGCGATTTTCTGTGGCATTAATGGCACGATCTTGTGTTAACTTTTTAAAGGTTTTTACCAGTTAAAAAATTGATTTAGTATTTTAAAATATACTCAACTATTAGAGGGATTTATATATATAATGAAAATATTAAAATTTCAACAATTAATAAATATTTTTTATCATTACCAATTTAACATAGTCTAAACAAAGTATTTTCTATTAAAAATAAATATTTCTTTGTTAACTTTTCAAACAATCAAGTCTCTAATTTATCGGAATACCGATAGTTCTCACGCTCCCATCCCTAATTTCCCTCCTTGTCGTAGTTTTGTTGCTGTCTTGACATATGCAATGGCGCGCACAAGACAAAAAAATTTACATTGCATTTATACGGATGCGAAATGCAAGACAAGCTCAAATGAGGGATGGGGATCGCAATGGGGATCGGGATCGGGAGCGGGATGGGAATGGGAATGGAGATCTGGATGGGGGATGGCTGCCACTATTAACGTGACAATTTGTGATTTGTGCTGGTTGCTGCTGTGACTCGTTGGTATTTAGAATTTCTTTCTCAGCCTCTCAGCATCTCAGCATCTCGGCATCCTGTTGCATCCGTAGAGGAAAACGTCGCCAACGTTCTTGGGCCTGTTTTGTTGCTCTGACGATGACTGCATTTAGATTACGGAATTATTTAAAATATTTTATTAAACATCAGCAGCTGAGAGATCTGTCCTCCACTTGCCTGCCAGCAGCACTAAATGCCAGCTGTGCGTTGGCCATCGTAGCGGGGTATTAATTATATAAATTATTCACAAGTTTTTCTCTTCCTAATGAATGTCCACATATCGCCAGTGGAAATCCTACAAAAATGGCGCAGCAGCGCCATCTGGCTTTCGGAACGGGTTCCACCTTCTCATCGCAGGGGTTGGTACTGAAAGAGTTCTAAAAAAGGCAATACTATCGTTGCTCTATGCAAAAATCAGAGACTGGAAGTGAGAGGACATCGAAAAGGGTTGAATTGCTGTTCATTTTTTACCACCGGAAGGGTGGATTCCGAAATATCTATATTTTTTACCAGCCCTATTCAGTTCCATTCCGACTTTGGAGAAGTAAAGATCAAAAACGAAAATTCAAACAAATAAAAAACGAAATTAAGAAGACTTTTCCCTTAAATTGTTAAAATGGTTCTGTCGTTCAACGTTATCGAAATTGTGTGGAAAAAATGGAATATAAACTATGTATTATTGGATTGGTAAAATAATCGGAAACAATGGAATAGAAACAATTGTAGCTGACACGGGATTAAAAGCAAATTTTAAAGGAAAAACTTCGCCGAACATATTCAAGTTTTAATACGTAATATTTATAGAAAGGAATTCCTTAGTTTAATGACGGTAAGTATGGAAAAAATGAAATGTTTTTTTTTAGATATTAAAACTAAAATCTTTTAGGTACTCTTCCCAGAATTAAATATGATTGAAACTCCAGGCAAAAATGAATCAACTCGAAGACAAAGGAGCAAAGGATGCCATGTGAGATATTCCCAAAAAAAATTATAACAAATCAAGGCCAAGAAAATTATAAGGAAATAAAAGTAATTTTCATTGTATTCTTAATTCCAAATCTGTAAAAAAAGGAAGTGAATAGGTTCTACGATTTATTTTTTTATTAGATTTTTTGCTAATTGTCCAAAGTCAAAAACTTGTACTAAGCTTCTTAGATTACTCCCTGATCACCCACACGCTTCAATGTTTAATCTGAAATGCCAAAGATAAACTACTTCATAAATGCTCTGCCACGTATCCATAACAAAATAAACAAATAGCAAAGCACGCTTGGTCCAATCAGGTATCAATATAAGCATTGTTTGAACACGAGCCCAATGGGATCAATTTAAATATATTTTTTCCTACTGCCCAACCCAAAAGTCTGGCCACGCTTTCCAATTCAGTCAAAACTTTGGTCGGTAATCCATAAGCCACAGACATGACTTTTTGTCGGATCATTTCCGTTTTAAAAGACAGAAACTTGACAAATTAGACAAATAGAAAACATGTCAAAGAACTGAGCGGATCGAGTCAGACTGTCCGCCCCAATTAAGCTGCTCAAATATTGTTTTTCCTGCGAGTCATGGCGAGTGCGTAAGACCGGTGGTAGGAGAGGCTAAATCGAAATGGGGAAAGGGCCAACACGCTGGCCTGCTAATTAGAATAAAGCCGTGAGGCGTAAAAATGTTTATTCATGATTTAGAGGAGGGAAGGGGTCTATGATGGTCGAAGAAAGCTGATAAAAGGTTTTCCTTAAGAAGGTGAAAAATTAGAACAACGCAGATTGTTCTATAAATTTTTATTTATTTTTTTTTATTGAAAAATTAAACTAAAAATCAGAAAGAATATTATGCGTAAAACTTATGTTAATATTTATCACTCCGAATTTCCCCCTCCTTGTTTCAACTCTGGTAACTCTTATTAAAAATCAATTAATCGAATTTAAATTCATTTAACTTCACAGCTCCCTGATATCGATCAATGAAGGCTGAAAAACCTGTCTCGGGAAAAAAGGCGCCCAGTCATGCTTCCGCCTTCAGAGAGAAAGAGGCTTCCTCCGCTTCGTTCACATCCACGTCCTCAGGCACAGCCACAGCCACATCCCAATAGAATTCAGACACCTTTAGGCCCATGTCGCAGCGCTGGCGGGGCCGGGGCCGGCATTTGTTCGTAATCAAAATCCTTTTATAGCATTTACATAGCAGCACATACAAATCAAGTAATGCCTGCTATTGGCCAGGTTTTTTTCTCTTTCTTATTTCTGGCCAACTGGCCACTTGTTGTGCAGTTAGAGTTAGTCATTGAGACTTGGGCTGGCTGGCTGGCTGGCGACTGACAACCGATCCGATCCGAGCCTGGCTAGATCGTGGGAAAATGATCGATTTCATCAGGCCCGGAGAAGTGTCTCTCTCCCTCGACTACAGCCATGGAGTACATGACATCGAACATGCCAGCCCGGCCATTGAAACGTGTTCATAAAGCAATTTTCGACTTTTTCTACTCCTTTCAGCTCTGGGATCGGATCGGATCGATCGGGGCGATTTGCTAACGCCGTTTGAGAGCTTTATGAAATGCATCTGACAGATTGTTGCCAATTTGGTAGTGGTTGGCTCTTTGAATATTGATTTGATGACCGTGGAAAATGCGTCTTTTTTCCACTGGATTTTGATGGATAGCTTAGCCGCAGATAAACACTAATGGATAGTTAATGATTGATTAGGTAAAAGAGTTGTAAAAACGTTTTTATAGAAAGGATTAAACGGGGGAGGTGGCTAGCAAGTGTCCTTACTTATTGGTTTTTGCTTTAAAAAATATATAAAAAATAGTTTGAGGAGAGGTATTTGCAGAAATACATTTAGGTTGTAGAAATGTATAGATATAATTTATATTTTCTTTATAAAAATAAAGTTACAGAACATAATTTGAATGTAACGATTTTTTATGACTGAGTAACTAACCTTAAATTCTGTAGTAAACTTTGTAGCTAATGTAGAATTTTAAATAAGAATATTATAAACTTCTTTACCATAAGTTATGATTTCTATGTCATTCCCATGACAGAAATATAGATTCGTTTGTGAAATACAAAACTTGCTCCACCCAAAAATAATAATTTTCATAGCACAACCTTCTCGGCTCCTAAAAATCAAACCCAACTCGATTGGCAATGCTAATATCTTTTTCATGCATTATTTTTGCCACTTTTTAGTTGGCCCAAGCCATTTAAGGTATCTTTCAGAGCTCTCTCACCTTGTAATGGAATTTGTGTCTAATTGCCGCGTTAATTTATACAATTTTTAATTAATTCTCTTTATTAGATTAGGGAAAAAATCGTGAATGTTTATATTTAAGAAATATTTATATAAATATTTTCGATATGAAATTCAGGAAACTCACTCAGCCAAAAATGGATTAAATGGACGGAGGGGCCGGCAAAAAGTCGGAGCCGCCAAGAGGCGCAAAAACTCGACCAGGCCAACGATGGATGGAGAATTATTATGCAGCAGCAATTACTCGCCAATTGTCGTCGCAATGAGATAGAGAGCGAATGGCCAGCGGACTGGGAATGAAAATGGGAATGAGAACGGGAACAAAAGGAGAAAAAGCTGTTCGAAAAGGCGATAATCCAGTCGGGAACGAGCGCAAAAGAAGTCGATGAAGACGGCGTTCAAGCGAGGATCGCAATGATCAAAAGGAAAAAAAGTGCACAGGAAAAATGGGAAATAAAATAAAATCCATCAATGGCAGCTACAGATATAAGGCCAGGAAATTGTAAAAATCGATAAAGGTAACAGTTTATCTATATATTAATAGGCTAAGCCTTTTTTAGTAATCCCTTTTTCCCCTACTTCCCGTTAACCGATTTTGAAACGGAATATACCATTCGATTCGTATTAATTTGTAGATGTGCAGAATATGAAAAAAATTGAATTTGACAATGTTACCTGTTAAGTGCAGGTAAACGAGAAATACGTATATGAAGCATACGAAACGGAAACAACAACAATTTAACGAAGCAAGCATTGGAAATCTTTTCCGTTCTATTGCGATAAATCAAAAGTTGTTCAAATTTAAGCAGAAAAACTGGAGAAAATTGGTGAGTTTGGCAAAAGTGAATTGTGAATCCAAAGAACGTGGTTATTTTGAAAAGATAATTTCAGAATTGCGATTGTTCAAGTTATTCGTTATTCACATCGTAGAAGCGTCAGTCTAAAGGTTGTTTCGGTGAGTGTCTTTCATTCTATCACATCGATTAATTGTGGTTTTCAATTGAAGAATTTAGAATTTCGAACGCGTTATGCCTCGCCACCGAACATTAACAGGAGGGGGAGAGGAGAGCCGTTAGACAAAGCGTTGCTTCTCACCGCAATGTAATTAATCCAGATATTACTTATGATGATGATGAAGTTCCTTTCGATGAATTGAATGATAGTTACAAAGTTGCATTAAACGTTATTCCGCGTAATCAATACCGATTTCTTATTAGAAGGTTTTGATATTGCATTTTGATCAAATCGACTTCAAAATATTCGGAAGTTCCAAAATATCATTTTAATTCTTAATTGGATGTTACTGCACATAATCAGGGAATGTTTCAAATCTTCATTTTAATTCTTGATTGGATGTTACTGCACATAATCAGGGAATGTTTCAAATCTTCTTTCATTCAAAATAAAATGTTTCATTTGAAATAGAACATCGTTTGTTTGCATTATGAAAAGACGTCGACAGTTGGTAGAGTGGGGGATTTTCCCCCACTGGGCGATCCTAGTATATTAATATTAATTTAAAAAATCTTGTCTATCTTGCATAAGCCATTTATTTTAAATTCTAATTTGTTTCGATGAGTTCTTATATATATTTAATTTAAGAAAACCTTAAAACTTATCATAAAAATTCCTTCAGTACCAATTTTATCTCTGTGCACCTCTGGATGTTGGCCATCTCAACGGTTTTGGCCCCGGCTGGTTATGACCAAATGGAGAGGATCAGCAGTCGCCCCCTGTGATTATTTTTATTATAATTGCGCGTTTATTGGCGTGAGGAAATGTTGCCACTCGAATCCGTGGGGACACCACACTAAAATGCCGCCTCAACGACTGAGAGTGAGTACATCAAATTTCATAATCAAAAAGCTCAAAGCCACCATTTCGTACATTTCTCGGTCTTTCTCCATTGCAAGCCACCAACTGCTAACTGCTAACTGCTAATGACGACGACACCTTGGACAGCACACCTCCAGTTTGCGGCCTGTAGCTCCTCCAGATCTCTGGACACTGGACAATCCGAAAACATCCCACTAATTTTTCCATATATGTCCAAAGTGGTACACAAACGGCAAACGGCAAACGGCAAAGCGGCTTTGATTTGTGCGAGGCAAACTTGGCGCTTGTTGTACAGCATTTTTGCTTCTCTTAAATGCAGCATTTTCTTCTGGATTCGTTGGGGTTTAATTTATAGAGTTTACTATATGCCTTTGGGTAATGGAAAAGTCAAAGCCCAACGCCGACGAAACATGTAGAAAATGTATTAAATAATTTGGAAATATTTAAGATGATGTTTAAAGCTAATTGAGAAATAAATTATTTCGATATTCCTTAAAAATATTTTTCTCCTAAACAATTTAACTTCTTCAACAATAATTGTTCCCTAAACACAGCCAAAGGCCTCAGTCAATTATAAATGAAATTACAAACTTGATGTTATCCATATCAGATTTCCCATATTGTAATACTTAATGGCTTATTTCCCACTTGACGTGTATCTATAATCTCGACTGCAGCCTCACCTTCATTACCTCATTAACTCATCAATTATTTCAACCAATTGCAATGCAATTCAATTAGGAAGTGCATCTATAATAACCGACCCGAACTGTAAACTCCAATTAACCAACTCTATAAGTAGATTTCATATCAAACCATCGCCATTGGCGCCAAAAGTCCCAACCAAGCTGTTAAACTGTTGGAAATCTCTCTTTAATAACTAACCATTGAGATGAAAAGCAATTTGGAATACAAAAAAGTGTTTTATAGATGAAGATCTCAAGCAATTGTCAGTTTCTAACTGTAGAGTTTACAAAATAGAAAAGGAAACACCTGAGTCTATCTAATAATCATTTTTGGCTTAACTTTTAACCCTAACTAAGTTCTATAATTTTCCAGAAATCTAAGCCTTCAAGCCCTTTTTGTAAAGTTTTGATTGTTGACGAGAAAAGAACCATTAAAAGATTTAAAGTAATATTTTAATTGTGTTTTCCCGACAATATATATTTACGAACAAGCAAATAATTAGGATAATGGCAATTCGCAAAATATACAGCTTTTGGCTATCACTTTCTTATTGGCTTTAAGAGGCTGCCAAGAAAACATCAAATTCGACAATTTTTGGGGTACGAAAACATTTTTAAAAATATGATAACTTTTTTGGACAAACAAGAAAGGAATCTAACTTCAGTAAAAATTATAATACCCTTTGCAAGGGTACTAAAGGGCATCCTAAGAATGTGAGGATCTTTAAACATGTTAAAAATATTAAAGAAGAAAAAATTGATTCCCTAAGAAGTAAAATCTCTGCAAATATAATAAGTTATAAATAATTTTATATGTACATTTAATATAAGGGAAAAAGTCTTTCTATAAATTTATATAAATTTATTTATGCTCCAAAAAGCTTACAAAATTCCAAGTTTATGGCAACTCTTAAAATAAATATAAAATTGCAAGCACCCAGGCAAGATTTGCTTAAAAAACAATTAAACAAAAGAAAAGAGCGTTAATAAAAAATTAAAATAATCAAGGTAACATCACGCCAATGGCTCATTTGTAATGCTCCAGAAGAATTTCCAGCTTTGGGGAGAGCTGAAGTGGGGCCAGCTCCCTAATTACATGGCCTTTTGTTGTCTGCACTTTGCGTTCCCCATTTGCGGGTGTTGTAACGCGACAATTAGGACCATAAAACCTTCTGTTTCTTGGCCGGCCTTTGCATAATCGCACGATTTGTCAACGGCCCGCCAGCCATAGACAACCCTTTTCATATCGCATTTAATTGTTTTTCCCTGATTGTTCTCTCGCTCCGCACTCCAATTTAAATGCAAAGTTTGGGGTTAACCATTAGGGGTTTCGCTTTAAATGCGTTAAAGAGAAAAATGTGCGCGAGATGGCGTGCCGGCCTGCAAGTGTGAAGTGAAAAATGGCTTTGCTGGCAGCCTTCCTATATGGATGAGGTGCCATTAGAGAGGGAGCCAAAGGTAACAAAGATCTGTACTTGAGAAAAGTTACAGTATTAACTGAATAAACTAAGATTGTAAGCTTTAACTTGGCTGATAAGTTACCCTTGGTAAAACCAGTAGCACTTCCGAGAGTATATCTTAGGCTTATCCCCTTTTTAACCCACATCAAAGTCGCTTTATTGCCATTAGCTTTGGCATTACAATTATTTGTCTTACTTAATGGTTGTGTTTTACTAATCACTATCAGCTTAAACATGGCAAATGCATTTGGCAGACAGCTAAATAAAGAGTCCCATAAAATGTGAATGTAAGAGCGGCGAATGACCTGGCTAAGTATATAGAAAACTAATAAATACAAATTTATGTTATTCCATTTAAAAATTAGATACTACATTTTCTATGCAAGATAATGGTGAAATTTACATGATTTTTAGATTTATAATTAGTGGAAATTTGTGTCTTAAGGCGTTTACATTTTCTGTAACATTTTTTTAACGAATTGTTCTTACTGAAAAATATTTAAGGACAGTTCCCTTATAAAACCTTTAATTGTTAATCACTTGCATTATTTTATCTTCAATTATTATAAAATTAAACACAGCCAAAGCAAAACGAGAGAATCCCATTAAGCAACGAAATTATGGCAAATAAATATGGATGTAAAGCCGAAGAAAAAGGCCATAAGAAGTTGATTTGCAACCGCTTTCTATGACATTTAAATGGAATACATGAAATCGAGCAGTTTATGTTGAACAAAACTAACCATCGGGATTAGGCCATAAAGCATGCTAGAGTGCGCCGTATCTGCCAGATACGGATACGCTCGCACTCGCACTCGCACTCGCATCTAGACCTGCGTGTCAGCGACTGTGTCTTTCGGGGATCCGATGCCCGATCCAATCCGATCCGGAGAGGAGGCTTCATGGTGCAGTGGGTCCGAGCCAGAGCCAGAGTCAGAACCAGAACGGCCGCCTATGAAGAATTCTGCCATAAATCATGGTCATAAAACTTAGCTGTAATCCCGAAGCGGAGAAAAGGCAAAGAACCTAGAGATCTTTGCGGAAGCATTGCGGACTTTCAACTGAGCATAACTCTGATTGATAATGATGTGTCAATAATATGTGTTTGCAATTTTATGCTGGCTGAATAATGTGAATGTAACATTGTGATGAAATGCCGCACAGCCACAGAAAGCAGCATTTAAATGGTAATTTAAACATAGATTGGAGTTCCAGGAACCAAACCAACCATGATAAGACCAGGCCCAAGGACAGCCCATCATTTTGTAACAGAGAAAATATTTCCGCTAAGCATTCAGTGATTAAATGGAAATTAACATTTTTAAACATCAAGTTTAAGCAGTAATTAAAATTGACTGACAAAGTAATTGGAGAAATAGCTAAGTATTTTACATATTTAATAATAATAATTAAATAAAAATTAAACTGAGGTAAGGAATAAATATAACATTTATTTTATTTTAGTTAAATTTTAAAAGCTGTTATTTTCATATCACAGAAACCTCTACAAATTAATCTAGAGGCCTTGTGGCATCTTCGAACCGAATACTAAACAGTGAATACTAGTAAGAGACAAAGAATAATTTTTTTTACAAATTTTCTATATAAACTGTTAAATTTTTTTTAAAGGGTATCTGAACACTCGTAACCCGCCTGCCAGTGACCATTGACCAGCGGCAACATTTGAATGACCAAAAGCGCGCAATGCCTGGAATTTGCATTCAAATTGAGTCCCGATGGTCCGAGAACGATGATCCGGGTATCGGGGTGGCCGGCGCCTTCAACAAAGTGGAAATGCCGCCGAAATGCAAACGACAGGCTAATAAGCTGAAGTGGACAGTTTGGAATGCCCGGCCGGACTCCATATGGTAAACAATTGGCCTCAGCCCCAGTTGTGGCCTCCGAGTATTATCCGCATTATGCACCCAGGTCGCCGAGCGGAGATCGCGGAGATCGTTGAATCTCCGGGACTGAATTGACAGCTTTCTTAAACGCCGGCAAATTGCAGCCCGCGGAGGTGAATCAACTTAATTGCTCGCGGAATTGTGTCAGCAGATTGTGCGTATGCGATATGCTTTGTAACCCAGAGGTGGATAAGTTCAAAGGGGCTTAGGTTATTTATTTAAATTTATTTTTAAATGTAATTTTGCTTAATAACTTAGATGTTTGTTTGGGAAAAAATGCATCGATGGATAGTGAATTATAAAGAATTCACGAATGTAAAGTAAAATATATAAAAAAGAAATTGAATACTTTTTGTAATTATTATGGCATTTGTGTAAAGTAATATTGTTGCCTTGTTTTGTTTTTTTTTTTAGAATAGGGTGAACAAATCTTCTAAATATTTCTAGTATATTAATATTTTTTCCAAGTGTCTGGCAAATCCCCCTCTAAGTCTGCCACTGCTAAATGGTTTCTGCCATACAGAAGCCAAAAACAATACCCTTCGTTGAAATCTCCGCGGGGCGAATTCAAGCTGAATACTTTTTTCTTTTCAATGGGTTAATGCCTGACAGCAGCGGACTTAATATGCTTTTGTAAATTAATTGTTGATCAATGTATTTGATTGAATTTATTTGAAGATTATAGAAAATTAAGTATACGCCATGTAAACTCATTTCAGCAAACAAACAACAAGACAATGGTTAGATTTTGTGGCCTTAATTCGTAATTCAATATTGATAAATATAATATGATAATTTTATAGGAAAATAATTAAATGAATTTATTGATTAATAATTTTATGTATACAAGAATATATAAAAATATTGATTGACTGCCTTTTTGCCAAGTATGGGTGGGAAATTATTTATAAACTTGTAGTTAAAATGCTTACATAATTGATAATCAATTTTAAATGTGCTTTAAATTTTTTTTTGAATGAAATCCTTGTTGATTTTATCTTTTATTTTGTTGTTGTTATTTAAAAATAATATTTTTTTTAATTACAATTCTTGTGATTAAAATAATCATTTTTCCATGTTGGTTTTTTTCTATTATTAATGATAACCTTTTTATTATTTTCGTTTTTTAGTTCCTTTAAAAAAATGAAAACAATAAGTTTCTTGTAAATTTTTTAAGATAATAAATAATACTCTTTAGTAAACCACACATTTATATACTATTTTAGGGAGCCTAAGAGTGATCACTAATGCTAAGTATCTCCATTTAAATGCTCCTAAAATCAGTTTATATTCAGTTAGTAGCTAAAAAGCGCCTAAAAATAGCCCTGCCAATAAGAAGCCAATGGCGAAACCAGTTTGCTAAACACAAATCCAATTGGATAGAGCTCGCCGCTCCGAATAAATCCCACACAAGCCGCCTGCGACAGTTACCGCGGCGATATGCGATCTATTCCAATTGGATAGAGGAGCACGGCAATAGCAGTGGCTGGAGCGGCTCCACCTCCAATTGGATTAAGCAAACAAGCTACCCACACACACACACACGCGAAAAGCGATAATCATAAATTTAAATATAGCGAGGCATGGGGCGCATACGTGGGAGTGAGCGAGATGGAAAGGCAGGTGATTTGAATAACTCATAAGTGTGCGTGGGGAGACGGCTATCTCAGTCCCACTCGCGGGGACAGCTTTTTGTGGAACCTAAGAGAGCGATCGCAGCTTTTTGTACTGGTGTGAGTTTGAGTGGAACGAGAGAGAGCGAATGTCGCTCTCACAGATACTTCTCTCTGTCTTCAGTTGCAATGTTGCAAGCGAGCACAGGTGTGCATACCCTCAGGTGTGTGCGTGTGTGTGTGTGAATTGCATTTGTTGGCGTGCTCTGCCCCGTTTGTTTATTTGCCTTTTGTTTTTATGGATTTGGCGAAAAAAAAAGAAAACTTGTTGCAGCGCATCTTTAAGATACTTTTGGCGAGCTCGCCTCAGTTGAGTCCAGCGTTCAGGCGGTTGTAGCTCAAGTGCGCGCGTTTCCTCCGACTTTTTGCGACCTTGGCGCTGTTTCCTTCGCGATCTTATGCGAACATAAAATAAAACAATACGATCTGTAACGCTGTTGAAGCCCAAAAAAACCCAATAGGGTCCCCCTTATAAGAATAAAAAAAAAAAGCTAATAAAAATCCAGTTTTCTCGCGTCGCGATCTCTTTTTATCCAACTCTTTTGGTGGCCTAAATTTTGCGATTTTGGCGACGGCTTTTGTGCGAATCGAAACTGCGAAACTGCTGTGTATCAGACGCCTATATTCCCCTTAATAAAGGGGAAATATTACCAATAGTTACTGAAAATTAGTTAATAAATATTAAAACCTATATCGAAAGTCAGTTTTGATCAAGAATCCTGTGCTTATAAACAAAAGTGTATTTTAAACTAAGATCTTGTGACTTGTTCAGCTTTTAACTACTTTTTTATATAGTTTGAACATTTTATTCGGAAGATAAATACATTAAGGTAAATTATATGATTAATATTAAGTTTTTACTATTATAGCATAATTATAAATATTATTTATATTGAATCTTAAATGCTGATAAAATAGACATCAAAAGATTTGGGATTAAGACCAACTAATGGTAAGGGGAGAGCCTTTTAAAGGGAAACACTATTAATTAAGTTGATAATGAGTTGTTTTAAAAATGGCTATAATTCAAAAATTGCTAAATTTATTGCAATTCAAAAAACAAGTTACTCTTTTAATTCATTTTCCTTTTTGGGTTAATGGGAATGAATTATTTTTAGGCACTTATCCCTGATAAATGAAAACCAACAAAATTAGGCTAAAAAAAAAAAAAAAAAATATAAACTTAGAAGAAACAAACAAACATTTACTTAAATTAAATATATTTCACAAAGAATAAATAATGTTGGATCCCGATGGTTAATAAAAATAAATTTAATTACAAATAAAACCGAGACTTACTAGGAAAAAACTAATTTAAATTTTCGGAAAAGAGAAGTAGAATATAAATAAATATTAATAAATTACTAAATCACAATTTAAAGTTACAGCTGTCCCTGCTCCCTGAGTGATTGCATAATTGTATTTACAAAGAAAATGTCAAAAGTCAGCAGTTAGTAGTTCTCTTTAATTCCTTAGAACCCATGGCATTATTAATTTTTTAACCGAAATCAATTAGGGCAATTAATCAACTGTGTGCCGTTTGTCATCTTAGCTTATTGTGATAATACTTCAGCGGGGCCACCTGGACCCTAATCGTGAATCATGCAATTAATAAAAGCCGTGTTGAATTTCACAATCCTAATCTGTAATCTTGAACAGCGTTTGATAAATGAAACATTCTTGAATTTATGTTGCTCCGATTTCGTTTCAAGGAGGGGATTTCCCCACCACCCCCAGCAGTAAATTGTTTTTGTTTATAAAAAAATGAGGTGTTTCCTTTGCAATTATTTTAGGCAAGGTTGTGGCAAGTGTGGGGAAATCCATACCTTGTTTTGAGTAAGGCGCCCTTATTCCCGATGATAAACAGAACCTGCATCAAAGTTTACCCTACAAAGTTTACTTTACTTCCAATACCAATATCTTTTGCAATATCGCCGGGTTGAACCGTCGTCGTCGTCGAGCGATAAATAATATTGAAATTGAAATAAATACAATAAACAGCGTAGAGTGCAGGGAAAACCGATCGATTTACAGTTTAAGAATCGCCCTCACCCTCGCGATTTGTTTAATGTATATATCTATATCTGAGTTCGAGTTCGAGTATTTTGTTGCCTTATTGATAAGGCGATCGGCCGATATGTTTTATTAGCATAACACTTGTGTGGTGCGCCGCGGTTTTCAGTTCAAGTATCTGGTGACAAGTTGGAACTGCATTTCCCTTTTCTTTAAAGCCTTTAAAGTAGGGTAGCGCAGGGTATATTTGTTTTTTAGCAGTTAAAATCTATCACAAATTTTACCAACCTTTGCAGTGCTACCTTATAGACTCCTAACTTCATAAGGAATAATTTTTATTTTACCAAATTTAAATCGAAAATATATTACAGCCACCACAGAGATTTTAGTTACTCTCCTAAGTAAACCCTGTAGTCAATAGGTACTTTTATAGTCGCCTATATCTTGTCTTCTTGCTTGCTTTTCTTATTCAAATGCCGTTATCTCTGGGTGGCGTATATAGAAGACAGCTATACAGATACCATTACCATTTGCTGTAACGATCAAGTGATTGATTATTTTTACAGTACAATAATAAATATTTGTTCGAGCGTTCGCCGGCCGCGTTGCTGCTTAGCCTAATTAGATAAAAATGGTCTGGTTCTCTCGGCTCGGAGCGGCTTTATCTCGACTGCGTTTTCCCATTTACCATATTCGGTGCTCCTCGAACTGCCGCGAACTGATTAAGCCAAGACGAGTCGGGTCTTATTGGAGTATCTATGTAGACCCGTGTCGACAATTGCGTCGAAGCTGTTGTTTAAAAAGAAAAATGAGTTCAATTTGTTTGCCCCGGCCTGATAAGACACCGCACAGGTGAGTGAGTGAGGTGAGGTGAACTGGTGGTGGAGATAAAGTCACCAAAGCACCTGTCATGCCCCGCCACTTCAAGCGACTCAGTGTTCTTTTTCTTCGATTTCGATTCCGATTCCTATTCCGACTCCGTCACTTTGCATATCAGGGCTGCTGACGTGTTCGAGACAATGGCATTTGTCGAAGCCATGGAAAAACCAATCAATTTTGAATGGGTGTCAATGGATGGGTGGTTTGATTTAAGTCGAAAATTGGGTACTCTATATTTAATTAAATAAATTAAATTTATGGAAAGGAATTTATATTCCACATCGCTATAAAATTATTAAAAGCAATCTTTAACTTAAAACAATTTTTCTTTTTGGTAATATTTTGGCAAGTTTTTGTAGGAAAAAGTTCATCTTCATCTCTGAAATCTCAAGTTTGATCATTTTCCTATTGATTTATATTTGTATTTTCGCCATGAGCATTGATTTTCTGACAAAAATTAATTATTCTTTGATCCATTAATTTTTTTTTATTAGAAAAATATTTTTTATAAGGTGTTCTATCAAAGTGTCAAGACTTTAAGTCTGTAAAGATAATATATAATTAAGAGAATAAATTAAACCATCTTAACTGTATTCAATTCTCTATTATATTAATTGCTTCATTTTCTAAAAATATATGCCTTTGTCAAGTGCCATAAAATAAACAAATATCCTATTCCAAGAAAGTCTTATCAAGACAATAATTTTTCTATAACAATTAACATATGAATCAGTATCTCTTTAAAGTCAGCGATGGATAGATAAAAGTTATTGATTTCTTTGATGACGATAAGATATAATTTGAAAGTTCAAAGGGTATCCACTTCCCTTTGCAGCATTCGCTCTGCACAATCGGAAGCGCGATACGCACGATCCAATAAAATATAATTTGCGAAATTAACAAATAAGTTGAAGGCTCGCGATTAGAGTTTATTAAATTCACCTGATTTCATTTATGGTGCTCTCCACTTCAGAGTGCCAGTGCCCAGTGCCTGAGTTCTGGGAATTTGCGTAAACAATGGATTCGGGAAATATGGGCTGATGTTTGGTCCGATCAAAGTTCATGGGGGGCTTGGTTTGCCTTTAACACGTTTCACAGTTCGCAATCTTAGCAATCGGCTCGTACCTGTTTTTTGGGTTAGGTAAGGTCCGGTGCGATAGTACTTGCCTGTGCCTCAAGTACTGATTGGTTATTAAGGGTGAGAAAGAGTTGAGGGTGCTCAAGGTAAGGGGGATCGTCTTTTGGAAACTTTCGAGGGGTTTTTCCTTACATTTTATAACATCTACGAGATAATCCTCCTTGCTAGTAACCAGTATTACTCAGATGCACTGCCTGATATTGACCGGAAAATAATATATTCTTATCAAAACCCAAACAGGCAGCACGCCAAAGCCTCATATCAAAATTCCGCGAAGCAGTTCCCTGTTTATAGGGATCCGGAGTGAGACAAACTCGTGTACTTTCCCCTTATGGACCTTTTAACTTCCTCAATTCGAGTGTTTTTCTTATATAAATCGATCAGTTTAGTGGCACCTGGCCTCGTGATTGTCATTTATTAGATCGGCGTCTGTTCTTGAGAATCCGCCTGCCCGTAAAGGGAACCAATAACCATTCAAGAACAAAAAGCCAAATAGTAATAATAAATAAAATTTGTCACAAGCTGAAAAAGAAGCAGGAACAATGAATGGCATTCATTAGTCAATTACAGTAAGACCTGGCCAGTTAACAAACACAGACGGTTATCAAGACAGGGACAGAGACAGGGCCAGTGCTAAGGGTGATACCAAGAAATGGAAATGAGTCAACGCCTAATGGGGAAGTGATGATGTCTAGATAGAAAGACAAATAATTTGTTTAGAATTAGGAATTTGGAGCGAACGGCAGCAGCGACAGCTAATTAATACTGAGCTGCAATGGGGGTTAATTTGTCTTAGTTGGTAAGTCACAAATTGTTTCATTTAGTGTTTAACATTTTTTTCGGTTTTTTCTGGCTCTTTTCGTAAAGCCTTAGCTAAAAGCCAACTTGAGCCGCTGAAAATCTCCATTTGGCACTTTACGAATGGCGCCCCATTATTCATAAATATGGAAAAAATATAGACCCACGCGGTGGGTGACAGAAATCGATGGGAGACCTTTTCTATTTGGTTATGCATTAAATGTAATTAGTTCTAGAACTTCCGCTAAACTTCTATTAGCATTTTAAGCCACTCGCGGGTAAAAATATACTTATATTAATTGTCAATGTTTTGTAATAATAATATTTATTAAATATATCTACATGAAGTTATAATTATTTCAGCATAAATAAATCGATGGCCAACTGCTAGATTCCTTAATATTAAGTCATTATTATTTTATTGCTTTTAACAAGGACATCCTAGGGATTCCAATCAACAGCCTTGATATTTGTTTGGGCTTTATAAGCGTTAATAATTCTTATATCAAATTGAGCGTTTCTAAACAAAGTCGGCATAGAACTATATAAAGAATTATCAAGAATTACTTTAAAATAAAGAGATAGCAAATAAGAGCACCTATTTCATGTTGCGAAGAGTTAAGGATATGCTGCTTTGCGATTAGTTAAATCATAAAAATTAATTAAAATCGGTAATTAAAATAAACATAGAAAAAAAACATTGGAAGCCAGTCAAAATAAAATAATTTTTAATAATAAATAATAAGACCAACAATACAGTACAACGATATGCTGCTTTGTGATTAGATATATCATAGAAATTATTTAAAATAATCAAAAAAAAAAAAAACATTGGAAGCCAGTCAAAATAAATTAAACATTATTTTATAAGAGTGAGCGTCATTAAACGATTAGGCTGAGGAACCTGCAGAAATTGAGAATGTACTCATGTCAATTCTAGAAAATATAGAAATCATAAAATAAAATGAATATTAAAGGAAAAAACCAACATAGCAGGCCAGTCAAAATAAAATAATAAATAATAAATAATAAGACCACAAATTTTACGTTGCAAGGCGAAATCCTAAAGTGCATACAACGATATGCTGCTTTGTGATTAGTTTAATCATAAAAATTTATTAAAATCGGCAAAGTATTCAAAATAAACTTAAAAAAACATTGGAAGCCAGTCAAAATAAAAAATTAAGTATTATTTTATATGAGTGAGCGTCAATAAACGAATCGACGGGGACACCTAGAGATACTCTCCCTGTTCGCATAACCACATGTCAATTCTAGAAAATAATCAAATCATAAAAAAAAAAATTATTAAAAAAGGCAACAAACAAAAATTTGAAGCCACTCTAAAATAATATAAAATGTATCACCTTTTTACCAACTTTTGACAAATCATTATGAAAAAATAAAATATAGCTAGGTATACAAAATAAATAAACAAAAGACATTGAAACCACTCAAAATAAAACAAAATATTCAAATCAAGTTGCATTCCGAAACCAAATACCAACCAATAGCCAGATGAACCCCAAGTGCATATTTAGGAGGTTACAAATTAAATAAAACAAAAATATAATATAAAACAAATAAGTAAATAAATAAATACAGATCAAGACGTGGCAAGAGCACAGAAACGAATGGGCTCCCTGAAGCAAAAGGACTGCTATTTATACGAAAACTAGATGCTGAAAGGTGACAGCTAAGGCAAGGCATGCCGTATGACAGCAGTCTGTAGGGTTGTCGCCTTGAGTTTGGGAAAAATATCGATGTTACATCGATAGCATCACTGCATCTAGTGAATAACAATCGATGCGTTTTGCAAGTTAAAATTAAAAAATATCTTCTTTGTGTTAAAAATACTTGCCATAGTTCTCCTTTTCTCCGCTCTCTCCTACTGAAACCTCTAAGTCGTCTGGAGGAACAGTTTGTTCCCGTTTTGCCCACCAAAATAGGTTTCGTAATACGCTTATAGGGTTAAAATTGTGGTAAATAGTTAACAATGGGGAGGAGAGAAATCGGCCGCGTCACTTTCCACATTTCCGCTGCACTCGGATCTAGATCGGGATCGGGAATAATAATAATAGAACATGACTTGAACTCTCCGGGGACGAACGCACATTTAAATGGCATTAGCAATTATGCGTGTTTAGGCTCCATACGTGAATGGAAATTTGTTTCTGTCGGTGTTTATTGTCCGATTATTATTTTATTTTTATATGATTACCCCCGGCCCCATCGCCAGCGTTCAAAGCGGCTACTGTTCCCGTCCCGTCTATTCAACTCTGGCCAGCTTCTTCGTTTGTGGCTTAAATGGTCAAAAACATCAGGTAGATGACTTGTAATTACGACGCCGAGATCGAAGTCTGTGTAGCTGTAAGAGAGTCGCTGAAAGCGTCTAGCAGTTGGTAAATATCGATTATTGCACTGGGATTTATTTTTGGGTGAGTTGGGATTGGGCAAAGAGTTATTTAATTCAAAGAATTTGAATAAAAAGTTTTCCAAACATGAACTTATTCAATAAATTTCAATAAATGCTTTAAAAGCTAATTAATAAATTAGAGTTTTATAATAAAGCAATAAAAACAACAAATTTAATATACAACATTATCTATAATTATACATTGAAGTAATAAACCGCTCCTACACCACAATCAAAGTCCGAAAAACCTAAATAAATTTGTGTCACAGATAATATTCGGCATTGAGTAACAATATTCATATGCTTGTATATTTTGTGTTATTAATTTTAATCTTTATTGACAGGCAAACAATCTTTGAAAAAGATCTAAGACCAAATATTGATGAGATAATGATATTGATGTCGTATTGCTGATATAAGAAATATGTCTTCACTTTGTAGATTTTTTAAATGGTAAGAAGTTTAAGAAGAAGTTGAAGATGAATATTAGAAAAACTAGTATCAAGAAATACCCAAATTAATTAAAGATAAATATTGATAAAAAATATATATTTTTCAAAGTTTTGTTATATTTTAAATATCTTTTTACAGGCTTAGTTCATTAGTTAGTTCAAGAAATAAATAGGGAACTTATATTCTCGTAAAGTTATTTATTCATTTATTTCGATATATATAAATTATTTCACTAGTCATAACTTGACTATTTTCTTTCGGTGCAATTTTTGGTGGCCATTCCCCTCCTTCTAGTGATTATGAATATTCGGTTTGATTTGGCTGCTACCGTTTGTCAGGCTTTAGTTTTTTTTTTGTCAACTTTTAGGCCTCGGCCCATCTTCCACCTGCTCCCTCATCTCCAACTGGCCGATAAGCAAAACAAAGGTAACAATGAATTGGCAGTTTCGGATTTTAATTTCCAGCTCCGTCATGTTATTGCTCTTGTCGCCGAGTGAAATTTCAAGGCGACGAGAGAAGATTTAGGCAAAGTAACATAAACCGAAATTGAACTAATTAAAATGACAAAAAAAAAGAGAGAAAGAAAAGAGGAAAGAGGTGAGAAGCGGAGCGAAGAAGCTGCTTTCAAGCCCAGAGATAAAGCCAGTTCACATGTCTATCAAACTTTGCGTGCGGAGTGATGAGTTTGCATAAATGAATTTTCCCCGCTAAGCTGAAAATGCGATTTGAGCTTTTCTGTGAATTTCTAATTGTTGCGGCTTTTGGCGGCTCCGCCTAGAATTTTCTCCCGGCCAAGACGCGTTGGGTATTAGTTTAAAATAAAAATTATATTTATTACCATGACAATTGGTTGTGGGCTAGTTTATGGCTCCCAAGTGGAGCACCCCCGCGCACACCCCCATTTATGGCTAATTAATCTTCTTTGCCTAATTACAGCCCGGCCTTTCGTCCACTTGACCAACTTTGCGGCCAACGGCCAACGGCCATCGGCTATCGGCTATCGGCCATCGTAATCGTAATCAGAATCCGTGAGGTGTTCCTTTGGGGAACTGATTACCTATGTTGCTGCTGTTGGCGCTGTTAGCCGTAAACATTGATTATGCCATTGTTGCTAGCAAACTATTATCAGCAACGACAGCGGGTTGCTAGCAACAACGGCATGTTACTTGAATACAAAACGCCATTGCAACACGAACCGAGATAGCAGCAACACTTGCAGCAGCAGCAGCATCATCAGACACAGCAACAATCCCAGTCAGCTAACAATGTCAACGCCGACCACAACATCCAAGTATAAAATCAATGGCGAGGCCACCGATAACGTTGCAGCATCCACACTGATGTACCACCATCCGCTGCATCATCACCATCATCATCACCAGAGCAGCCTGCAGCAGCAACATATCCAACAGCACCAGCACCAGCAGCACCAGCAACAGCAGCAGCAACAGTTGCTCCTGCAGCAACAGTTGCTGCAGCAACATGTTGCCAGCAGCAGCTCGCCGCTGCAACACCTGAGCAATCTGTTTGGCCAGCATTTGCCTACGCACAGCCTGCAGCACTTGATAGCCGCCGAGTACTGGCAACAGCAGCAGCAGCAACAGCAACAACATGCAGCTGCAACAACAATTAAAAGCGAGCCAACAACTCAATCAGCGGCACCAGCAACATCGGTCTTCAGCTTTACGCCGCAGCAACACGTCAATTTTGCCGCCTCATTAGTCGCATTACAGCAAAGTGATGCCCTGCCCGAGGCAACAATGGCAACATCATCAGCAACATCAGCAATCGCAGCAGCCGCA
This sequence comes from Drosophila triauraria, assembly GCA_014170255.2. Classification (NCBI taxonomy): domain Eukaryota; kingdom Metazoa; phylum Arthropoda; class Insecta; order Diptera; family Drosophilidae; genus Drosophila; species Drosophila triauraria. Next base: position 5,726,467 of record CM024334.1, on the reverse strand, counting down.
GCAGCAACAACAGCAACAGCAGCAGCTACTTTGCAGGCGCCAACAGCAACGCAAGCCACGGCAACAATTGATCACCAAAACGACATCGATGATGACGATGGGGATGATAATGATGACGACGACAACGACAACGACAACAGCAACTTCAGCAACAACATGCAAAATGCAGGCGGTAAGTTTGATGTTTTATGATTATTTTGGCAGCTGCAGCAGCATGCAAGGGGAGCTTGAGAAATTAGAAAAATATTTAAGGAAAAGAACCCACTCTATACAAATTAAAAAAAAATGATTAGGTTTTACAGATGCCTTGTTCTTGAGAATATAATAATACTATTAAAGGAATATGACACGGTGTTTATAAATTTTCCCTTCAGTTAAACATTAAATTCTTAAAGCAAAACTTTTGTAAAACCCATAAAAAATTCACACTTGATTTGATTGTCAATATTTTTTTTTTTTTTTTACTCTCGAGTTTTATTAACAGTGATTTATTACTGTGTCGATACACACAGTGTAATATTGTTTACTGTTACTGTAATGTAGTAACTTTTACAATAGTGTAGTTTGGTGTTCGATGGATATTAAAGAGATTGTGTGGGAGTAGAAGAGTGTTTTGGGTTAAAAATTAGTGGAGTATTTTAGTTTATGTGGAGTTTAAAAAATTCTGTGTGGTAGGTCGATGGGATGTGTTCTTTTGAGTCTTCTGGCCAAGATATTCGGGTGGTTCGTAAGTTTCTTGAGGTAAGTTTCAGCTTGTGAGTTGATTACATCTCCAACTAGAGGGACATAAAGGTCCCTAGCCAGGTCAACATTTCGAATGTACCATTCGGCTCCAGAGAGTGTGCGTAGTGTCTTGCTTTGGAAGATTCTGATATGGTTAAGGTTGCTTTTGGCTGCAATTCCATATACTTGAATTCCATATCTCCATGTGGGGGCGAGTATGGTTTTGTAGATTTTGATTTTGTATGACAGGCTTAGGTGGTTATTAGGTTTTAAGAGCCAAGATAGCTTCTTGGCCTTGGCTTCTAGTGTGTTTTGACGAGTTTTATGTGCTTTGCTAGTGTTAGTCTAGTGTCGAGGTCACACCCAGGTACTTGTGATCCTTCTTCTGGTCCAGGAGCTCTCCGTGTAGGAATATTCCGGGCAGGTGTCCTTTCTAAGTGTGTGAGTTACAACATCGACATGCCCAGTTTTCAAATTTCTTCAGGTATGCCTGGAGCCTGTCAGTGGCAGTGTAAATACAAGAGGATCTGCACACTGCCGCTGTGTCGTCCGCAAAGGTAATAAAGTATGAAATAAAATATTTTAGGCCCTAATTTCATGGCAGAATTATTTTTTTGTAAGGCTAAAAATATTGTTTGGTATACTTTTAGATGCAATTTTAAATAATTTCAAACTCACAGCGATTTCTGTGGCAATCCTGATAGCGTTATAAATATACTTCTGAATTTTTTTTTAAGTTTTATTATATTATTTTTCATTTTAAAATATATAACTTGGGTTTCAAAAGAACCACAATATATTCACGTTGTTTTTGTTTCGGTTTTGAAGAGGTTCAAAAAATGTTCCTATAATTACTTATGATTGATTTTCAATAATCCAATTGCAGACTTCGGCTTATCGAAGTTAGCTCCTTGCTTGTTTTATTTTTATTTTAAAAGAGCAATAAACATATTGCATTCAATGTGACTTTTATACTTGTTCCCGATTCCTATTGATTTTTCTTGGGTTCTCAACCCACATCCTTTGATCTCCCCTCGCTGTTTTGATAATGCAAGCTCATTTCCATTTCCTGTCCCGATCACGCTTCGCTTTAAGTCTGCTTCGTTTTGATCCACCTCTCATCCGAGGCTCTTTCTCCGATTTGGCAACGTGTGTGTCTCTTGATTTATTATGCGGCCTTTATTTCATTCATAAAATGAAATGATTATGCTATATGCTATGTGCTGTGCGCCATGGCTGTGGCTGCTCACACATTCGTGTCATCAGAGCCCCGGCGTTCGGACTCATTTTCATATCATTAGCCCCATCAGCAGACACTTCCACTGAGCCACATCCACTTCCCCTGGCCTTTTAAACATCATCATCAGGCGCAACATTAACATCATCGCAGCGCCCTCTCATCAGCCAATCGTCGTCGCCGTCGTCGTCTTCTTGGCCAAAAGACGACTTCTGTTTCCCTTTTCGGTCTCTCACAAAATCGCCCGATGTCTGCACGCAATATTATTTCTGTGGGCCGGGAAACCGGAATGAATAATAATGTTCTATGGTCGAGTTTTGAATATCTGCGCTGCTCGCCTGATAAATGTCTGGGTCGCTGGAAATTTACATGGCCCAGGAAGTGAAATCGCATGTGGAGCAATTAAATTATTTACTTTTCTGGTCGGGTATTATGGAAATCAGTTTGAGGCCTTTAGGGTAATTCGTGTGAGGTAAGCTGGAACTCATTAGCAAATGAGTCTGGTAAAAAAATAAAAGCTATCTAATAAAACAAATTTTAAGTAATTACTTTATGGTTAAAATTATAAAAATAAATTTCTTATTCATATAAAAAAGTTTTATAATGGAAATGAGTTTAAGGAAATCTTAAGCGTAATCTTTTCTCTTCACCGTATTCTTTCCCGCCTTGCCCAGCATCTATTGAATATGAAAATCATTAATAACCAACCATAAAAGTGTTATAATCACGTCAGAGGTGTCAAAGGGGGGTTCCCCTGGCAACTTCTGGGCCAGCCCACCGCCTCGACATCTAACAAATTGCCAGCCTCTGTGAGCACGTGGATAATTGATGAGCGGGGCCACAGTCAAGCCTCGTGTCTGCGCCTGGTCACACCTCCTCCCCGTTTGGCATTTTAGCATAATTTCAAGTGCCCTCGAAGTGATCTCAAAGTGCTTTGTGTCTATCCCATAATTATGCCATTTGTACAACAGTTTTGAGCCTCTGCGGCACGGCAACTTCAAACTAATTTGAATATAATTTCATAGAAAATTAACCACTTCGTTCTCTCTTCCAGTTATTTATTGCTTAATCCTTGTGGTTTTTATGCAAATTCTTTTTTAATAACCCCGCCAGACGGCAATTCTTCGCCCAGCATCTTTTGTTCGTGGAGCCGAGCTCCACCTTGATTGCAGTCTGTCAGCTATTGTCTGAGATTCTCGCCTTTTTTTTCGGTCTCATTCATCGCTTTCCATGGCCTTTGATTATTATTGAAAATGATAAATGAAGATGGGTTCGTGGCCGGAGCGAGTGCAGTAGCAATTTGAACTCATCAAGCTGCAGCCGGTTGACTGATAGCTCTGATTGCTACCTGAAAAAGCTTACAAAGGAGTAGATATTGTGAGGCTAACAAAGATGAAGGTATTCAAAGTAACCTATTCGGAGTTCTGGCTCTCTAATTATAAATAGCAAATACATCTCATAGATGTATAACATATGAAAGATAGTTAAAGTAAAGATCTTATCTCTTATTTATTGATAAATTTCGAAGCCTTAAATATGAATAAATATATTAAACTTTATCAAATCAATTGAATTAATTATTTGCATTTAATTATCATAATTTAAATAAGCTGCGTAAGCAAGTAAGCCCCTCTAACTAGCTCTTTACTTAAACGTAAGTCCTGCTAAATTCTATTTTGAGCTGATTCAGATTGATATCACTTTTTGTCCATACATAAATGAATAAATTTAGACTCGTTTTTATCAGTTATAAACATTATAACCGATCACCCGCTGAACTTAACTGATGATTTATTAATTGTATTAAAATAGACTCAACGAGCGCTTTGCAGAATCATCAATCAAATATAATTTATGACAGATTCCGCATACAAAAAGCCTTTCATGAGTCAAGTAGACAATTTCGATAAGCTGGCCGGGCATTAAAGTTCAATTCGTTATCCCATTAGGCCATTAGGCTGCAAAACTATTACCAACTAAATGCCCAGTTAGGCATTTGGAGTTGCAAATTGCTGGGAGAGATACGTTCTACAGATCGTTCTTAGCTACGCTGGAAAAATCGAGTAGGAAGTAATAGTAATCATAAATAAAGATTTCAAATTAGACTTGGAATAAATTATTTTAATTCTTTAGAGTTAAGCTAAGTATTTATTTCATTAATTTCTTATAGTCCTCAGGATTTATTTTCTATCTATATTTAAACCTTAAAAATTCTATTCTTCCTGTGCTCTTAACCAAATCCCTAGCTCAGGCGATCATCAGCCATTTGGCCAAGTACAGCAGCCATTAAGCCCTGGCTCCGATCCGAGCTTCTCTAACTACTTAACTTGGCTCCGGGAATGGGGGAATGAAACCGAAACCAAAACCAAAACCGAGACCGAGACCGAGACCGCGACTGAGAGAGCTGACAACTGTCAGAATTTAATGGCGGCTTCAATTTTTATAACCAAAGCACGACTACCGTCGGAAGCGGGGAGAGCAGAACACATCCATCCATCCACCATCAAGTGGCTGTGGCCACTACAAGTTCGAGTTCGAGCTGGGGCTTGGGTTTGGGTTTGGGCCAAGTTAAAACAGATTACGCCAGCCAATCTGACGAGGCCGCTGCGAGTAAGAAATGCAAACGAGTCCGAGTCCAAGCTGGGGCTTCGGCCCAAATGCAGATTTCAGAGGCACGATATCGGCTGGCAGGGAGGCAGGGAGCATCTTGGTGAGTTGTATGTGTGCAGCATGCAACATGAGTTCCCACAGTCGCCTCGGCGGTTGCTCTTTGGCAACGCCTTCCAAAACTGATGACGTTGTAAGGCAGCCGCTGGAGCTGGAGCCGCCGCAGCCTCCTCCGGTTCAAGCCCCTTAAGCCCGAAAGACCCCCTGAACTCCTACTCCCTGGGCTGATGACTCGGAGACCTCGACATGCATATGAGCTTGATGGGGTCAGGGATGGCAGCGTGAGTCACGAGTTAGGGGAAAGTATTCCGTACAAAAGAGCCTGAAATAAAAACTAAAATAAGAATCCTTAAATGATCAAAGATGTTCTAACCGCTGAAGGTAACTAATAGATGCTGAATTAAATCTATATCAATTTATATTAGATACAGGAACTTCTAAGCATCCTTCCGCATATGCATTATGTCCATAACAATTTCCTTAATGCGTTTAATTTGACTTTTGCACCTGCTTAAATTCGAACAGTTTCCAATAGGCTTCAGTCACGCTCACATCACGAGGCTGAAGGCTGAAGGCTTTTGTGGACCACAACCATAACCATCACCATCATCATCCACGCTCGTCTTCGTCGTCGTCGTCGCTTATCTGGCAAAATTTGATCAACGTTTTCGCAATTCGGGAGCTCCGCCCCGAAGGTATTTCCATAAATATTCCTTGGCCCCAGCCACGGTGTTTTGCCTGGGCTTTTGCTTCATTTTGGACTGTGCGGGGTTTTGGCTTTTTACTTTTATTAGCTGCCCAGTTATTTGTTGCTGTTTGGGCTGTTGTTGCTGCTGCTGCTGCTACAAATAAATTAAAATTATGCATGCTTAGGCATAGGGCCATGGGAATTTGTTTTGTGGGAAAGCCTCTTTTGTCTTTGGCTTAACATCGATTTTTCTGCTCGTCTCTGCATCGTTTTGGCTCTTTTTTCCTCTTTTTTGGGCTGAACTTAAACAAATATGTTTCGATGATGGGTGCAGATAATAATATTTTCTGCACCGATATTTATGTGTGTGGGAGCCGAACATTTTTTGGGCAGGAACTTGTTATGTCAATGGGAGCGTAATAAAATTTACAATTATGGTAACGTAAGACGTACTTGTTAGGTCATATTTTTGTTCCCTTTATTACTAAAACAGATCCAGGTACATTTTTAACAAGCAAAAAGTAAGATGTAAGCTTCGTTCCTAGCTTCCTTTTATTAATTCCTATATTTTCCTCTCTTAAAAATGCCTTGGAAAAGGCTCTAGGCCCGGCACGAGTTATCCTCTTTGCATGCCATTTAACAATTTTTAATAAAATTGCATTAAAAACTGCATTCAATTCCATTGAAAGCGTTGCCCCATTCAGGCACGTTCGAGCAGTTAAACTCGGTTTGATTGCCAATGGCCAATGGGCAGCCGCCGGAGGAAGAAAAAACATAACCGAAGCGAAGTGAAACTCCTCAATATGTTTACCATAAAAAATGGTAAATTTGCGCTACGTTCTGTTTGAATTGAGCAATGCAGACTGGGGGAGCCGAGCCTGCATCCTGGCGCCTTCTTTAGAACGCGAGCCGCAAGATTTCCGATGAACTGAGCGCGTCGTAACTCATACGCCTCGTGGGCCTCGCAGCCTGCGATTTAATTTGCACCGCCAGAGACTTCACCTCCAATTAGCCATAATAAAGTTGAGACGTGATATTTTATTTTTGTTATTTTTCTCAGCTTTCGTTTCGTTTGGTTTCTTATTTTTTTTTTTTTTGGGTCTGTGTGGAAATTTGCCTACGTTTTGACGGAGAGAGAAGGAGGGACTGTTTCTCATAAAAATCCGTCGACGACTCTTTCCGCAGAAAACCCAGAAAAAGGCAGCTGGTCAAATTATATGCATAAATAATAATTTCAAAGAGCCAGACGCAGAGACAAAGGAATAAGAACTATAAATTTGTTTCATTTTCGAGAGAGGAACGTGAGGAGTTATTTTTGTTTTTGTTTTGGAAACACCATTCAAAGGATTCGAGGGAGGACGAGACCCCTTGCTCACTCAATGTTCGAACTGCGAAACCCTATCATTAGCATTTCCGCTTTTTATTATTGCTCAGCATACGAGCATAAGCCATGGGGCCATGTGAGAGTACCAGATGATCATACTTAATCATAATTTAAAGTCTCCGGGTCTCCGAGGAGCTGCGGATTCAAATTGCTCGGGAATCGAGAACGGAGAATCTCGCCTGGCTTGTCATATGAAAATTGCAGACCCATTAAAGGGAGTCGCGGTTGCCGTGGGTCAGCGGATATGTTGCTCTTTGAAAATTTGCTCAAATTATCCCCGAGCTGAGAGAGTTTTGGGTCAGGTTATTGCTGCGGCCACAGTGGTTGGGGTTGGTCGGTAATTGAGGCTATTTACATTTGCCTTACAAAGTGCTGTAAGGTTTATAAAATAAGATTAAAATTGCATATTATATATGGCGCATAAAAAATGAGTACAAAGTCATAATTTTAGATTAAAGAAATAATTACAGGACGCTCGATGGGGTAAATGAAACAAAGCCGAGGTCCTTAATATATTTAAAGATATATGAAAGGTCGACAATTCTTTAGACTTTGTCTTAAATATATATTTTAAAATAAAAATTCACTTAAGTATTAAAATAAAATAAATAGAACCGTGTACGTTTTTCTCTGATTTAAATTGCACTTAAAATAATTATTTTTCTTGAAAATTTTAGAAACCCTTATAAAACCCTTTTAAAACCCGCGAACCACTGTCCCTTCCTGGGCTAAAAATTAATTGACTTTGGCCCAAAGATCCCGAACAACATTTCGTAGGCAAATTAGCTTTGTGGCCCGGACGCAGACGGCGGTATATTGGAGTTTCCTGGGAACACAATTAACCAAGTTCCTTTCGGCCAAGGGGCGTTAGACGGCAACCTCTTTTACAGTTAGCTGGCAAATTGAGTTTCGACCGGGAACCCAAAAAGCACAGGACCTGGACCTACCTGGGGACTCTACACAAAACAATTTGCCAGCCATAGGGGAAGATTAATGGTCGCCACAAGGAGCTCTGAGCTCTGGGTCTTCGGTAGCGATTGCTTAGACAGTTCCCGGTATTAATTTTGAATTCATAATTCGCTAAATTTCATTCAGGGAGCCCCAGCAGCCAACACTCCTGCGGCGGCAAAGTCTTTTCAAATCGCTCCCGCTTCCTGACAGCATTTAGTTTTGCATTTTTATGCCGACTGACCTTCAGAGTCTTTAGCAGGCGCCGAAGAGGTGTCTTCAGTCGTCGGCCTTCGGTCTGGGGTCTGCACTATCCACTCTCCACATGACGCCGACTTTTATGAGCCTCAGTTTAACGCCAGTCCCGCGTCCTGGTGCAAATGCTGTGCTCATCTGACGCTCTCTGGCGGTTATAAAATTGTGCCAACATTTTTATTGCTTTTCAACACATTTCCAAGTTGACGTTCGGTCACTCGGCGGTGTTTTTGTTGGCCTTTTCGGTTTGCAAAGTGTTTTGACCACACTTTGTATGGCAAGGGAGCGCCAGTAGATTGAGTTCTGAGCTGAGACAGCTGTCTTTAAAATTGCATTATTTTTCAAGAAAATTGTTAAGTTCTGTAAATTAGTTAGCTTGAATCATCGATTCCAGAAACCTTATCAAAACATGGAGTAAGCATTATAAATATTATCACCAGGTCCTCTAACAGTTCCCAGAACCCTAAAACCCTAATCAATGTTCTAGAATCTTTCTCAAGAAATTTGACAAAAGTTGACCATTGACTGGCCAATATTTTGGTGATTGCTATTATCATAATTCCTATTATCATATTTTCGATTTTCCATGGCCCAAAATGAAACTGGAAAAAGTTTGAAATTAACTGTTAAAGTCAAACCATTCAACACATACAAATTGCCATCATAATTGAAGCTGCAAAGATCAAGATCAACAATGTATTTTCCAGCAAGGTGCATATTATTAAGCCGAAAGGATTTATGACACTTGAATGCGGGCAGCAACAACCACAGCAGTTACAGGGAACAACAAAGGAAATTGCACAGCAAAAAATATACAATTTAATAAAGAAAATAACATATATTAAAAAAAAAAATGTATATAATGAAGAAAATTTAAAATTGCAACTCTCTTAAAAATAATTAAAACGATTTCTGCAAGGCAATGAAGCTTAAGTCCAGAAACTATTCACCTTTGACATCCGTTTAATCAGCTTCTATCTATCTAAGCCTTAAAATATAAATTCATAAATTATTTAATAAATATTTTTAGTCAAAAATCTTAAACTTTTGAATGCCAAACATTTTTAATAAATTATTTTGCTCCGTGCACAAAGTAAATTGAATGGGATGAATGGGAAAATGAGGCGCAGCTAAAGGAGCGCGTACAATGTACAACGAGACCGCAGGTTGGACCTGTGCCCGACTGCAGCCCGATCTGCCAGCTTGCCAGAGTGACTATATGTATATATATACATCCCCACACCCCCCTTGTGCATCCCATCTCCCCCTTCGAACCGATCATCCATTGCCAAAGTCATGGGAACTTTTTGCTTGCTTGCGCCTTTCGTACGTTTTATTTAATTTGCATGGATCGTGCGGACGTCGTACGTAAGACTGACGACTTGGAATTGCCACAGTACCTGTCCTGTACCTCCCCCCAGCCACTCCTCTTGGTCCCCTCAACCCCCTTAGCCCCCGTAGCCCGTCTCCAAGTGCGGCTACTTTGTGAGTTGTTGTAGTTGCTGCCGCTGCCGCTGTTGCTGGGGCTGCGAAAGAAGGACGCGAGTCATCATCATAATCAACTGCCATGGCGGCTGCTGCTGCTGCAGCTCTGAAAGCCTATCATTATGATTATGACGAATATTACTTTTGTATATAACTTTTACGCTGAGCCAAAGCAAAAGAGATCCTCTCTCTCTCTCTCTCTGTATGTATTTACTATAGCAGGCAAGATAATAGTACTAGGTTTAGAGGGGTATTTGATGCTTTTAATTGGACTTTAGAAATAAATTTAATATTTAGTTAAAGGGTTAAAAACGCCCCAAAACTTGGACTATATTTCAACTGGAAAATTTTGTTATGCTTTTAGGAAGCTTTTAAAAATAAAACGGACTTAGTTTCGTATTTGGGCAAATTTATTACTAAATCAAATAATGCTAAATATGAATTTCTCTGTTAATCTATAAAAATTTGACACTTAAATATTTATTTAAATGTTCATAAATGCCTCAAGATTTTACAAATAAAAGCTATGTGTAACTGTGTAAATTTATTATTGATTTTGTATATTAATTTTTCTTTTATTTTATAAAATTTATTTATTTAAAGGTTAATAATTGCCACAAGACGTGGGCTATTAAATTAAATATTCAATATTACAACTGAAAATTCAAATCCCTGTAAAAAATATATAAAAAATTGTCCTTATATTGAAGTTACAATTTTTGTAATATAATATCAACTAGATATAATAATTCCCATTATTTTAACCTCCGCTGTATGCATGTACATGCACACGAGCAGCATGCTGCAGATTCTTTTTGCATGTTGCTGTGATTGGTTTTAATTCAAGCCGAAAGACCCAGGCGCAGGTTCAGTCGGTGTTGGCTCCGCTCCTCGGCTCCTTCCTCGGGGATCTCCGTCAGATCTCCCAGAGGATCGCCAATCCAGCGGTCGGCCAACAGAAGCGACCTCTTGGCCACAATGGAGGGCGTGCTGCGGCAGCCGTGGCAGCAACATCGGTCGATGCATATCTGAAATTAGTTTTGGTAAGCCCTCTGCCTTCCCTGCCCTGCCCTGCCCTTTTCGATATATTCCATATATATTTTTTGCCCCTAAACTAATTAGCCCATTGAGCTTCCCCTTGCCCCTTCGACCTGACATCGTAAACATCTACAATGACAAAAACGACTTCATAAAGAAGTAATTGTTATTTAACACTTTGGCAGCCGCCACTAGATGTCGCTGCAACTGTCGGCGATTGTCTGTCACGAGATCGCCTTATTGTTTGCTTTTTTGCTGTTTTTTACTTTATTTTATTTTACTTTTTTTCCTCTTCGCCGGCAAAGTGAATCATTGTGGCCTGGTCGGCGGCAAAACTTGTCCAATTCACGGCGCTGTGCTTTTGTTGTGGCCATAAAAAGTTATTAACTGTTTCGTTTTTTTGCACCTCAATTGCAGGCGTAGACAAGCGGCAGACAAACTCCGGAAAGAAGTCAAACAAGTTAAAAATAGAGTCTTGAATAGAAGAATTTGTGTAGTTTTTGGCTGGCGGATCAAAAGAAACTTTCTTGGGGTGTTGTTGCTCTCTGGGGAACGGTAGATTTATGGGTAAATAATAGCGATTAAATTATATTAAATACAGTATTATTATTGTCTGGTGTCATTCTTCTTGGTTTATATTTAGCTTATTGTGGTTCTCGGTCAAGAATTTGTGAGAGCTAGAATAGGAGATGACTTTAATAAATTCCTAAGGTTGCCAGTGTGACCAAACACTATTCAGAAAAATGGCTATTTTCCAAGGGCAAGGCCACACTAAATATAATATTTTCAAATTGGTGCGTTTCTCCCCTGATATATCCAACCAGAAAAATCTAACATCGACATTTCCAATTAACTTCCGAATTGGAGGTGCACTCACCCCTAGTTTTACTTCCTCAACTCAGCACTAGGTGGAGTCTCAGATTTTACGGAAAGATATTTTACCTTATCTGCCACACAAAATCACAGTTAGAACAAAATGTTCATCGGAATTACTCCAACCTAAAGACCAACTTCTGGATAACTGCACTTGACTTTGCCTCTTCACCTCGTCCCTGTGCAGTGTGTGTTCAAAAAGCAAAACTAATTACAATTGACAGGCAATTGTGTCAGTTTTCCGACTGCAGACGCAGCAGCAACTCACTCGGCTGCTCAGCAAGTCAAGTCAAGTCACCAAGAGCAATTAGTTAAGCCAAAAGAACCCAGAGCCGAAGCTAAAAAGAAGGAGCAGCTAGCGAATTGTGAACTATAATTAAACATTTGCTAATTACCCTCCAGACGAAGTGGGATGTTGGAGGGGTGGCCACCTTCCAGCGGCAATGAAAAAAACGATATAAATGCAAACTGCAGGCCAATATAGAATGACAAAAAAAAAACAATGCACACGCGAAACTGGGGGAATATGAATGCACTGGAAATAAATTGGGAGTCAAGGAATATTTTTTTATTAATTAAAAATAATATCTTAATGGAATTATACAATTTATAGATCCATAAGTTAAACCTTTTTTACAAATTCTTGACATTACAGACATTTGTAGCAAATGCAAAGCTAATTCTCCTATAAATATTATCCTTTTCAGTATTATTTTTATATATTAACTTAAAATACGCTCCCAAGAATTAGTTTTGTTTTTACATGTAATTTTTAAGTCAACATTTTGGTCATATCTCAGTGCATTTTGGCCTGGCCCAATCTGGTGGCTGTTGCTCGGCCCCCCGGGGTCGGCTAATTGAACGCTTTCGGTCCGATTGCCATTGAGAACTCCATTTCGCGTTCACAGCTGGAGAGCGCGAGAGATATGGCATTGGATGGATAGATTTTTTCTTTTTTTTAACTGATTTATAGGGAAATTTGCATATGCCATAGTGCTGCGAAGCAATTGCTGCTCGCACTGGCTACAATTACCCCCCTCGACTGCCCAAAGCCTGCGCAGAGATGCCAGCGAGGTTCGTTGCCTGAGTCTTTCGATTCGCAGACGTTCTGGCCTGTTTGAGCACTTAAGTGGCTCGCATTTCTGATATAGAACCAGTTTATATTCCTCTATGAATATGCGTTAATTGAACTTTTGCCGAGACAAACTGTTATGCGCCTGCAGACAAATACTGATGCATCGACATCGACAGTGCTGCTGCCTCAAGTCTCAATTACAAGGCACGCGGCATTCGGCCGGGCTTAGTTCGGTTTATTTCAGTTATGAAAGCAGCAAAGGCAGCACCAACACACACAGATACTGAAACAGCAGCAGCAAAAAAATATTTGCGTATCTTTTGTTGTTTTTTCGGTCTGTTGTGCAACTAATTAGTGCGCAATGCATTGCACCTGTTGCTATCTGAAATACTCTTTAATTATGAGTGGGTATAGTAGGCGAGGTAGGGGAATTGGCTTCAACGTTTAAAATAATATTTTAAATATACTTTGTTTTACAAAAGAAAAATCTTGCTGGATTGATAGAACAATTATTATAAAAAGTGTCGAATAAATGCTCTGCGATAAAGTTGAGAATACAACAAGAAAAGTGTCTTTATAAATAATTCATTTATCCAGTATTTTTTCTGTCAGAATGTTGTGTTTATATTGTTCTAAGAATGCAGGAAACTCCTTCATAAATCATAAATAATTTATTTAAAATGTTTTCATTGAATTTATCTATTTTGGAGAAAAAGTGATCTGCTTTTATTAGTAAACAATTTATCCTGGTGAATAAATTAATTTAATTAAAGGTTTAAAACGACACTGTTATTCCCATTCAGGGTATTTAATCTTCCAGCTGATCCCTGCTCACCTTCGCTGCTCTTTTCGTGTTCTCTGCGATATTTTGCACTCGGGGAATGTATTTTGCATGTGATCGCCGCTTAGATGCCGTCGCTGATAATTATTTCTCTTGTTTTTGTAGCAATTTTCATTTGCACTGTGCGCAGGGAAATATAATTTGATGCCGTTGCTGTAGTTTTTCTTCTTTTTTTTTTTGTATTCTACCTGCAATTAATTATATGTTAATCGCAATGCATGCTAATTATCCATCCCCCCGACACCACCCTCGCTCGTTGGCCGGGGTAACCCTGAATGCGAATATGCGTGCATTCTACAGCGAAAAAAAAATAAACACAATTGCTGTTGCCGCTGTTCATTCAATTGAAAAATTACAACTTTGGCTTATTTGCGTACACTTCGTGTTTTGATTGTTGGCTCCACTTAAAGCCACTTTTTTGCTAGACTCTTTCATAGGTTTACATCATCTGGGATAACTGTAGCCGTAAACGCATCGTAATTGCTAATACTGAGTTAAATCTGGGGAGTAATTAAAAGGGGTTTACGGTAGAACGATAATCTCTATATATTTTTTTTACGGATTTCTAATAATCTATTATAATATGCGATTACCTTAATGAAGTTAGCTTGAGTACGTTCTTAGTTAATATTCTTTTTGTAACTTATTGTATTTTAAATAAATTTAAAATTAAATAGCACCCATATTTGGGGGTTTAAATTTTTTAAATTTTAGTACAAATTGGTAATTTTTTGCACTATCTGCCTACCAAATTTCAAAAACATCGGATAAGTATAGCGGTCTCAAGAAACATGTAAATTTCTCCCTAAAATGCTGCCACAAAGTAGGCAATGCTTTTGGAGAACTAACAGAATCTTTTTATGGTCGCGGCATTTGCTTTCTTATTTATTTTTATTAATTTTTTTATGCTGTGTGACATTTCTATTTTTTTCTCCAACAATTCCCAATGTCAATTTGTTTGCGAATCGAGCTTAGAGACAGCCTGAGACTTGGTCGCGGGACTTGATCCAAGATGAATGTCAACTAAGAGCAGAAAAATGTTTTTGTTGTAGCTCGTTTAATGCTGTCAGGAGATCACCAGGTACCAGGTGGCAGGGGAAACTGTGGGGCTAAGAGGCAGAACCTCAAAACGGACTTGTTGAGCGGCTTTTGTTTCAAGCTGAGCAAATTTTTTTTACTCTCTGCCCTCCCCTTGACTCTGATCCTCGGCCGCTTTTGATTTTCTTAACTTTTGTTGCCGATTTTCGCATTATTATGAATGGATTGGATGGCTGGATGGATTGGCTGGCTGGACGGATGGATGGATTGGATGCCGGCAGTGGAGGAAATCATCATAACAAGACAAGAACAGAGCTGGGATTTTTGATCCTTGACTTTGATCTTTGGCTGCCACATTTCAGCAGCGGCAAAGTTGAAAGCATTTCTCAATGATTCTTTGCTTTGTTTTTTGCCTTGGACTGTGAGTTTTATTTTATTCGGTTTGACTGTGGCACGCATCCCCAGTAAAACTGTAAAGCTAATTAGCCGGGTTCTGCTGCAACAGCCAGTTAAAAAATTTATGAAGTGCAGCGAGTTTCTTTTTTTTTCCCTCCTGCCTTTTGCATAAAGATATGGAAATTTACTTAAAAGCATATTGCGTGTTGGATGGGGGGAAAAAAGTGCGAAAAACGCAGACAACTAACAAAGCGAAATGGAAATATTTGAAATTTATTTAGAGGGTAAGAGGTAAGAGGGGTGCCTTAATGAAATTCAAATAGCTTACCGGGTGGATTTCGATTTTGAAAAGTGTGCATAAAATAATGAGTTTTGTTTTTGCAAATTGAAAATTACAGCAACTCATACACACACACACATGCCACGAAAATTGCAATAATTGTACTAATTGTTGTTGCAATTATTGTTGGCAATTACCATGACTAATGTGGGGCAAAATGTTTGTGAGTACAACGAGTACAAAGACAGCTAGTGCTGAAATATGCTGGAGCTTAGTTGAATAAGAGAGGAGTTTAGTTTAATATTTTTTAGCTCCTTCTTAATAAATATTATTAAAGAAAAATATAGTTTTATATTTTTATTAAATTTTTTAAGGACAACATAAACTGCCAATTTCCCAAGGTCCAAGCCATTTGATTTATTTTGACATCCATTTATTATTGCCCATCAATTTGCAGATTTCCGAACTCAATTCATTAAAAATTGTTGTATGGCAGCCAGGACACCTGCATTTCTCTTTCAACCTCAACAATTGGTCCTCAATTGATTTATGTTCATGTGCATTTCCTTGTTCCTTGTTCCATTTTCCCCATTTCCCAGTTGCAGCATGGACCGACTGCCCCAGAGACAATCGAATAAAATCATTGGCTCAATATCCGCTCGAAAGAGAGCCAAAATCCCAACATATAAAAAGATGGGAATCATCTTGAGGGAAGGGTGCTGGCATTTTGTACAAAATACAATTAAATTTCATTTAATTTATGGAAGGCACAGCAAGTGCTCGCTCTGCCAAGAAAATCCTTTGCAAAAACTAACACACAAAATGCAAAGGAAAAGGAAACTCCCCCAAGACAGGGAACTTGTTTACATTCCCACGAACGGGCACCTTGCAGAAATAATAAATAATAATGAGGTCCCATCAATAGGATAATGCGAAATGAGTTTCGGATCCTTTCAATCTGCAAACTCCCTGGACTCATCTCCGTTCGAGTGGAAGGCAATCCAGTGAAAGTTGTCCTTGCAGCTCGACTACCTGGCTTGAGATTTTCCATGGTCCTTGCAGGTGATGTTGCCTCATCCTTAGAGGGCTCCCACACATCACTTTCCCAGACATCTTAGGGTTGGTTTTCCGGAGCTCAATCTTATGCAAAATCACCTTAGGGGAAATTTGCATGGGAAAGTGTTTTGTGCCGGCTCATAAATGGTATTGTTCACGGGATTTATTCCTGAGCAGGAAAGTGCAATTTCATGCAGTCAGGTGGATGATTTTTTGTTTGAAATTGAACGATTGCTCGAAGTGTAGAAGAGAATATATAAATTCTGACTAAGAATAATATTTAAATGATAAATTTCTTAAGGATTTTTATTAGTTTTGGTTATCAAGACTAACTTAGCCCTTGCCCGTTCTTTTTGGTGCATTGAGAAATACTTTTTCTAGTCTAATATTTCCAGTTCAAGCATATATCATAGAATCGACTGAATGGTTGATTTCTTGGCCTAAATAATTATATTTAATATGTAATAAATAATATTTAAATTTATAAAATATAAAATTCCATCAATAATTGAAATACTCCTCACTTTTCCCATTAAAAATCGAAATCTTAAAACCACCAAGCACCGATTAACCAACAGTTTTGTTGATTAATCTTGTGAATTATTATTGGCAGCGTTTTTTGAATTAAAAATACCATTAGTCCGCCCCACCTCCACCTCATCGCGGCAAGCCCATAATTATTCACTTAACACATATCTTGGCCTGGCATCTAAATTTATAAGTTTTTGCTCTGAAAAATAAGAATTGCAGGGAAACGTAGGCAATATATACTGGGTCATGTTGCAGGGCTCATTAATTTTGCTTGTTAACATTTTTAGCTAACAAATTTTAGTCAGACAGACATGTTGCCAGACGAAACCCATTGGCAATGTGCAAAAGTCGAAAACATCTGTTAAGGCATTTGCATGGCTTTCACTTTTGTGTGGAAATGAACATGGAAAATGAGTGGAAATTTGTCGCAAATTACTTTCACTCTTGTATCGTGTTACAGCGCGACGACAGCTCGCGCTTGAAAGGAAAACCCAGTGAAATCCTTTCGGCAGGACACGCGAGACACCCCCAACAAAAGGGGGAAATGTGAAAATGTGAAAATGTTTGCATGTCAAATTTAATTTCTATACAAATAGAGACGATGGAGAGAGCAGCTGCTCAGCCCGCAGAGGCCACAAGCCTTTGGCACAAAAGTGAAAGGATGCCAGGATATTCGATAGACGGCGGGCCGCCTTTAATGATGATAAATGCGATGCCATTGGAAGCTGCAAGTTCCGCCACATTTGCTCACTCGAAACTCGATTTTAAAGCGGGGTCCCTTTAGGGTTAAAAGGATCCGAGGATTGGGTTACACAACGGCGACACAATAACAAACAAGGCGCGCATGCGCAGCACGCTCGGCGCAGGCGCATCCTTTTTTCCAGCACGCGTTGCTTTCGAATTTATTTTTTAGTTTTCACTGCGTGATCAGCACAATGATATCTGTCCTGCCTTCCATCCATTTTGTGTCTTCCCAAACTATTTTTTATTGGCCCTCGGGAGTTTCCAAACTTTGTTTCCATTATTTTGCTTATCATTCATATTATGTGGCCCGCGAGTTGCATGCAAAATGGGGTTGAATATTCACGCATGTCTATAGTTTTATGATTTTCTGTTTTTTTTAGCCATGCCCACATTTTTATGATCGCCCCTTTTCCACCCCTTTTTGCGCCACGAGCAGCTGCCATTAAAATTCGAGTTTGCTTTGCGCGCTCAAAAATTTGCTAAAAAAGGAAATGTCCCTTGAATTTTGGGCAAGTAATTGCCCGAAAAAAATATCTCAGGGTGAGAGAAAATCCGCTCAAGTGACATTTAACCTCTTGAAATTAAATTTCTCTAATTTTTTGCACAATTTTTGTAACGTATTTTTGGGTAAAAGAATTGAAAAGGATTTTATGGCCACCAGCATTAAATCGAGTGTTTTCTTGCGAAAAATACTGATTTTAAATTGGAAAAGAATGGGAAAAGTGAAGGAAAAGCTATTAAAAATATTGCGAAAATGTTGCGGGTTGGTAGCGTGGGAAAGGGTGGAAAATTCAGGGGATTTTTAAGGGAAAATAAAGGGTTTTGGAGAAGTTTTAATGGGTTTTAGATGGGAATCGGAAATCCGAAATATAAATATTTTTTTTCTGGAAACAATAAAGAAAAATCAATTTTCTACCTCAAATAATCATAATTATAAACCTGGCAATTATTTTTCAATCACTTCATATATCCACCTCAAGCCCGAATGAATAATTTATTTCATAAAGTATATGAACTTAAGACTATAATTTCCACAGACAGTAATTGAAATATCCGACTGTAATAACAGGGTTGCCAAACACATTTTCACTTCATTTGCAGCAGGTTAGCTTCTGCTGCGAATTTAAATGCAATAGAAATCAAAATTAAATTAAATATATGTATTTACTATGAATTTACGCAACTTAAGACCACTTTTTGTTGCTGTTTGCTTTTATAATGCGCGACTTCGGGCCAAATAACTGCAATTACAAAACGCAAAGAAATCACCGCAGGCTGGCAGGAAGGGGGGGGAGAGGTGGAGCGGACACAGACGGCGCGGCGTCTCGAGCGGTTGCACATGCAAAGTGCGCGAGTAGGAGCGGGACAGAGACAGGTGCCTGGCACGAAATTTATGCAAACAAGCAGCGAAGTGTAGAAAGGCGTGTAAAAAGCGGGGGCGTCAAAAACGAGGACGATGCCGGAGGGGCGAGGCGAACGCACAGCCAACAAGCGCTAATTGTGCGCAGTGTATGCAAAGGCTCAGCGCGTTGCGTGCCAAGATCGCATTAAACAGAGCGAGAGGAGCAGGGTTGCCCATATGCGCACCGTTATTTAAATGAGAGTTAAGCTCTAGAAGTATTTCTGCCAGTGTACGCGGAGTGCTTGAAATAAAGACATGAATTGGGCGGGATCGCGAAGGGGAAAGCGAAACGCTGAGATTAATTGACAAAATGCAGAGATTATAAATGAAATATAATTAAATATAATATGAGGTTTAAATAAAAAAAACTATTGTTAAAAACTATTAAATAACTTTAACCTTTTAATTGTTTTTAATTAAATTTAAAAGATTTTTATTTGACAGAAAGCTTAGATTAAAAAATAAATATATTTAAAAGATATTCCAAAGTTTAGTAAAACATTTTTAGATTAAAATTATCAAAAGGGATTTAAATTATGTAAAATATGCCGTAAATTGAACATATTTTTTAAACAAGTAATAAAGCAGATATAAAAAAAATGCATTACAAATTAATAAAATAAATTAAAAGCTTTAAAAAGAATACTTAGTTTGACAGTAGGATGAGACAACAAAATAAATATATTTAAAATAAATTCCAAAGGTTACTAAATACCTAAACTTTTGTAGATTATCGAAAGAGATTTAATTCCTGTGAAATATCCCTTATATGAAAAATATATTTTAAAGAAATAATTAGGCAGAGCTCATAAGACAGCATCGGACATGGATTAGTAGATTAATTAGTGTCACCCTAAAAATTTTTTTAAAATTTGTAAAAGTTTCCAGAGAACTAATCTTCTTTACCAATATAATAAATATATTTAATTTGGTTTCAAAAATGATTAAAGCTTCTAAAGCTGCAGTGCAATTTTTAATAGACAAAATAACTATTTTTATAAAAATAAATGATATATAATTTAGTGGTTTTTGGTTACTTAAA
This sequence comes from Drosophila triauraria, assembly GCA_014170255.2. NCBI lineage: Eukaryota > Metazoa > Arthropoda > Insecta > Diptera > Drosophilidae > Drosophila > Drosophila triauraria. Next base: position 5,706,764 of record CM024334.1, on the reverse strand, counting down.
GTTCAGCCTCAATAATAAACCCGAATGAATAAATTGCAAACATTTATTCCAAGTAATCTAGCAACATTTCTAATTCTTTCTACGCTTCCCGCTGTGCCGTTCCAAACATGCGTTCAATATTATAATACTTTTGAGATACTGTATATAAAAAGTCGCAAAAGTAGAGGCAATAAATTCACGTTTCGCCGAAACACAAAAGAGCAAAAGTCGCAACAATAATCAGTTGGCTCATTGTGCCGCCGCGTCGTTTTGTTTCGCATCTTTTTCTGGTGCGTAGCCAAGTGATCACAATGGGCCACAGTCAGCGGTGATCAGTGTTCATCATTCCCCGAGATTCTCCAGATTCTGCGTCTTTTGTCCATGCAACCGGGTTCCTCATCATTTTCTTGGCCAGTGTGTGTTACAGTTACACGCACTTTGTGTGCCGAAATACGCAGCGGGTGCAGCGGTGCAGTTTTCCAGTTTTCCTCTTTTCCAAGGGGACAAAAGCCAAATTGCACTTGGTTGCGATGAGGTGAGGTGAGTTGAGTTGCATTGTCCTTTGCGCAATGTGCAGTTCCCACGATGCAGGCTCCTGTATTGCGGCACAGGATCTGCAGCAACACCTCCTTTGATTCCGCTTACACCTGGATAAAGAGAGGGAGATGGAAGGACATCGATCTCGGGCAGGTCCGCTTAATTAAAAGAGCCGAGCTGACACGAATTTATGACCGTAGGAGGATCCTTTTCGGAGTGCTGCCGCTTCCTCGTAATTGTCCGATCGAAATGCGCTGTCAAACGGTAAAAAATCTAATAATTTCAGCGTCTTTGTTGGCTTCTGCTTAATACTGCAATTCGTTTGTAGTTGCAGTTATCCTTATTATATCCCTGCTTGCGGCTTGCCTTCAGAAGTTTTGCTTTTCCTTTTTATTTTTTCGAGATATTGCGCAACAGGCAGGGATTTGTGTGCTGAGGCGAGAAATTGTAAGCCTTAAATGTCCTGGTAACTAAGTAAGATTGCAAAAGGATAAGGTAGATATTTTCAAGGGAAATCTATGAGTTGTGTCTTGTTTAAGAAGATTTAAAATAAGTTAGGGAATTAGTTGTAATAGTATCTAAAATGACTGAAACTTTTTAAATAATATTTAAATAATAATATTCTACTAAATCTTACTTTCTACCTTTTTTAAACCCTCGTTGAACTCCCAGATATTCTCAAAATCTCTTACCTTTCGCCCTTTAATTTCTTTACCCCTCCGAAACTTTCACACTTCAAATTCATCCATGTGACTCATTTTTTAGTGGCATTCCTTAGCACAGAAATTACCCAGCCAGCAACAGGACCCTGGACGATGTCCTGCCGTTATTTCAAGCATCAGTTACCCGGCGACATTTCAACGCCTTGGCATGAAAATATTTTTCATTTTTTCCCCGTTCCTTCTTTTTTCGGGCCACATGCCGAGCCGAGGCACTTCAGCCAATGAAATGTGCCCGGTTGGTTGCTTTTTTAAGAGTCCCCCCGCCTAGGACTAACCCCCTGGTTTTTCCCCCGTTCAGGAGGTTAGGAAAATATGACGGTATCAGCATATTTCCAGCCAGGAGTGTGCGTATTGGGTCGTCATCCCCTAGGGGCGAATATTAAAATGAAGGCACGACTCTGCCCGCCCGTTTTTTATATGTAAATCAACCCCTTTTTTATGGCCCACCAGAGGGGAAGCTTATTCAAATGGCGCAGGGGGTTGAGGTCGTAAAAAAAGGGTTGCTGTGATTCCATAACGAAAGGCTTATGTAAATGGCCAAGTCAACCCTTTGAGAGATAGCGATTTGGGTTTGTGATTGGTTCTTCGCGTAGAGATTTGAATATATAAAGCCTACAAAATGGTGTAAAGAGTATCGCATAATTGGGAATGGAAAGGAAGTTATTTTATTTAAATAATTTTATAAATAAAAGAACACAAATATTTGTAAAATCCCCTACCAAGTAACTCCTAATCAAATCCACTCTCAAAGTCAATAATAAAAATTTTCCTTGTTTTTTTTACAGTTCCTGACTTTAAATTCGAACGTTCTGTGAATGAAGCCATCCTAACGAGCCCCGTGGAGAACAAAGGCGGAACTTTGACTGCTGTTGACACAAATATGCGCGATGTCAGCGCAAATCACAGCGGCTCCCTCGCATCCTTCGCATCCTTTGCCTCCTCCAAGTCCTCCTCCTGCACGCCGCTGTCCTGCCATTCCCCCAACCATCCCCAGGATGCTGGGACTGGAGACAAGAAGCTAACGCTCGAATTGAAGTTGCAATCGTGTGATGAATATGTCGAGCAGCCAAAGGATAAAGGAGCCGAGCAACGGCTGCATCCAGCTCAGATTGCCAGCAACAATGCTTCGTCGCCTCTGCAGCTGAAGCAGGAGGAGGAGGAGGAGGAGGATGAGCGGGATGAGCGGGTGGAAAAGGACCTCGGACTGACCGGAGCAGCAGTTGCGCTCTATGGGCACTTGAACAGCGCCGGCAAGGATGTGCGAGATTTAGAGCAGTGTCTGAAATTGCAGGACCCAAGTGGTGAGTAAAGCAAAAAAAAAAAAGGACGCACGATGGAAATTAAAGCTAAGGAGATATTCGAGGAAATAGGGAGGACTAAATATGGGGAGAGGTTAAATAATTAATGCTTATAGAGGATATTAAGTGTTCAATCTTAAAGAATATCATTTTATTCTATTTATTCCTACATTACTCCTTAAATAAAAATAATTCCTCTCCCTATCAAAGGTCCCTAAGTCCCTTATTTAAAATACTTATCTTTGAATATTCTCCAGGCCCGTTTTCTCTCCCTACCAATTACCCTAAACAAATACTTCATTGGGCAACTGTCCTGTGCACAAATCACAGTTCCTGGCATGTAAAAAGATTTTCATTTTTTCCTTAAAACTCGTGGGAAACTTCCGCTAAAGAAGTCCCAAAAAATATAGAGAGAAGAAAGAGAGTACCTATATTTTTTGAGGAAAATGCGAAAATAAATCAAAAACCGTTAACAACCACAATCGGAGATCTAGGTATAAGGAAAAGAAAGAACGCAATTAAGGAAACTCGCTATAAAACTCCCAAAAAAGGAAAATATGAAAAGCAGAGAAAGTTCCCTAGCAACAACCCCTAGAACAAACAGAAGGAAAAGCAAATGTTCATGCTAAAAATTGCATAAAAAAGCGGAAAAAATATGCAGTTGGGGGTAGGTAAACGCCTCATATTCGATGGCATATGCATATCTCAGGACTCGACACTCACTACCTGAGTGTCCTGTGTGTGTGTCCTTACTTTTGGGGTGTCAAATGCCAGCAAAGTACCGTGGCGTAGCCTGTTTTTTCTTTCCCATTTCCATTGTTTAGCTATGTTTTTTAAGGAATATTTCCTTATCGAGGCGAGGTAGGCAGACAACGCAATTGATTTCTGTTCTTTTCTACCCAAAAAAAATAACAGACCGAGCATTTCTGTAAGGACATAAATAAGAATCAGGGAATGTCATTGAATGTCATCCTCGACATCGATGATTCGGTGCTTCATCATGTTACCCAAAACAAAGGCAAAGTCTGAATTGAAGTTGCCATCGGAGATATGTAAAAAACCTTAGGGGAAAGACGATGCCAGCGGATCATGAATAATTCTGGGTCCAGGACAAGCTGCAGCAGCAGCAGCTTTCCTACCAACTACCCTTGGACAATCTCCACATATTTCCTATAATTTCAAGCGAATTTGTGAGCGGATTTTAAGAGATGCTAAGCTGCTGATAAGAATGAGGGACAAAATTAATTAAGGCCAACACTGCCAGAGAGGGTGAGTTTATGGCGCTGTAAGCCAGAGTTTCTGAAAGGGTGCGAAATTTCCTTTTAAAGGGGGGGATGACTTTCCCAAAATATGTGCAGAAATAATTGTAAAAATTACAATTTTATCATGAAAATGTTTAGGAACTTTAAATTAAATTATATTATATCTTGTATATTCTTCACCCAAAACTAATCCCATTACTTCTTCTAGTCCATGGAAGGCATAAACTTTCTTTTCCCTTAAATTCAGTTTCCTTTCCCATTAATCAATGCACTAAAATCTGTAAAATCAGAAAACCCACAAGAACAAACCCCAAAAAGGGGAGAGATCTCAGTTAAAAAACACACACATGCCAACGCGTTTGTAGGTCCCAAAAACTTTACGACTTCATTAGACATTTCACTTTTCATTATTTTCCCAAACAATTTACCAAGTACTCTCCAAATTCCCTTTCCTTCTTTTTTTTTTAATATTTTCCGGCTGCCCCAATAAAAATGTTGTTTGCCAGGTTCAACTCTTCTGCACTCTCGCTGGCCTTTTTTATGATCTTTGCCTACAACATTGACTTAAGTAATTCTCGGCAACGAATTTTCTTTTACGACGCTCTTGGCAAGGACGAAGTGCGAAAGAGGTAGAAAACGAGGGCCGGAAAAAGAGAGCCGACAAAATAGTTCTGGATATTTTTTATGGACACGCACAGTAGGCCTCGAAGAAGCTGTGTTCGAGTTCACGCAAATAAAAAAGTCAAACGGTCAGCAAGTCAATATTTGGGTGAATGAAGGTACTTAGACTATGGGATACCCTTTGAAATCGTAAGAAAATTAAGAATTATTTCTTTAGTATTGATGATTAATATGTCAAGTATCTACTTCAATATACATTTTTTAAAAAAGCTTGCAGCAAAGTCTTTAAAAATTTTTGCAATATTTTTAAATCTTTTTAAAACTTCTTAAACCTTAATTTTTTTAAAGAAAGAAATACTACGGTCTTTCAAATTATTATTATTACTATATTTTAATTCTTAATATCTCATACAACTTGATTAAATACAAATTATGCCCAAAATACCCTCTAAAGCCATAGGGCATCCCTGAGTCCCTTTTTTAACAGCTCCTTGCGAACGTGAGAGCGAGCGGATGACCAGTAGTCGAAGTGGACCAATGCCTTTTTGGGCTAATTAACATGTAGACCCAGGATGCTGGCCAACTGACTGACTGACTGACTGACTCGCGGCATCCTGAGATACAAAACGTATCGAATGTTGTTTTTTTTGTTATGATTTACGTGGAAATCGAGCCAGTTTACAGGGCCGAAACGCGTCGTAAAAAAGATGGCAAGGAGCGCGAAATCCTTCAGATCGTCCTAACCGAGGGGAACCGAACCCTAGGTGGCTATCATTGATGGAAGCGTTAAACGCTTGTCAGGATGCAGTTCCACAGTTCCACAGTCCCTCCCTCTCCCTTCTCCTGTTCTTACCTGTTTGTAATTTTTGACTTTTTACGACTTTGTAACAATTTTTTATGATTTTTGTTCATAACAAAGAGATGTGCATATAAAAAATATATGCGTACATTGTGCATTGGTCAGGTAGTTGGGCTAGTTTTTTATATATATTTGGAAGAGATTCTCGGTTGCCCTCACCTTGAAAATTTGACTTTTTCATTTTAATTCGTTTGTCTTGGCAGTTCCAGGGAATATAAAAAGAAACATTTGTTTTTAATATGCATAAAAAAAAGGAGATTCAGAGAAGTAGAACTGTAGGAAGGGAAAAAATGGATTGCATAGGGGAAATAGGTTTGGAAAATACTTAATAGATCGAAGAAAAAATGTGATTAATATATTTTAAAGGGATTTATATTATTAATAAAATACAATTTTAGTAATTACTTATTTTTAAAGAATTTTATAAATCAGTTTTTAAAGGAAAACTGACGAATATAAACATTTAGGAATTGCGATATTATCTAAATCGGTTTCTTAATATTTTAATTTAATAATCATAATTAAATAATAAAAAAGGCAGCATGGAATAATGGAAATTTTTTAATTAACATTTATTTCTAACATTATTGGCTATTAACGAAGTTTTTCTTACTTGAACAGCTTTAAAAAATTATTAAAAGCTCATTTAAATATTTTAATTACCATAAACAGTATTATTAAACGAGCGGATAGTAAAAAAAGGTTGTTAAACAATTTAAAAAATACCAAAAATTGTGTTTTTAACCTTAAACATATTTCTAAACTTTAATATTTACTTAGCAACTATTTACTTAATTTAATTTCCAATTCTGCAATCTTTGTCTCAATAAATGTCGCAAAACAAACACAAAGTAAAACAAAAACAAATCATAAAAGTTATGAAAATCATCTCAAGAAAAAAAGGAAAAGAAACTCAGCCAAAGACGAAAAGAAACAAAAGCAAAAGAAGGCGCAACACAAATACTGCCAAGTGGGTGGCAAAAACAAAAAAGGAAAGACTCCAAGTCCCACTGTAAGAGAAGGGGGTGGGAAGGGGAGTGCTCGGCACATGTGTGCATACATGAATGGCAAATAAAATGCGAAAGGAGCGACAGAGAAGGAGTCAGAGAGACTGAAAGAGGGGGACCAGAACAAAGAGCGAAATCAGAAGACGACAATGCTGCAGGAGCAGGAGGGGTGGTGGGCCAAGGGGGACCCCATTCTGCTGCAGTCGACGTCGACGGAGCTTTAAAATATTTTTACATAGCTCACACATAGTCACACACCCATAGGTGCCCATTTTTGACTCGCCAATCATAAAATAATATGCATACACACACATCCCCAAGCGTATAAAAAACACATTGCCATTTGAAATCCAAATTTAAATTTTAAGCCACACCCCAAACAAGCGCACGCATCCCACACACACACACACGCAGGCACACACATTTCCACAACAATGGAGCCCACGACCGAAGCGAGCGAACCACAAGCGAGTGCCCCCCAACCGCTCGCACACACACACACACACAATCTACAATTTTAAAGCGCATAAAATGTGTGCGTGTGTGTGTTGGGGTCTACAATCACTCAAATTGAGAGAGAAACTCTCGGCCGGTCGCACTCCACTCCAATTGGTGTGTGTGTGGGTGTGTGGAACCCATTTCTAACAAACCTTCAAATGCGAACGTGAGAGCGAGAGAGAGCCGGCGGGGCTCTCCACTGTTCTGCTTCCACATTCCACTCCAACTGCAGTCGCCGCGCAGAAGTGGAACCAGTTGAACGTGTGGAGCGCATCGCAGCGAACGGTTAACTCGCGTTTTTTATCACGTATACGCAGGCGGTTTTTTAGTTGGATATTCCCCTCAAAAAAAAGAACATAAAGTCGACGATAAAACGAAGAAAAAAGCCACCCCTAAGACTCTTTTAGGGTGGCGAACGCATAGCACAACTCAAAAACCAACTCAAAAGCCGGCTCAGGGAGTGAGGGAGAGCAGAGCGAGCGCGAACGAGATAGCGAAAGAGAGTGCTCGGAGCGAAAGAGAGAGCAATCATCACCATATCATTCAGCGGACAGAAATTCAGGCCTACAGCGATTATCCGTTAGTTCCGATTCCGTTCCCAAAACGAGAGCTATCCTGACCGCTGCGACCGCTTCTCTGTTGTCAGTTTCACACGAGACACGAACGCGTCCACAACAAAGCGGCGCTTCCCAAATATTTCCAATCAAACTTCTAAAAACTAAATATAAACTTAAACCAAGAGATATATATTTAAGAGAACCCCCAAAGAAAGAAAGCTGAAAGAACTAAAGTGCTTAAGTGATTCCCAGTAGTGCTCAAGTATCCAAGAACTTATTACTATTGAGTTGTGAAAATGGTTATGTCGGAGCTACGTTGGCACACCGCTAGTCCCGAGGATAATAACGGCTCCTTGAAGCGCGATCTGCTCAAATCAACGCCCACAAGCGCCCGCGAGGCCGTCGTACACATTATGCAGAATCGATGTAAGTTTTATTTAACTTTTTTAGTTATCTAAACATTACCAAAGAAGGTCCTTAAGCTTACCTGTTTTAAATGGGTTTATTACGGCAGCAAAATACGTTTTTAATATAGCTTTTATCGGAAGTAAATAACGTTTATTAAGGTTGCAAGTCTGCAAAGCTGATTTTCCTGAAACTTAAGCATTATTCGTTCAATCTTATTCAACTTAAATCAAAGATAACTCTTTTAAATAGATTTTCTGGTAATAAAAACCTTTTATAATAGTTCGTACTTTTTTATCAACAAATATAAAAGTATTATCATATTTTGGCTTGTTACAATTATATTTTTTGGTGCTACAAACAAATTCTCACTAGAAAAAAAATATTATTTCGCTGTTAATAAGCTATTTTTAATGGCAATGTATTTATTAAAATATTTAAATAATAATGAGAACATTTAATAATCTATTTCATTGAAACATTATTAAAAAGATTGTTCCGATTGTATTTTTATATATTTTCTTCCCATTAATCAAAGTCTCACCTATCAAAAATATACCAAAACTCAAATTAAAATATCTCTTTTATCTGCTAGAGAATACATTATGAACTTACAGATTTTTCTTGCTAAATACTAGTGCTTTATTTAGATTCTTTCATATTTCATTTATATTTAAAATGGTAAAATATTCTTCTAAGAAATTAAGGTATAAAATAAGACTCAAACTTACCTTTCTAATAAGAAAACTCCCAGTGAAGAGCTCATAAAAATTTCCTCCTTAAGAAAACCCCTGCTAATAAGCACCCAATTCCGATTTCCCCAAGACCACCTTTCACCATTGAATTACCAAGCCAGACCTCGTGAAAATGACCATGACTGGGAGTCAGGTGCTCGGGTGCTCAGCGCCCCACCGAAAACTAAACACCTCAAAACCCCCAGAACAAAGAAAATGCAATCTGCTTATTGAAAATACCCCGGCGCTGGCACAGGTGTCTCCGCCATAAATATTAACTCCCGGCGACCCACTTAAAGTCCCGTCTCAAGACCCAGGCGGTGCCAGGCTACAGAACTACTCACTAGCCACCGAGTATTACAAATGCTGGGCCATAAAAATATTTATTAAAGACGCATTTCTTGCACAATAATAATATGGTCATGTAAATGGGTGCGAGGAGGCACTGGTGGCGATGGGCACTCAATGGAACCGCTTGGGCATTGTAAACAATACGTTTAATTTGTTGCCTTATCAATTATCGTTGCGGGGGCAATAAAAAAGCGCATTTCGATGACAAATATTGTAACAAAAAATGCCCATTCGGAATACGGAATATATGCGTAATAATGCCAGTGAGCCAGCGCTCTCAAGTGTTGTTACCACAAGTGGCGCGTACTTTGCAGCGGGTTATGGTGATTGATTATGTAAAAAAACTAACAAAGACTCTGACGAATCTGGAGTGAGTAATTAAGGTAGTTTGCTCGCCAGATAAGCAGGTGACAAAGAAACATTTTAATTAGATAAAAGCGGGGGAATCTTTTCACCATATACAAATTTCCGTAGGTCGTACTCCTGCACTCTTCAGTTCCCAACTTGGTACGCGAGCACGTGACGCAAGTAATTCCCCTAATCTAAGAACTAATAGAGCGATAGCTAATATATGTCTCATGATATTCACACAAGAGCTTACCTTGTACACTGCGATTTGCTTATCGCTTATCGCCCGCTTATCGCCCCGAAACCAAAATCGAAGTAACATTTTGCACACCTGCACAATACCGGCCAAGATTCCAAGAAGTCCACCTCTAGAAGCCACCACTCGAGGGCAGCGTAAACAAGTTTCGTCATATTTTCGGTGATTTTAATAAATTAACCGAGGGCCCAAAAATCGAAAAGAAACTGGTTCGCCTCCCAATCAGCTTTAAATTAATATATTCGAGCGATTAGAGCCGGGCCAATTGACGACAATGTCCAACTTGAATAATAACATTATTTTTAGTCATTGTCCATGAGCTCATGTTGCTCGGTGGGACGTTTCCCTCTACGAAAAAATATTATTATTTCGCCTTATCACCCTATCACCTATCGGCGCTATATAAAAGCCGATCAAGAAAGAGGGCGTGTCCCTCTTTTTATGGCTAATTCTTGGAACCCCAAGGAAATAAATGAAGAATCGATTAAGATTTACAATTGCCAAGGCGGAAACTGATAGAAAGTGCACACAATATATTTTGTGGTAATGCAACTTTGGGTGATTAACCAAAAGTCAACAGTGCTTGAATGCGGGGTTTAAAAATGAGTTAAAACATTGAATTCAGATCCAAGTATTAGCGATTGTTTGCAAAAGTCTTCAGTTGGTAGTTGCATATTTAATTAGTATTTATTTTTGAACTAATCATGGCTAGCAGTATTAATAATGTATTTACATTTGTTACATTTCTTTCAAGTGGCTGAAAGGCCTTTGTAATTCAATTATAGAATTAAAAATCACTTTTAAGATATGAGAATAAATTAAAATATATTTTTTAGTAGTAAACAAATAAGGTAAATACTATATCAAATTCCTGAGACAACTTGGTTTTAAAAATGAGTTTAAACGTCGAATTTAGTACTAAGTATTAGCGATTGTTTGCAGAGGTCTTTAGTTGGTAGTTGCATATTTAATTAGTGTTTATTTTAAAGCTACAACTGAAGTTATCAAGGCTATTGGTATTAAATAATGTATTTACATTTCTTGCATTTCTTTCAAGTGGCTAAAAGGCCTTTGTAATTCAATAATAGAATTAAAAATTACTTTAAAGATATGAGAATAAATTAGAATATATTCTTTAGTAGTAAACAAATAAGGTAAATACCATATAAAATTCCTGAGACAACTTGGCTTTAAACATGAGTTTCAACATCAAATTCAGTTCTAAATAATAGCGATTGTGTGTAGGGATCTTCAGTTGGTAGTTGAATATTAAATTAGAATTTATTTGAATGCTATAACTGAAGTAATCAAGGCTAGCGGTATTAGTAATGTATTGACATTTGTTACATTTCTTTCTAGGGGCTGAAAATCCTTGTTAGTTAAATTAAATATCTAAAAATCACTTTTAGGATATGAGAATAAATTAGAATACATTTGTGGTAGTGCTTGGCTTTCTAAAATTAACTTTGTTCACGTTTTTCCTCATTTATTATTCTTGCAACTCATAATATAAATATTATGGGTTTGTCCTGCACACTCTCTCGCATGTCCTGAGACCAAAAATCAGCCTCTCCTTAATTGTCAGGCAACTCTCTGAGATTCCCCTAATCAAGCTTTCATTTCGCCGCACTCGAAGCTTTCTCTCCTCTTTCTCTCTCTCATGCTTTGTGATTTTGCTAGTTTTGTTTTGCTACGAATATACAGGCAGAGACAAAAGGCCAAAGAGCACGCACTCGGCTTTCCTCTGGCCCTCCATCATTTTCCTTTATTTTATTTTATTTATTTATGTTTTTTTTTCGGCTACTTTTCTTGTGGGGGGCGGTCTCTCCTCTGAGGCAGTCGCAGAAATCAGAAATCGAGGGGGTCAAGAGTTCAAGACACGCAGCTTCCGCCGCCGTCGCCGCCGACAACGACTCAATCGATAGTCAGTCTCGGTCTGCGCACGTGATGACCGCCGTCTATAGGATATAGCTTGTACACACATCTATATATATATAAAGGAATATATGTTTGTGCGCTGTATTAGCCACCCCCGGCCAGGCAACTGTCGAGGTCATTGACTAATTGTGTGCGCCACACAAGCCAAATTCCACATTCTCCGTCCGCTGTAATTTTTGCCTGAGACCCTCATAAACCGCCACCCCCGCTGGGCGATTCTCTAAAATTTTATTTATTTCCCTGACGCATTTTTGGGGGGTGGCCACTGGCCAGCCTGTGGTTTTCGCAAATTTTCTCGTCCAAAAACTGTAAAATTCCCGAAAAACGAACCCCAATTCCGGAGATTCAAATGCTGCTCACTTGGCACGCGCTGCGCGAGGGTGTTGAATTTTCGAAAAACTCTTTTCTTTTCCTCCTTTCTCGTTGTATAATTTATGTGGCATTTTAACGCCGGGTTTTTGTAAAATTTTCATTTACCCAACACTGATCCTGGCAGTATCCGCACATATGCCGCAACCACTTGAGTTGGCATTGGCAGCAGTTGTTGCTGCTTAATTAGCGGCCAAAAGGCGTGGCGGGCGACAGAAGCGTGCCAGAAGCGAGGGAAGATTGCGGCGAGGAAAGGGAAAGAAACCCATGGCCACATATCAAAACTGATTCATAGGGATAAGGATCTTAGGTAGCGATAGGAAAGGGCAATTGTGATGGAATACAGGGCAAAGTGTGGTCTAGATTAAAAAGGTTTACAATTAAAATGGGATATTCCATTTATTAATCGAGTCTGAGTATGAATTTTTCGTTTAATTAAAAGCCAAATAATAAGGGAAAAATGTTATTAAATTGATGGCAAATATTCAATAATTTGGCCTAAATATAATGTTTAAATACAAAAATTCATGAATTAAATTAAGACTAAAAGTATTTCATAATTACACGCATAAAAAAAAAATAAATTACATAGAAATATACTTCCGTATTAATATGTTATAAAATAATTCCCTTAAGACACAAAACCCCTGAAAAAAATATAAAAACATAAGGAAACCCCAATTTTCCCCACCATAACACCAACTGTCATGCAGAGCACTCAATTTCCAATGCATTTCGAAGGGAAACTCAACTCTAGTCTGTCTCGTAAATTAGCCACCGAGACCAGAACCAAAAGAGAACAAAACTCCCATTTATCCAAGACATAAAAATGCAGCTAGAGCCTGGCACAAATGTTGTCTGCGGCTCCCAACTCTTCCAAAATTCAAATCGTGCGCGGACCAGGTGGCCGTATATCCCTCGACGATGTCCATAAAAATATCCTTTTATAGGCAACGGTGTCGATGTCTGGCTCTGACCATTTGGTCAGTTTTTGGCTTAAAATGTATATCGATATCGATTTCGTGTACCGTAAACCTGAGCATTTTCTCCTCCGCCTCCGCCGTTTTATGTCCGCGACGTGTGTTATTTTAGTCTTAGCTTTAAGTGGTCTCCATTTACCTCCGGTCTAAAATTGTGTTTTCTTTTCTATTTTCCTTTCCAGATATCAGTCGCCTGTCGCGTTCGCCGTCGCCACTGCAATCGAATGGTAAGTGTTTTGAATTTCTCCAACATTTTCGAGCATCAGCTGTTGTCCGAAAACGATTTACGGGATTTGTCCACTTCATATGGTTGTATATAGTATACATATTTCTGGCTTGGAACATCTGCCTGCTTGGGGTTTCGGTTTCAGTAAATCACTCGCATGTTTTCGGTTCAACAAAAAGACAATAAACCGGAGGGAGTATCGGCTTCAACCCTTGCCTGCGACAGCCACGCGCTGGCCCCTGAGTTAGGGGATATATCTATATATTTTGAAATAGGGTAAGGGGTTGATTTGTCCTCACCCCTCTTGTCAAAACTTTTGTCACAGCCCCTTCCTGCCGAGATTTAGGATTTAGGGATGTCTTTAAGTTGATTTTGATGTCTTATTAAATGGGTGTTTTCGACTTAACAGCTCCTTAAGTAGTTTCTGAGGTGACAATTGCTTGTGTGTGTCTCTCGCCCTAATTGTTCTCTGGAAATGTCAGCTCTTTCGGTGGCATTATAAATTTTTGATGGATTCATAAATTCAACTCTCGATTATTATTCATAACTCGTTGCTCGAAAGGAGGCTGCGTTCAATTTGCAATTTACACTTTTCGAATTTCATGGACTTCGTTAGTCACGGTCCCAGCCAAACTTCAACCTTTTCTGGCTCCCTTTTTTTATTATTATTTTCTTTTTTTTTTGTACCACATTATTGACAGCATTTCGCTTGATTTGAATTCGAATATGTGTGTGAGGGAGGCTGGTTGCTGTGATTTCTTTCACGAACATGAACATATATATTTACATATATTTTATGCAAAAATTATTCCGTTATGCCGGCCGTATGTGGGAGCGCTTTTGGGGTAGCTCGATGTGCAGTCAAACTGACCATTTGGCTTCTTTTTTTTATTGGTTGTGCTAAATGGAACAGGAGCGGCGATAGAAGGGGGTTTTATTTCAATAAATTTAATTTAATAAATATTTAATAAATATTATTACAGACTCAAGATCGTAACTAAAGTAGAATTTAACTTAGAAACTTTAATTTCATTAAATAAGAAAAGAATTTCATCGAATAAATATTTTTTTCCAATTTCTTCTCATAAAAAATACTTTAATATATTTTAAACAATATAAATAAATATTAAATAAAATATTCAATGAAATTCATTATAAATATTAAATAAATATTATTACAGAGTCGAGATTGCAAGAAAGTAGAATATATCTTAATATAAAGCAAAGAACATCATGGAGTAAATATTTTTATCCAACTTCTTCTCATAAAAATACTTTACTTTAGTTATGTATCTCGAAAATATATTTTAAATTAATACATTTTAATAAACCCAATACATCCTCCAATTTACCTTAGTCTCCATTGAGATAAGACCCCCAAAAATATATCCTCCTCCACCTCTGTCCGATGGCCATTCACACAACACATACAAATCGAATTTGCACATCATCTGAATACCAAATGGACGCACGTAGCCCGTCGGAGAAGGAGCGAGAAAAAATCGCTCCTGTCCCGGGTTCGGGTTCGGGTCGCATATGTAAAAAGGATGACCATGTGGTCGGTCCAGCCATCCACTTGGGCGAATAAGTCATCAAATTCACGTAGCAGCCAGCCCGGACGAGCATCAGGAGGCGAGCTCACACAAGTCATAAAGTAGCCAAGGCAAACATATGCAAAAATTGCCTGCAGTGGACAGGATGTGGAAATTGTTAGGGGAATCATCGGTCTGGGAATGGGATCTAGAGAGTGGGCCACTTCAAAGGGTTCAGCTCCTTTGATTGCCATTTATGTGAGGGAGGAAGTTGGTCTTAGCTCAAAAATGAACTCGTCTCGTGTGTATTTAAATATTATTGCAAATCAATTGGCCCGAGCTCTGAGCCCATGGCCAAACGTATAAATAAAATGCATACAAATAGCAAATTTATACAAATCGCTTTGGCCAAGGCATTTGAAATGCTAAAATGCTAAAATGCCACTTAAAAGCAGCTAAAAGCGTCAGCCAAAATGAAAAGAAAACACGAGAATTCCATTTGATGTCAAGGTGGAACTATGTAAACTATGGGGTGAAAAGAGCCTGCGACTGGGTTTTTCCCAGTTCCCAGTTTTCTTTTCTTTTCGCATAATAAACCCACTGCTATGGGTGGTCGGTCGGTGGTCACGTGAAAGGCTTTCACTCGAAACCTGAAACCCAACGGACTATGAAATTGAACGAAAATTATACAAAACGCTCGTGTGGCCTATGCTAAATTTATGCAAAAGGACACTAGGCATTGGTCCCCCGAAGAGTGACTCATTTTTGCATAGAAAAATATATTTTCCAGGGGATTGGGTCAGTTTGTTACGCCTCTTTTTTAAGCTTGATTGGAAAAGGAGTTAGCTTGGATTTTGATTAATGGCTGAGTGAAGTTGTGACAATTTCTGACACAATTCCGATCTGAAAAATATATTTGAACCTATTTTATGGGGGAAAAATCCTCTGAACCTTTATAATTGTTAATAACAGGGAATTTTTAGCTAGAATCTTCTTTAAATATAATTTTCCTAACCCCTAATTTCCCAATTTTCTCTATTTTCTTCTGTAGCCTCCGATTGCGATGACAACAACTCGAGTGTGGGCACCTCGAGCGATCGCTGCCGATCTCCGCTGAGTCCTGCCCTGTCCCTGACCCACCAGCAGGCCAAGCGCCAGCTGCTGATGCAGCCCCATCCGGCCCACCATCACCACCACCTGAACCACCTGAACCACCATCAGTACAAGCAGGAGGAGGACTACGAGGATGCCAATGGCGGGGCCCTGAACTTGACCAGCGACAACAGCCGTCACAGCACTCAGTCGCCGGCGAATTCGGTGAAGTCGGCGAATGCCTCGTCCCCAGTGCCGGCGGTTATATCGGTGCCCTCGCCAGTTGCGCCCATGATCTCGCCGGTTCTGCCGCCGTCCACGGGAGGAGCAGGAGCAGGAGGAGTAGGAGTTGGAGGCATGGGAGGTGGAGCCACCCACCCACTTCAATGGCAGCTGCAGCAGCAGCAGCCGCCGCCGCCGTGGCCACCTCGATGGCTTCGGGTGGCGGGATCTCGCCGCTCCTGGCCCTGCCGGGCATGTCCTCGCCCCAGGCTCAGCTGGCGGCCGCTGGCCTTGGCCTGAACAATCCCCTGCTGACGGGCTCCCTGTCGCCGCAGGACTTTGCCCAGTTCCAGCAGTTGCTGCAGCAGCGCCAGCTGGCCCTGACGCAGCAGTTCAACAGCTACATGGAGCTGCTGAGGAGTGGGTCTCTGGGTCTGGCCCAGGACGATCCGGCACTGACCGCTCAGGTGGCCGCTGCCCAGTTCCTAATGCAGAGCCAGCTGCAGGCCCTGAGTCAGGCCTCGCAGCAGTTGCAGGCCCTGCAGAAGCAGCAGCAGCGCCAGCAGGAGGAGCCACTGCAGCTGAATCACCACAAGATGGGGCACCAGCACCAGCAGCAGCAGCCGCGCAGCTCTACGCCGCACTCGGCGGTGCGCAGTCCCATTGCTATCCGGAGTCCCGCCAGCTCGCCCCACCAGATGGGACACCACCATCCCCTCCAGATCACGCCACCCAGCTCGGCGGCCAGCCTCAAGTTGAGCGGCATGCTGACGCCCAGTACTCCCACCAGTGGCACCCAGATGCAGACCACGCCGAGCACGCCGCAGCCCAAGACGGTGGCCAGTGCAGCGGCCGCCCGGGCGGCGGGTGAGCCCTCGCCGGAGGAGACCACCGACCTGGAGGAGCTGGAGCAGTTCGCCAAGACCTTCAAGCAGCGCCGGATCAAGCTGGGCTTCACCCAGGGCGACGTGGGTCTGGCCATGGGCAAACTCTACGGCAATGACTTCTCGCAAACCACCATTTCGCGCTTCGAGGCCCTCAATCTGAGCTTCAAGAACATGTGCAAGCTGAAGCCGCTGCTCCAAAAGTGGCTGGACGACGCCGATCGCACCATCCAGGCCACCGGCGGCGTCTTCGATCCCGCCGCCCTCCAGGCCACCGTGAGCACGCCCGAGATTATTGGGCGCCGGCGCAAGAAGCGCACCTCCATTGAGACCACGATTCGCGGTGCCCTCGAGAAGGCGTTCATGGCCAACCAGAAGCCCACCTCCGAGGAGATCAGCCAGCTGGCGGATCGCCTGGGCATGGAGAAGGAGGTGGTGCGCGTGTGGTTCTGCAATCGCCGCCAGAAGGAGAAGCGCATCAATCCCTCGCTGGACAGTCCAACGGGCGCCGATGACGAGGAGTCTTCCTACATGATGCACTAAGCGAGGTGGAGGTCACCACATTTTAGGGACAAAGACAGTGCAATGGCAGGCGAAGGGAATCAGAGGAATGCTAAGCAACACTATGTGCAGGTAATTAAATTTATCAAAAATTATTTAGAAATATATTCAAGCATTTATATATAAGTTTGGAGTTTTTTTGTACTCAAAGTGAGGAAAAAATACTTAAACTTAGAATTTTCAAGAAATCCGTACTTACAATGAGAGGAGTACGTGTTTGGGAACGCGGTTTCTCAATTTCAAGATGCCATATTTTCTCTATGTAGTTATATGGGTTTTAGTTTAGTTATTATGGGCTTTTTTGTTCTCAAAGTGAGAAAAAAGTACTTAAACTTAGAATTTTCAAGAAATCCTTATTCAAAATGAGAGAATACGTATTTGAGAACGCGGTTCCTTAAATTCAGGATGCCATAATTCACTCTGTGTAATTATAACTTTTAATTTTATACTTGTTTTAATATTTTCTAGAATATTTATACTAACAATTTTCTTTACTTTGCTTACTTTCTTGCAGGTTCAAAGACGCAAACACATCAAATACTAGCTTAATTCTGTCCTAAAGTTAGGTAACAATTCCTAAACAAAAGACAATTGGGGTTTGCTTATGTTAACTATTAATGGTATTTATTGTAATGTAAATGTACTATAAACTCTACCTAAATGTTGCTAATCAAGTCAACTTTCAGTTCACTTGATAACCAATATTTTGTAACCCTCAAGGAAATGGTGTTTCTATAGCCTTTGATAGGCCTCTAAATTCCATTTCTTTAGGGTTCCGTTCTACGTGGCGTATGTGTATTATTAACATTTAAGTACAGTCTCTGCACAATTTTCAAAGTCAACATAATGAATTCCTAGCGAATAATTATTAAATTAAAAACTTTCCACACACAACAATTAAAGAAAAGAGTAGACTAGCATCTAAGCATATTTATTTTTCGCGTGAATACTGTGATAATCAATTTGAATGATTTTAATTTTAAATAAAAGGAAATAGAAAAAAGAAAAAAGAAAAGAAAGAAAATAAGAACCTAGTTGTATGTTTGTATGTTATGGACAAGTAAACTAACAAATTAAAGGAAAACACTAATTTAAACTTAATTCATCGTATTTATGTGTAAAAACAAATTGAATTTATGTAAAAGGAAAACCCAAAAAACCATTTATAATTGTAAAATGTGAAGACAAAAACCACTAGAATTTTTAAATGTATAACTACAAAGAGAAGGCAAGAAAAGGCCATCAAAACACAATGAAATAAAAATAATTATCATACAAAATAATGGCAAATATTATTCATTGGGGGAAAAAAAGCGGTCTACTTTTTAGAAAGAAATATCTCAAAGATATCAATCACGAGAGGCAGAAGGAATTTGTTTCTGAAATTAGCTCTGCGGCGCATATGAAAGGGCATCCGACAGAATCGCGAGCCGAGTCCCGAGTCCGAGTAAAATTTTAATAAATAACAACATGCAAAACTGAAATTAATTCATGGAATTCCAGTGAGCAGCGCGGAAGCGCGTGCAGAGCTAATAAGAACCAGACACCCGCAGTACGGGTACGACAACTGGACCGATTCGATCTCATGACCAAGATATCAACATGCAGATGAGGCCGGCGATCATGAAACCGCACTTCCACGGGCCTTTGGGGGCCGAACCTGGGTCACTCCGGCAAGTACTATCAATGGGAAGCCGCCCTGGCAAACAAAATGAATTCACTGCGATTTCCAGAGGGGCGGGTGGTGGCGTCGTTTGCTGTCATTGTCGCTCCAGCTTTGAGCAATTAAAAATTGTTCACAGTCGAAAGTACAGGGGAAATTCACTAAAAAAAACATAATAAAGAAAGGTGAGAAATTTTGGTAATTAATTACAGAGAGATAACCAGAAATAAACCTATTCAAAAGGGTTCTGGAGCTAGGAGAAATTTGGATAAATAAGTTACTGGATAAGTTTATTATGATTACTTCCGAGAAATTATATATTAATATAGGTTTAATTTTTTTTAGTTGCTTATTGCAATATTGTAGCCAAAATTATAAGTAAAACTCAAATGAAAATACATTCTAAGATAGTGAGAAATAGTAAGTATTTTCTAAAATTTAATAGACTGTATTTTCTTCTGAAAACCCTCAACATTCGCCTTAATTAATTAACCAAATTATAAAGAAACTGATGGTAAATTTTGTATAATTTATTTTTATTTTATTTTACAATCTGAGCTATGCTAGGAAATTAAGAATTCCTATTTTCTAGTACTTTCCAAAATTATTTTCCCGCAAGTTCTTCATACAGCAGTGCCCACTGTACTCATTAACCGCGGCAGAAGCTCGACACATACGCAAATGATGTTGAAAGCAGATGCAGATGCCCTCCCATCGACCTCCCTGCCACTCGAGCCCGTACCTCCTCCATGCCGCAGACACTTGTTTGCATGGAAAGCGCATAATCATCGCGTGTCATGTGGAAATTTATACTATTTATGGTCTGTTTGTTTGTAGTCAGATGGAATCAAATGGGGAATGGGAATGGGCTGGGCTTTGGTGTTGGTGCTGGGCCTGAGATGTTAGCCCTGGGCCCTACTTGAGCTGAGCCTGAGCCTCAGCCTGGGCTCTCTGGGCTTTTGTCTTTAATTTTAATAAATTCATGGAAAATTGCCAGTAATTACGAGACAAGCGGCGACGATTTCACAGGAATTCTGCAGCTCCACCTCACCATTTCCATTTCCTTTTCCGAATGGAAACCACGTGAAAGGGTGAAATTTGCATATGAGAAAATTGAAGCTCGTAAACCCCATTAGCGCGTACAGCTAACATTGTAGATGGATTGCGATAAATCTTTTTGGCCCCTGCGGGCAAGTGCGAACCCGAGAATGAGCCTGAGTCTGAGATCGAGACCCCCAATTGGCATTTCCCAGGCTACTTTCTAGGTTGAATATTCATCTTCGTGGAGAGGGCAAAGTTCTACGTGCTTAAAGCCAACTGAATTATACAAATTAAAGCACATTTAATTACCGCCCCGCCTCAGAATTATAGCTTTAAGGTGACGGGTCGTCTAGGAAGCACTCCTTCTTCGGCTGCTCTCCTACATTTCCCATTTAAATTACCGATATGACGAGCTTAACACCTGAAAGAAATCTCCTTGTCATGCAGTGGCATCAAAGACATCAAAACTAAACCTGAACGAGACATAAATTTCAACCGACTCTTTTTTTATAAGCTCTCTTCAACTTTCTAGTCGCGCGGGCTGCAGAAAAATTTGCAATGCATTGCATTTTAGTTGGAATTGCTTAATTTATCAGTTCAGCACACAGTTGGCATTTCCCGCCCCGGAAAATCGAGTAGGGGAAAAGCGGGAGGCCGGCGAAGCACGGAGCTTATGAATATGCATCGAGGAACTTGCCTCTGCCACATACTTTTAGTTAGACATTTTATTTCATTGCTGCACATATAGATTTATATACTTTTTTTTACAAAGAAGGCCTTCGGTCCACTACTGGGAATTAATGGGGAAAGAGGTGGGAGGAATGCCACTGAACAAGTTAACAATTACTCATTATTATTATGATTCACTTGGGGGTCTCAATAAATGCAGAAAGTCACTCATCGATTGGGGAAAATCAGTTTACAGAACAAGTGTTGCTGTAAGAAATATTGAATGTTATATATTTTTATCTAAGTGTTAAAACTTTAGATTTAAAATAGGTTTTCCAGTTTTATGAATAAATTTATACAAGTTTCTTCTGAAAAGTATAATTATAAATTCTATATAAATATATTTTAGAGCTCTCTTCATTTTATGACTAAATTTGTTCAAGTTTCTTCTGGAAAATATAATTAAAAATATTATATAAATATATCTTAGTGCTCTTTTCATTTTATGACTAAATTTGTACAAGTTTCCTTTGGAAAATATAATTATAAATATTATATAAATATATCTTAGAACTCTTTTTATATATATATATATATTATATTTGAACAATTTTCTTCTATAATTCTTTTAATTTTATAAATAAGTTTGTCGAAGTTTTTTATTGAAAATGGATTTATAATAATTTATAAATATATCTTACACAAATAATACAATTATAAATACTATATAATCGTATCTCAGAGCTCTTTAAATATTATGTTTAAATTTAAACAAGTTTCTTATTGAAAATATATAAAAGATTTTAATATTTACCTTACGAGTTGCTGCTAAAAAGAAAATAATAACACTACAACCTCGATTAACTCGATTAATTGCCATATATTAAAACCATAAACCTTTAATCCAAATTATGCAAACCCCCTTTGCTATTTTCAATGCTCTCTCAAGCTAATGTAAACAATAATCCTTTCCGTTCGGCTTGAGCAACCTCAACGCCTGAGTCATAGCCGCATGGCAACTTCCATCTCAGCCCAGTCCAATCGATAGCTAACCCATTATTTACCAATACTGACCTTAAAATCATACAAAGAACTTGGAATTACTGCATTTGCGTGTACTTAATGAATGCAAGCGCAGACCACAAAGCAGCAAGAAATACCAAATTAAGCGAATAGCCATCGAATGCCAAAACTCTGCTGCAGGTGTTCTCCGAGTGTGTGTGCAAAGAAAAATTATGCAACTTTAATTTGCCTTCGACAAGCAATGAAAAAAATATAGTGAAACAAAGAAGCCTAATTAGCATTCGGAAAATGCAAAAGGGACGGCGGACCTGCTGCAAGCGGGCCAATTTGTAAATTATATGAAAAGGTCGAGCATGCAAGTTAACCACCACTTCCCGTTCCTGGCCACCCCCTTGACGGTCATTAATTAAGAATTAGTTTTGTAAATACTTGGCGCAATTCGGTTCAGGCCTTCTTCTTCCATTCGAAATTAAATTGTTTTATAACGAAGTGTCTGTGGCTTGCGAAGCGCAAAAGTGGCGCCGACTCCCAGCCCTCTCCAGCTCTCCCGTGCTTCTCCAGGGGGCAAATGGTTAAGCCAACTTCCCGGCACTTTGCATGCGATCATGCAATTGCAACGAGATGGAGGGTGGGGGATGGAGTGGGCGGCTCTCGGCTTATTATTTCTGAATTTAATTTATGGCCCCAGACTCATTAAAGAGCTCTCGTGGTCATAGAATGTCTCTGATGCTCGGCCTGTGATTGCCCAGGGAAATGGAGCTACGGAAGCAGGGAAGTAGGAGTGCATTTCGACTCTCTTGGCTGAGTATGTTAATGCCGGCTGCAGCCACAACACCTACTTCATTGCAGGTTGCACAAATATAAAGCAGCATGCTCTTTCATGGCTCTTTGAGGCGTTCTTTCAAAATTAACAGTGTGTCTAGAGGGGTGAAAAATGGAGGAAAATTATCCATAACAAGCAAGGAAGCTAACTGCAGAAAGCCCTTACAGTTAGCTAATTTATATTTCAATTTGCATAGCTTTTCTGTGCTAGTTGTTTTTATTAGATTAATAAATCTGCGTATTGAGTTTAGAAATAAAAAAAGGAATCTAAATTAAGGAAGTCAAAATTTTAAGACCTTTTGCAAAGTGTATTATATATATTGTAAATAAAGCAATGCATTCTTATGATTTTCCTACATTTGTAGGAGTTAGCTATGTCAATAATTTAATTTAATACGTCTTAACGAACTACAAAATCATTTTAAAATATTCAAAAAATTATATTACTTGACCTTACTTATAATAATACAAATTTTCAACCATATTCTTTCCTCTATTTCCTCAGAAATCCATAATTATTTATTTTAAAATCCCCATCCTTATAATAAACTCAGCCCACGGTGCAAATAAAAATCCGAGCCCCTGCATTATGCCAAGAACTATCAAAATCTTATTAAATAACAATGTAAAAAGCCATTCCCCCTGGAGTCCAGCGTTTCGCGTTAATAGAAAACATCATCAAAAGCGAACAAATATACATTTTATGATTGCGATAATCTACAGAGACACACTAGGAAGCGAACGTTTGGCCATGGTCAGTGGGCTGCTATGAAAGAATTATAATACATATAACTAATTAGTAAATATCATTAGACAGCCACCATGCAAAGACATAAAATCGGGTAAAATCTGCAGTCTGCAATCTAGCAAAGAGATCTCCTCGCACGCAAGCATATCTTATTTTGTATTTCTCATTAAATGCACATTAAACCCGCTGTTAATTGTATTTCCTAGTTCAGCCCGGGCTCCATGCAAATTGCCTTTTGTGGGTGTTTTGCCTGTCAACCCAGGCCGATTAGGGGATTCTCACACAGAACCCCTTGATTGCATTTATCGCGAGCTTGGCTTGAGTTGGCTTGGGTTGAGGAGGGTTCGTTCGTTCGTTCTCATCTCGTGTCGGCCGACATGAAGCCAATTAAGGCTGCAACTGCACTTGCAACTGCGAGTGTCATAAAATTTAATTTATTTAAATTAAGACAATGGCAAAAATTTGCGTTTTTAATTGTCAAGTGCGGCCGAAGCGTTCGAATGTGAGTGGGCATCTGAGGAAGTAGAGGCTATAATATGCATATTTCCTGCAGTGTAAGCTCATTGATGAATTTATAGCTTTATAAACGGTTGAAAATTAATGCAAATTTAAAATTTAGCTCGATGTATAATTTATTAGAACCTATTTTGGATTTTTAATATTCTAACTCAGCCATAAATCATTGACTGGCTTCTTCATGACTCTTGTGGCCTATTTCTTACAGTTTTTATGGCCTGACACTTTTTTAATAGAACCCATTGACAAATCCTTTGTATACCCAGCACCACAATGAAACCATCGGAAGCCAAATATCCTTTCTCCTTCCCATCACTTTTGGCCCTTGAAAATTGCAGGCGTTGGTTCGAGTAGCTTCCAAAATCAGACAATACTCGAGATTGAACAAAGGACCGTTGTAAATTCGCTGGCTGAATGCAATAAAAATTAAATAAAGTCATCAGGACTATTTACAATTTTTCGAAATCGTCTCATTCAAGGCGAGACAAAAAGCCATTGTCCAGGAGCCAGGAGAGAGAGTGCGCCAATCAAAGAACGGCAGTCCGAGTCCGAGGCTGTTGAGTAATTTAGTTCAACTGCAGATGAACTATGACCTGCCTGTGTGTGTGTATCGCCCACAAAACGCTTCCAGGTGCAAATCCCAATGGCAGCTTGTATATCTCTCTCTCCCGTGTCACGTGATTTATGGTGCGTTTTTGTCTCGCTTTCTGGGGAAATATGCCGTTCAAACCAACTGCCCGCTCGACTTTGTGTAGGCGTCCAAACAGCACTCGAGGTCTGGACCCAGCCGATCTGTGGTCATCATCCGTTGCTCTGTCCTCTGGCAAATATCATCCCCATATATTTTCCAACATATTTCGGTTACAATGCATCCTGTTTGACCAACGCACTTTCGGCACGCTTCCCTCTAGAGCCCCTATGCCATTACTATCCATCCTGCAATCCAGCAACTAACCCCGTCCGATCGTCCGATCCCTTTGTGTTACTCCCGTCTAAACGCTCCGTTTAGACTGCCCTCAATTTCTCGAGTGGCGTGGCATTAACCTTGACTCGATCCGAGTCCGATCCTTATCGCGATTGCCCTTATTGTGTGTTTATTGTGTAACATCCATCGAAAGTGCTTTGTCATTCCGCGAGGGATCCACTCTATAGGCGGCGAGGGAGGGCATCCGAAAGCGAGGGTGTTTCTGGCCCCTCGATTACGTATTTCTCCTTGTTGTGCCATAGGTACATATACATAATATCCCTTCGCTTTGTTCGCTCAAATTTATTATGACATTCGGCGCGTGTTGAAAGGTTTTTAAAGAACGCGGCGAGATCGGAGATCTGGAGTGTGACCATGTGGTGGGTGAAGATCGATTAAAGTGTGGCATTTCCTTAACTGAAAAGATATAATAATATCTCTGTGGGGAAAGTCAAGTATTAATTAACTTGGCTTACTTGTGAAGATACTAAAATTTTTAATTAAATTAAATATGTTAAAGGAATTAAAGCAAATAATATTGATTAAGACTAAAACATGCATAGTAATATTAATTACTTGTAAATATCTGATAGCCCTTTTAATACCTTCTTTATATCTGTATTTCTTCCGAGATAATAATATTATTAATGAAATTTAAAATAATAGCATTGATTAAAGATAAAACACACATATATTAATTATTTCTTAATATTCGATAGCATTTATAATACCTTCTTTATTTCTTTATTCCAAATCTCAAATTGATCTTCCTGCTCCACTTCTCACCACCACTACCTTGGACTCTCATCACCCCACAGAGATCTTCCCATGGCCTACGAAAATTATTAATTGTCAAAGTAAATCTTTAAGCCAACGGCAAGTGAAGTTGTCTAACTTGCAATTGGTTTTCCACTTGCCAGCAACTTTTTTCCCCTCGACTTTTTTGAGTTCTTCACACACCGACGCCCACTTTTCTGGAGCACCGCCCCATTTATCAATATTCATTTGGCGTCGTCGTCAAGTTGTTCTTATTGTTGCTGCTGCTGCTGCTCCGCTCCTCTGATGATGATCATTAAACGGTGAGGGAGGGGAGCGAAAAATTAATTGACGGCGCATAATGACAGTTTATCTGGAAAAAATTGTTTGCCCCGAGTGTTGAGTTTTAATTAAAAATTATTGGATTACTTTGTTTGTCCCAGGCAGCACCAGGGCTCCCGTCCCGCGCCTGTTCCTACTTGGCTATGCCTAAGTGTAAGCCAAAGCATTTCATCATTTTAATGATAGTCTAAGAAAAAGTTAACTTCTTCGAGTGACAAAACAATTTGCGAGGCAGCTCAGGTCTTGGCAGTTATATATATACCCTATACTCAAAGATGGTTCGAAGGGTGTAGCCGGGCTTCTCGGAAATTATTATGGCCGATGGAATTTGTGGCGCAAGGCGTTGGATTAAGTTGCTCTCCTTTGCACTTGGCCTCCTCCTGGCACTTGCCAAATATAGATTAGATTCCTAGCACTCAATGGAAGGAGTTTGCAGAACTATCTTGGACATAACTAAATACCAGTTCAATTATGACAAGTTGGCATTTATGGGTTTAAAAATATTTAAAAGGCCACAGATAATTACAGTTCTTTATTTAAATATTCCAAGTTAATATTTGGTATGGCAGAAAATATATTTTTTGTAGTAATTACACCCTTTAAAGCCTTTCTGTAAATATTCAAGTTGTTAGCTCTTAATTAGTGCTAATCACGCCACCATGTTACCTTCCATTTTTAGCAAGAAATATCACAGCTAATCCGTGGTACTCCATCCTTGACACTGTCCGATAATTCCGATCCTCGGTTATGGCCACGTTGACAACCTCATCATCGTCATCATCGCGTTGTGATGTTGGCCATCGGCTGAGAGCGGCTTTTGCCTTTCTTGACTTTCGACTTGTCCCCCCTGTCGGCCGTATGATTTTTGATCAGGCCTGCAGCCTTTTGGCGGGCTTTGTGTGTTGGGGCTTTAAGGAAGCCATTACACGCATATATTCAGAAGGCGACTTGCCGGATCTTATGAACTGCAATCATTTCTCGTCGGTTGTCGGTCACGCTTTGTTGTTGCAGTTGGTATTTTTCGATGGCCGCAAAATTTATTACAACAAATTTAAATGTTTTGGCCTTGTGTTTTGGCATTTTAACTGATTCCTCTGGCACTGGGCATTCATATGGAAATCGAGGCAATTTATTGTATGTATTTTGGAATTTTTTAAGACTGTTTTTTAATGAAATTGTACAGATTTATATGGAATATGTAAGTATTTAATGCTAGTAAATATATTTTAATATTTTGTAAGCATTAAAAAATTATTTTAATTTGATTTAAGGTCAAGAACACACATTAAACCCTATTATATTTTACAAATAAAATAGAAAACCTAATAATTTAAGCCCCATGTAGGCACTGCCGCTCCCCAAACGACACATAGACCCACTGCGTCTGTCAATTTTTCGCTACGCCTTAAGAGCAACAACAATGGTGCTTTTGGGCCGAGTTGTGCATAGTTTTTAAACTCAAATTAAAGCACAAATTGCTACCGCAACGAGCGACTTCAAAGGCCCGAAAGCCGAACTCGACTCGGCTCGAACAGTAGCCAAAGATTTGCGTTGCGGCTCAAGCCAAAGTCGAGTCCCTGGCCAGAACCCCTCGCAAACATTCAGCCAGCATTCACATCCATCAATTTCTGACGCTTTCATCAAGCGGCCACGACGACCAAGACGACCAAACCGACGACGACGACTGCGACAACGACATTTGCCACAAAGGAAAGCCATGGAGCGGCGGAGCAGAGGCCATGTTCTGGTCTGTTCTGATTATTGTTGCCACTGTGGACCGGATCGGGCCTCGCGCTGGGGACGCGCATTTAAATTGTCGGCAGGATCCAAGCGTTTTGCACTAATATCCACCAAAAGCAGGCCCAGTCCTTGTCCCCAATGCATTCCTTCTGCTGCTTTGCAGCTTGGCTCGGCTCTTTTCCATTTTGTTGTGTTTTTTGTTGTATTTCTTGTGACTTCTTTTCATGGCATTGACATCTTTTCGTCAAAGTCAAATCATTCATTTTGCCGCATCAAAATGCATAAATATTTTCGGCTTTCGGTTTTCGGGTTAGATATTGAATTGGTAGTTGATTGTTGCCGATTGTCTGTTTTCGCAGCCGTTTCTTCCCTCAGCTTGGTCGGAAATTTAAATCGCCAGCATTCTGTGTGCTGTTTGGGGAGGGAGAATAGGGTTGTCAAATTGTAGAAGAGTTGATAGGGTTGCGTATTATTGATAAAAAAAATATTTATCATGTTGCCTGATACTAAAATTATTTTTTTCACAATAGTTTAAACTTTTATATTTTGGTTTTAACTATGAAAATATTTAGTTTAGGCAAACTTCACTTTTGTTAACAACAATACTATTTTTCCTATTTTATTTTGGATCGTACCTTATACTTGGCAACCCTGGAAAATACCGCTGAGGCTGCTAATAATCATTAATTGATTTTATCAATCAAGACATTTTTATTCATAAAATTATAAAATCTTAAAAGTGTTACTCAGTAAGAGCTATTTCTAGTTTAAATAAATTGTATTAATCCAGATTTGTAAGCTTGGCAACCCTAAAAATTCCTCGGATGCTGAAAGTTCGCATTGACCAGTGAAAGCTTTTTATTTAAATAAAAATGTTTATTCAAAAAGGTAAATCAATAAAAAATTGTTAACGCCACAAATTATATTTTAGTGCTCACCAAATTTTTTATTAAGCCTTATTTATCAACTTGGCAACCCTGTAAACTACCGCTAGCATTCGCAACTGCTCAACGCTGACGAAATGCCAAGAGCAAATACAAAGATACAATCCTTCAAAGCGAGTTCGATCGATGCTAATGCTGGCGGGTCTCTATCGCTACCGTATTCCGCACCGGATTTCGGCCTCGCCTTTGAAGGCCCGATCGTTGTTGGTGTTCACAATGCCATCAAAATTTAAATAGCAAAACAATGGAGGAGGGGAGGCAAAAAACCGCTGCATTCCCTTAAGTCTGCGACATTTTTTGTGACCAGTTTCCCTGCCTTCTGGCCTTTCCCTTCAGCTTTTTGGCTTCTTTCTTTTTTGAGAGACTTTGCTTTGTTGTGGAATTTTTGGCGAATGCTTTTGTTTTGCAATTAGTTTTTGTGCCACAGCCTAACGGTATAGGAAATGCTGAGCTTTTGAGTTTATATATATTTGTATCCATATATGCCGAATGTCAAGGTCAACAGGAGGTGGAGGAGAATATCCAAGTCAACTCCCCGAAGTTAATGATTTATGCGACTGTGAAAATATCGGAGCGGAGACCGGCAATTACAGCCAAACCGCCGGAATGACACAGATGAAAAACGAGCTCGATCCGCGGCTATGGAAATGTGATAAGCTATAATTAAGCAGCCCCGATAAAGGACTGCGAAATGCTGAGTGCTGCTAGCCCCCATCGATCGGGGGGCGTGGCATATGCTAAACAACATGCAAGGGGCGTGTGCGCGGTGTAAGCAAATTTAATTTATACAATACGACGACGACGACTCTCATATATGCCAATATGCAAAGAATTAATAATCGCAAAGCCGGCCAAGAAGAGGACGACAGACGCCCCGGGGGCGTTGACGTTCCGGTAGAATCTTCTGGGGGCGTGGCAGCCGATTGGCATTTCAATTGGATAAAGTGGCGCCCCGAACTGGTTTTCGAATTACCAATTGGTATTTGGTTAATCCTAAGCGAAGACAGAGCGCCAAAATGGTTATGATTATTAACCCATTGGTGACCAGGGTAGGTTGAGATCTTTAGGGAAGAATTCAAGGAAATTAAGAGGGGGAAAAATGTGCAAAAATGAATTTAAAAATTATATTTTGTCATCAAAGTAAAAAGAAACCAAATAAATCACAATAAATGTGGAAATAGAGCTGGTTTTATTTGTGATATATTTTAAAACACTTAGTTATTCCTTAAAACCGCATTATTTAATTTTAAATTAAATAAAGAGAAGTCGGGAACAAAGATTATATTATGTAAATAATGTACAAAAAGTCTTGTAAAAAATATAGTTTGTCATTAGAGAAAAAAATCTAATAAATAACAATAAATGCTGAATTAAAGTAGGTTTACTTTGTGATATATTTTATTTTTATTTCTTTTTAAAATCTTGAAACGAGTATATTCTTGTTTCCTAATAAACCCCCTGCAAGCCCTCCCATCTTTGTGGGTTAATCTCGTCTCATAGCTGACTTTCTGCATCGCCTGTCCCGCCTGGTGACCACAAAAAAAGTTCTGTACAAACATGCAATATGTCATAATATTTATTGTTTTTTGATCGGCGCTGTCCCCTGGCCTCCGAGCTGGGCTCAGTCCCCTAACACGAGGTAATCGATCAGGTGTAGAACCCACGGCAATTGAGTAATAATTCATAAACATATTTCCACTCGAAGGAAATTAATTTGCCGGCCAAGTTCCCCGTCTGGCCAGTTCTCAATGGGGTTCTCCTCTGGTCATTACGCGGACGTGTTGACGTTTGAAATGACAACCGCTGGCACACACAACTGTCAATCATTTTCGGGTGTTCCACTAACTACTCTTATTGGTCATGCCCAATTATTCATATTGTTCCAATGAATCGAAACAAAAAGTCGTCAGCTGTCGCGGTTTGAGGGTGGCCGTTGCCGTTGCCGTTCGTAATGGGAAACTTTTTCCTTCTTACCATTTTTCCCCTGTAATAGATATTTCCGTTACGTTAAGTCACGCAAAGTGTTGTGAAAATTTGTTGAAAATTGCTTTACTGGTGGTGAATAATTAAGGCATGAGGCGAGTATAAGCTCATAGCAAGGATTGCTCCTGGAAATTTCTTAGAAAAATAAATCATTTAACTAAAGGAAATTCCGTTTATTTATTCCATTCCATCAATGATTTCTGCTTTTATATCTTTCAGACATATCCTCTTTTTGAGCTATTATATCGAGGAACTTCTTCCTCCTTTATTTACGTACAAAAATGCAAATCATTTCCCATACTCCCCAAACGTTTCCGTATTATCTACCATTAAATGGTCAATTGAATTCCGAATTTCGGCAGTTAAATGTCTGCTTTCAAATACACAAAACTTTTTGATTTGATTAATTGCATTTATGATGGAAGACTGGTGTATATAGTTGAGAGTCATGCTGGAGTGGTGTTCCTTTTTTTTGGGAGCTGGCTGGTCGAATTCAACTGTCTGTGTCTAACGAGATTCACAATTGACTGACTTTCTTCATGGTAATTTTTCATTTGAATATTTGTCATGTGAGCTGCTTTGATTTAATTATATGGAAGTAGGTCTCATTACACGCTTTTTCTAGTTTGGTTAATTTGTATATGGGTGTAGGAGAAAGGTGTAATGTATTAATAATGATTTTGTCATAAGTAAAATGTAAGAAAAATTACAGAAAATTAAAGCAAACAGCTAAGAAATAATAACAAAACATATAAGAGCGTCTAATATATTTATTATCTATTCTTTTGATTATTTGTAAGTACTTAACAAAATGTATACTCTGCCCATAAAGCAATACATTTGTTTAATATTATTCTAAAGTCCATAACTTTTTCATATATCCATAAACATATTTTTTATAATTTTCATTTAATCTTCAATATATATTTTCCCTTCCTCCGAACCTCTAGTAATATTTATATATTTTCTGCCTCTTCTCATAGATTAACAAAACCATATAAGCCGTCAGTCCTTCGGTTCCCAAAGTCATTCCATCACCATCAGCCAACTTCGAACACACCCAGATGACACATATCGAATCACCTACGAGTTATATAAGCTATGCATTCCGTACCCACATATTTACTTAGCAAATTAACTAAAAAGCAAATGGTATAAACGAGTTCTCTGGCCGCGGAGGGGGGCGATTAATGGGAGTGCGAGATCTGAAATTGAAATTTAATATGATGAGCGAAGCAAATAAAATGGATACCCGGGCGACTACAATTCGAATACAAATAAATTGGAATGCGATAAACGCGTTGCAATCAAAGGTGGAAAAAAATGAAAGAAAAACCACACCCCTAGATGGAGATCCCTATACCAAATTTTTCACCCGTAGCAGGTCCTGGCCATGCGATACTTTGTGACAATTAATACGCTAAACGATGGATGAAATGCCAGGCCAAAGGAAGGGTTGCACTGAAAAATAATTTAAAGGTTTTTACTATCAAATCAGAATAAAGAACTTGGAATTATATTTAATTCCATTAAGAGTCTTAGAATTTAAGTAGAAAGTTATTCGGAAATAATTATAAAGAGAAAAATCATTAAAAATAAATAATTATAAGCAAATATTTTAAAAATAAATCTAAGTAAAATATTTAACTTATAGGCTAAGTAAACTCAGAACACTAAATAACTTAAATTTCCTGTGTATTTTAGTTGGATATTTGTTATATTTTTATTTTCCCAGAAAGACCATTTTTTAAAGTGCACATACAAGGACAAAAGTTCTCACCGGACTGGTTGGGATATCAGAAAGCGGTAGGGGGCTAAAAAAAAAAATAATGGCCGGGGTAAGGAGCACGCCTAGCAGGCTGAAAATTGCCGCAGGACACGCGTCGCGCTCGTTTGCGCAACTAAACTGAAATTAGCCGGTAAACGATGCGACTCCACCCCCTCCAGGCGACTGATAAAAAACAGATAAAAAATGAAACTTAACGCGGGCACCAACAACAAAAAAGCAATAGGAAAGAAGGAAAGGGGATGGACAGAAAAGCAACCGCACGGCGACCACAAGAACGCATCGATAATGACAGTAATAAGGATTCAATGATTGTCGTGGATTTTGTTTTATTCTATTTTTTACCGACTAGCGCCACCCTTTTTATACTTCGCTCTCTTACTCGGCTTTTTGATAGGGCGCCCAGTCAGGGTTGC
Source organism: Drosophila triauraria (assembly GCA_014170255.2). Taxonomy (NCBI): domain Eukaryota; kingdom Metazoa; phylum Arthropoda; class Insecta; order Diptera; family Drosophilidae; genus Drosophila; species Drosophila triauraria. The sequence goes on along the minus strand of CM024334.1, from coordinate 5,674,113 downwards.
TTTCGATCCGAACCCCGATTTTTTTGGTATTTGATGTGCATTTTGCATGAAAGTTTCACTGTGATGATGACGAAATTTGTCAAAGAACTAAGGTTCCACCCTCTTGGGAATATTACTTTTTTTGGCAAACGCATGTTCAAAATGCAAATCATTTTTTGGAAGATTTTTATGGCCAGTCATAGTTATTATTATGTGAAATTAATTCTATGGGAAAAACTACAAAACAAATCGTGCGAATAAAAAAGAGAATAAATATAGAATTTAATAGGAACTTTTTGCGAATATTTTGAAGCTTAGAAAATATATTCTTAAAGTCAAGAAGGAAAATTAAAAATTCAAAATTAAATGTTACTTTTAAAGGATCCAAGCTTTATCAATAAATTGCATATTTAATGGTATGTTTAATTAAACATTTAAGAATCTATTATCTTAATACCTTTTTAATGACCTTCAACATTAACCCATAATTATATTTATCTGTGCGAATCAATGTTAATTAATTATTAATTTTCATGTTCCCATGTTGCCCACTCTGATCGACCTGCTCATAATATGATAATCATTGCATTTTAATGCATTTCATGTAATTATTTGTCTTTCATTAAGTTGAGCAAACATTACAAGATAAACGGCCAACAAGCGACCGAGGACCCAGCATCAAGGCTAAGGATCGCGGGAAACCCGGAGACAAGACCACAAGACGCGTCATTAGAAACCATCGCAGGCAGGCAGGAGCGGCAGCAAAATTGCATATCGAACGCTTGAAACGCATAAATTAAGATCCCGACCAGTCCCCAGTCCCCAGTCTCTCCGGTGAGCAAAAAGTGGCAAAAACCCAGCAGAATGCAGATACCAGATACAGGAGGAGAGCCGCTGCCCGCTGCTCTGATGTTTCGATGGCCATCGTCATTCTCGGATGGACGTATCCACCTCTTGTCGCCGGATGATGAGACTCACGGCTGGACTGCCGGACGAGTGCCACCAGAGTGCAGTTTGTCATTGTGACTTCGGGACACAAGATGTCGATTTTAGTAGCAACAGGAGTCTATTAGCTAAGTAGATACTTTCAGAGAGGCACTTTTGGCATTAAATTAAATTCCTTGTACTTTCTTGCACCAATTTAAATATTTAAAAAAAAATTAAATGAAAATTATGGAGCGTACTTTAATTAGTTCAATGAATAAATATTATTTTCTACATAACATATTTACGATTCAGCATTACCCTTTGAGTTTAGAGACTAGCTTTTAACTTTTAAACTTTTTTTTATGTAAAAGAAACCTAGGAAGTGTATTTAGTTAAATTAAAAACCTTATTATATGCCGTACGTAATATAATTAAAATCGTTATCATTACTGCACTAAATATTGACTTCAATGCGATTTTAAGCGAATTTTTTCTTCTCTAATTTTATCACTCTCCATTTTTATCCCTATTTTTGCTTACTATATTTTTTCCCCCTTAAAGAGTATCACAAATATATTATTCCATTTTCCGCCGGCCATCACCTGCAATGTAAATTCGGCCTCTGTTGCCTGTGTGTTGGAACTTAAGTTCGTTTTTTTCTGGCACCCCGAGAGCCTTGCATATTTATGTCTCCGCCGATGGATGGATGGTTGGATCGGCATCGGCATCGTCATCGTCATCAAAATCGTATGGAGGCCCTAACCCGACTCCATCTTGTACAGCTTCGATGCATGCAAAAGGCGACAGGGCAGGAAAAAAAACTTGATTGATTGGCCTGCCAGCGGCGACAGTTGGTTAAGGGGGCTAAGGGCGACTAAAAAAAAAGAGAATGCAAAACTCTCGGGGAACTATAGAAAATGGCGGTTGACTTGTGGGGAAAAAACTTACTCAAACTGGACTGCACTTGGACTTTGACTTTGACTCCGTGTTCTAGCACATGTAATATATTCGTATCGACTCTTAATTTTTTCTACGAGAAATCGTCGCTGCACTTCCAGGAATTTCAATATTTGTTATTTATATCAGCAAAGAGGGAAAGAGTGGAGATAAGCGGTCGCGACATCGTCACCTGTGTGAAAGGTGCTCGGCGCAAATATCATAAACAAATATATAGGGGGAAAAAATAACAACAAAAATTTAAAGGCAACAACAAGAAGAGTGGATATTTGTTTATACATCGATAGCAATTACAATCGCTCCGTCTCGCTCCGTTCCGGAAATTTATTAATTGCTTGTTCCCTGCTCCTCCCCCTGCGATCCAATTTGAATTGAATTACGCACCCGATTATTGTGTGCATTATCAGTCCGTCGGCCTGATAGTCCGCGAGTATTTATTTAGGCCACGACAGGTCTCTGGTCTGTCCACCTCACTTCCCGACGTTTCTTTAATGAAATTGTGTTCTTTGGCTATCACACATAATCGGTCATTCCTGGTTGTATCTGTATCGATATAGTTTCTACCAATTTTGGGGGCTGTGCATGAAATTTAAATTCTTAAAAAATTGTCTTACGCCTTGAGATAAGAAATGAACGATGGTTATGAGTGAACAACCGAATTTCTATGGTTATTTTCTATTTTGCTTATCGTACATTGGGTTTTGTCATATTTTTGGAATATTATTCATTGATTGTGGGGTTCATTTCGAAATGATAAGTCGAGGTCGTTCAAGAATTGTTAAACAAAATTTAAGGAAGAACTTTTATTTAGATTTGATTAAAAATAAATTAAATTATAATAAAAATATCTTTTTCTTTTCTGAAAATATATATTTTTCCTAGTTTATTCCTTTATCTTTAATATAAATTAATGTTTTCTGTATTCTTTCTTCGGACACTTTACTATTGTAATTTAATTTACAATTTAAAAATTCTTAAGTAATATATTTTTAAGCATTCCTTTTCCCTGCTACTTTTTGATTGCATTAATTTATTTATCTGCACCCCCGCACACTTTCTGTTTGATATACAATTTTATTTAAATGACCCTCATAACAATTATGCATTCAATTGAGGTCCGAGCCAAGTATCCGCAGCCAATTAATTAATTAAAGCGCTGATCTGCCCACGCCGTCTGGATCTGCCCATTGAGTGGTTAGTTTTTGTTTTTTTTTTTTTTACATAAAACAAAATGCAATGAGAATTTATGGCCCCTGAGAGATGAGTCGATGTGTCGATGTCAACGCAAAATTTGTCAAAGCAAATCGATGGCCACTAGGCGCCCCTCTTGGATTGCTCCATTTCTCAGGCCGGTTAATTGTGACTGACGCCCAGATGTGAATTACCAAAGGCGGTCTCCCGCCCGTCCTGGGGTAAAGGCGACCTGCGGAGTGCTCGGGTCTGACTCGAAATCGATACGGAACACAAGTCGGCTGTTGTTTTGCTAATTATTCAATTGAAGAACGTTTAATTTATTTCAATATAATCGAATTGAAAGATCGCCGCGAACAAGCCTGGGCCAGATGGTGATAAGGAGGAGGAGGAATAGCTATCGGAGCAGGGGATAAAGTCAGGGAAGGAGTTAAGCTGGGGGAAAACAGAAGGCCAGAGCGTGGCTCCCACGGAAGTCAAGCAAATTAATTTAAGGTTTAATTGGTGAAATCGAGAGCGAAAAAGGGGAAAGTCAGGGGAGTACGAGAAGGGGGCTTAGGAAATTAAATAAAGTAATTCTAGAAGAAATTTGTAGTATTTTTGGTAAGTTATAAAAGGGTATTCCTTAGGGTATAAATATAAAAATTGCAAAATATACAATATGGAAATTTAAAATAGGAACTAAATTTAAAATTTATTGTTTTTGGTGCATATATTTTTGTATTTTTTGTATATTTTCTTAAATCTTAAAGTTTATTCAATTTTAAAAATTCTCTTTAATTTAATAACCCCTTTTAAAACCCCCTTTTTCCACGTCCCTGCCTCTGGCGCTTTAATGATTGTCGCCCTTACATCGACTGCAAAAGATGCCGCCCACTTGAAAGACAGCGGAATTTAAATTTCATTAAAAGCGGAAAATGTAATTGCAAGAACTGGAGTTAACTTTAATTAAATTTTCTTTCGATTTTGATGGAAAACGTTTCAACAACTTCGGCTCGAAATGAGAGAGGTCAAAATGAAATCGAGGAACGTTTTGTTAATATGGAGATAAAAGCATGTTAAACAAAGCACCTTATGTCAAAGCAAATGGTCATAAGGTAAGCGAATGGTTGGCGATTAACGAATCATTTTAATGAGCGACAACATTACGCATAAATTAATTAACTGCCCCGCTCCCATTCGCGGTGACAATGAAAGCCCGAAGTCAAATCGTAAATGTTTTCGTTATTAATACGTTATTGGTCGCTCGCTCGGTCGGTCGGTCACTTGATATGCACTTGATACTATGTATCACTAATGTATTTACGATCGCCACAAATGTGTCAGTGGCAATGAGGCAAAAGCCGTAACACGGCCACACAACATGACACAAAAATTTAATAACAGCAACGATTTCATTGTATCTTGAGTGTCTCTCCGTGTACCCTCCCCTCGGCGATATCTGCTCGAGCTTGAGGTGAAGTCATTAAATTTACAATAATGCGCACAATAACTAAAAGCGTATTAAAAGCCAAACGGAAGATAGAAAAAAAATAGACTAAAGCTGGCCCCAGACGATATCATCGTCGTCACCCCACCGAAAAAAAAAACAGAACGATAATTGAAATGGAAAAGATGTCACCTCTGTTATGGCTATGATAACACGGAGAACAGAGATATTTTCAATAGAATTTGGGTGGTAGAGATGGGAGAAAATAAAGGTTAATTTAATGGTATAATATTTTTAAATATTTTATATAAATTATGTGAAATTTTAATCATGGCTTCCACTGCAGAGTCTAAAAACTTTTAAGGAGTTTGCATGTTTATTTTATTTTTGGAGAACTTTGTATAAATAATTTTAATTATTTGATTCGACTTTCAAGTTAAGACAATAGTTCTTTAAGTAGTAATCAGTTCCTAAAATAGCTAAGATGTCGTATAAAATTTTAAAGATAGCCTAACTTATATTTAAAAATTCTTTCTTAAACTAATAATATTTAATTTATATCATCTAAATATATTTTAACTAAAATAAATATTTTTAGTTGTTCAAATGTAAGAAAACTTACTAAAAGGCATTAAAAACACGGGAAATCATAATGCAACCTCCAACAAAATTCAAATATTTAATATAACCTTCTCTTCTCTAATTAAAAACCCCCAACCCATCGATAAGCATTTCAAAACGCAGCCATAATTATTTCCTTTTAATTCAATTACGACGAACAACACTTTTTGGTGAGAAATGATTTGATTTTGTGAAAATTAGAATTGTTAAAATTGTAGGTAAACACAGATTGGTAAATGCCAGGCAGCGATCAACGAACATAAATTCATTAATAACAAGCAAGTCAGATATTTCATTCTTTGTTTTTTTTTTCACGTCCCGCTGAGGTTTATCAGTAAATTAAATGGTGATAAACCGAATTGGAATGCGGTTAATTTGTTAAAGGCTTCTTACGCATGTTAATTCTGGCTAATCAGGAATATAAAAAAAAGGCCAAGCTAAAAAAAGCCAGGCAAAGCTAAAAAAGTGCAAAAAGTGAGTTAAAAAAATCATTCCGATACACGTGATCATCGCATATTTATCGCCAGATCGCCAGCATAGGCCAGCATCTACCGAGAGCTCTGGTCTAGGCCATTAACAGGCCAAAAACTTGGCCCGTAATGAGGCCAGAGATAGCAGAGATACAAGATCTGGTCGAGAGTGGGAGTGGGAGTGCAGGAGCGATGCCAGATGGGCCACCTTGATATGGAAAGCACTCAAAACTGAACAGCACTTGCCCGCGTCTATGCAGAGCAGGATCCGGATCCAATGGTTGCCTTTCGAAGCTCATCCTCATCCTCATCCACATCTCGGTGGAGCTCAGAGATCAGTATCTGGAGTGGAGTACGCGAAACGCGTGCACGAGCTGTCAAATGGCTTAAACTCGTACCGAAACTTTTTCACCATCGTGCACTCATTATGATTATGACTCGCTTCATTGTCTTTTTTGTGGCTTTTTTTCTTGGGTGTAAAAAGTGGTGCAAGGAAGGCGCTTCAGCACTTCAGATGGAGCTTAAATTTGTATAAAAGAAGTTAAGTATTTAAGAGATAAAGTAAGCAGAATTCTAGTGTAAATTTTCTTACAACGGAATTAGTATAAAATCAGTCAGTAAATATTCCCTTTAAAAAAAATCACTTATATAGCTAAAAATATCTGCCAAGATATCCCAGCATATCCCAGGGCAAGAATCCCTTTTAGCAGAGCCAATGAAAATAACTTTTAGTTAATTATCCCGAATAATTCACTGCATATCTCTGATAATTTTCATAAATTCTATGGCAATCGTCTAGCATTTTGAGCTGACAACTAATTGGCCCGGTCCACCAACCTCCCTCCAATTAATAAGGATTCTTACCTGAGGCAGAACCTGAACCACAACCAGAACCTCAGCCGAAAAGCGAAGAAAAGGCGCAGACAAAGTACGAGTATAAAAAAGCTTTACAAGTACACAAAAGTGTCATTCCATCACTCACTTAAAGTATTCATCCATTAATTGCCCGAAAGCCATTGCAGAGCGGCGAAGGACCAGGATGAGGACGAAGACATGTCGATGTCGCCACCAACTGACGCCAGACGAGGACGTTGTCCAAGTCGGTCCCACTTTCAAGTTCGAGGCGGCAGCCATAATGCAAAGAGGAGCTGAGCGAGCTCCAAAGGCAATTACCATGAGTTGGAGCTGCAAGTTGCCGGAATGGAGCTGGAGATGGACCCTGAGCTTGGACTTTGAGATGATGGGGCAGGGCAGAGCAGAGCAGACCAGAGAGTCGGAGATTTAAATCAGACTTGCGACTGCTTTTTGTGGTAGTGGCACCTGGTGGGGATGGAAGCGTGACTCGAGGAGTCTTTGGAAATTTTATTTAGAGATCTTTATTTATTATATCTATGATTTATTTAATTTTAATAATATTTTAAGGATTTTTTTAATATAATATTTTATCAAAATACATTACAGAAGTTTTAAAATTATTTTATAGTAAAAAATGCAATTTTTCCCCTTAAATTTCAATGATATTAACCCTACTTTTTAATACTCTTTGACTTCAAATAAATCTTCTTTCATATTTCAACTTCAAATCAAGTGTAAAACATCGATATTCACTATATCCTTTAAGTCACGATCTCCTCCCTATAGTGGACACTTGACGGCCAGCGACATTGACATCTCGACTGGACTTGGACTGGGATCGTCTCTCTTTCTCTTACGCTTTATCCCTCCACCGACTGGTGATATTCAAAGTAATTGCTTGAAAAATGCAATAAAAATGTACAAACAACAAGAAGCTGGCAAAAAAAATAAATAAATAAAGGAAGACCGAAAGAAGGAAGATGGTGGAATCTGGCTGGGAACGCCTGAGTATGTGAAAAAGTACAATTGTTATGGTGGCATAAAACTCTATATAAGTGGACGCCGGGACTTTGGACGGCGGAGAGCCTCAAGATGCCGACCGATGACGATCCCCATAAGACGACAGCTGAAGACTTTGACAGGGTCCAACTCTGGCCCAGGGATACGAGGACGAGGACATCGGGGCCAATGGCGCGCAGTGATTGGATGCATATCAAAGTAGACAGCGCGGAACAATGAAAGGCGGCATTCGTGGATGGAGATGGAGCACTCACTCCTCCTCTTCTCAACTCTTTCTGAATGCTCCCGGATCCTCTCCTATTCCTCTCAACACTGAGTTATCCCTGGGCCCAAGCCATGTTTATTTGGGTAACGCCTCTGACTTGGTCGGTGATGAATGTGGCTGCTGTGATTCGTCCGCAGAGTAAAGAAACCAGGGAAGTATTACTTTTATATATGTAAATAATATTTGAAGCCTTGATCCATGCATATTTATTGATGTATTTTTGGAATTAAGAGGATACTGAACCCCTGGATTTTCTTGACCCCAAAGCTGCCATTTGATCTCTTGCTCACTTTACACCTGAGGCAATTGCCAAATTACCAAAGCCATATCCATTACATTATCCATTATAACCGATTATCACTTGACCTCAAAGGATTCCCAATAACTCTAAAAGCAAAGGGTCAAATCAACTCTAACCAGACGGTTTACATAACCCAGGACATTTGCCAAATCGGTTGTAGTCAATGAACCCCCAAGGATTGGATGCCCAGAGACACGGAGAGACAGATACAGATACAGAGCGCCGAGTAAGTGAGTGCTAAATACCCGTACTTGCCGTTTTATGAGCCAGCGGAAAAAAGTGAAAACTGACTGCGAAAAAAAAAGGCAAACACAATACAATTGGACACAGTCGGCGGCCAAGACAAGACGCAGGAGTCAAGGACATGCCACAAATCCAGCCGGAGAAGGTCAATGGAAGAAGCAGCCGCAGTGCAAGTGAAAAATTCGCGCGAAAAAAAAAGAAACCAAATAATCAAGTTTTGCAGCGAAAGTGAGATAAAAAGAAGTTGGTGGCCTTAAGGGGGCGTGGCAAAGGGGGTGGCAAAGGTCACTGAAAAAGGGGTGGCACGTTATCGAAGTTTGAGCTTGTTTCGGTAAATATCTTTCGGTTTTCAGTGGCTTTGCTTAGGGCCTAAAGCCATTTGCCGACGGCATTTGGGAAATCCATTTGTGGCAAACGAGTGTAAACCACAAAGAACCTAAAGTCTAATAAATTTTAAATTTGATTTTTAAGAAGGCAGGTTTTGTATTTCTTATATTTTAAGTTTTCCATGAAACGTACTTAACTTTTTAGGTATTTTCTTACAGAGTTTTATATTTAAATAAACTGATATACTTAAGATTCAACATATTTCTTTATAACTGAATAAGATTTTTAGGAGTATGAAATTTGTAATGCAAAATTAACAATTTTTTGTTATTTAACTATTTGATAAAATTATTAACTAATGTCAAAGTTAAAGTACTTTTTGGTAATATATTTTTTGTATCTTGTATTTTATATTACTTATAATGAAAATACAGACAGATATAGGTAAATAAAAGACATTTATCTTCCTATCCTTTTAAATGTACAATTAATAAATTTAATTTTATTAAAACATTAGAGCAAAATATTCTTCCAAATATTCTACTAATATTTCTTCTACCGAATCTAGATTTTTTTCTCCAACTTCTTCTCTTGGCTAAGCCTCCTCCAATTTTAATTAACCCAACTCCGACTTAATCCCAAAGCGCATTCTAATCAAAAATTATTAGGTGCGTGTCCAGTGAGAGAGCATGAATGAATGAGTATGAATTAAAAAAAAAGAGGCACAAAAAATGATACTGCACACACGCAAAGGAGTTGAGGGAGTTTTTGCTTATTTTTTTATAATTTTTTTTATTTTGTTGCGGGAGGAAAAGAGTTTTCGCGTCCTTGAAGGCGACGGTCGCGCGCATGACTCGTAAATAAAATTGTAGCCACAAGCAAAGCCAGAACTGATCGTAGCCAAAAGATGCACTGAAAAATATAGAGAAAAATATAGAAAATATAAATATAGAAAAATATAAATATATAATAGGTTTTATAGCAAATGCTGAACCAATTTTTTGAGGAGAAATCAAGTTAAATAAATTATCTATAAAGAATATTCACAGTTTTGAGTATTATATATTATTAAATCAATAAAAACCTTTTTTAGATTTTATTTTAGACTTCCTTAAAATTATAAAAATATATAATTCTCAATTTTTCCCAGTGAAACTCTTAATCTAAGAAGCCTGAACTCCAGGCAAGCGGAAGCCAACGAAGATCGGACCGCACAGCAGCCGGCGGATTGGGCAAGGTTAGGATCTCTCTGGCTCGGCTTGGGCCCGCAGTAAATTGCTGGCTGGAGTCCGTTCGGGGCTTTTTTTTCGGGGCCTTATCAGATCTCTGGGAGGCTGCCTTGGACCGAGGTCCGCCAGATGGGCTGGCAAGTGCTCCCGATCCGCGGGGAAGACGCGGCCTGGACTGGATCTCGGTGTGTGGGAGCTGCTACGTAGCCATTTACACGTGTGCATCCGCCGGCTGGCTACCTCTGCGGCCCTCTGTGCGTGTTCCTTAATATTTAAAAATCGCAAAAAAAGTTAATTGCGAAAGATTTTCGCTTGGCTCTTTCATTTTGGTTTGGTTTCCCTTTTTTTTCGCCGTTGCGTGTGCAATGGATAAATGATAGTGATAAGAAAGGCTGCTCAGAGGGTTAAGCGGGCCTAAGCTTTAATTTTTAAATACAGAAATTCTTTTTAAGACTAAGGGACATCTTTTAAAGGTTATAAATTTCTAGTACATATACATTTAGTAGATTTTTGAGCCCAACTAAAATCATTTAGATCAAAACTAATCTCAAACTGTTGATAGTGTTGCCCTCCTTTGGTTAAGCCACATGGCCCTAAGCAGCGCGCAAAAAAAAAACGATAACAAGACAACAAAAACGAGGTAAATATAAAAATAAATAAACTAAAGTGAAGTGAACTAAAAGGAAAGACCTGGGCTGTGCAGGAGGTGGATAAGGAAGAGGACTGAAGATGGAGGGCATGAGGACCTACTCCCTCCGGCGGAGGTTACTGCCACACCATGGATAGTGGTAAGTGCCGGGCTAAATGGCTTCCCCATTAAGGCTCATTTGAAATCAGACACGTCCGATTAAAATCTCATTTCTCACCTTGTGGTCCGTTTCGACTGCAGCTCAAATTGGAGTTGGGCTCAAGCTCAAGCCGAAGCTAAGGCTAAGGCTGCGACTGCCATTTCGAGGTGGATGCACTTCAAAAAGATCAGCATTGCTCTGAGGATATTTCTGGTCTGTTTTAAATAAATAAAATAATAAGAATAATAATAAAAATATATTTTTAAGGAACGTTTTAATTCAACAAATAAAATATTAAACGTTTTTATTGATTACTTATTAAAGTTCGATATTCAAGCATGTTTTGTATATCCTTTGTATAGCCTTATAAATTATATTCACTTTGAAAATCTACAAATCTTCCCTTAAAAATTCCCTTTTACATATTTTCTTTGAAAATCCCTAAAAGTTATTAATTTTCTTCAAGTGTTCTTTCGGCAGACTGGCAGTCAGTGGAATAGGGAAAGGTACAGACAAAAAACAGCTGCAGAAAAATCATATTTAGCCTCCCCCAGCAAAAGCCAACACAACTTTAACTTCCAGCCTGGCTACCAAGGTGGCCACTGCAGCAGCCACCAGCAGCCATTGATAGGCTGCGATAGAGCGGGAGACGGGCCCAAGGTATTTCCCAAACATCCCGAAGGCAGTCACTATTTCACGCCTTTTTGCCACTTATTAAAATAGGCAAAATGTCTATTAGCTGCTGGCTCACAGGCCACAAACCAGACCCAGCTCCATGTGGGTGGCTGGAGGAAGAAAAAAAAAATAAACCAGTATCGAACAGAGACTGGTAACGTGTCATGATGCCAACTTCGATTCTCATAATCACATTCTGGCCCTGACTCTCTGGGTGACTTGCCTCCAGATGGGGATCATTGTGAGCTGGATTTCTATATCTGTGATGAGATACCAAGGGCAAGTGGAGAGGTTGCTAACGAAGATTGTTTAGGCCTGAAGAGAGTTAGAAAATGAGCTGGAAAATAAGGTAGAATTTAGGTAACCTTGATTAAATAAAACCCAATTGTATTTAGTCCCTAATACCACATATTCTCCCACTCCCTTGAACCATTAAAAAACCTTAATAATTTTTCTTGGCTTGTGCATCGCGATAAGCACGCAAAATCCTCTTCACAGACACCTTTGGGTTTTGTTTTTTTTTTTTGTATTTGGTCCTTTTTGAGGAGAGCCACCCATATTCCGCAATGAATCGGATCGACCGTGTTGTCCCCTTTGGGCTATTTAAGCAAATGATCAGCGGGCACAGGGCCAAGCTGCCGACACGCAACGAGGAGGAGAACCACTCCCTTCCCGCAGGTCCTCGGCCAAGTGTGAATTGTTTCGTGCCCAGAGCAAAGTTGGCCAGATAAGTTGCAGGTAAGACCAAACAAAAAAGAAGGCCCTAACTTTGAAAATGCTAGCAGACTGATGTGTTCTCTAAAATAAAATGAAACAGTTTCTTAGGGAGTTTGTTGAGGTTTTGAAAACAAAAATCAAATGAATTGCATATTTAATATCATTAGAGGAACGATTAGTTTAATAAACTTTAATAATTAAATTTACGAGGTAAAGCCTTTTAATCATTTTTAATATTTTAGACTTTTATTAAATACAAATATAAAGATATTTCAAAATACTTATAAATCTGTTCCTAAATAAATGGATAGTCTCAAAAATACCACAAAAATCTGTCTTATTTATCTGTCACATTTTATTTTTTATTTAAATATTTTATTGATTATCCTTATTTATTTTCCACAATTTCCCATACATCCCTAGTAAGGGTATAAAGATTTGGTTTAACTTGCAGCTGCTTCGGTGCAGGCTTTTTGCATATGAAGCTGAGAAACTGGGGAAACGCGAACCCGGCGACGAGGGAAACTGGCGAATTCTCTTGTGGTCCCTGGGCTGGCGTGCAAATTCTTGACGTTTTTTCCCACATTAAGTGCATTGTTTCGGGGGCTACCGGGCTTGAATGTGGATCGCTTCTTAGGGCAGCTGCGAGATCTGGCTCCATGCAAAACAGCTTGTTAAGCACTTGTGCCTCCTCCAACAGAATAAATACAAAAAAACAAAGGCAAAGGCAAAACACAGCAAGGTAAGAACATTGTGTGTGCGCCCGACTTTTGGCTTGTGGACCTCTTTAAAGGGGGCCTGGTTCTTTAGTTCTTGGGGCTTATTAAGCAAAGCGGAAAAAAAACAGAGCCAAGAGAATGGCTTATAAAAAAATAAAGGTAGCAATTTCCGCGCTTAACCCGATCACGCATTATTATCATAATCAGTTTGGACAAGGCGGAGTTGCACTCGCGGGCCATCATTATCATTATCGCTATCAAACTATCACACGAAGGAGATTTTAATGCAGAGATAAGTTAAGTTAAGATCAGGGGAATGAACTTTAGTGGTAGAATAAAGGTTGTAGTAAAGGAATATTAATAAGATAGAAGCATGGTTATTAGGATGAATATATTTAAATAATAAAATATTAAATAGGTTATTTTAATATGTTACATATACCTTAAAAACCTTTAAATTATCTAACCAAAAATATATAGAGGAGAAATTACCCATTTCGAAGCTGAAGAATATTTTCAGAGGAAACTTGGGCAAAAATACATATGATTTTCTCAGCCAAGTCCCTCAATTTCATGTTCTCAAGAACTAAGGATAATTTTCTCATTGAATTTATCCCCACCCATACCCGACCATATCTTTTATAAAAATATATAAAATTTTAAGTCGCTTGCCAACCTAAAACACGAAAAGCACATTACTCATACGCCCTGTGGCGGCCTTCTGTTCGACGAAATGAAATTTCTTTCTCATATTCCATGTATAGAAACGAGAAGCAACTACAAAATGAACTCGAGCACACACACTTCACTTGAGAATTCAATAAAAAAATGCCAAGAAATTGATCAAAATTGAAAATGGCCAATCGCTTTGACCTCCACCCGAATCCCTCTGCCCCATCGTAAACAAATAACGAAAAGTTTTTGCTGCCCGTTCGGGCTCATAAATATTTAAAAATTAATTTCCCAATATGTTGAGAGACCTATGTGTGTGTGTGTACGTTGGCCTGCAAGCAATTTTTCAATTTCATACTTAATTTTATGGCATAAATGCCAAAGTTTTATATAAGAGAGAGAGGAAATATTTGGCTTACATAAGCTGCCATCATATTTCATAGTTCCATATGTGGAGCTTGCATGTAAGTAGAGGGGCGCTCCAAGGTGCAAAACCTGGGAGCCATCGTAATTATATACGACCTCCCACTTCAGGCCAAGGGAAACGCCTTTTATATTCTAAAAACTTGCACACACATGCATGAGCCCCAGTGAACAGTTGTGCTTAAAATAATAGTAATATTTAATATATTTTAAAAATATATTTAAAGTTATTTATAAGCAAAAAACTATTTAACATATACTTACGATTTGTTTTTACAGAGTTTGTGAGATGTATTTCTTATTAAATATTAATGGGAGGTAATAATTAACTTGATATTCGAATATTAATATAAACTAAATAATAAATAATATTTCCTAGTTTTAAATTAGTTCTTCGTACTACTTCGAACGCCCTTAAACGTGAAAGGCAGTAAAAAGGATGAGAAACTGGGTGGAAATGCTGAAAAGCACCCGAGGTTGGCACCCAAGAAATACCTTTCATATGTAGCACTTTGCTCCACAGTTATCGTATTTTATGTGCCAGTGCTTCGTTGTCCGGGTCCTCTTGGTCCTTTTTTTTCGGTGGCTGCCATGCTCCATTCTCCCCCTTTTCCACCCCCTTTTCCGCCCCAGGTCATGTAGTTTTGCAACATTTTCTGCACATTTGTGCAGTTTTTCATGTTCCATGCTCTCATGTGCACCAGCCAGGATATGAAAATTTTCCAAGCGCAATGAACGAGTCCTGCGGAGTGCCTGCATCTGTGTGTGCGAGTGTGCGAGCAAGACAGCAAGGCCGAGTGCCTGGGCGAAGGAAGGAGATAGACTAAGTGCATCTGTGTGCGCATTCAAGTTGGGAAAATTGTGCACTTACATTATCATAATGGAAATGCTTTTGACTTGAGTGACCAGGGTTGTCAGGGAGAGAAAAAAGTAAAATAAAGGAATATACATAGAAATTAAATTTATAAAATTTTGTAGAAGCTTATGTTAATAATGTGTGATTTATTGTTATAATTTTTAACAAATTTGTAAGTTAAATTCAATTCTAATCAATATCCAAAGAAATCCTTAACGAACATTGCAGAAGAGAATAGGATGATATCCAAATAAAAATACATTAATTTTAAATAATACAATTTAAGTGGCTTAGAAATATATATGAAAATCCTGAAATATATTGAGATTCAGGGACACAACCCCTAAACTTACTTAATCCACATTATTTAATATTTTTACAATCCATAATCTTGACAAAATTAGTAATGTATCTGAGCTAAATGCTTACGATTTTTCAACCTTAAACAATTAAAGTTTAATTTTAAAATTAAATATAAGCCAAAAGTAAGCTCCTCAAAATCTTTCTTATAGCTGGCAACCCTGTTTTAAGCACCTCTATCCTGCAACTCTGTACGTAAATGCGAGCGAAGCCAACTGTGCCATGCATTCCTCCTCCTCGTTCCAATCCCCCAGATATATATATCTATATATATTTGTATATATATCACCCTCTCTCCCCCCCCTATTTCGAAGCCCTAGGCAGCCATTGTATTCTGATTGTGCGCCTTACGGCCCAGGACTCCTCCAGGACATCCAAGTAGCAGAGTCTGTGTATGTGTGCGAGCATGGAGAGATGGAAAAATATTATTTTTCATAAATTTTAAAATATACCAGAGCGAGAGGGAGCGAACGAGTAGCGTGTGTGTGTGTGTGTGCGAGCTTCTTTTGTCCTGCTCCAGCTCCTGCTCCTGCTCCTGCTGTGTATAACGGTAAATGGCAGCCGTACACACAAGGATATATGTACGGACAGGGACTATATACACATCGAAGGCAAAGTAGAGGAAAATGTATGCAACATTTTACAATGCAAAAGCCATTTACTCGGGAAACTCATGGCAAAAGAAAAGCCAAAGGGAGATGGAAAATGGCGCGAGAGAGAGAGAGAAGGCAGGAGCGAGCGCCCTGTCCTGTATATGAAAAATGAAAAGTCACAACGGTAAAACGGAAAATGAGAAAAGCCTTAGGAATATTTCTCCTCCTTTGTTTGCCCCTCTATATACATATTTGCAGGATATACATATATGCGCCCACCCACGAAAATACTTGTATATTATGGGAAACTTTCAACTTTTATGTCGCCTCTGTGGGTAATGTAAATAAAAAGAGACAGGAAGTGTTTGCAAAAAAAAAGGAAAAGTGCAAAATTCTAAAAAGTTTCCATGGCATTCGGAGGGGAGTCCAGAGCGTGGATGATATGGCAGGAACCATAACTTAGGCAACCGTCAGCTTAGCTTTGTTGGTTGGTCCTTCGGTCTATGGTCCTTAGGTGCTCGCCCTTCAATCTGAAAAATTAGGGTGGAAAGGGCGACATTTTCAAGTTTTATGGGGCGTATACGGAATGTTTTGGGGGTATAAAATGTGATGGTTACACTCAGAGGGGGTTGGGTAGTTCTTTTACATCGTGGGCGTTGCGCTCTGCATATAGGCAAATGATAAGAAAGCAAGTTAAGTAAATAGAAATGGAAATCTTTTTTTATTTCATATATAAAAGGGATAATAAAAGGTTAATTTCTAGAGAGGACTAACAGTATTTCATTTTAAAATTAAACTAAAAGAAACTACCAACTTAAGTCACTAAGATAAATTACTGAACATAAAAAATTGTATATAATAAATACTTTTAATTGTTTAACTACATTTTATATATCTTCCAAGCCACGATTATTTGCTTAATTTTGTAAATCTTTAGGATTTCTGGTTTATTATTATTTAATGATTTATTAATAACAAATTTTCATTAATAGAATATCAAAGTCCTATATCCTATATCTCAGTGAATGGACGAAGAAGTTCAAAGAAGAAGCTGTAGGGACTTAAAAATTTCTGTAATAAATTTTCTTACAAATTTGAAAACATTTTTTGAGCTTAAGTTAGTTTATAATTAATATTTTTTTGTGCAACAAGACAACTACTTAGATTATTTACTCATAATTTAATTGTAGGTGCTTATAAAGTAATGGAAGGGATTAACTATATTTTTTTTTGTTAAAAAAGAATTTAAAAAAGTAAATAAACAAAAATACAGATATTTTAACCATGCTTAACCTTAGTATCTTTACTTTCTCACCCAACATAATCACCAACAAACTACCAACTATCTTTAGATTACTCAGTAGTTAACCCCATAAATACCTAAGGGGTCCCGCTTTTCAAGGACCTATCCCCACGCGACCATCGATTAACTTGGATTTAGGCAAAAATAGCCAAAATAGCGACATCTTAAATACAAAACAAAAGGGAAAATCTGGAAAAGCGGGAAAAGGGAAACGGGAAGCGGAAATAACGGAGATAGCAGACACTGGCAGACAAGTGAATAGAAGTGACAAACCAAAAATAAAGGCGGCTACAACAACAAGCGAATCTCCTTGGCGCTAATCAATGAAATTAAAGTTGCGGCGAAATAACTTTAAGGGCTTTTTCTGCCACAAAAAGCGGCAAGGCAAGGGATGCCATGTATGTACATATACACACTACTGTAAGCGAGACGCTGCCAACTTTAATGAACGGAAATTAGCAGTCGCTTTTTCTGACGGCAAAGTCAAAAGGTAAAGGCCCCTCTGCTTCTTTTGGTTATTTTTCTCCTTGCAGCATCTTTGCGGTGCGGCGAATTCGCCTACCAAGCGAGGAAAGAGCGCCAGCGGCGAAGAGAACGAGCATGCGCCAGGGAGAGCGCCAAAGCTCCAAAACGATTGGCTGCCGGCTGCGCTTTCAAGTGTGTGTGTGTGTGGGCGAGAGAACCTGTGAATATTTCCCCAACTTGGATTCTACCTCCACGTCTCTGCCTCTCTGGCTTGTTCGCTGTCTCTCTCTCTGCCTCTCTCTGTTCAGGCATAAACAAACCATTTTGAATAAAATCAACAGCAACAACAACGACATTGTTGCAGCGCTGTGGAACCCAAGTTGCCAAAGATGCTGATTTTACACTGGGAAAAAAGTTAAGGGTAGAAGAAAAAATCATTTACATATTTAATAAGAAATAATAACTTTGCCATGAGTTATTTCAATGTTTGGGAAGAAGACCTTTGTTTTATTTTAAATAATATTAATTCCGTAATTTATATTGTAAGTGCGATCGAGTTCCCAACGGGTTCTAGCTAAAACCTAATGAAATTCGCAGTTGGGCAGCATAGATAGTGATGAGGAAATTGTAGAATTTTTCCCAAAACAGCTGGAATAATATAAAAATTTGAATGTATACCTCAGATTTTTAAACCAAGACTCGTTTATATATTCCCTCAGTGCATAGTTTACTAGTCTATGCTTCTGCCTCTTCTTCTCCCGCTCAGCTAGTCGCGCTGCTCTTCTTCTTCTTGCCGTTTTGGCCTGGTCAAGTTGCATTCAATTGCAGTTTTTCAGTTGCAACTCCGTTGGCCGTTTGTCGGTTGTCGTCCTCGCGACTTTTCCTGTTCTCTTTTTTTTTCATTTGTAAATTCAACTATCTGTGTGTATATATGTGTGTGTGTGCGTGAGACAGCTACAACAACAATCCGAGGACGCCTCTTGTAATTATTTTAATTTATGCGCTTATCGCTTTTTGCCTTTTGCCGCCGTTTTGTGGCCGCATCATCGGTTTTTACTGCATTTTCCTTCTGCTGCTGTTTTCTTGGCATGTGTTTTCTTTTGTTTTTGCCTTGACATTCGCATTTTGACAGCGCAGCGAATAATTCTCTGTTCTGCTGCCATCATTGCAATGTTCGCAATTTTTTACTCCATGGGGGAGGTGTCAGATGGGGCGTATACGTAATGCGAGATGTGCCGTGATTTGCGACAAGTGCGGAAAAGCCGTCGGGGATTTTATTATTTTAAATCTTTCGTAGATATTTTTTTAATACCACACACATTGATTTATTTATAACAAAACATTTTGTTAGTGGAAAAAATAATAAAGACTGAAATAGTAAATGAAATTATAAAAAGAGTGCAGATGGTCTGTAAAAATACCCTAAACCCTTAATTTTATATGTGTTTTAACCTATTTTTATTAGATTAAGCTTACATAAAATTGCGGATGAATTTTATTACAAAAAAAAGTAAGCTCGATATACATAATTTTAAATGAAACTCTAAACTGCTTTAACTATTTGTGGACATAAATTTAGTCAAAAAATTGTTAAGGAAAATAGTATAATTTTATTTCATTTCTTTGGTTGTTTTTTCCTTTCTTGTAAATTATTAAAATAATTAAAAGTATGTCTTTTTTAAGTTAAAGGTATTAAGTAAACATTGTTATATAAGTTTCCTATACATTCTGTAAAGAAAATATTAATATTACAATAAATTAATTTTATACAACTTCAGCTTATGGTTAATAATTTTATAAAATCATTTTGGTATATTTATTTAGTCCAAAAACTTTTCCTTTAGTATGTAAACCCCTCTTAGGCCTTCCTTACCTCACACGTATACGCCTCGTTTTCCATCCAAAAGGGAAATGGGAAATTTTCATGCCGCTCAAAAACTACAAATCAACTTAGGAGACCCCCGCATGCCATTCCTTTTATTTTCCATTTTCTTCCTCGAGAGCGCACAGAAGCGGCAGCAGTCAATACATACATAATTCAAAATCCGATAAGGGAATATGTGTATATATGTATACAGAGCTCGAACATATATCCCACCCACACAATACACGCTTTTGATTTTAAAACCTCGTGCAAGGAAACGTGCAAAAAAAAATACGAATAAAAAGCGGAGAGAGAATGGAGAATGAAAAACGAAGTCAAACGCCCCAAAAACACCCACACACCACACACCATGTACATTCCCCCTCAAAATAAAACCATAAAGCCCCCTCTCACACACACACTCGCAGGCTAACCAATACAGCCATACTCTTACTCGCTCGCCCCAAGCATCTTGTGTAAAAAAAACGTACTTTTTTGTATTCGCTTGACATTTTGTGGATACGTCGTCGGCCGTCGTCGGAAGTCGTCGCGAACTTGGCTTCTTTCTGCTCTTTCTCTTTTTTTTTATACTTTACTTTTTTTTCACTTTTTGCCCATATCTCCTTGCGCGTTTTTTTAAGTCAGTCGTTTGTCGGAAGTCAATCAAAAAGCGTGTCTCGGAGAATCGTCCCAATCCCAGAAGGCTCGCTCCGGAGATCACCCCCCTGAAAGGGCCAGAGAGGGCGTGAAGCTGTCGCGATTCTCGTTGGCAATTACAATTTATAAAAGTGTGGCAAAATAAACAATTAAATTATGTGACAGAAACAAAAACTAAAAAAAGATAAACAACAAAAAAAAAGCACAGCAAATAAAAGGAGGAAAGACCAGTAAGGAGGTGCGCCATCACCCATTGCAAGTGAGTGTGCACAGCAAGAAATATATATTTTAAGGTACTTGGATATTTATAATAACTAAAAGACTAATTCTCTAATGTTTTCTTTTAGATATATATAGTTATGACACTTAAAAATTAAATCTAAATAAGTTTGTTATTTTAAGATCTAAAATTAGGATCAAAGGCTGAAATAAAAGCAATAAAAGCACTCGGATAAAAATATCCCTTCTGTTCTGATCTGGTCCAGGAATTATTCTCATTAATACAATTCATTCATAATTTATTTTGATATTTATCTCTTTATTTCTTTCGGTGTCCTTCCTTTTTCTTGTCAAGATCTCAAGTTTATGTCAAGGAGCTTGTCTTGTAACGCCCACACTCACATGGATCGATGGATGGATCAGCTAGATCCTAGCCAAAAAGAAAAGAGAGTGGAGAATATATTTTCTGCTCACTTGTCAGACTGTTAATGAGGTTTTCCCATGGGTCCCGCCATGTGCAGAAGTCCTTAATTGGCCATGTGTTTGAGGGCCAACAAGTGTCCCGATATGGCTGACAATTTGAGTTGGACAGGAGAGTTAAAACCATGAGAGATTTTTAAGGAAGACTTTCTCTATTCCGGGGGCTTAAGTGATTGACACAAATATAGAAAAATATGAATGAAAAAGACTTCGTCTTAATGTGGTTGTATTAAAATTATTCTTGAAGTTGAACCTTTATTCATAACAACCTTTGAATATTTGCCAACCATATTTATCTTGGATATTTTGTGGATAGTTTTATGAGCCCTTAACTATCAATGATTCCCCTATAATCACGACAAACAATTTCCCAAGCCGAAAGTCAAGCAAATCACATCATCAAACTGAGTCCCAGCCCAGTATCTTTACAACCCAACGAATGGGTGGAAATTATGAAAACACAAATTCCAAAATTGGAGACAAACAATCGGCAATGTTCGGTATTATACGATATGCGGCGATACGATCCCAAAACTAGAACAGGCAATTGTGTTTAATTTTAAAACAAGATAAAGCCGAGCGGGCGAATATAGCGAAAGCCCCCTGGATATCGGGGCAATAATAAGAAATAACCAGCTCGATTGGGAATTATTGAAAGTAGTCAGTCAGTCAGTGAGGAGGGGAACCAGAACCAAGGCGACTGCATTTAGTCGACTTTGGTGCCGACTTTGATGTGGCCGGCAGGCATATCGATTCCCGGCAATTGGTTGCTGACATGCAAAGAACATAATTTACCGACTGGCTGGCAAAAATTGATAAACAATCTTCGTGTGGCACTTTGGCTGTGGGCCAATTTGCCGTCGATACCTGACAACTCAATTGATTTGTTTACAAGTGCCATTAATGTTAGTTACCAACAGGTAATAGCGGTATGTAAATGCCCCACATGGTCCCCTCCGCTCCATTTCCCTAAACTCGATGCACTTTTCAGCGCCATATCTTATCGCTCGCTCGGTGGGTTGACTTGTCGTTCGGGGCATTTGATCGTCTTCGTCATCGTCATCGTTGTCAAGTATTTAGTTTTCCATTTTCATTTCCTTTGATTTCATCGCCTGGCCTGTGATATTTGGAAGACGACGCTTTCCTTATCGCATCTGACTCGAATTTGTTTTCAATTTACAACAATTTCGTTTCAGGTAAATATCTGCTCTGTCACACTTGCCTTTATTTTTCTGTCCTCTTCTCTGTTTGCATAATGCAATACAAAGTTTAGTTTTTACCTTCTTTTTAGTGCCTTTTATGGGGTCTATCGTTGTAAAGTTTTATTGAACCATTTTAGAGTTGTGGGAGCTGATTTCACTGGGCATGGGAAATTTTAAAACGAAAATGTAGGGGGAAAAATTTTAAAATATTAATACAGTATAAATTTTCAGTTTTCTAATCATTTAAATTAACAATTAACTTCCTAAGATTGATTTCAATTCATTTTTTTCCACTTATTATTTCTTTAAGCTATCAAAATGGATTGTTCCTTCTAAATAAATGTTTTGCTGATTAATCATCAAGTCAAACTTTTTATTTTAATAGTTTAATGAGTATTATTTTTAAAACATATTATTTTCTAATGCTTTGATATCCAAATTAAATTCTGCGTAATTTTTACAATATGCTAGAATTATCCTTAGACTAAAAATAAGCTTCCGTGATAACTTACTATAGAAAACCTTTTTTAAGCTAAATTTTAAACCCACTCAAAAATCATAGACCTACCCCATGTACATTCCTCGAATCTCCTATCAAAATACAAACTTGCTAATCGCATAACTGGCCGACTCATGACTCAGTCAATAAACTAAAATTAGTAATCAAGGCAATAAAGTTTAAATGCAAACATCCGTGTTTCAATTGAACTAAATTCACTGTTTCCACCATGCAACGTGATCGAAAATAAATAAAATCAGGTGAGAAAGTCACGTTCAATAAAATGTGTGGCAAATAAATTACTTTCCTTATCAGAGTCATAACTATTGAGTTGCATTTAAGGATAGGTTCTTAAATAACACTTATCGGCGAACTAAGCTTTAAGCAGGAGAAGACATTTTTAAATACTAATTATTATTAATAGTAATATTGCAGGAAGAAGGAGACAGTGAGAGCCAGCTGCTGTCAAAATGATAGCATAATTTAATATATTTATCATTAATATAACCATTAGATTATCCTAGTTATTGTTAAATACTTCCATTCTTGAAAATTTTACCACAGTTTGTTGACAATTTTATATTAATTCAACTAATAAAATCTCACTTTGATATTTCCAGTGCTTCTTTTTTTGACCGCAACTGTCCATGGGTCAATATCATAATCTGAGACAGCAACCGGAGCGGAGCCGCAAACAAGTCGCCGCAGGCAGCAAGGAGCAGTTGAGTCTCCCATAAATCAAAGCGACGCAATTTGCTGCTGACGAACTGCAACATCGGCAGCAAGAGCAGCAGCAACAGCAGCCAAAGCAACAACTATGCCATTACTGCTGGCAACAACACTCGGCAACAATTCCCATCATCAACACTTGAGCACAACAGCAGCAGCAACAGCAACAGCAGCAGCAACAACCATGTTGCTGACGTCGCCAACAGCAGCAACTCATTGCCTGGCCGCAACAGCCACTGCAACAACAACAACAGCAGCAGCAGCAGCAGCAGGTGTTAATGTTCAAATTACTGGCAAAGGCGTTGCAGGCACTCTAGTCAACGATCAACTGCAACTCCCAGCAATCGCAGCAGCATCATCGGCTAATTATGCCGCTAACGTTGGCCATTTGAATGGCTTTAACCCTAAAGACAACTGCCCACCAGTTCCACCCACCAGCAGCACAACGAAGGAGGCTTTTGAGGGATTACTGCGCCTGCCGCAGATCCAAGTCAAGCAGGAGTTCATGGAGGCCCTGCCTCCGGAGAGGGAGAGACCGCGAGCCAATTGCCATGCTTCCATGAGCCATCAGCAGATGGCAACAGTGACACCGACATCGTCAGGTGAGTTATTTATAAATTATTTAAGGGATTTTAAAAAGAGTTAAAATAATTAATATTTTATTTAAAAAACTATTCGATTCCAAACAGGGAATAATAAATAAATATTTTCCCTTTACTTTCTATTGAAATTTCTAAATATATTCAATACATTTCTCCATATTTATTACATTTTATTAACTTAAACCCAAACACTTTTCAAACCCCCTTTCTTACCCGTTTAAAGACACCTCCTCAACCCTTTTTCAATCCCCAAAACCTGCCACTCAATGGCATATGTGTATTTAAAAACCCGTTAAGTGAAAAATGAGGTATTTACAATGTGTTAACAAGAACATGGCCATTTTTCATGGCCTTCTTAACCCCAAGAAACAGGCCTCCTTCTCTCAAGATGGAAAAAAGGGGACACCCTTGTGAAAAGGAAAACTCTCGTGCCAAACGCATGCTTATGAGAGTTTCAATTTTTTATGCATCGAAACAGATTTTACTTTTTATTGGCAAAGGGTCGTCCTCGTCGTCATCTTGATAGACCCGAGCAGAAAAGGATGCGACACAAGGGACCCGGGCTAATATTGCAACCGAGGACTCGCTCGCTCGCGTGCGAACATTTATGAAGATTGAAAGGGTTGTCAAACACTTCATCCATCTTACAGGGACAACGAAAAAAGGGTGTAAGGCGGATGCCACTCTTGTGCTTATCCTGTTGCTCCTGCCCAACCCGACAAAGGGGGGTTGAAACATCGTGTTTTCTTTCGATTATTGAAATTGCCATTTTAGCCGTTTGATGATCTCACCCAAGGGAACTCAAAACACTCTTCGCGTGACCTCGATTGTAGTCAAAGGTAGCCGAAGGGTACTGAAGCGAGTCATATTTAAATAGGCATCACCATTCATCTTCATATGTAAATCCATTTCCTCTGCTCCAGCTCGGAAATGCTCTCACGACATGCAAAACCCACAAAAAAACAAAAAATCAAACCTCCTTAAGTGCAGCAATTATCAAAAATTTAAAGCAACTAGAAAAAAAAAGGAAAAACAAACTAAAAATGAACCCAACACGCGACCGGAAATTAAAGTCAATTTAAGCAAATGTAACTCACCGACGTTGGTTTCTTTGATTAGATTTTCTGTTAGATATATTCGTGATTTTCCTACGCCGACCCAAGATCGTTAGCATCTGAGGCGATCCATCACCCAAGTCAGAGGCAAGCTTCCCATTACGATTTCAACAATAATTTGCCATAAATGAGCAAGGCCTGTACAATGGCACATCTACTTAAGATACTTTAAGGGGAAATGGTCGGGGAAACTAAGTAGTAAATGCAATCAATAAAGATACAAATACAGAGAGGTAAAGATTCAGAGAGATGTAATGTGGTTTAAGGTACTCGAGAGCAGAAGATTGTACTTGAAATATATAGTTTATTTATGGAATAATTTGATATATTTAGCTTATAATTCTCTTAAGAATTTATTGTATCATTAGAAATGTCTTTATAAATTTCTTATCAATTTCTACAGATATCTTACACTTCAAACCGACTTTGAATATTGTTTAAAAATACAAAGACGTATTTCTTAAAATTGTAATAAGCAAATGATTTCGAATATAGTTATCTTTTCTTAATATAGTACCTAAAATAACCGAAATAAAAATATCCAACATCTTAAAAAGGTTTACCCATACGAAATTCATTAGAATATTCAACTCACTCCATTTAAACCCAATCAAGATCTAAGGAAGTAACATAAACATAACCCCCAATCCCTCTAAAGGGTATTGAAAATCGAGGGAAATGCATGCAGCAAGTGCCGGAAATGCAAAGAAAAACAAATCATTTGAATGCATCCTCCTTTATCCAAATCTCCGCTACTCCAGTAGTACCTTGTGAGAACAGCACACCGAGAATAACAAAAGGGAAACGACGTTAGGAACTCGGAGAGAACCGGGGACCTGGATTTATCTCGCCAATCTCCGCCAGAAAGATGAACTGTCAGTCGGAGAGGCTCAATGCAGCGCCGCATGAATGAAAATAATTATGATAATTGCAACTGCCACGAGATCGGATAGAGGAATAGGGTCTTGGTTTGGGTTCCCAACTAATTGTAGGCTCGCTGGCAACGTGAACCGCAGAGTGTGGAAGAAAACTCAATAAATCCATTGTTGCGCTTAATTATTGTCGAAATTCAAATTGAAATGGTTGGATTACCTGCCAGTCTGCTCTACCTGTTCTTGCCCGTCTTCAGCTTCATCATTTATCTTCCCGAGATGCGCGAAATTTGAATGCTCAACGACTGCACCTGATCTCTCTATAAACGCATCTCCATACGATCTCTGGCATATGCATTCCCTTTATAAAAAATGGGTTTTTCTCGTGTGGAAATTAGATCCTATTTGGCCCAGCGTGTGATTAGCGCGTCTCTTTGATCCACGGCTGTCGGGCTGCATTTGATTTATTTTCAATTGGTTTTTGTCTGACGCAATCTCCTAGACAGGTTCTACCGCAATTAAATTCAAATCAAACATTTATTTAAATTTTATGCATCGGTTGGTGGTTGATTGAATTGCATTCAACTTGGATATTCAGAGAGCTACCGAAGATGAGTACGATTCGGGAAGGTAGCTTAACGAATTGGAGGCAAGGGGGATTTTCCTAAATGATTGAAATATTTGGAATAACTCAAGTAAATAAGTAAATAAGTCAAAGAATATATCTCTTAAAATTCCTACTCACTTGAAGTAATTTCTCTAAGTACCTTTATAGTTTTCCCAACTCCTTCAACCCTTGCCGATCGCATTTTGAAAGAAAAGCCAAACCGGAAAGGCGTCAATTAGGCCACACTGACCCGTCTAATATTCCCCACCAAATTATGCATCATTAATCAATAAAGGCTCGGTCACGTCTGTTAAGACGGGGCCCCAGCTGACGCCGTCACATCTTCACACCTTCGCCACAAGGACGTTTCAAGGAATCGCCGAAGGAAAACCCCTAACCAACCGAAGAAGGTTGCAACTTGCCCAACAGATGTGACGAGCAACCCCACTAATATCATTTTAATCGCGTCAAATTAAATGAACAAACAAGGCGACTTAACCGACCAAAATTCCCAGAGTTTCCCGATCCCAATATATGGTAAATCCACAAAAATTCCTTGAGCACGAGAAGAAGCTCTCGCGCAGCTTGTAAGGCGGCGTAAGAAAATTAGATTTTTAATTAAAATAATTTCGTATGCAATTTAGATAATCGTTTGGCGAATATAAAGAAAAAATCCAGCAGAAGCCAGGGTCCAGAGCGGCGGCGGCGATCCATGCGATCCATATGCGATTTGTTTGGTCTGGCATTTTTTCGGCTGGCCGGAGTCTTAAGTTTGGCCAGTTGGGGCGTTTACCCATGGAGGCGGACGCCGGTCGCGGCCAAATAAAATGAAGCACATTTTTTATACAAATCGAGAGGAGGCGGCAGCATCGGCAGAAGCTGCAGCAGGTTGCATCAAGATGTGGCTGCATTTGAGGTTGCTCCTGCCGCTGCTCCTGCTCCAGCTTCATCTGGTTGGAGCCTCACCGATGCTGAGGCTGAAGCTGCAGCTAAAGCTGAGGGTCAGGGCACTCACGCACCACCGGCCAGCACAATTGCAAAATATTTAAATTGATCATCTCCATTTAATAAAGCTTAAGGTTCAATGGGTTGCTTATGATGTTGGAGATGGCAGCGTGAGCTTAAAAATAATGGAATGATTTATATGAAAATATGCTAAATCCGAGGTCTATTAATAAAATAAAAATGTGTAGCTATTTTCTTTTTTTGAAAAATAGGTAGTACTTATGCTACAACTACAACCAAGGGAAAATTCTATAATAGTGCAAGGCGTATCTACAAATATTTCCGTGTATAACCTGGGAAAAACTTCTTCTACACCTTAAGATATATTAAAGCTAAAGAGTAAAATTATATAGCAACAATTTTCATTACAAAATAAATATTTTCGAGGTAAATAATTACATATTTAGAGATTCTTCTTCTAAGTTATAAAATAATCTTTGTATTAAGCAAGTTTCCAAGCTCTAAAAATTCAAAGACATGATTTAAATTTTATTTATATATTTCTTAATATCTTCTTTAAAATTATATGATCATTTCTTAATTCTCTAATACGACTCTTCATATACCCTTAAAATTAAATCTAAAATATCCTTAAAATTCATAAAAATTCAAAATTCAAAGCAACACCTCACGACCCCATCACTTTGCCATATCCAAAGGCCCAACTTCCACTGCTGCTGCCTTTTTGCTTCCTGGCTAAGCTTACAAAATCCAAAAAAAAAGTTCTTAACTTAATTTCGCAACGATTTTCATAATTCACCATGAACACCATGAGTGGTGCATCGATGGATTCCTCCCCGAATCCCCTTTCCCGGGAATCCCCGGCAAGTGCAACTGTTTTGGATGTTCCTACCTGAAAATGTTGTTGTTGTTGGCGGCCCGGCTTAGCTTAACTTTCCGTTTGGCCTGCGACGACGCCCCTTTTGTTCAATTTCTGCTGCTGCCAGGTGGAGATGATGACCAGGATGATGATGAGGAAGACGATGATGGTGGGTCAGGAATCAAATGAGGGAAGAGGTAATGGGTGAAGGTTGAAGATGGGAATGGGAATGGGAATGGGGTATGAGCAGCATTATTGGCTAAGCGGCGGAAGCAGGTTGCCGTGGCATAAAAGCCATTCTGCATGTAATTATGGAAACATGGTTTTGGCAAGTTGTTTGCTCAGTACGCCATGGTATAGGGTTGCCAGGTGTACCTAAGGAAGTTTAATTTATTTTAATTGAAGACTTTATTAAAACTGTTAAGTAGATTTTGTGATTACAATGAACAATAAAATATATATACGAAATATTTTACTAAGGGATTTTTAGAAATAAAGATATTTAAGCTATTTTAACCACGTCCCCCTATGTAATCAATTGTTAAAGTAAGAAAGTAGGGTTGCCAAGTAAACCAATCGAAAAACCATTTTATTTTTTATAAAAACCTTAAAAAAGGCTAAACTTTAAGGAATTCTTTTTACCATTATAAACCATTTAGTATATATATTAACCCCTTTACTAATAAAAATAGTAATTTAAGCTTTTTTTAACCACCTTCCACCTATGTAATCAATTGTTCAATCACAAGTAAGTCTTCAGGCTAGACCTGATCTCATGGAGTTAGCACTGACTTATTTGTTTACTTAATTATTTATTAAATAATTATTTCCTTTGTAAATGCATTTATTTAATGCACAATTCCAGCAATACCTGACAACCCTTTCCCTTCGCTTCAATTCCGAACATCACCCACCCAGATCCTCTCTTTCTCAAGATCCTCCACCAACAGCAAGTTGATTTTTTATTACACCATCCACGCCTTTCGAATTACTAGCGACAAGCCCTCGCCGAAATGGTTTACATAAATGGAATTAATGCGATCATGGTCCGAAGAGGAGGCGGCGACCACAGGACCCAGCGCTAGGAGATTACAAATGAAGGCTAATTTGACTGGTCCATTGTCCATAGTGCCGAGCAAGTGCAATTATGAGATATAGAGAGGAGCCGAGTCCCGGCTAGAGTTTCCCATCCAGCCAGGGAGGAGATTTCGCAATTTGATTTGTGAAGTCAGACCACCGCCACGATCAGTTGTGTGATGTAGGTACTGGTACTGAATGCACTTTGCATTTCCAAGTGAGCAGAAAAGCCATTAAATTAATGATCTATCTGGATTTTTACGACCTGCCAGGAGTCAGCCAGGATGCTTCCCTGCTGCGAGGATCATTTACCTGCCCGGGGCCCAGCTAATAAGAGACCTGGCGCCGAAAATCCATAACAAATGCATGAAAATCCGTTAGGCCGTCGCTCGGACGCCCGAGATAAGCCCAGAGACAGAGAGAGATCCTTAAGCAAATATATCCTTATTTCGTATGCAGCCTGCACGGTCCAAGCAACGGTGCTTGGTGCTCCTTTTTGACTCTCAAGTGACGACTAATGATAGTAAAAACTGTTTTTCTTTTCGAGAAAACCGTTTTTCAGCTGAAGCCTCTAGTTTCTGCACCTTTTCCCTGTGTGACCCGGTGACTTTCTTCTTGTTGCTTCCATTGTTGGGCCTTTTGTCTAAGCGAAAATGCCATTAATTCGTAATGAGAAAGGTGTCATCGCTGCAAAAGAAGTCAAAAGACAAATATTGTTGGGAACCGCCCACAGTTCGGAAAGAGTCGCCTCTCCCTTGCAGGTTCTGCATCAAATCAATTAGTATTTCTGCTCTATTCGATAGCCATCAGCTGTTCCAAGTGGGGGCGTTCTGTTCGGGCCATGAATTATTGATTTTCTGGTAGTAGAAGAAGGCCAAGAAATTGGTGGTTGCTTAGAGGAAGCATAGACTTGGCTAGAGTAAAAATTAAGTCTTAATTTTGGAAGAGAGTTCCGATTAATATACTTTTTGCTTCCCCAATCGAATCATAAATAAAACCTGCAACCTTCGAAATTTTCTAATATCTTAAATATATATTTTATTTCACCAAACCACACACTTCTTGAGAGGATTCATTTCCGTGCCCAGCTTACAGTTGAAAGCCTCACTAAACTCGGGCATATTGCTAAGGGTGCCCTGGACCCTGAACTCCTCGTAGGCATGGACATCCGTCTTCAGTCGCCGGATCTTGTCGCCACTGTCCTTGCCATTGCACCAGGTCTGGGCGAACTTCACAAAGAACAGCTGCTTGTTGGTGAAGTTCACACCTCTCAGGGGCTTCTCCGACCAGGCCTTGTCGCCGGACTTCCTCTTGTAGGCATAGTACGCCATCCGGGTGCCCACATTGTCGGCTATATTGTCGCCGGAGGTGAGCGTGCCATTGGTTTGGATGCCCATCAGGATGAACTTGTTGTACTGCGACTCAAGGCAGCGATAGCGCTCCTTGAAGTTCCTCAACGAGGCCGAGGACCACCAGTTCACCTTCTTGCCATCGTAGTTGTACTGATAGCAGTAGGAATCGAAGCCATGGGCCATCTCATGGCCTATGATGTTGCCCACGCCGGCGTACTTGAGGACATCGGGAAGTCCCGGTGGTAGAAGGGCCACTGGGCCATGCCAATCGTAATAAAAGCCAGGTTAAGAAAGTCCGCGTAGTAGGCATTCACTGTCCTCGTTGGCATCAGCAGGGGAATCAGCGCCTTGTCCACCGAACGAAGGCGTATCCTGGCGCGACTGCCCTCCAGGATGCACAGGTTCTCGAACCAATTCCCTGTCATATTGATATCGTTGTACACCTGGTCGATCACCTCGCGATGCTGCAGGTCATCCGTGTAGCCCACCAGGACATCCATGGAGGCCAGCTTGGTCTTGGCCGCCGATCGGGTCTCGTCGTCCAGCCAGGTGTAGTGATCCAGGAGATCGTAGAACGTGTCCTTGATGTCCTTAGCCACGCTGAGTATGTCAGCACGTCGCTCCTTGTCGAAGACCTTGCCTATGAACCAAGGCAGCAGGGCATAGTTGAAGTAGGTCTCCGCCAAGGAGCGACACTCGCTGGGCACTCCTCCAGTTTTGGTTTGAGTTTTCCACAGGCCATAGAACCTGAGGAGTTCTCGCATTCTTAAGTAACTTCTGAGGGTTTCCAGGTGGGATTCCTCTAGGAAATAAACCAAATCGTTGACATTATCCAGCTGATTGAGCACCGGCCAGTGCGATTCCTGGCTGCCATTAAAGGCTAGCTCAAAAAACCTAGTCCAATTCAGGCGATCCTGCTTGTGTTTGGCCAGGAAATCCTTTAAATTCAACTGTTCCGATTCATTCCTTGATTTGGTTATGGAAGTTAAATTCCTTTCAAATTCCGTGAGGTTCTTGAAGTGCTCCAGAAACTGCTTGGTTTTCTCTGGACTCGAATCCAATCCAAACTCCCTGGTCATATTCTTGAGCTGCTCTTCACTGAAGCCAGCCAACACCTTGCTGGGCGGCGTCAAAAGGACATCAAACTTCCTTGAGGAAGTACTGTAGTGCACCTTCAAGGGCAGCAGAGGATACAGGTCGTATTTGGACATGAAATTGATGTACAACCAGTCGTACGTGGCATTGCTCTCCTTGAGCCGATCCTCGTCCAGATCCTGCATGTACTGATAGCCCAGGGAGAGGTTCCCCTTCACCTCCACACAGCTGGCGTAGAACTGCTTGGCCTTCACCTCCGCCGACCTAGTGCCATTGACACCCAGATCTTCCAGCTCTTTCTTGGTGGCATTTTGAAGAAAGTCCAGGACCTGCTCATCAATCCTGTGCTGAATGGCATGCAGGAAACTGGTATTCCTGGCCTTTTCCGGCACCAACTCAGCCTTCTTCCAGCCGCCACAGCTGAACTCGTAAAAGTTCTCGCAGGGATCGATGCTCCTGTTCATGGTGGCCAGCAGGAAACGGCCATAGTCCTCGAGCAGCTCCTCGCTGTGATTAGTGGCCGGTGGCAGGCTGAAGAGATCGCTGGCCAAGACCCAGACACGACCGGCTAACGTGAGCGATATTAACGTGGCCCACAGAGCGGTGACCATGGCCGTAATTTAATTTCGAGTTGCGCGCCGGCCAGCAGACAGAAAAGTTCTAAACTTTTTTGGCAACGCGCTTAGGCAATTTATATACGAATCATCAGATTCGAGGGGGTCGCAAAAGCACACGCTTCAGTGGCTTAGGTAATACTCCAAATCGGACTCCAACTCGGTCTCGGATTCACCACAAAAATCACATTAGTGGCACAATTTATGGTTCTACCTTAGAATTCGTCTGAATCTTCCGCGCCAAATCTTTGCATTCTTCAATTAACCGCAAAAAACAAAGAGCTCTTATCGCAGAGAGAAGAAAGCTCCCAGCTGCCCTAAATTCTGGATTTAACTATTTTATCACTCTCCGAAGATCTCGTGCCCAACCGATTCTCTTTCGTCTCTTTCCAGATTTGTTTGTTGGCCTTTTTGCCTTTTATTTTATTTATTTTTTATTGTCACATGTTAATGACCCCGTTCCGAAATAATCACCGCAATTATAATGCAAACATTTCTAAATGGTTTTTAACTCTCTCGCTGCTATAATATACATTTTATTTATTTTTTTTTTATGGGGCTTACGTATCTGTGTCTGCGAATAGACTCGTTACATCAGTCAGCTGGGCGCGAGATTTTTCGTGGAGCTCAAAGCTCTGTAAAGTTAGCGCTTGGAATAGTACCAAAATTATTGTTTAAATAGGCAAATTAATTGCAAAAAAAGCTCTGAAAAAGTGGTATACTATATCAATTAGTTTATGGGAAAAGTATTTGAGAAAAAAATTTATAAATTGTTATTTAGCGAACAGATTTAGAGATTTTTAGGGTATCAGTATATTATATTATTTAAGTTAAGGTAAGAAAAACAGTCTTCATAAATATGTTTATTCATCGATTATATTTAACGTTTTTTAGCAAACAATTTTAATAGAAACAATAATAGAATTCTTAGAATATATTGGCTAATTTCATTTTTAATAAAACTTTTTGTTAAAAGACAATGACTAATTTGTTTTAATTAAATTATTTTAAACAAGCTTGATACTTATAAATTAAGATATCATGTTTAAAAGCTTTTAAAACTCTATAATAAATAATATATTCATATTATTAATCATTCTTGATTTAAGAACAATAGTTGCTCGAATAATTTTATGTTGTACATTATTTTAACAACTATAAAATATATAAATAAAAGATTTTTAGGATTTCTTACTTCACCATTTACCCTCCTCATATTTTATTAGCCTCTTTTATGGCTTAAAATTTCAATTACCCAACTGTATAGCTCAAGCAGAGGTGCTGCCAGTGTGTGGTCCAAATTTCTCAATTAAAAATATTTCCAAAGAAAAATCATAAAAAAATAATAAGAAGAAAAAACTCATTTCGATCAACCTTAAATAGAGATATTCAGCGAATTTTTCTCCAAAGGCATTGCGTAATTGAAAACGCGCCAAAGGGAAAGGAAAAGGATCGCCAACTGCTCCCGCCACTTCCAAGGGGTTGCCCTTCGTCGTTTCACTTTTTCTAATGTGTTTGCCAGCCGGTGCATGCAACAAAGGAGGACAAAGGATAAAGGATGTTGCCGCAATGTGAAATCAAAGCGCATAGGATAGCAATAAAGGGGTCCTGGCCGCTCAGGTAAAGCAGGATGCGCGTTAATCGCCATGTTGCAGGTAAATATAATCGCACAAAGTAACAATGCCAAAAAAAAAAAAACGAGAGAAGGAAAATAGCGACGCGACGGCAGGAGGATCCCTTTGGAGCGCCTTCGATTTCGTTGAAACAGCTTGCCAGGCTTAGGAGCCAAAGGGATGTGCACGGCTTCTGTAGCAAATTGAGCCGAAAAAAGGATTTAATGTTCAGTTTTTTAACAATTGCGGCTTGTGCGGCTAAAGCAGCTGCTCCTCCAGTGGCAACTGTGCAAGCAAAGGAGTCGTCTCCCTTCCCTCATTCGATTGAAACTTTCACCTTTGGATCTTCATCTTTCAGCGAGAGTTTTCCCCCTTTCGACAGATTGCCGGGGATTGAAAGAGGACCTTGACTGGCACGAGTATTCAGGACGATTGACAGCCGGCGGAGAAGGAAAAATCATTAATAGAAAACAGGAAGCCTTTCCAATAATTGAAAGTCAGCTGACTAACCCGAACCGCCCTCTATTTCATTTTCATAATCCACGGCACGCTTCGCATATTCGGTGGTGACAAATAAATTGTAGAAAATAAAGCTAAATAACTAAAAAAAATCGCTTTAAGTAGGTTTTCTTAGAAACATTAAATATGTTAAGCCTAAGTCTTAGAGGTTTAGTGTTTTAAGTTTTAGTTGAAGGAAAAATATAAATAGTGTTAGAAATAAAATTTATTTATTAGAACAATTAATATTTCTTTTGAAAAATGTAAAAAGTATTATAAATAAATTGTATGTATAAGAAAAATGGATTTTTGAATACATAAAACTCTTTTCTTGAGAGTTTTAATATTTGTTCCTTAAATTAAAAATTATTCTACGTGCTTACATCTGAATATATATTTTTTTCAAGTGGAAATCGATGTTCCAACACTTCTTATTATTAAATATATTGCTTCATAAAGTAAATACTTTTTCTGCCTTCTTCTAAATATTATAGCAATTATAATAATAATTCTTAAACTACATAAAACTCTTTTCTTACAAGATTAAATATTTTTCCGTGAATGAAAAACTATTTCACGTGCTAACATCTAAATATATATTTTTTCTCAAGTGGAAATTGATACACAAACAGTTCTTAATAAATACATTTTCTTTCATCTTCAAAATATTATACCAATCATAATAATAATTCTAAAATCAAAATAAACCCACACCTAATCCCAATTTCAGCTTGAAACCAGCTAAATAGCCATAACCTCCGATCACATTCGATTTTTGTGACCCATTTCCGGTGTCACAACGTCAACCCTTTTATGCATCTTTAAGATGTCGCGTGGCCAGCACGAGTCGCAGGGGTGACAGAGGGTTAAGCGCTAACTAATATTTCCATTATTGTTATGCTAAAGAATCTCCCCGGTTTTGTGCTGAGCCAGAATGGGAAATGACTTTCCTGCGGCTTTGCCGGCCTTTGTTCTACCTGACCCCCTCCGGCCATAAATCAAATTAATACCCATAACATCGGCACTCTGATCCGATCTGACTACTGACTTCAATCACAATTATACCGGGTCCAGGCCCCATGATTCGTGAACTTCTCTCATTATTCAGACAGTTTTTGGCGCTCTAATGAACATTTTGCGGTTGCCTTGGTCGGACTCCAAGCGATGGCAATTGTATTTGATGCTTTTATCTTTGTGCATCATTAGCCATAGGTCAGAGTTTCATTCATGAAGAGTTCTGTATTTTTCATAATTGATCCCACAATGAAGTGATCATGCGCCATACAGTAGCTGTTCGTCGACGCGGGGCATCCATAATGTGGGTCGGAAAAGTGTAAAGAGAATATTTTACATTGTTTGGGGATTACATGGCGCTTTAAAAAAAAATCTAGAGCTCTTTTCAGATATTTATAAACAATTCTTTAGCTTTTCTTAGATATTTTTATTGATAGTTTTTGGGAGAAAAATATCAAAATATCTCTAAATTAGTTCTTTCATAAGATTCCTTTAAAAAAAAAAACCGCACTTAGGACTCTCCGCTAACATTAAATCGAATTTCTAAAATATTTTTTCCGAAATTTCTTTCATGTAATATTTTTAAAATGCATTTTTATCTAGTTTTGTCTGGATTTACACCACCAAAAAGCACTCTACCTCCATTAGTAGACCCTAAAATTTTGCTAATAGAGTTACCCCAAACGCTCAGCGGAGGGCGTGTCACTCAGCTCAAAAGATGACTAAAAACGCCCACACTTCCACATCGAACAAATGTTCAAATTTTGCTCCCTTCGCTATCTGAAAACTATAAATTCCAAATTGTGTACAGAGATTTCATAATCAATCAAAGTCATAAATGAATAGATTGGCGTAGAACAAAAAACCAAACTGATTGAAAATCGGAATATGGCGAATATATGCTGTACAACCCCCACTAAAAAAAAAGCGTAACCAAATGGGGTAAGGGTGAGGGTATATACAAGGTGGAAAGGCGTATCAAAGTTCCATAATGATGAGTAATTGATAGTGACATAAACTGTTTCCATTGGCAATATGCTAGCGGAAAAGGGGTTGGAGAAGGGTTGTTTACTCTCAGAGGGGTGAAAAGCCAGCAAGTGTTGATAATGATATCGAAGCCCCTTTTGCTTTTTACCCTTTTTTAGCCCATTTTTATCCCATTTTATCAGCACTTTTTTTGGGTAGAAAATCAAGCAATTCTCACTTAATTTTCGGGCTAGTCTATAAAAATGCAATTGCTTAAACCCTTTTTTCCTGTTGTTTTCTCTGTGATTTATAGCAAGCTGTCGTGGCAACAAAACAATATTAAATCCCTGGTATCTAAGGCCCGCCGAAGGCATTGGATATCATAATTATAATAGCGGGGACAGCAGCATCAACAAGGATGTCGTCGTCCTTCCACAGATGATGACTTCCGCATGTAGCCGCATGGTGCCACTGCCTGGGACGGAGAATGGCCAGCAGCAGACGTGTCTGCCGGTCTCATATTTTGGCATGGAAACGCTGGCATCCTCCTCCATCAAGCAGCGACAGAAATCCCTGCCAGACTTTCTAATACCGCTGCACGAAATAATGTTCCAACAACATCATTACCAGCAAAGGACAATGGGCACATTAATTAATAGTCTGCCGCCGAGCTTGGTCGCCGGCGTCTATCCCCCCAAAACGGAGACGTTCAAGTCGTTAACCCCACCGAAGCCCCATCATCATCCCAATGGTGACCACTTGTTCGTCCGGCATTTTCACGAACGGGATCGCCTCATTCGGGAGCACCAGCTCAAGCAGCAGCAGTTGCGTGACGTGGAGGAAATCCTTCAGGAGCAGGAGCAGGAGCTGGAGCCGGAGTTGGAGCCGGAGCAGCCCCAGGAAGCTGCCAGCCAGCTGGAACATAACCATCATTGGCATGGGGTCGTTTGTGAAGGAAGGAAGCTGCTCCACATTGCCCCACCAACGACGGCGGTGCAGCCCCCAGACCCACTGCCTCTCATTCCAGAGGAGGAGGTGCTGCCACTACCTATATCCTCCTCCTCAGAGACGGCAATGGCGACGACGGTTCCGCCCAAGGACCTCGACATTTACGAGCAGGCAACACCAAACGGTCGACTTTGTCGTCCTGCCAACAAAGGTAAGTTTTATGCTCAAATTAATTGGTTTTTTTCGGGAAAGAGAGGCTAAAATGGGAAGAAAACGGGGCAAATGGGTAAAGAGGAGAGTTCATAGTTTATTTTTCAGAAAATAAATAAATTAAGAATATAATAAGAGTTTTTTTTTCTAAGATTAAATACAAAAGCATTTTATTATTCTAATTCATAATTTTTCCATGATATATCCCTGTAATTTTAGTTTCCATTTAAGTCCTTCCTTAACCTCTCCCAATTTCAAGATTTAGTTTAAAAGAAAAACCCCACCCCAAGCACTCTAAATAACCCAAGAAAATAAAACCACCTTCAACTCAATTACCAGCTCTCTCTCAACTTAATACAATAGATTCCATAGTATCGCCTACCCCAAAGACCAAAAGCAAAGAAATAGAAGAGGAAATCCCCCTGAATTGCCAACATACAAACTCCATTTAAAATCACTAAAATATTAATAAATTTTACAAAAGTGCGAACAAAATATGCGTGAAAACTCTCCGACAACCTTTACAACTTTATTTAATGGAATTTAAAACCACTTTGTGCGGCCAGTAGGTGGTGAGTGAGTGGGTCAGGGCTTGGGTCATTCGGTGGGTGGCTCTGGGGTAGTTGGAAAAGGTTGCTTGCGGCGTACGAACCACAATTGCATGAGGTAACCTTTGACAGGGACACGACGAAAGCGAAAAAAAAGGACTCACCACCACGCTTTTGAAAGAGCTCGGGGGGAAAATCCAAAAGAAAAGCTCTGACGCAAAACTGGTGTCACTACCAACTGTGACCCGGTACTCTGAGCAGCTTATGGCCAATTGAGCCCCGCCCCGGGGACCAAACTCCGTCGAGGGTGGCCGTAAATCCAATAAAAACGCTTTACAAGCTGTAAAGCAGAGATCATAAATCCATTTTTCGCTTTTTTTTTTAACCCACCACCACTTTTATTTAAATGCGATTTAAATTTCTTCACCGACTCAAAAATGGCTGCGCAACGCAGCATAAGGGTTAGATTTGCATAGATTAATTTGAGGATGAGGGAGTTTTGAGAGAAGAAGGAAAATGGCGTTGGAAATCTTAGAGGTTTTAACCTTTTTTATAAAGTTATATTAGGCGCCTTGAGGTCTAATGGGTTATAGTTAAAAATAAATAAAGTAAAGGCTCTAGAATAAATACAAGAAGAAATTAGTGGAATTTCAAACAGTTTAAACTAAAAATGTTTATTAAAATAATTTTATGAAGTTTCCAAGGATTAAAGTATTTATTTAATGGTGAAAGAAACTATATTTCCTGATAATTCCTATGGTATATTGTAGGGAAGGCTCTAAAGTGAGTAAGGTTTACATTTTTTATAATACTCAGATTAATTTAAAGTTCAAATTTTCTTAAAATATGTATTATTTTTCTGAAAGGCGAGAGAAAAAATAGAGAAAAGTATAATTAAAACCTGTAGAAAAGTATTCATTAAAATAATTTAAAATATAACAACTTCTAAACCGTCGAAATCTATAACTAAAACTTAAACTTTGCCAACTGCCAACCGTTACAAAAATAAACAAGAACCCTCTTGAAACCGCGTTCCCTCCAAAAACTTTTTAACTCTTTCCATCTGCAGACCAAAAAAAAACTAGAATCTAATACAAAAATCCCTTAAAAATAGCCCGCCAAAATATAAGAAAAGAAACCCGATTAAAGCGAGTGCAAATCGATGAGGAAGCCTCGCCTCGGCAAACGGAAATCAATAGAGGCTGAGGACAAAGCAGCCTCCAAAATGTCCCTTTACTTCCGCATTTCTAGCGCCGTATCTTCCTTCCCTTCTTCGATTATTTATTAACGTTTATTGATTTCGACTTGCCCTGCGGCAATCTGCCGCAGAAAATCTCAGTCAATCGCTCTCCGGCAACCCTTCGCAGAAATTTCGACAAAAAATAATGCATTTTCTTCCGATTTTTACCGTCTCACAATGCCGAAGAAAATTGCGCGCCGTTTTTTTGGGCCAAAAAAAAAACGGGCAAAGACTCAAGGGTAAAAATTGAGGATCACTGTCAGGGATTACCCGAGATCTTCCACAGCTTAGCTCAAAGGTAAACTCGCATTCGCCTCGCAGAGGGGTAGCAACCCCTTGGCAGAGCGGCTACCTAAGGGTGAATGTACCCCAATAATGCGTAATTTTTTAAGGTAAAAATAGCTCGAAATGGAAAGAAATTCAAATTGAACAAAGGCCTCGCATTTTTTGGGTGATTTTTTGTGCGATTTCTTTGTCTTCGAGGAGGGTGAGAAAAAGGCACGAAAAATTGCGGTTCCTTTTTTGTATATAATAGTATTTTTGGGTGCCAGGACTCTTGATTAAGTACGGGATATCTAACGGAATTTTAGCAAAATTTTCTCACAATTTTTATGGGTAAAGTATGGGTGATTTATGTGCCTGTTTTCTTAATCCATTTTGGGATGAAGAAAATGGAGTTTTGTTTATAGAAATACGTTTACTTTTTGGGTTCGTTTAAATAGAGTAACAATTGATTAGATTTTAAGAAAATATATTAAATTTTAGGAAATTTAATTGTTTTTAAAACAGGAAAAATAAATAAATAAATGATTGCGTAGTTATTCCCTCATTTTACTTAGTTTTTCCTGAAAACCTAAGCCATCTGTCAGCTGTTATTTTATTTATTTATTATTCCACTCAAATACAAATAAGTAAAAGGACATTCAATATTAAAATTTTGCGCATAAATTGTCCTGCAAAAATTGCGTCTTAATTTCGAACCCAACCCCAAGCTCCGAGTGTAAGCCTGCCCGAAACTCATGCAGAAACCACCCATCAGTAGATGGCTGTGAACCCTGGAATAACGCCACTACCCCCAACCACTTAACCTTCTCCTCCCCACTCCAAAAGTCCAGGGAAGAACTAAAGGACCCAAATGCTAGTCTCGTCTTATTTGCTTAACGCAAATTGGTATGTCATTTTAATGCGTTGCAATAGCAGAACGAGAAGCGACAGGGAAATGTCCGAGTTTTCACAACCACAAGACCCACCCGCTCGACTCGGTGTGTGCTGGTTCCGGGTTACCCACTCCCGCAGCTGATCCTGGCGATGTCCTTGTCCTTGTCCCGTCTGTTTCCGTCATGCAAAGTGTGTGTGCGGTTTCCCCACAGCCACGAATTTGCGACGATGCTGCCAAGCGTTTATTTTCTTGATTAATTTCAATGCCCGAAAACTTCTATGTTGCCAGGCACATGTGTGTATTTGAGTGTGTGCCTCCCCCTTTTGGCTTTACTTTTTTCCTTCCTTGGTCAGTGTGTGTCCTGTCTGGTGTGCTGGCTTTGGCCTGGCTGTCTGCTCCTGGCAAATAATCAAATTGCCTAGACACCGCCCAACGAAATAACAGACAGGGAAACTATCCAAAGTGAGGAACTGTTTATCTTTTGTCTCCCAGTGACAAGTTTAATCAGCAGCAGGAGCAACGGCCAGGACCCAAAAGGATAACTATTGAAATTAGTTTTTGGGGGAAGAATCGAACGATTGCTATTGATTTTCTGCCTTTTCTTGTTGTTGTCTCTTAAATCATTTTGGCACTTTAATGTGAAGTTAATGGGTAAATAGAGAGAGTGACGGTGTTATTATTTATTCAAATTGATTCATCAGGGTTTTTTTGAACCAAAAAACGTATATTTAAATATATTTGCAAATCGTTTTTATATATTTCAAGTTTTAAGCAAGGAAAATTATAATATTTGTTGATTTTAATAAAAGATGTAAGACAATAATGTTTTAAAATTTCCTAAAAATGTTTATGTTTAGACGGAAAACTTCTCTTTATTTGAATAAATATATAAATATAAATATATTGTATTTATTTAAAAGCATGGACATTTCCCTTGAGATTGTCTTAACAATTTATCCTTTAGCCTTAATAATTCGAACAATTTATCATATATTTAGAAATAACTTTTATCATTTAAACTCTCAGATTGTTTTATTTCCTTAAAACGAACGAAATCGAGTCCTCAAGCAAAAATCATTAATTTTGCAGTTTTAATTAAAACACTTCAGACGAAACGGGAAATGAGCCCAGGTTAGACCAGAAGAAAGAAAATAAAATATAAGAATTTTCCCTTCTTATTTTCCCCTGAAACTTGCACAAAACTTTTCCGAAGAGCAAAAGGAAAGCAGAGACTGCAGTTGCAGTCACAGCCACAGTCATAATCATAAAATGTATGCGCTGTCACCACAAGCCCCTTTCCCTGCACTTTTCCTTACTCTTCAAGCAATACAAAAACAAAAGGGAAAAGGAAAATCCTAGGTCGTGTGTATGTGTGTGTGTGTGGGAGGGAGGAAGCTGCCCAGAGTGAGAGAGCGCAACAAACAACACTTGTTGTAATTACTCGACCAAGTCTCGGTTCAATGGCTGCGCTGATGTTTATATGAATGGGTTTTGTGTTTATATAATCACACCGAAATGCTCAGAGCTTGATGGCAGGACGATTGCGGCAGGATTGCAGGATTCCGAGAAGGCTGTGACCAACGACTGCTAGAAAGGAGTTCGATTTGGAATAATATACGGACTCACATAATATTTAAAGGGAATTTAATTAGAAGGAATGCCTGTTATGTTGCTTCCTTTTATTATTTGAATTTAGACAACTTATTAATTTGAAAAAAAAATTTATTAAGATTATATTAAAATGTTGTAAGGTACTAAATCTTCAGATTTTAATAGTTCCTAACTGGAAAATGTTTTCAAACCCGTATTCAAATTATAGATAAATATATTAAGTTGAACTTAAACATAAATTTCAGGATTTTGTTTATGAAATAAGGGCCAAATTATGACCAATTTAGTTTCTATAAATTTATTTTCCTATTCAAAGACATAATAAGGGATAACCTATAAAAATATTAATATTTTTAAGGGAAAAATAATACTTAAAATAATTTTAGCCAAAAATCTAGCCAAACGCCTGGACTTACTCCTTAAATCTGGCTATATATCCTTTGTATATAGAAACCAGACGACACCTTCTGCCAAATATATAACATAATACTTAATTATGATTTATCCTAGCGAAAACAGAGCGCAAATAGCGATATGCATGCTGCGCAGGATAAATCGGGAGGAAAATCAGACCAAAGTCAGAGGGAAAATCGGAGGGAAATGCAGGGGGTAAATGCATAATATACATATGTATAGGCCACACCCATTGCCGGAGGAGAAGTCAAGTTGTGGCCTATGCTAATGCAGGAAAATGCAGGAAGACGTGGAAATTCAGGGGAAGGCAACAATGGAGTGCAATGGAAATTCTGATCAGAATGCAGGCGACAAAGAATACGTTCCACACTCACCAACACACACACACGCACACAGCCGGATATTCGGCTAACGGTGCAGGGTTGATTGTGAGTGCGACTCACACTGACTCACCGAGTGAGAAGTTTGAGCGGAGAGTGGAGTGTGGAGTGAGTGTGAGTGGAAAAACTAACTGCCACTGCAAATCATAAGCGAACGGCAGCGAGAGGGAGAGGCCAGTGTGAGTGTCAGTGCGGGATAGCATGCTCAGCTCACATAACGGGTCCCACTGCGAGTGCAGCAAGTCGCCTCGTCTTCTCGGCTTCAGTCAGTTGCATTCGGCTACTCTTCGGCTTCGGTCGCTCAACTGGCAAAAAAAAATATTAAAAAAAGAACCGAAGAACCGAAAAGAAACGGAAGAAAAGTTGAGAAATCAAGAACGAAATCGCAGACGCTCTTTCCTTTGCTTCTCACGTCGTGGAATATTTACCAAGTGCTTGTTTTAATTTAAATTAACATAATAAACTGAATCGAAAATGATGGTGCTACAGCAACAACAACAGCGGTGTCTCTGGGAGGCAGCCACAACGCCAAAGAACTCCCCAACAACAAACACAACAACACAGCCAACACAACAATCGCAACAAACCTTGCAAAATGTGGAGAAACCAACAATAAAAGTCTGTCAGGACCTTACAGCAGCGGCCACAACAGCAACAGCGACAGCACACACATGTGAGTTTCTTAGAGTTGCCGCCCACATAAAGAAAGCAACTTTGAAAGAGGGTTGTCAGGCGTTTGGAGGATATATGGAAATTAAGAAAGTGGAATATGCGCCAATAAAACAGGATTAGGGAATAAATACTCGACAAATCTTCATATTTTGACAATATAAACTGGCTAAGATTATGCAAATATAACTAAATATGGAAGAGATAACACTTAACTAATTTTTTGAAGGTGCTTAAAGACTGATTTATATTAATTAAGTTCCTGCAAAATATTTATTTTTAATAATTGGTATTTTAGGATGCATATTTTTGCTATTAAAAGTCATAAACAAATTTTTAAGATCTGTATAGAGGATTACCTTATTTTAAAACATAATTTTTACACTAGATAATATTAGAACATACTGAAACTCCTTTTAGAAGACATAGCTTGGTTAACATTTTTTTATAGCATTATTTTTATAATAACACAAATATTCATAAGCTTTATTGATATCAAAATGGATTATTAAAATAGTTCATTAATACCTTTCCAATCCAACTAAACAACCCACAAAAACAAACCAAAGAAAATCCAAATCCTAAGCAAATTTATGCGACTTTGTACCTGTTACCAAAAAAAAAACTTTTCACTTTCTGGAGCAATAAATTTCCACCAGAAAAAGGCCAACAGAGAGAAAGGTAACCAGCCAAGCATAGACAAAGGACACCGATGATGATTACACGCCCACACATTATCCCGGCCAGAGGGTCCAGATCAGATGGAATAGGATATATAGAACAGGCACACAGGCACAATTTCCCTATCAGATGAACGATTTCATGGCGTTTTGCAATAGATTTGATGCGATGTCCTGCTGCTGCTGCTGGCGGCGGTGTCGTTTTTGGGCAGCAGCTGTCCTTGACGTCCCACTGTGCGAGCGTGTGATCGTCGTTTTCCCAGTGTTTACATTTGCATCCTGGCAGAGTGTCCTTTTTACCTGTGTCCAAGACGCTGTCTCTTATTTTTTTCGGAGGGTATTTTGCATGGAAACAAAGACCAAACGAAACGTTTTTTCTCCGCATTTCCTTCTGATTCCATTTTTTTAGGGAGAAAACGATGTCCTAAGGCGCAGAGATTTTTATGCTGGCAGAGAGAACAAAGAAAAAGCAACCAATTTAGCCACAAAAGGCAAATTTTCTGTAATTACATTTAAGCCGAAGGTGTGGTTATAAAAAATAGAGAAAGGAATACCTATTCCAAGGCTAACATGCAGATCATCTCATCGCCCAAAATCCCATAGATCCTTTAGACTAATGCCACTTGTTATCCTGCCAACAAGTGAGGTGTGAGGGTCAACCCACTGCCAGCCCCACACTGCCTAAGCTCCAATCCCATCGGGGAAAACCATTACC
Source organism: Drosophila triauraria (assembly GCA_014170255.2). Lineage (NCBI taxonomy): Eukaryota > Metazoa > Arthropoda > Insecta > Diptera > Drosophilidae > Drosophila > Drosophila triauraria. Next base: position 5,629,254 of record CM024334.1, on the reverse strand, counting down.
CGACCACAAGGACAACGCCAGGCGAATGGCCAATGGGTAATCTGTATATTTATATTGTCCTGCACTGGACATTATGCACAAGGATTCCCCAAGTCCGGAGCGTTCTCACAACAATATATTGTCGTAAAAATATGTTACTTTTTCCTGCGCTTCCCGTTGTCCTTCTTGCCCCGGCAAGGATACTACTTTGCTTACGCCCCGAGGGAGCTATAAATTTAATATCTACTTTGCAAAACAAAAAACCAAATGGCACAAAAAAAGAAGAGACTGAGAAGGGACTAAGAGTGGATGGTGGAAAAGGGAAGGGAGAGAAATTGTGGATTTTGGTTCGGGTTTTTTGACGTTTTTTGGAGGCAAATGGAAGAGATTTCAAATTCCAAAGAGTTTTTTGCACATTTTTGGACTAGATAAAATACTAATGAGCAAATTTACCAATAATTACATCCAGCTTAGTGGTAAATAAATTAAATCTATTCCCCTTTTGTCTTTTTTTGTATAAATAAAGGCTAAAACAAATTATGAAAATATTTTTAAAATCATTCAAATCATTCACAAAATCTTTTTGTTAAAAATATCCTCCTTTATCAAACCACAGAATAAACTATTCTTACCAATATTGCTTTAATTTAATTTAAAATCTTCTTTAACTTAAATCTCTGCAAAATGCTTGAGTAAATCCCTTCACAAATGTTTACAGTGAGCGAAATGCCCATAAAAAATGTGTGAAAACTACTTTAAGCATTATTCCTTGAAATACCAACGCGGAAATGGATCCTTAAAAAAACTTTACAACAGCGAGCACTCTGCTCAGGGCTGGAACGAAAATTTTGCATGTTATATTCGCCATAAGAAATGTGTGTTATGTCCGAATTCCTAATGGACATTTTACGATCCAGCAGACATGAAATGGAAGCACCATGACACAGCTCCAACTCCCATTTGTCCAGTTCAGTCTTGGACTTCGAGTACGTGTCATTAGCATTTGAGTCTTTCGTGCCTTAAAGTATTATTGAAAATTCAAAAATATGTTTTTTATTTTGTCATTGCAGTTATGCGGCACATGTCCAACTCACCCACACCGCCCTCGCCACTGCGCTCGCTATCAGGTAAATATCTTTTGCTATTTAATATATGGCTAATCCTTGGGCAGCATTCAGGTGACATGTCCTTTTTTAGCCCGCTCCCGACTCGTGTCGGAACGTGGCTACTTTGTGGCTAAATTGATTACTCACATCGGAACAGACAGACAGTTTTTATAGTTTTCAGTTTTCCTCCTATTTTTTTTTTTTTGCAATATGCAATCAACCACGCTTCCCCCTGGCCGCATCCCCTATGCCATATTGGGTTTATTTTCTGGGTTCGGCTTAGGTAGGAACTGGAGTCCTTGGCTCTGTTATTGGTAATGAGGCATTAGGTTAGGACGGGGTACCTATAATATTTATTATAGGTGCTGTTGAGGGCCCAGCACGTGACCAAAGTGTGACTGAGCTCGTACCAGAAGTCTTCTGGGTTTGCAATAGGAAATTCGAGGAATTCAAAAGGGTGGAGGTTGAGGGATATGGAGGAATTAAGGCATAACTTCTTACACTTTCAAGGAAGAACTGCAGTAATTATTCTGGTTTCTTAAAAAAATAATTCCAAGGGAAATGGAAACTTATATAAAATAGTATTTATTAGGTAATTATTTTATTTCATTTATAAAGATACAAAAACCTTGTAATTTGATAGATTTATTAACCATGGTTTATATGACAAAAACTCTATTATAAAATATAGTTTATATATAGCTGAAAACATTATCTATTTCCCTTTAAATTCAACCATTAATTGCTGAAATATTTAAAGCATTGTGCAGTCTAAACACGCGCTCATTATTTTCCATTGTTATAAATTGCAAACTTTTAATTTCCCTTTAAACCATTTCCCAAAATCTTATTTTATGCGTAAACCCACCCACATCCTCCCTCGAAAACCACCCCCGCAGGAAGAAAGGAAGGGAAACAAGCTAGAAACAGGAGAGATCATCCTTTTGAGACCCCTATATATGCTCTTTTGACCTCCAACTCCCTCCCCTACGTTGACCCTAACACGACCCTCTTCTGTTTCGCAAACAAACAGAAATAACAATTTGTCAGAATGTAAATTTCTGCTTTGGCCCGGAGTAATTATGCAAGGACCCCGAGCCCAGGACAACCCCTAACCGAGTGCAACTAATCTATGCAAAAACATGCAACGAAAAATCCACCCCGATTTGAATATTATAATATATTGGCGTCGCATTAGCAGCGGGGTTGGGTTGCCCCTGCCATCCGATAGTAGTTGACAATTAAACTTGCATTTTTATTGGTTTACACAAATTAGGCGAGTCACTCGAGCCAAGGGTGCCTAACCCCAGCCCCTCATCGTCACCCCTCTATTATGCATATTCAAATGTTGTCAAAATAACATAAAGGGGGCATCCCCTGCTCCTCTAAAAAAGGGTTGCGGCTGCTAAAAAACTGAAGTGCCGTAACATAGGCAAACTGTTGATCCCCGCTCAACCCTGTTTAACATATCATTTGAATAGCGCCGAGGTGTGAAGGGTTACCCTTTGCCACCTCTTTTATTTCGTTTTTTAAGTGCCACTTGTTGAGCGATCTCCCCTCTGTATTCCTTCCCCGTTATTCAAATTGAAAGGATTTTGGTTGCGTGAAGTTAATTGAGGCTCTCTTTTGGTAGTTTTTTGTTGAAGGGTAATTCAGTAAAGGATATTATAATCAGCGGCTCTGATTGGGTGTTCCGGGCTCCGTTTTTGTGTATTTAGAAAAAAGCGTACTCCTCCTCCATGGGCGTTCCGAGGGCGTTTTGTGTGTGGCATGCAAACAAGTTGGAAATCATAGGGCTTTTAAATAAGGAATTATAAAGGAGGTACGAGTTTATAATGAAGGGTTAAGAAGGAAATAAGGGCTAAAGGGATATTATAAAGGAAGTAAAGGATGTTTATTAGAAGCACATAAAAGTATACATTATGTATTTAGGCTTATGAAAATAAACTAAAATATAAATGAATAAAAGGTCATACAAATTTGTACATTGAAAATTAAAAATAAAATTAAACTAAGTTAAAGTAACTTTCAAATATTTCTAGAAAGTATACTTCATCAAGAACCATTTCCAAAATATTCTGAATATTTTTTTCTATCAAACTCTATGTAAATATTATTAAAGAAAAATTTATTTCTTCATAAAAACCACAACCTTTATAGAATTCTTAAAATTCCCATTTCTCCTGTGAAAGTGATTTTGGCTTAACTTATATGTAGATAAAATGCCTGAGATATGCAAGGATAATTGGATTGCCAGACTCTATTCCACTCTATCGCCATAAATCTCTACGAATGCACTCTCTATATATTCCGAAACTATATCTTTCCCATAAATCGAAACGCACTTTACACTCCCTTTTATCGGCATTCCAAAAACCAACCCCTAAAAACTGCAAGGGAGAAAAGGAGTACACAGAATTTTCAAATAGAGGCAACACTTCATTTGTCAGTGGAAACATTCACACATTGCCATTGTGGCAGGACGAGGAACTTGCAGGCAGGGCCTCGTCAGCAGGACAACACATCTGCTCGGGCGACAGACAAAGCGGCATCACCTGGTTCTGGGTTGAGGATCGAGGATCGTGGATAGCGCACTGCAGGCGCATTCCGTGCACAAAAGGATCGGAGTTGTAGTTCCTTCGAGGTTTGAACTTGCTCCACAGAGGCTTCTTGACTTTCCTCCTTTCCTCCTCTTTTTTTTTGCAAGCAAACAATGCATCGGGGAACCCCTTTTTTTAGGTTTTAGCTGGTCCAATGGCAAGTTGCATTCTCTTTTAATCCACGACTCGTGCATTCGAAATTGTAACGAATTTTAAATTCGAAAAATCTCGTGTCAGCGAGGGGTTGCAAAAATGTTTCAAAAGGGTGACAAATTTTTTGGAATACGCCTAACCCTTGGCTTGGATTTTCATTTCTGACTGGTTCGCCGATTCGCTTTCAATGGCTAATTTTATTATGGCGTATATTCAACTTTTGGTCGTTCTACATAAAGGGAGTCATAAAAACAGCTGGCCACATGCAATTTAGTGGCAAAGTTTCAAACTCCCGCATCGGAGATAATTTTGAAAAATGTCCTAATCCTCTGAATCGAGTTTAACATGGGGTTGAATCCGCTTAAAACTATCAATTCTAGTCTTTTTTGTAAATCGGTTTATACAGGGTTTGGTTTTTTGCCTTGTTGATGTTCTTGATTGTCACAATTTTAATTTTTAAATTTTTTACAAATGTTGGGAAGTTGATTTTAATAGATAAATATTTTGTTTTTTAGTTTATTCCTATTTCATGATTTTTATTTCATATCTCTCTTGTTGGAAGTTCTTTTCTCTTTATATTTTTTATTCCCTTTCAAAATCAATCAATTTTCCTTTAGAAAAATTATGAAATCTGAGCCTCCTTTCGTTGCTCTGCTGCTGCGCATTTACCAGAGACAAAGGACTCGGCCTGCTCAGCTTCCTGTTTGACTCCGCCGTGGCCTCTGATGTACGGCTATTTTTCAATTATTATGCATGATTGGGTTTTCAACAACACAGTTTGAGGGGGAGTTCGTCGTCGTCGTGGGTTCAATGGGGGTAGTGGAGGCCACAAAGGCAAAACCCTTCCGCTTGAGCGTCTATCGTAGCTAACCGCAGGACGCAGACATTGGACAGGATAGCGAGGAAAAAGGATGGGCATTCAATTGGAAGATTGAATAAAATTTGCCTTAAAAAGGCTGTAGAGAAATTTATCACGGATAAAGGAGGTTTCATAAGATACTCTTTTTAATGAAAGGGAAATTCATTAAAGAGATAAAATATTTAATATATTAAAAGGAGATTATTATCTTGTTACTTTATATAACTTTGTAACCGAATCTCTTGTTATAAATCTTTTTAAAAGTAAAATAAATACAAATAGGTCCAGGTTTTTATTAATTCTTTATTCTAAGAAAATACTTATTTAGCATTTTCAAAGTTCTAAAATCTCTAAACATAATTTTTTTCGATCCCTTCTCAAGCAAACTTTCTCTAAAATCCATGACATCCTCGCGATACCCTTCAAAGTTGCTTTAGAAATATTGAAAAACTTGCACAGTCTTTTGGTTAAAATCAAATTATGCGACGCGTGCGTTGACCAGAGTCCGGCTACTTGAACTTCATTGAGTTGGAAAATTGAAAAGCAAACTACCCACAATCCTCGAGTAAAAAATAAAAAAATATATCTCTCTTCTTCTCCTTTTCTTACAGACTGCGGCAAGAGCTTCGAGGAGGAGGAACTGGAGCTGGGCGAGAACTGTGGCGAGATGCCGCAGAATCTGAGCAGCAAGCGCCAGGCCAGGGATCTGGATCCCGAGCTGGAGAACGAGGTGCTGGACCTGGCTCCGCCGCCCAAGAGATTAGCTGAGATCAAGCAGGAAACCGAAAGAGAGGAGGAGATGGAGCCCAGTGCCGTGCCGCCACAGCCCTTGAACTTTGCGCCCGAGGAAATGCATCAGGCCCTGCAGCTGCAGCTGCATAGCTACATCGAAATGGTCCGCCAACTGGCTCCCGAGGCCTTTCCCAATCCCAATCTGGCCTCGCAGTTCCTGCTCCAGAACTCGCTGCAGGCTCTGGCCCAGTTCCAGGCCCTGCAGCAGATCAAAGCAGCAGCAGCGGGAGGATCATCCGCCGGTCAGTTACTCCACGCCGCTGACAAAGTCGCCTCTCAGAAGTCCCTCCTTGAGTCCGGTGCCCAGGCACAGCAGCAAATCCCAGCAGCGCACGCCGCCCAACTCGATGAGCGCCAACTCCCTGGGCCTGAGCAGTGCCGTGATGACTCCGAACACACCCAGCATGCAGCAGCAGCAGCACCAGCACCAGAGCACTCCCAAGCCCCAGAGCGGCCTGACTGTGGCCTCGGCCATGGCCAAGCTGGAGCAGTCGCCGGAGGAGACCACGGACCTGGAGGAACTCGAGCAGTTTGCCAAGACCTTCAAGCAGCGGAGGATCAAGCTGGGCTTCACCCAGGGCGACGTGGGTCTGGCCATGGGCAAGCTCTATGGCAATGACTTCTCGCAGACCACCATCTCCCGCTTCGAGGCCCTCAATCTGAGCTTCAAGAACATGTGCAAGCTGAAGCCGCTGCTCCAGAAGTGGCTGGAGGACGCCGACTCGAGCGTGGCCAAGTCGGGTGGCGGAGTCTTCAACATCAACACGATGACCAGCAGCCTGACCAGCACACCGGAGAGCATCCTGGGGCGCAGGCGCAAGAAGCGCACCTCCATCGAGACAACGGTGCGCACCACGCTGGAAAAGGCCTTTCTGATGAACTGCAAGCCCACCTCGGAGGAGATCAACCAGCTGTCGGAGCGCCTGCACATGGACAAGGAGGTGGTGCGGGTGTGGTTCTGCAATCGTCGCCAGAAGGAGAAGCGCATCAATCCCTCCCTGGACCTCGACAGCCCCACGGGCACGCCGCTGAGCAGTCATGCCTTCGGCTATCCCCCACAGGCCCTGAACATGTCCCACATGCAAATGGACGCCGGTTCCGGTTCCCTCTGCGGCAGCTCCATCAGCTCCGGCGAATAGGAAGATCCGGCGAGCCCAAGCTAGCCCTGTACATAGTCAGCTTTTACTCCAAATTCTTCCACAACATTCCAACACACACTCCAAGACACACACTCTCTCCATATCAATGCCATGGATGTATTTAGGAATCTAGGTGATAGCCAGTCGTATCAGAAGAGATCCATAACGAATTTATGAGTACTTATAGCTCCACATTACCTATTCGTATCTGTATGCATGTAGAAGAGTTTCTAGTTCTAACAACCAAGCCCCCAAAATGCCATAAATATATGTATCTGTTGTGTCCTATATCCTCTATATCCTGTAGCCACACATCATCGATTGACCCTAGAGTTGTATTTAATGTGTATTGATTTAGATGTGTATGTATATGTATACCGATGTTGTACGATGTCCAATTGTAAATTGATCTTGAACACTTGAACTTAGATCTAAACATCCAAAAATTTCAATAAAATTATTCCGATAAAATAATTTATAAAAAAATTACCGTAAATGTGGGTTTTTTGGGGGGAAAATCTATGATTTCAGGGTGGGAAATTATGAGAGAGAGACTTTTAAAAATATATATGTAATAAAAAGATTGGTGGGGACGTCGTCTAAAAATTTGGGCAAAATAGAATAATAAACATGGGAGATATTAGACAATATAGTTGCAACCTTCTATCTCCATCTTGCTCGCACTCATATCAGATGATTAGTAGGTTCTCGAACCATGGTTTCAAGCTGGGGCGATTAATTTTTTATTAATGATTTTTTATTCATTTCTACGCGATTTTTAGAATTTTTTATTTTTAATATCGATTTAATTTTAATTTAATTTAATTGCACAAAGCTTTGAGTACCGGGTATCTCACAGTAAAGCCCAATCTACTTGGCATCCTTACTTTTTAGTTACGATTTAGCGAAGTTAGTATTAAATTTTTTAAGAAAAACATAATTCTAATGGAACCGATATATAAGTCAGGATGAAGAACTTTTTTAAAGTAAATCCGATCTATATAACTTCTAAAAGATATTTTTAAAACCCTTTTCTTGCAACTTATTATATTTTTAAATATTTTGTTGTAACCATAATCCCAATCCTTGGCTTCCCTTTTGTGTTACATAAAATTATCTTTCATCTTTTAACTTATTTATGTAACCTATAATTCCATAACTTCCATAAAGGCTTAGCTTATTATTCAATTAGCGAACGTTTTAGGTTATATTTCCTGCCCACGTGTGCCACTCGAATCTCATTAGGCCAATCCTAAATAAATATTAAACGAGATATTTAGTTAACTGATTTCCTTGGCCCGCTCCGAAAGCGTCCGCCAGCCACGCGACAAAGGCAAACACGACCATTTTTTAATAAACTTCCTGGCAAACGCGGGCCAAGGATACGAACCCTTTTATTTTATTTTATTTTTTTCCTATGTCGAGTGTGGATTTGTTGGATAAGAAATCACTTCATCTTTTGGGCCCCGGCGACAGTCAATATGGCAATGGCAGGCGGTGGCAGAAACCCTTATTTGTATATCGAGGCAAGCGTGTAAATCCTTTTTTTAGCCATCCAACCCCTCCATCCCGAAGTTTGCCGAGCTCTGATTCGCTTACGACTGGCCCGAGATCTCTGTTAAAAAAGGGAGCGAGGGGCAAAAGGGTTTATGCCATCAATTCACACATAGTTATGTCATATGGTGCCCGCTTCGGTGGTTGATTTCGGTCTTGTTCTTGTGTCCCAGTTCCTGTTGTTTGCTGTTTTCCGTTTTCCCGTGTCCCCGAGTGATGAGGGCAGCCCCGGCAGAAGTAGAAGGAGTTTTGGTATCCTTTGAAATCGCTTAAGCGAGTCAAGTCCTTGATGGAGATATCTTAATGGAAGTGTGCCAATAAATTAGGTAAATGATGGTCCAAAGGGAATGGAACATATGGAGAGGATATATTTAAACAAGAAATGATATTTTGAAGGTATTAATTTATAAAATAGATAGTGAAGTTATAGAGAAATTAATGAATACGATTAAGAACTTAATTTTCATTTCTTAATAAATTTAAACATTTTTTGAAATGCTTTTCTTTTAAGTTTCATTTTTTTAAAATATATCCGAACCCAAACCCTGCCCCAAGGCCACTCTCTGAGCACTTCCCTCAACCATATTCGTTTAAAACTTGAGGTTTTGACTGCCGGCAGCTGTCCAGAGTAGCGAATAAATTTTTAATCTGGCCAGAAGTGAAATCTCGACCAGCATACTTACCCTATTTAATTTGCAGATCCCACACACCCTCGCACACACATCAAACGGTGGCCAGAGGAAGGCCCAATCTCGGCCAGCACTCACACATAATTGGCGAGCACTCGAATCCTGAACCAGGACTCTTTGAATGTTATCAGTCCTGTGCAGACGACGTCTGTCCAGTTCAAATAACCAAGAAGATGGAAAAAGGAGTCCTGAGTCCTGAATTAAAACGGACACAAAATGGCTTTGAGCAATTCTGGTTTTCAATGGAGGAAATCGAGGGGGATACATCGATTGCATTGGTCATATTCAAAGTGCTGGTCCAAATGGCCTGATAAGCCCCGTAGGCCATTCAGGAATCCAGGGGGAGATTGTCCGCCCGAGATTTCATCCAGCAGGTTTTCGTTTCGTTTCGTTTGATAGATTTTCCCGTCAGGCAAGCAAGCAAACATTTGCTGCATTTGCAAATTGAATTTTCTCGGCGAGAGAGAAAACGTTTCATTTTCCCTTCGTCCGTTTGCTTCATTTATAACAATTTAATGAAATTTTCGAATGCGTTTTCATAATATTGTCGTGGCCCCGACATCATTAATCACCCGCCACTTGGCAGGGACTAACGAAAATTAAGTTTCCTTTATGCTTTTGCTTCGAATAATGCTTTTAGTAGCTATTTTTGTGCTTTAGGAGCATGAACTAGGTGTTTTCTTTCTGAAATAAATTAGATATTAAAGTTATTGTACATTATAGCTGAAGAAATTATAAATAAATGAAAAGATAAACTCATAAAACATTAGACAGATTGTTTTCTGTGTTAATTTAGTGATTTTTTAACTACTTTAAGGGGACATCTCTTTGAATTTTTTTGTCACTTCTAAACCCCCAGCTTTTTGCTTTTAAAAATATAATAAAAGTTTATATATTTTCCTGTTCATTGCCTTTGTTCCCAATCAAAATCAAGATAGCAGACGCTGATAATTTCGGATGAGTTCAATAAAAAGTGCTCGCAAATTATATGGCGAACATATGTTAAATTTCTGCGTGACTGGCTGACAATTTGATGCTTTGAATTTCAATTTGCTCAGCGAGTAAAAGGAACCAGGACACCGCTCCTGCGATAAGGGGCGGGAACACACCCCTTTATTCTTTCGCCCGACTGAAGAGAACATAAGACTTGTGCAAACATTTGGCCAAAAAAACAACAGCACCGCGGCGTGGGGAAACACAATTGAATTACAATGAAAATATGAAATGAGCAAAAAAGTAGATGAAGAAAATCGCATACAAAAATTAAGCAAACAGGCGAAACAAAGGAATAAACCCCCGAAATGAAAAGTTTCAAAAGTGTGGGCCACTGGCTCCGGCAAATAGCTGGGGAAAAAAAGCGCAAATTCAGTATTTGCAGAAGAAACAAATGGGAACGAGGACGAAGTCCAGAGCCAGGAGAACGACAATGCCTCAAGACAGGCGAGTAAACAACAGCTAAAAAGTAGCAAGAAAATAGAATAAATAGCAAAGAAATAGAAGCCGCATACATCGAAGTTGGCAGTACCCATCAAAGTGCTTTTTTTCTGTGAATATATTCGATGAAAATGCACAATAAAATTTATTTTAAAACAAAAAAAATCGCCTGGGCTTTAAATCTTTTAAAAATGTATCTAAAAGTATGCAATGAAATATTTAATAAGGATTTTTTTTGGGAAAAAACCTACTTTTGGAAACAATTTCCAAAGATTTTAATTTCTTTCTTATTTCTTTATTTCCTTAAACATTTAACAACCCCATCACCCCTCCAATCCCTGGGGATTTGATAAAATCCTTTTGCAAGACCATAAAATTGTGGCAAATAAGAAAAACGAGGCAAATAAAAGGAAAACCTCTGAGAGTTCACATTTTCCACCCTCAAAATGGTAAACCCGCGTTCAATGGCCGCTTGGAAATAAACTTTAAAATGGAAAATTTGCATGCAAACACCAGTGAAAAACATCCCCTTGGAAAACTTTCTATCAGCCAATTAGCGGAATAGCTTTTTTTATACCAGGCTCAAAAATCAAAGCCAATCAAGGGCGTGATCCGAAATCAACACCATCTTGGCCTAGATGGGTGGTGGGTGATGGCAGATGATAGTGGGGCTGAAAAAAACTTGATCCCTTGACATGTTTACACATTTAATTAACTTACACGCGCCGAAAGTTTCCGGACACGAGAGATAGTCTCGGATCTAATCACACCCAAGTGTAAACGAAACCCGAAAATGGGGCTAAGAAAACAAAAGGATAAAGACCCTTGCCGCCGCCTCCCTTTTTTTTTTTGACAATTTGAAACCAGTTCAAGTGGTTTAATCATTTAACGCACATCATAAAAATCGCATCAAGTGATTTTTATTTACACGCCCAGGACAAAAAAGAATCCCCAAAAACACAAACGAACGCGGGGTGGATTATTTTGGGGCGTTGGTGTGAAAGAAGGGGAGTGAGGTTTCAGCGAACGAACCCTTTGAAACCCTAGTTTCGGGAGGCAGAAACTGAGGGAAAATGAGTTCGCACATTAGATAAGGTTAGCTGATAATCACTGGGGTCGGGGAGGTTAATGGCGTTCTCCTGTGGTGTTTAATAGTGGAATCTAGGGAATAAATGGGGTAAAGTTGAACTAGAATTGCAGGAATACTTATACAAATTTATTTATGGCTTCCCCTAACAGTTAAAAATTCCTCAAAACTCGCAAAAGTAATATATTTTTTGCTTTTATATTTGCTTTTCCATATAAATACCTCACATTTCTTCAATTTTAAACCCTCTTCTTCAAAAATCCACCTAAAGCTTAATCATATTTCCTTTTAAATCCACAAAACAACTTATTTCCGTGTTAGCGAAGTATTTAATCTTTTTTTTTTTTAAATACATATTTTTTAGCTGGTAAGGCGTAGTGTATATAATGTGAATTTTATTCAAACCTTCATGCGCAGCCGCATAATGGGTGTAAGATGTGAGGGATTAGATGAAAATGCTTTGAAGATTGATCTTGAACAGAGACAGAGACAGAGGCAACTGAAGGCGACCGCTCGCAAATGCTTAACAGAAGGTGTTGATCTGCAATAAAAATAAACAAATTGATTAGCAACAAACTAGCAACAAAATACGTAATATCAAACTTACAATATCATCAATCTTCAAGATCGAGCGAATCGTTTCCGTGGCCAGGGTGATGGCCGAAATACTGACCAGCAGCGGCTGCACCACATTCTCTGCCATAATGTCTGTGATGGCGCCCTTACGCACATTAATGCCGGCCGTCTTCTCGCCCAGGGCGTGACGGTTGCGCAGCTCTGTGACCGTGGCAATGGGGTTTAAGCCTGCATTCTCGGCCAGTGTCGAGGGAATGACCTCCAGGGCATCGGCAAATGCACGGAAGCAGTATGCATCCACACCCTCCACCGTTTGGGAATACGCGGCCAGCTGCAGTGACATCTCAATCTCTGGCGCACCGCCGCCCACAATCTGGGCGCGATTCCTCACCAAACAACGCACCACGCAGAGGGCGTCGTGCAGCGAGCGGGCAGCCTCCTCCAGGACCAGCTTGTTGGATCCGCGGCAGATGATCGAAACAGTGCGTCCCATGTTTTGGACGCCGGTGATCTTCACAAACTTGTTGGTGCCGCTGGCCACCTCCTCGACCAGCTCGGCGCTGGACAGGTTCTCGGCTGTGAAGTGATCCAGCGAGGCGATCGGGCGGCAATGCAGCGTCTTGCACACAAACTCAATATCCTCGCGCTCCACATCCTTGACCACCAGGCACTTGATCTTGTCCAGGAAGTGCTGAGCCAGATCCGAAACAGCATCACTAAGGGAAATACGACGATAATTCGAATTATTAGTATAAGAAGGGGCAAGAAGAGCTGCTCAACTTACCGCAGGATAGACTTCTGAACCAGCAGGACATTGCAGCCAGCCTTCTTGATCTGCTTGACAATGTTGAGGATATAGGAACGCTCCTCCTTCAGCACACGATCCATGGCAGCATAGTCCGACACAATCACACTGTGATCCATCTGGAAAAGTTTTTCGTTAAGTAACCTTGTTATATCTTATATTTCCTTTAAATACTCACATCGGTCTTGGGAGCCGAGATGCAGAACTGGATAAGACCGATCTTGGCCTTCTCGATGCGCTTGGGGGCGTTGGTGCCCGCCGAGCGGCTGGTGAAGACCAGACCATCGATCAGCTCAGTGTCCTCGACGGTGCCGCCCAGACTGGAGATAACCTTGATGTTCTTCAGATCCACGGAGCCCTCTTTGCCGGGCTCGGTGACCTTCAACACGGCATCCACGGCGATGGGAGCCAGCAGGCTGCTCTGCTGCGACACCACCTTAGAGTTGAGCGATGTGGAAGCGCTCTTGATCAGCGTCTCGCGGTCACTCAACTCAATGGGCGTGGACATCTCTGTGAGGATCTGCACAGCCTTGTCGGAGCAGCGCTGGAACGAGTCCGAAATGGCCGTGGGATGCAGGCCCTTCTGCAGCAGCTTCTCGCAGGCCTCCAGCAGAGCGCCTGCAATGACCACAACGGAGGTGGTGCCATCGCCAGCTGCCACATCCTGGGCACGGGACAGCTCAACCAGCATCTTGGCAGCCGGGTGCAGGACGTTCATCTGCTTCAGGATGGTGGCACCATCGTTGGTGATGGACACCTCGCCATTGGCCGCCTGGATCATCTTGTCCATTCCGCGGGGTCCCAAGCTGGTGCGGATGGCATCGGAAACAGCTGCAAGGGAAGGGGTATTTTATATAAATATTTGTTCAATATTATAAAGATATGAAACCAACAAAAAAGCATGGTACACGCTTTATAGCTCAAGAAACATATGACTAATCGACCAATAACCTAGCAGATGGGCTTGTTCTATTCAAACTCAGATGTTTAGGATAATCTATACATTATAGGGAAGTAAAATATGGACTGATAAACTCCATAAGAGTTATAAAACCTCTTCTAAAGGGTATTAAGAAGCCTTAACATTTTCAATTCGCTTCATCACATGAGTAATGCACACGCGCTCTTCTTCTTCCACCTCAGAAGGTTCCAGACACAGCCGGCATCCAACTGCGATTTGCTTTTGCCATTTGGAGAGCTATTTTAGCATAACATTGCCCCAAAATCCTTTCAACGCCACAAAATCATCACAAATAACCATTTTTAACACATTTCATATGATTTCTACGTTTAATTTAATTTATTTTTGCACATTTCTTACCCTTTGCCGCCTGGATGTTGGACATACGCACATCAGTAGGTTTGGACTTGTCTTTGAAGGCCTTGGCCTGGGGCTTGATGCCAACCGATTTAGCCTTGGGCGCCATTGGAACGTTAATTACACGATTTTCGGCAAAGCACAATTATTCCGAATCAAATTCACGCCGATTAACACAGATTAAAAATTCCTAAAATTTACGTTTTCGGCTGGCTGTCAGTGTGACCGTAGTACAGAAGTTCGAAAATACCAGGACCCTTTCAACATAAATATACTAATTAATGCTTTAAATACCAATATACTGTCGATTTGTGTGAATGGTAATACCTCACTTGAACTAGTGACTCGGCTCCTTTATTTATTTTGTTATTTCTTAAATTTACGCCGAAAACATGCCGCACGGACACTCGCACGATCATGGCGGCTGCAGCCACGAGGCCACGGACATTGATCATGCCCTGGAAATGGGCATCGAGTATAGCCTGTATACGAAAATCGACATAGAGAACACGGAATGCCTGAACGAGGAGACGGATGGCCAGGGTAAAAGTGTCTTTAAGCCCTACGAGACGCGCCTGGATCTCAGTAAATTTGTGCAGAGCGACGCTGACGAGGAGCTGCTCTTCAATATACCCTTCACCGGCAACGTCAAGCTCAAGGGAATCATCATAAGCGGCGCCAACGATGACTCCCATCCAAATAGGGTTAAAATGTAATCAGTCCTTGCAAAAAATCACACAAAAACTACAGCTTTATGTTTGTTACAGCTTCAAGAACCGCCCCAAGATGACCTTTGACGATGCCAAAGCCAAGCCGGATCAGGAATTCGAGCTAACTCGCGATTGTCGTGGAGAAATTGAATACTCACCGAAGGTGGTCACCTTCTCCTCCGTTCATCATCTATCATTGTACTTTCCCAGCAATTTTGGCGATGACAACACTCGCATTTATTACATAGGTGAGTTTCTAGGCCATTGTAGCCCATAATATAACTATATCCTAACCTTCCTTGAGGTCTCCGTGGAGAGTTTACTGAGGCCCATTACCATGGCGTCACCATCTGCAACTACGAGTCTCGTGCCAATGCCGCTGATCACAAGGAAAAGGCTTTCGATGGCGTGGGCAGACCCATCCAATAAGTCAAGAGCGATAGTCTGTCATTAAGCTAAAATTAGCAATTTAATTGAGTATTTGTGATCATCCAATGAATGAATTTTTTAATTCCTTATCATCTAATTGAGTATTTTATTGCACTAATTGCTTTGATTTAAAATGCTCTTAAGAATGTTGAGTTGGTGGCACCACATCGGGTCCAATCTTCATGCCTATATTAGGCACTTTGTCTGAATGAATTTCGGCAGTGACCTCTGTAAAGAGCTTGTCCCACTGCCAGAGATCATCCTTCTCATTGAGACTTTCCTGGGGAACCAGGCAGTCGGTTAAGATTGAGAGATCGAAGCCATCCACGGCAGAGAAGGCGTATTGGGACAACAAATCTGAGTTTGCTTCCTTCAAAACCGCCGAACGTGTAGAACCGATACTGAAAAGTGGATAAATTTGAATGTTAAGGTAAAGGATTCTTACAGCTCCACTTACGTGGCTGGTTCCACTATCTCATTGAGCATTATTTCATCTTTAATGTCATCCATGTCAGGTATGACGGGTATGTCATCTGTTGGTATCGAATTTGTTGCCGACTTTGTTTGCCTGAAGCGTTCGCTGAAAGTGGGGAATAGAAAATATGATTAGCATTATTCCTGAATAAGAAATAATTTGATATTGAATGGGAGAAGTCTTCTAAATCAATAAATACGTGGCAATCTTGTTCAGAATTCCATTCAAGGCACTTACTCATCAAAGGAGTTCTTCTTGGATCTGAAAAGAAAGAAAAGTATGCTCAGTGAAATGCTCAATGAGGTGGTTAACCATACCCACTTTAATCCCTTGAGGCCAGAGTCAGCCCATCCTCCCGAGATGCGCCGGATGGGTGGGCGATGTGACTCGAACTCATTGTTGTAAGATGACGACGTGCCCGCATCCGATGTGGAGGGCGGCGTTCCGCCCTGGGCCTGTACATTCAGCGTTATATCGATGGATATGTCCTTGGAGCCTGCTGCCTGCAGGGACTCCTCCTTCAATACATCGCGACTCTTGGAGCGCCGACCCTTCCTGGCCGTCGTCTGTGGATGGCAAGTTAACCAAATTTTAATGTACACATAATTAATGTTAACTTTTCACCTTTCTTATTGTCATCTTGAGTTCTTCGGCCCAGTCCATCATCTTTTGTTTATGTTTTTGCTCAGCGTTTCCTAGACAACAAGTGGTCATGGTTACGCCGTGGGAATGGCCAATGCTCCGCCACTGAAGTTTGCCATTCGCCGTGCGATGCGATATATTTCAAAAGCTGTTATCAGTATCCGATGTCATCGGATTCCGATGACAGTTTAAAGAAGAGAAGGAACTTCCAAGCGGCCAAAAATAAACAAATATATATTTTTTTAATCGAGAAAAATGCTGACGGACACGGATGATGACTTCTTTTTTGAGGAGGACAAGATGTGAGTATCCCTTGGACCCTGCGAGTTAACGAAAACTCTGCATAGCTTTGTTTCCTTGAGCACGACAATCTGTTGCGAAATTATCTGTTAAAAATCAATAATCGCAACCCAAATTCTAACATATTGTTGGACTCAGGCCAGTGCCGCTGCTCATCCAGTTGGATGGCGATAGTGCCGAGGGTGTACGGCGGCACAAGGATCTCCCCGCGGAGCCGGAGAAACCGGAAGTGTCCTCCGCCATCAGCGAGGCCACCGTTATGCTCTGCTCTCCGGCAGGCTTTGCTTCCGGTTCCGGTTCGGACAGGTTTGGCAGCGAATCCGCCAATAGGCAGAAATATGAGTTAGACCGTTTGTAAGTCAAGTCCGCCGATTGACTGAGATTAGTTTTCATATTATATTCACTCGGTGGTCGCTTAAAAGCTAGAAAAAAGTATTTGTTTTAAATTGTTTTTATAAATTTTAAAAGTTTTCCAATCTTAAAATTAAATCATTTATTAAATTCCCCTTAACATGTTTAGTTTTTATATTTTTCACTTTGTTTTTATACCAAATTAGCTTTATTTTTAATATTTTCAAGGTACATTGGTAATAGTTGTTATATTCGACTTTAGTTTAGGACCAAATTATAAACCCTATAATATTAATATATATTTGTTATTAGATTTTATGCTTTTTTCAAAAAATTGTACCACAAAGCGACCACCAATATATATTATAAAGTATTTTATGCCAATAACCAACCAAAACTAGAACTAATGGTATTTCAATATATTTTGCTTTACACCAAATAAAGGACAATTATGATTTTAATTTGTGTGTAGTCGTCTTAGATGCTTATAAAAAAATGTATCAAATATTATAACTAGGTTAGCTAGTGTATTCAGAGGTTACCTTTCGGTCTTCCAAGTCCTGTCTATCCGCCAGAAACGATAGCTCCACGAAGACTTAGCCTAAGCTACCCCAAACAACAGTTTTAAGTTAGTAATTATAGCCCAATGGCCTTGCTAGAACTGGTAACATATGGCTAATTTAGAAAATTGCACCGCTCGATGTGAGTAGGTATGGAAAATTGCCACAATATTCCACACTCATAACCCATTACGTACTATTTACATATAGCACGCGTAGTTCACGCTTCAGTCTACCAACTATTTCAATTGAAACTAATGGTCGTAAATATTTAAACACTTAAATTCCAATAGGGGCATGACAGTCACCACCAATGCCGTTGTCATCACCAAGGATCAGAGCAACCTGATTGGAATTAGCATTGGCGGAGGAGCGCCCATGTGTCCGTGTCTATATATAGTACAGGTGAGTTACCAAGGAGATTTTTGGTATAAAATCTAGCCATTTTGGTTTGGAAAGTATTAGCTACAAGCTATCCTTGAAGCAGGGGTGGGCACCGTCATGATCGGAGCTCAACAAAAAAGCCACCTTTAAAGCCAAAACAAAAGCCAGCTGCTTCGTTGCCTCTCCCGGACAACGTGTAGGTTTTGCTCTTGTATGCCTCCTGAATGAGGTTTTTATCCCAAATAATTTAAAACAGTTTTATTATAAGGATATACTATTAATACTCTTTAATTTGATGTTTCCGTTATGCTGCCAAAAATTCTTAATAGTCCCTACAATCCTGCTTTACCGACCGTTGCCTTGCTCCATGGATTCGGATTGGCCTTGAAGTTGGTCAGTTTGCGCTGCTTGAGAAACTCCCTTTGCTCCGACTCCAACCAATCGTTGGCCAGCTGCTCGAAGCGCTCCTCCATCCGCATCCGCTTCCCTTCATCGAACAGATAACGCCCCACCGCCCGCTGCGCGGTGTGGAGCTTGAAAGGCTTTGGGCGAGTGAAGGAGTACTCTCGGCGAGGTGAGAACGGCTTGCGGAGCATGTAGTCCGTGGAGGAGCACGGATTGATCTTCGGCATGGACTTGACCGGTCTGTTGCGCTTCTTTCCTCGTTCTGGCGCTTGGTCATTGCCTCCAGGGACGCGGCCAGGGTGCGAGGACACATCGGCCTGGTCAACTTCTGCCTGGAGTTCAGGTACAGCTTGCGCATCTGCAGGCGCTGATGGGACTTCTCGAAATCGGGCACTGGCCGGCTCCGGAACTTGTACTCGCTGCTCTTGCTGGTGGCGCAACGCTGGAGGTCCTTGAGGTTGTCGGCGTACAGCTTCTGGTACTCAAGAAGCCGCGGGCCGAGATCCTGGCCGGCTTTCTGGCCGGCTTCTTGGGTTTCCTTCTTCGCTTCTGACCGCCGCCAGCCTGCTTCCGCTTGATCGAACTCTTCTGGGGCTCCTGCTCCCGCAGCACCGCCAGCAGCTGGTCATCCAGACGGTCGAAGCCCGGTATCACCTTGGGCCTGATCACGGCAGCGGCCTGGCTGACATCATTGGCCCACTTATACCAGTTGGCGATGGTCATAATTTGGCTAACCCAAAAGGTTTCGGGTGTTTGATTTTATGAATTCTGAATATTTTTATGAAAGGCTTGTAAAAGGCTTGGGGTTTCAATAAGAAATGAGGTTTTTAGATTGTCAGTTTTGTGGCCTACTTTTAGACAGGTTTTGGAATGATTTTCGATATGAAATAATTCTCCTGAACTCTTGCAGATCTTCGATGGAACTCCCGCCGCCCGGGAGGGTTCCCTGCAATCCGGAGACGAACTGCTGGCAGTGAACTCCGTGAGCGTGAAGGGCAAGACCAAGGTGGAGGTGGCCAAGATGATTCAGACAGCCACCGACGAGGTGGTTGTTCACTACAACAAGCTGCATGCAGATCCCGAACAGGGCAAAACCCTGGACATCATCCTGAAGAAGCTGAAGCACCGGATCGTGGACAACCTATCGAGCAATACGGCCGACACTCTGGGTCTCTCCCGGGCCATACTATGCAACGATTCCCTGGTCAAGCGACTGGAGGAGCTGGAGGGCACTGAACTGATGTACAAGGGTCTGGTGGAACACGCCCGTCGCATGCTCAAGGCCTACTACGATCTCCTGCAGACCTACAAGTCCTTCGGGGACTGCTTCACCCAGATTTCCGTCCACGAGCCGCAGCAGCGAGCCTCGGAGGCGTTTCGCACCTTCGGCGAGTTCCATCGCACCCTGGAGAAGGATGGCCTGGGCATCATCAAGCAGATAAAGCCAGTGCTGGCTGATCTGGGAACGTACCTGAACAAGGCCATCCCCGACACAAAGCTCACGGTGCGACGCTACGCGGATGCCAAGTTCACATATCTGTCGTATTGCCTGAAGGTCAAGGAGATGGATGACGAGGAGCATGGCTTTGCGGCCCTCCAGGAGCCACTGTATCGCGTGGAGACGGGCAACTACGAGTACAGGCTGATCCTGAGATGCCGCCAGGATGCGCGCAGCAAGTTCGCCAAGCTTCCGCACCGACGTCCTGGAGAAGATGGAGCTGCTGGAGTGCAAGCATGCCATGGATCTCAATAAGCAGCTGCGCAGCCTGCTGGAGAGTTTGGCGGAACTGCACAGGAGCCTGGTGGAGCGGCTGGACTCGCTGCCGCCCCTCTTTCCCATCGAAGTGGACTTCAAGGAGACGGACTTCCAGTACAAGTCGAGCACTCTGAAGCCTCAGGAGCTGGACGATGATGAAATCGAGGCCAACAATCATCCCAACACTACACCTGCCCAGGTCGATTGTGGCTTTGAGGCCGTGGAGCAGCCGGCGGCCATTATTAATGTGGAGTCCAAAGAACTTGTAGAGCCCTCCTCCGGGATGGAGGACGCCTCCCAATCCCACAACGAGAACGAAACGCTGCTCAAGGAACTGGGTCTGTACGATGTGGATCTGCTGTCCAACCCACAGACCATCAGCAATCAAAAGGATTCCATTGCGGCCCAAAAAGAGGGCTATGACTTTGATCTCTTCCTGAATCAGGCAACGGCAGCCAAGACCAGCTTGGAGCGGGATCTGATGTCCTCGAATGCGGAGGAAATGGATCTGCTATTGCAATAGTATTATTTAGTACAAATATTATTAATAAATGTATTTAAATGTGTTGAATTATTAGCGCTGCAGTTGTACATTCCGAGTTCACGGTCGCCACCTCTCAAGGGATTTATATTTGTGAGTTTTTGTGTGAAAATATCTCTTATTTGATTAAATATAGCCAGGTTTTTCTACATTAACTAGGTTGTTCTTTAAATTTATTTATTTACAAGACAAAATTCGTTTTTGAATATTTAAACTCCATTAAATTCTTTTAGTTTTCATTTTCGAGATAGTTTTAACAATCTGAACTCAATGTTTTCTATTTACAAAATTCTATATAAAACCTAAAGAAACTATTTACACATAATTTAAATTAAATAAGAAATCTTCACGTTAAATGGGCCACATTCCCCTCATCTGGAAACTTCCTTTTGCCAAAAAGTTTAACCAAAACGATGCCTATTATGTAGATCCCAGCCAGAACCAGGAAGTAACTGCCATAAATAACATACTGATCCCTTGGTGGCAGACCAAATCCCACGGGCTCCACCACCACAATGGTCAGGATGGTCTGGAGTAATAGACCCACAAGCGTATTTATGCCAAAGATCAAGCCAAAACTGTCCTCCAGCAGATTTCCGGCCACCACGGCTCCGGCCACCGTGATGATGAAGAAGTATATCGCACAGAAGAGCACGTAGTTGATATAGACAACCCAGATCTCTTGGGTTTTCGCCGCAAAAATGAGCAAGGCGCCCAGGACAGCGGCACATATGGATATGCCCAACATATAGGAGCTGCGGCGCTTATTGGAGTTCAGCAGACCCGCCAGAATGGCTCCAATGGCGCCCAGCAGAGTGGCCACGGCCTCGACTCCGCCATTGTAGACGCTCAGGTTATTCGGA
Source organism: Drosophila triauraria (assembly GCA_014170255.2). Classification (NCBI taxonomy): domain Eukaryota; kingdom Metazoa; phylum Arthropoda; class Insecta; order Diptera; family Drosophilidae; genus Drosophila; species Drosophila triauraria. Next base: position 5,607,747 of record CM024334.1, on the reverse strand, counting down.
GCCACCTCCTTCCACAGGAACTGGATGTAGGTGATTACCTGGGGATTAAGAAGAGGATTAAATATTTTATTTTCGAATTTATAAATAATTAAGGTTTCTTGGAACTGAAACTGGGTCAAGGTCATGCACTTGTTCTATCTGGAAATGCCAGTTTTGTCTTGAATATTATTTACAAACAAACTTAATAAAAAATCTTAATAAAACCCAGTTATATCTTTTTTCATTCAAAATTAATTAGAAATTAAATGAACACCCAAAACTCACCTGTATTTGGCCACACGTGGCCAGTGCCCACCACAGGCTCCACTGCAGTACCACGGGATTGGAGTAGGAGGTGACCAGGTGAAACCACAGCAGGCGGAATGCGTTCTTTACTGAGCATTTCGGTGCCTGCACTTCGCCACCGGGAGCGGGCTCCCCTCCGGAGGCCGCATGGAAATAAAGACTGCGGGGAACTCCGGGAAGCAGTAGAGACACAACCAAGGAGATCAACTGAGTGGCGAAGGAGATATAGTGCAGCTCCCTGAAGTTCATGCTGTTGGTGGACACCAGGATCTGGGCCAATAATCCGCCCAGGAACTTGCCACTCAAAATGGCAGCCCGCGTGTGTCCCGTGACAATCTGATACTGCTCCTTGTCCACCTTGGCGTACATGTACGTGTAGTAGGCCACCTCGGCGGCCATGAAGAAGCCATAGAACAGCTGGGCCACCTGCAGCATCCGCACAGTGCCGGTCCACAGCAGCAGGGAGAAGAGCACGATCCCGGCCAGCGCCGAGAGCACAATCACAGGCTTGTACCTCACCAGATCCGTGATGAGGAAGACAATGACCAGCTGGCACAGCACGGAGTAGGTGCCAAAGGGGTAGACATCCTGGTAGACCTGCTCCGAGGTCAGGTTGCCATAGTCCCCGGCCAGATATTCGGTGACATACGGCTCCGAGGGACGCAGTTCCCGGAAGAAGCCGAACGTGCACAGCAGCAGGGAGATTTTCAGCCACTTCTTCATGCTTCCAGTTGCGAATCGGTGTCGGAATGGGAATGGGAATGTCTCCTTCTCCCGCGACAAATCTGCGCCAGTCGAGTAATGTCGTAACCAAACGCGACGAACGCTAGCCGGCAACTGATCGCGCCAGCGGAGAGCCAGAGCGGAGAGCCAGAGGCACATGCTCTTCGCACAGTGGCGGTTAAAGCTATTCGTTCACAACACGCGAAGACCAAAGACCAATATAATCTCTAAGATGCCGATATTTTTCCTTCCCTTATTTTTCCTTTTTTCTTCGCTTTCAATGTCTTTGCTTCTAGTGTCTTTGCTTACACCAATATGGGTTATCTAAACATAAAAATAATTATGGCTGCATAAATCATGCTAGATTTTATCTAGATTAAGATATTTACTTTTATGAGAATTAAATAACAATATTTTCCTCAAAGATTATAAGAACATAACCATAATATAGCTTGTTTACTTTTGAGTAAACCAATTTTTTAAACAAATCATCAAATTTTAGAAACATTTTAATACCTATTTTGGAAGAATTCAAATCAATTTCAATCCAAGAATACCTTTAAATTACAAAACCCACTGTACGGTCTGAGAAATTCGTGAATTTTGTCTTAACTCAATGACAATCTTCACCTAAATAAGATTAGAAATTGATCAAAACTGTTTTTTACAAAATCTTAAGAATAATTTTTATAAGTTCAGAGAAACAGCTTTTTAAAAAATCCATTAGTTGTGCAAATATTAAGTATGAAATGTTTGTATAATTTTTCAAAAAGTTAACATATTTTTCCTAGCTACTGTTTGACCTTAGGAGACCGTGACAACTAAACAACAACTAAACTAAGAGAAAACATTCTCAATTAATTGCTTATTTGGCTTTTCAAAACAGATACTGGCACATTTATGGCCATAAATAAAATTGAAAAAACATTAAGAGAAGGTATGTTAACAAGCTTCACTGTTCTCTGCCCTCTCTTCGTTCTATTTACTGATTTGCAAGGCAAGCAAAGTCACCAGTCATCGCTTCTCAACCTTCGTGAAACAATTTCTTAACCGAATAGTTGAGACATTTTATTGGTTGTTCGGAAACAATCTAAAATCAATTGAGTGACGCGGTAATTGGAAATTCCCTTAATGCTCACGCGAGGTCTATAAAAGATATTCACAGATATTCAAACTACAAACGATATTTGATTTAGAAACAAATAAAACTGCCTGGCGCTAACTGATAACTCTCTGCATGGGATCTTATCTTCTTAGGCTAATCAGTAATCAGCTAATCAGAGGCCTGTATATCTCTTAGTTTATATATTTACAGCCATCAGTTCGAGTTAGAGGCTGCTTCAGTTAAGAGCTTAGGAAAGTTCCAATACAAAAGATTTACAGCTACCCCCATTTAAAGCTAAAAAAATACTATTACAACTCCTTATTTGAATCCTTTTTATGTACAATTTAAAGTGTTTGTCTTAAGTTTACAACAATTGCATTCCTACTACTTCCTTTTGAGATAATCCTCGTAGAGTTTCAGCAACTCCGGACTAGTTCGCGGCGGCACCGCCTTCAGGGCATGCTCAAAGTCCACCCACTGCACCTGTTCTGCCTCAAAACTTTGCTCCAGGGCTCGCAAGGCAGCTTCATGGCACACAGCCTGGATCTCAGCTCCGGAATAGCCCTCCGTCAACTGCACCAACTTCTCCCTGTCCACATCTTCCGATACCGGCATGGCGCGCAGTTTGATCTTCAAGATCTCCCGACGCGCCTCAGTCTTGGGTAACCCCACGTAGAGGATACGATCGATTCTTCCCGGTCGGAGTAGCGCCTTGTCGATCATATCCGGACGATTGGTGGCCGCCACAATGGTGACATTCTGCAGGGCCTCCACGCCATCCATCTCCGTTAGAAGTTGGGTGAGAACGCGTTCTTTTACCGAGGAACCCGAACCCGAACCGGAGCCGTCGCCCTCGGATCGCTCGCCGCCAATGGCATCGATTTCGTCGAAGAAAACAATGGCGGGCGCCACTTGACGAGCCTTGCGGAAGACCTCCACGCACCGCGCGCTCCGATTCGCCGACCCACATGGAGAAGAGCTCAGGTCCCTTGATCGAAAGGAAGTTCAGCTTGCTCTCGGTGGCCAGAGCCTTGGCAATCATCGTCTTTGGAGCAGCCAGGTGGTCCGAACATGAGGATGCCTCTGGGTGGCTTGATGCCCAATCGCTGGAATTTCTCCGCGTGAAGCAGCGGCCATTCGATGGCCTGTTGCATGGCCAAGCGGAGCTCCGATTGACCGCCGATGTCCGACCACTGGACGTTGGGGCACTCGATGAGAACCTCACGCATTGCCGAGGGCTTGATGCGGGTCAGAGCAGCCTGCAGGTGCTGGAGCTGGAGCGGATTGGGCTGGGCCTGCAGCATGGCAGCATAGACCAGATTCGCCAGATCAGCTCCCACATAGCCATGGGTAACGGATGCTATATGCTCCGCCGCGTCTTCACTCAACTGGTGCTCCAAGGACTGTGTTAGACACTGAATTATCTCCCTCCTGGCCTGCGGACTTGGCGCACCCAACTCCAGTTCACTGTCCAAACGACCAGCTCTTCGTATGCTCGGATGCAGGGACTCAATCTGCGAGCTGGTGGCCAGCAGGAAGGTTCTGCTGCTCTTCAGCTGACTGGGACTGCTGAGCTGATCCAGCAAGAGAGGAAGGCCAGCGAAACGCGCTTGACCAGATCACTGCCCTCCTGCTTGGGGCACAGGTTGTGAACGTCCTCAATAAGCAGGAGTGTCGGGTGCGGATAGTGGTTGTAGGCCCGCTCAAAGATGGCCGCCAGCTTTTGTTCCGTTTCTCCCAAGAACTTGCTGTACACTTCGCCACTGTTGAGGCGTATCACTTGGACATTTCCTTGGCTGCGCTCCTCGGCCACCGCAGACATGGCCTCTAGGACCAGGGACTTGCCACAGCCGGTGGCGCCATAAAGCAGCATGCCACGAGATACCCTGAGGCCTAAAAGAAGCAATAGGAATTAAATCTACCTAAAAACGTGGCTTAATATTCACCTGTCGGTAACGCCCTAAAGCCCAATGCATACTCCATGCTCTCTTCCACCAGCTGCAATTGCCTATCCAGACCTCCTATTTGGGATTTGGTAATGCGGTGGATTCTCTGGTGCTCCTCCTGCTGTTGCCTTCCCTTCTCAGGTATCAGTTGGAGTTTTGTGACGTTGGTCACCTGGACAAATTGCAGGGGCTTCGAGTCCAGGCTGAGACTAGCTAGGGCTTCTTCCACTGTGCCCTGCCATCGCTCCAGGCGAAATAGCAGCGACTTGTTGAAGAAGTTCATGTGGATTTGGCTGCCCTTGCTATAGATTCTATTGACAATATCTCTTTTCAGGCAGGGCAATGGCTTCCTGGAGTTGTCCTGCCGCTAGAGGAGTTTCTTCAGTGTTTAGCTGCCTTAGGGATATGCTGGCAGCAGCTGTGAGGCGACTGGTATCCAGCGCACTGATCTTCAAGAGCTTGCCACGCAGCTGCAACCAATGGAGCTTGAAATCTACAAAAATATCCATATTTAGAGCGACTTTTAAAGGATTTACAGAAGACATCTCACCCCCTTCGCTCACAAACACCGTGGTGAGGAACTGCTCCGATATGGGCCACACAATCCTCACCAGAGGCTGCTCTTCCGTCGATAGCGCCTCTATCACCACATGCTGGCCTATGTGCAGTTGTGCCAGCTGCATGGCTCCCTCGGAGACGAACACCAGCATATTGGCATACTTGGCAGAGAGATCCTTTAGAGATTCCACCTCAAAGTTGCGCTGTTGCAGGCTTCTCGTGAAGATCGCCCCCCTGCGCACGTACTCCGCATCGGAATCCGGCGCGACATCCGATGCAGCATCGTCCTGGCTGACTGTGGAACAGTGGTCATCGTGGTTGTCCCTCGCCTTGGAGGGAATGTGCACGCCACAGGTCTCGCAGTGATACCAACTAGCCTGGTTTTTCTTGCTGCTCGATTTCGGCGGCATTTCTTTGGCCGGTAGCACGTTTTGTTTTCATACTCGATGGCGGCGTTCATTGTGAATGGCTAAATGGCGGTGAGGTCCACTTTACTTATTTTTATTTTTTTTAGAAAAATATATAGGCCATTAAGCGATATTTTGAGCAAAATAATTATAATTATTCATATTTAGTTTTATTTTTTCGCTCACAATAATAATAATTATTAAAAATAAATAAATAATCATTAATTATTAAAAAAAAGCTAGATTTGGCTAGAAAAGCAGACAAGCTCTCATTTCTATTCGTGTTGGTGCTTAGCGGTTTTGGGATTTTTCCGTTATTCATATGCAGCCCTCCGTGACCCTTTGTTTGTGACTCACGCAGAATTGCGAGTGCGAAAAGGTCGGAAAGCAGGAGGAAAACTGGGCGCACGGAGGAAAACATGAACAGCGAAGCCTCATCACTGCAGATGCCAATGACACAGGTGGCACCCGGCAGCCTCCCAGCGGCGGGGGCGGCTGCGTCGATGGAGGAAGCCAGTCAAGCGTCCGCATCTCTGAGTGCGGCCATCTCCAACACGGATTTCTACATCGGCGTCGGCCTGGCCATCTTCTCCTGCTTCTTCATCGGCTCCAGCTTTATAATCAAGAAGAAGGCCCTCATCCGACTGAGCAGATATGGCGAGGTGCGCGCCTCGGCGGGAGGATTTGGCTACCTACGGGAGTGGATCTGGTGGGCGGGTCTCCTAACGAGTGAGTTGGAAAAATAGATAGAGATGACCCTTGCAGTTCAGTCCGTCTTGAAGAACTACAAAATAGTTTAGCTAGTTTCTATTACGTTTTATTAATAATTATCTTCAGATTTTGGATATGTTTCCAATATCTTGGATACAGATAAGAAAAAGTCCCCAAAAAACCTGATAAAAATCCCATAGTTCGTCATGTTTGATATAATTATACATATGTTCTTATCTCTCTCCATTGTTTTTGTTTTGGTTTCTTTCTTAATTGCAATTATAATTGATTTTTGTCATATTTCGTTTATAAAATTTGATTATGAGATCGTTTAAGGGACACCTTTGAGTCCGACCTGACTTTTAAACCTCTCAAACTCTACAAAGTACAACTACATATATTAGTATATACATATATACAAACATCCGGCTATAATTATAATACTGCCTGCTAGGGTATACCGACAGATACCCCTTATCTGTGACTCATTTACTTACTGTCTCTCTGTTTTTGTCTTTCAGTGGGACTGGGTGAGGCGGCCAATTTTGCGGCCTACGCCTTTGCGCCCGCCTCCCTGGTGACCCCTTTGGGGGCGCTCAGTGTGATTATCTCGGCTGTGATGGCCTCCAGATTTCTCAACGAGAAGCTAAACCTGCTGGGAAAGATTGGCTGCTTTCTGTGCATCTTGGGCTCCACAATTATTGTGATTCACTCGCCCAAGGAGAAGGAGATCGAGGATCTGCAGCTGCTGTTTGACATGCTGCAGGACCCAGTGTTCATCCTGTATGTGATCTGCATCATTGGCTCCACGGTGTTTGTGGCCTGCTTCATTGCGCCGCGTCATGGACACACCAATGTTGTTGTCTACATCTTCATGTGCTCGGGAATAGGCTCTCTGACCGTGATGTCGTGCAAGGCTCTGGGTCTAGCCATCAGGCAGACGTTGAATAACGGCGGGAACGTGTTCCTCACCTGGATGCCCTGGTTCCTGATCCTGGTCACCGTCACGTTTATCGCCATTCAGATGAACTATCTGAACAAGGCGCTGGATATATTCAACACCAGCATAGTGACGCCCGTTTACTATGTCATGTTCACCTCGCTGGTGATCGTGGCCTCGGCCATTCTGTTCAAGGAGTTCACCCACATGCGCTTCGACGACATCCTGGGCGATGTGTGCGGCTTCCTGATCGTGATCACAGCTGTCTTTCTGCTCAACGCCTTCCGGGACATCGACATAACGCTGAACGATGTGAGGGGACTGATGCGTCCCAAAATGCAGCGAGTGTCGCAGTTCGACGAGGAGGTCCTGGTCACCAGCAACACCAAGGAGCGACGTCTGTCGTACGGCTCCGGAGACGTGTTCCGGAAGGCCTGACACAAGCAGCGCTACCAGGTTTAGTTGCATCCCCTGCAGCGCATGGCCTGAAGGAGGCGGATTCCTTCCGAAATGAAACATTGGTCCAAAAAGCATATCACTTGCCCATCATTATCATCACCTCCTCTCACCACTCATCTATTGTTCCTTCATCTTGTTAAAAACACATTCGCTAGCTTAAGTACATAGGATTATGACGAAATTATACATATTAAAACGATTTATTTAACAAAAACTAGAAGTTTGCTTTTGAATACAAGTCAATTTCCCATTTATTGTCTAAAAAATTTTAAATATTTAAATTTTAAATTTAAAAAACCTATCGATAACGATAACTCTAGTTGTCGACTTTCCGGTGAATGGCAGAGTAGCCACTGCTTAATTGACAAACAAAAGACTCGCCAATAAACAGTTATTTAATTAATTTGCACAGAGCATATTTACCAATCAAGATGAGCTTGGGACGAATGCAAGTCTTGCGCAATCTATCCCGTATTTCCCGTAATCTTCTCCAGAAAGATTCAGCCCTATCCATCGCTGTGAATGTCAACTTGCCGGCCGCCATTACAGTCGTCAGAAACCTGAAAACATTTGGCAGCGAAAATCGCATTTTAACCAAAGCGCCGCTCTCTGCATTTACTCCACGTCTGCGCCAGTATTCTAGTGGAAAAATTGGAAAAACTATGGAGGAACACTGCGTAGTGCCCGATGTGATCCCTAAGGCCCCGAGGGCGACGGCCACTGTGGAATATCCCGGCGATATTGTGGTTAAGCCCGGTCAGGTTCTGACCCCCACTCAGGTCAAGGATCAGCCCTGTGTCAAGTGGGATGCCGACCCCGCCAAGCTGTACACGCTCTGCATGACCGACCCGGATGCACCGAGCCGCAAGGAGCCCACGTACCGCGAGTGGCATCACTGGCTGGTGGGCAACATTCCCGGCTGCGACATCGCCAAGGGCGAGGTCCTCTCCGCCTACATTGGATCGGGACCGCCGCCGGACACTGGCCTGCATCGCTATGTGTTCCTGGTCTACGAGCAAAACTGCACTCTGACCTTCGGCGAGAAGAGGCTGCCCAACAACAGCGGCGATGGACGCGGCGGATTCAAAATCGCCGACTTTGCCAAGAAGTACGATCTGGGCGATCCCATTGCCGGTAATCTCTACCAGGCGGCGTACGACGACTATGTGCCCATTCTCTACAAGCAGCTGGGCGCTTAGATCTCTGTTTACCCATTATGTAACTGCAGTTGGAATTGGATTCACAAATTGCAAAACCTATTGTAAAGCCTGAAAATAAGACACTATATCCCAGATTCTGTGTTGCTGTTGTTGCTGGCAATAATAAAGTTGTTTAAAACATCGACTGCCTAAACTTAGTTTTTTATATCTTATCTGTTATGGATTTAAATTTGGGTTAATGAATAGTTGGGTGGCTTTTTAGGCCTTTAGTTTCTTCAAAAGTATAAAATTTGGTCATTCGATAATTATTCAATCGTTGTACTTAACATATCTTATCTATTTTATATCTAGATTCTCCGTACAATAGGCTTACTGCCTTTTGTCTCGTGCTATCTTTCTTTCCAACGAATTTCTACCGTTCCAAAAGCTATCGCTTATAATTCCCAAGTCACAAGTTTGTGGTAACCTCACTGAATATTATAAGATTATATATAAAACTGAATATAATTCGAATTATAAATTAAATAGGTGTATAGCTTAAAGTTTTTAAATAAAATTATAGACTCTGAAAAGTACAGTTTATAATTCTCAACTCCCAAGCTTGGAATGCTGAATATAATTCGAATTTTTAATTATAATCCATGGGGTTTATGTATAGTTTATAGATTTTAGCCAAAGCTATAAACTCAGAATGGTACAGCTCTTCAGCAAACCTTTTTTTATACCTTTTCCGTAAATAAAAACTATTGATTTTGTAGGCCGATTATTTATTTTTCAATTCCAATTACATTCTACTCATTATAAATAGTATTCTTCTAGCGTCATACAAAATTTTATGAAATCCACGTAATTACAATCTTACCAAGTTGGAAAATCAGTAATTACTTTTGGCCGCGTTCATCAGCACTCATTATACTCAGTGATTATTTATAAATGAAGAACAAATCATTGATAAATATGTTAGTGTTCCTTAATCAGTAATTGCTGATGAACGCGGAAGCAGTTTCTACATTTCTGATCAATCGTCGTATATTCGTGTCGCCCACAGAACGAAAAGTAAGGCCCTCTTGGGTTGGCTCCTTTATTTTGTTTAAACAATGTGTTCTAATTACAGACTACGCTTTATAGTCAGGATAATGCATCAATTAGTGTATATATTAAAGGTCGGTTGTAAAATCTAGATACGTAATCTTATGAATCATAAAATAATCCTGAAGAAGAGAACCTACGCTCTGTGTTCGATGTTGGGAATCGTGTAGGGTTGAATGCTGAGACGAGGAGTAACAGTGAGCTTGTTAGGTTACTCTGGGGCCGGGAAGAGAGTGCGGTGCTCCTTCCACTCGGTTTCGCTAATAGCCTGGAAATAAAGATAATATTTGTGAAAATTCGTACAAACGGTTGCCCAAAAACAAGCTAAACTCACCACCAACTCGTCGAAGGCCTGCTTGGCCAGCCAGTGGAAAACGGGGCTCTTCCACTCACGAGCCGTGGCCTGCTGATCCTTGACCATCTCCTCCTCGGTGGACTTGGAATTGTGGATGGTCTCGTACTTGTCCCACAGGAAGATCATGCTCTTCATCTTGTATACCCAGAGATCGTTGGGTATGTTGCGGATAATGTCCTGGACCTCCAGGATGTTCAGCTCGGTGAGGTTCTCCAGGAAGGTGCGGTTCATCAGGTTGAAGATCGTATTCATGGTGTCATACGGCACATCGGCATTCTTCTCGAGCACAAAGTGAGCCGACTTGATGATGGCGAACACCACCTCCTCGGTGCTCATCCTGGGTAGATTCGGTATGAAGCAATGCTCCAAATTGTAGTTGCCGATCTCCAGCAGCTTCTTTTCGATCTTCTCGCCGAACTGCTTGTAGTCCTTCCACCAGTTGGCCCAGTCCTTGTAGCTCTTCGACTCGTACAGCGGTGCCCACTCGCTCCTTATGCGCTTCCTGTTCTTCTTGCCGCCCTTGCGAGCCGCCTTGACCTCCTCGGAGTCCTCATCATCCGAGCGCTCGTTAAGGAACATGGCATCCTCGCTGTAGTCCTCCTCAACGGCGTCCTGGTTTGTACTGTAATTGAAGACCTGCTCGAAGAAGGTCAGGGCATACGATTCCGACTCCGGCTGTGGTAGCTTCTTCGGCTGGTCGTTGAGGTACGGCAGCTTGAAGCCGCCCATTAAGGAAGCCGCGCTTGCGGGCCACGCGACGCCACTTCTTCACCGACTTGGAAGCTGCCTCCGTCTCCAGCGGCGGTGCGGGAGCAACGCGTTTTTGTCCTGCAACAGATTTGAAATTTAATTTAATATTGATTTAAATTAGGGCTTGATATAGACCCATTGGCTTCACTTACCGACTTGAGGAGGTATTCCAGGCGCATTTGGTGGCTTGTTAAAGCCTGCAGCGGGAATGCCTGGCTTGGGTCCGCGGGGAACTCCCTGCAAGGGTCCGCCCCTTACGCCTGGAGGGCCAGGTCGTACCCCTTGGGGACCAGCTCGAACTCCTAGGGGTCCAGCCCTGACACCCTGGGGTCCAGTTCGAACTCCTTGGGGTCCAGTTCTTACTCCCTGGGGTCCAGCTCGAACTCCTTGGGGTCCAGTCCTCACTCCCTGGGGTCCAGTTCTTCCTCCCTGGGGTGCAACGCCCTGCGGTCCTTCTTAACCGCCTGTGGACCAGCCTTTACCTGCGGTCCGCTCTTTACGGCTCCTGGCCCGGCCTTGATAGCTTGCCCGGCCACTGGAGGCTTCTTCTGGACAGCCGCAGCGTTGTTCGTTTTAGGGGTTGTATTGACGAGCTTATACTGATTGGGAGCCGCATTGGGGGCTTTCTTCTGGACACCAGCGGCAGGGCCTGGACGCACATTGCCGGGTCTATTCGGTTGGGTGTTCCTGCCCGCAGCTGTGACGACGGCGGCTGCTGCGTTCGGGTTGTTTCGCATGTTGTACACCGCCTTGGCAGCGGGCTGGGGTCCCGGCTTCCGCACGGCACCGCCATTATTCACATTGACCTTCTGCAGCTGGTTGCGCTTTGAGTTGAAGGCGCGCTGGCTGGCCTCCCAGCCGGAGAGAGCTTGCCCGCCGCCGCCGCCGCCGCTGTTGTTCGACTGATAGCCGGAGCTCTGGAACGAGGAGGACTGCGTGGGCGAGTTGTTCCAGTTGCGCGAGTTGGCCTCGTTGAAGCTGCGACTGATGTTGTTGCTAAAGCCGGAGCCACCCGAGCTGTTGAAGCCACCTGGTCCGCCTCCGCCTCTGCTAGGGCCTCTGTTGTTGAAGTTGTCATTGAAGTTCTGGCCACCAAAGTTTCCAGGATTCGGGCCCCCGAAGTTGCCAGAGTTCTGGCCACCAAAGTTGCCACCACGCTCGTACGAATCATTGAATCCAGACCGCGGCTGGTCATTGAAGCTCTGCGACTGCTGCGGGCCGCGGAAGTTGTCGTTGATTCCGCCAAAAGACGGCCCATCGTTGGGACCGAAATTTGAGCCTCCGTTGCCGCCGAAATTGCCCGGATTTCTGGGAGAATCGTTGAAGAATCTGTCGCCATTGCCCTGCGAGGGCTGACCGCGATAATTGCTGGGTAAGTCCGAGTTGAAGTTGCCCGAGTTGCCGCCAGCATTGCGGTTCCTCAGTTCCTCCAGCTCCAGCAGGCGTTGAATGTTGCCCAAATTGGACTGCAGACCGCCAGCGCCCACCAACACCGAGTCCACCTCCTATTCCTCCTCGGTTAGATGGCCCAAAATTGTCCGATTGGCCGCGGAAGTTGTCCTGGAAGTTATCGTTGACGTTGCCAAATCGCTGATTGTTGTTGCTGTTGGCATTAAAGCCGCGATCATCGATGGAACGTTGGTAGTTGTTGTTGCCGCCGCCGCCGCCGACATTGCTGCGAGGGCCGCCATCAAAGTTACCAATGCCGCCGCCGCCGCCACCTCGATTGAAGTTACCACCAACGGGACTGTGATTCCTGTTTCCGCCGTAGCCCCCCTGGTTTCCGCCGCCGCCACCGTAGTTGCCGCCATTGAAGCCACCACCGCCGCCGTAGTTTGAGGAAAAGTCACCCAAGCCGCCGCCACCGCTGCCGCCAACATTCCCCATTCCACGCCGCTGGCCAATTCCGTAAGCGTCGTTCTTCATTTGTCGGAAGTCCATGGTGATCCGCGTGCGCGAATGCTGTTTATCCGGCGTTAAACAAACCGCTGTTTAACTTAACTTTCTTGCGTTTCTTTTCCGCTTTTCGATTTTTCGTGTTTGACTTTTTCCTACACAAATTTTCCCGAATTTTTTCGCAGTCAGCCAACCAGGGTTACCACACAATGGAAACCGGCTATACAGCTAGAATAGAAATGTCATACGGCGTCAAGGAAAAATACTAACTTTTCCGCTGAAAAATACTAACAACCACCATTTTGTTGGATTGTTGGTACGGGAATTAATTTAGAAAGTTTAATTAACAAATTATTTAGAAAGTAAAACATTTAATTATCTTTACTTGGCTCCTGGAAGCACAGCCATTTAAATATTATATTAATTATTTCTATTATTATTCTTGTATTGCCACAGTTCGTTTACAAAGTATTTGGACTCGGAAAATGGAAAATTGGGGTTGGAAACTGGAAATTTAAGAGAAGGGGATGGGAATAGTTATGATCTTAAAAGGTTAAAAAAGGAATTTTAAATCAAACTATGAATTAAATGTTATATATAATTTTTTAATAAAAATAATTTGCAAAAATAATTTTTTTAATGTCCGGTTAAGGCTATATAATAGGCCCTTTTCTTGACATTAATATATTTCTGTTGCTAACTGCAATTAATAATACCTTACTTTCTCAAATTTTTAGCCAAGAGAAAGTTAATCCAAAAATTTATGGCAGTATCAAAATACAGGGATGTCAAAGAAATCGTTGCGAATTCAGTATTAATATAATAATGCAATATTCTAGGTTTCAAATTGATTCGAAATTGGGTTTATGAAGGTTGTAATACCTCGATTTCTTAATTACTTAGTCGAGAGAAAGCTAATCCAATAACGTCACCAAGTATCACAGTACAGTGATGCCACGCATAGAAAAATACTCAATATTCTAGGTTCCAAAATGTGTTTAACAAGGCTGTAATACTTTTATTAACTTTAAGGCACAATTTAAAATAATTTAATGGCCCCAAGCAAATTTATTAAAGATCTTACCTCTTCTTTTGTTAGCCTTAATAAAAACATATGAATTTGATGTATAATTTCACCCTGCTCTTTCAGCAATTTATTATAAATTATTTAATAGTCACAGGCAATTGGTAATAGGTAATATTTCATAAAAGAACTAATGTAAAGCCTACAAAAAAAGAATTTCAGTTGATTAAAACTGGAACGCGGATCTGCAGCATCTGAAACGAAACAAGATAAAATTGATTTACAAAGTCTTCGCCATTTGGTAACGCTCCCTCCAAGTTACCTTGCTCGTCTTGTCGAACAAAGCCTGGGCGCGATCTTGCTGCAGACGGTAATTCACGAACTTATCAAAGACATAGCCATGCTTGTGGGACTCCACCAAAATGCGATCCTCGCCAATATCCAAGTTAACCTCCTGTGAGGAAACCTGCAGAGTAAAATGAATATTTAATAATATTTCAATTAAAAAATTAATTTAAAAAGCTTACGCAATTGGGCAGATAAATCTCAGCGTGGATCTCATCAACGGTTTCGTCACGAACTCGAGCCCGAAGCTTGTACTGCAACTCCTGGCCACCGCCCGCCGAGCTACGAATCTTCCTGATGGCTGCCGCATCCTTTTCATTGATCTCCTGTACCAATTTACCAGATTTATCCGGGGTGACAGCAGCCTGATCCTGGCCAGTAATAGCAGCCTGAGACCCTGGCTGAGCCTTCTTGACATCATCGTTGCGCACGCGGTGCGAGACCAAGGTGCCAATGAACTTCCGATTGTTCAGGGTGATGGTCTTCTGCATGTTCAGTTGAACATTATACTTCTCGCTCATGGCCTCGGCTACGATTTGTAGGAAGAAGTTGTTGAACAGCTGCGATTTCTGGATCTTCACCAGGAACCTGGGATTAATGGCTATGTCGCAGACATCGACGGTCTTGTCGGAGCGATCCTTGGTGTGCCGCGGCTCCGAAATACTCATGGGCACACGAAACGAACCCGGAGTGGTGGACTCCAGTATGGCAATCAGCTCCTCCTCGGTTACATCCTCGGGAGCCGGCACCTCCGGAGCCTGGCACACATTAATGAAGAACTTCTCGTTGCTGTTTACCTTGAAGCTCTTCACACAGATTCCTATGGGATGGGAAAGAGGGGGAATCCGATTAGAGAGTTGTTAATTCAATAAGTTTTCAGCTAACTAAATCAAAACCGAAGATGAGGATTCAAGCGAAGCTAAACACCGGCTTTATTTCGATATTTTGAAAGCACTATAATACACATAAGAATAATATTTTGTTGTTTATTTGTTGCACTTTAAGTAATGCCTAACGTAGGCCGGGATAGAGTTCGTGATGATCAGGCCAGGCTACTCCGCTGATTGCCTGCAAAAGGGAAAGGAAGAGAGACACAAGTTAGTAGGGATAATCACAATCATTACTTATCTTATGGATCAATAAAAGGACACCCACCTTAAGCTCATCGAAGGCCTGCTTGGCCAGCCAATGGAAAACGGGATTCCTCCACTCACGCGCTATGGCCTTGAGTTCATTTTCCTTGTGAATTTTGCTCTCGTCCAGGGTCTTTAGTACCCTATGGTACCTCTCCCACAGGTAGACCATGCTACGGATCTTGTAGAGCCACAAGTGATTCGGAATGCCGCGAATTAGATTCTGTAGTTTCTCCTGCTGTTCCTCGGACAGGGCCTCAAGGAACGTCTCGTTCATCAGCAGAAAAATGGAGCGCATATTGCGATAGTGACTGAACGTATTCTTCTCCAGACCCATGTGTCCGCACTTGAAGACCTCGCGGACCATAACCTCCGTGCTCGGGTACTTGGGTACGAATCGATGGCGCACACTGCGATCGCCGAACTTGGCCAGCTTCTTGTTGATCTCGTTGCCGCACCACTTGTAATCCTTCCACCACGTATACCAGTCCTTGTAGTTGTTCTCCCGATAGATAGCCATCCACTCTTTCCTCAGCTTGTTGCGGATTTTCTTCTTCAAGTTGGGTTTGTTTTTCTTTGCTCCAGATTGGTTTGAGTCCACGGACTCGGCCTCAGAATCCTCTTCTTCGTCGGCATTATCGGCTTGGCCATCGTCAATGGCATAGATGTTTGTGTTGTATATCGGTGTCTGCTCAAAGAATGTCACTGCATAGGACTTGTCCTCGGATTGGGGCAGCTTTTTCTTGAGATTACTGATGTAGGGCAGGCGGTAGCCGCCGATAATGAAGGCCGGCTGGGAGGCGGCTATCTTTTTGCGTTTAATTTCCACTTTAGTGGAGCGATTCGATGATGACTCTCTGGTCTCGGCTTTCCTTTTTTGGCCTGCAATATTGGAGTTATTTTTATAGAGATTTTGTTGATAGTTCTCGTGACTGGGGAATGCAACACCATTTAGATTTTAGCCAATTTTTATAAGGTAGTTAGTTCTTTGAAAAAATTTGTATTGTTAATTCTAGAATAGCGGATTTTGGGATATTAAATCTTTGAATATAGAAGGGAAGAATGTCTTCCAAAAAAATAAGAAAACGTTTTAAAGACAATAATTATTTCAATCTTCTTTGAAATACATTTAAAAATTAAATAATGGCTTGCATTCCCATCTATGTCTAAACGCAGCTCAGTAACTGATTTTCAAAATTATTATTATATAGTTTCAAGGACCAGAAAGGTTATTTAAATAATTTTAAACTGATTACTGCGGTCTTTGTGGTTTTTTAATATATTTATCCTTACCAGCAATTGCAGTGGGAGCATTTTTCCTGGCCTGATTGGGTGCCGAAGCTTTGGGTGCACCGGCATTGGTGTTCTTGGCTTCGCTTGGTTTGGTAATCGGCTTCTTTTGTCCTGGTCCCATCGGTTTCTTTAGATTGGTATCACCAGGCTTTTTATTTCCAGATACACTGCGATCTTGACTTGGTTTCGGGCCACCAGATGTGCTTCTGCTTAGACTTGCCAACGAAGTTGATCTGGGGTTTCGATCTGGATTTGTTCTTGGCTGTTTTGGTCCGACAGGATTGCGTTCCTGACTGACCTTTGAAGTTGATCTTGGGTTTCGACCTGAACTATTAGTGTTCCTGGCCATTGTTCGATCTAGGCTTGTAGAGGGTTGTCTGGGATTTGGGACATTTCTGCCTTGATTCGGTCGTTGGGGGAGAATGATCGCGTTGGTAACGATCTCCTGACCTGATCTGCGATCATACCGATCCGGTGAGCCTCGGAATGTGCCAGAGTCGTTCGACCGAGCGCGATCATTGAACTGACGCCGATTGCCATCAAAGTTGCGATCGTTGCGTTGATCACGTCCATGGAAATTAGGATCATTGTTGCTTTGATTTCTAAAGTTTCCTGTGTTGCCCTCAAAGCTATGATCGTAATCATCTTGATTGCGAATGATAAGAGGGTCTTCTGGACCTCGGAAACCTGGTCTTCTAAAGTTATCCTGCTGCGGACGATGAAAGCGATCATCGTCGTCATTAAGGTTGCGTTATTGGGTCCAAAGTTGTCTGGATTACGATTTTCTAGCTCTCTTCTCTTGGCTTCAATCCAGTCTGCGCGACAGATTGTTATTTGATTATTATTGACAATGCGCTGGTAATTGCGACCAATTTGTGGAGGCCCTGGGTTTCCAGCCAAGTGGGGTTGTAATTGGCGAAAATCGGAATGGGGTGGCAATTGTGGTCGATCTCTCGACTCCAGAAAGTTGTCATCGATGTCGCGACGTTGATTGATCATTAAATTCCGATCTAGGTTACGTTGTTCATTCGGAATAAAATCATTCTTGCCTGGTCCTCGGTTGTTGTTGTTGTTGAAGCGTTGATTGTTGAAATTTTGAGGCATTTCTCGGGGATTGATATTGCGATTCTGTGGCCCTTCTCTGGGGTTTAATTGCGGATTGCGGATATTACGATTAAAATCCTGGGGATTGCGATTAAATTCCTGATGATTCGCATTACGATTATTTCGAATTATTTCGGGCCGATTATCGTTTCGATTAAATTCATCGTTGCTTGGATTACGATTATTGCGATAAACTTCCGGTGGAATTGGATTCCGATTCTGGGGATTCACATTTCGATTGTTGCGATTAATTTCTGGATTCACATTTCGATTGTTGCGATTAATTTGTGGATTTTCATTGGGAATGTTTCGATTAAATTCCATTTGTGGATTTGCATTATGATTGCCACGATGGAATTCCTGTTGTGGATTCGGATTCCGATTGTTTCGATTGAATTCATCGCCGTTTCGATTGTTTCGATTGAACTCATCGCTGTTGCGATTATAGCGATTGAATTCCTGGGGTTTGCATTTCGATTATTGCGAATAATCTCCTGCGGATGTGCATTACGATTATTGCGATTGAATTCATCGGGGTTTGAGTTTCGATTATAACGATTGTTCGGAAGCATTCTTTGGTCCAGTATTCCGATTGTAGGGAGGCTCCCGTTCTCGTTCCGGTTGATCCACAAATCCCCGACTGTGGTCCTGGCGCCTCGGAAGTCATCCACTCCCTGACGATTTCTGGGCCGCGATCGATTGTCGTTTCTCACCGGCGAATCATCATCCCGGTTGACGTTATGCCAATCGATGTTTCTTGGCGGCGACGGAGTGCGTGGCCGCGACTCAAGATCCGCCTCCCTGTTCTCCAGCGCCTCCCCGATGGCTCGCAGCACCTCGGCATCCACGACGTTCTGACGACTGTCGCCCAACTCGACGCTGAGCCGGAATCTCTGGCGCTGGAAGAAGCGCAGATTGAAGTCCGGCACCTTGAAGCTGCGCACGGCCAGGGCGTGAGCCGTCATCCGACTGGCGCCCAGATCGCGGATGAACTGCCGTCGAGTGTCCAGCTCGAGGTTGCGGCCCGGCTCCGAGTGGTCGGGCGGCGCTCCTGCTAATTTCATGGAATCACATGAAATTGTAAATGTAAAAAAAAAGCGGACACATATATTTTGGGTTAGATTTAGGTCATCGGCAGAGGTCCATCCTGGGGGTTTGCGGTTTATACACGTGGGGTTTATTATGGAAATTATTATTATAATTATTATATAAATTAAACAGTGGTCGCTGGAGAGAATAACCAATATTTAATCGCAGAATTTGTATTGTTAAAATAGCAGCAAAGGTTGCTTCCACGTCACTTTTGATTAGAGATAACGTATCAAATTTGACACAAAATCCAATTTGCACTTCATAGTTGGTAGAACTGATATAATAATTATTATGAATCACTTTAAAGCCTTTGGAAATTATTTATAATATGTATTTCTGATTTGCCAACACTTGCTAAGGCTTCCATGCAAATAATTCATTTAAATTAGCAACAAAAACCATTTGCTAATGTCAATGTTTGTTGCTTTTCACCAATCTGGCACTGCCTTTTACTGATGTATTCTAAACATTCACCCATATCGATTAGATTAACAATGCTATCAAATATTATTTATAGAATCTTGAATATTTACAGATGGCATATCCGTTTAATTTCCAGAATTTTCTCCGCCCTGGTAGGCCAGGTTCCGATTTCCCAGCGACCACTGCATGGATTTATAATATAATAAAGACAAGAACAAAATAAAACAGAAGTAAATTGATTGATAAACTCTACAAGGGAACTCTCGGCAATCCCAACACCCAAACACGCGTGCAAACTACACAAATAATAATGGTCATGCTTATACCAAAAAGTGCGGGGAATATACGCAAGCAAACACTCAATAAAATTCGCCTCTTTCGGGGGTGCTCAGTGGCCAGGTTTTATGTGTCGTTATCAAACACGGTTTGGTTGATAATTTTTGCTCTTGTGACAACAAAATGTTTAAGAGTGTTGACGCGCTTGGGAACTGTTGCTGTGTCTCTGCCGGTTTCGGCAGGCGGTCGAAAATAATTTCACCAGAGACGGAAAGTCCCATAAACCATACGTGGAAGAGAGAGCAGGCGGCGTTATCTCCCGGCGTAGTCCAAACAAGGTCTTAGCCCTCTCTCTGGGAGAGGGGCCTCAATTGCCTCGTTTTTTAATTGATCAGCGGCAAAAACAAAACATAAAGAGTATTCTCTCCACTTTTGCGGCTCTCCCTCTCTCTGGCGGGGGCTATTATCTCATTTTCTGTTTTGTGTCCGATTGACAGGGCAAAACAAATAAGTTTGTTCGCCGCACTGGGCTCGAATTCAGTTGCCTTTTTCGCTCGTTACGAGCCGGTGGTCCGTGGATTTTAAGTGCTCTGCCATCTGCTGGTGTTCCTGCTACAATATTACTGCCCCGTCCGCTTCGATTTTATTCGCTCCGTTGCGATCCGATCCGTTCGAATCGTAGAGGTAATTATAAAGTGACATTTTCAGTCGCATCGAAACTGCCGAAACCTCTGCCGTTGTCGTGGTCGTCGTCCTAGGTTATTGTTGTCCGCCAAAGCGTAACCAGTGTGTGTGTGCGATTTGTATCTATGTGAATTTTATATCTGTATCTATATAGTTTTTTGGTGGGTGCCAGAAATTGTGAAATTTCCTTCACATATTCCAGAGAATCCCGCGGCAAACATTGGGTGAATCACTATCAAAAGACTGTTCTGTTCAATGATAATAACCATTAGTGTTCTGTCATGCTTGTAGCGCGATTATTTAATTGATAAAAATGTATTTAATTGAAGTGCGCAAGGTTTTTGTGTTTTCAAATTCAAATGAAATTACACCTCGATGGCAACTAATTGCTTTTGTAGAGCGCCACTGTAACTGCTGACGTCATGTGGGCCTTGAAAGATTTGGTATCTCTCCGGAGAGAGATACAGCTTCGACAGCTTCTGCCCCATGGCGATTATAATAATGAGAGCCCTGAAAAGAGGCAGCAACTAGAGCAAACAAGTGGTCGCGATAAGGAGCCAGTAATTAGGACTATAAACTGCAATTTAGAATTAGAGTAACAACAAACTGGAATCAGGCATACATTATAAAGCCGATAAGGAACTCAGATAAAGCTGACTTGAAGAGCAGAGTATTTTTGCTTTGAAAAAGTTTCTTTTTGGAGTTTGCTCTCTTTCTCTCGGTGATACAGGGAAGTGCAATCCTTATCTTCAGTTTTCTTTATTAATAACGACGGAGCTCCCCTGTCAAGTATTGTAAATAAATCACTTGTGAGTCGTTTGTTTGTTGGTTTTGTGCGCTGCAAAATTGTATAAACAATTTATGCCGGCTCCTCGTCGAATCCAAGGCAAACAGAGGAGAGAAAAGTTCAGAGAAAAATCCAGCGGCATGCTTTTTCCGGCACTTTTATCGGAGAGTCAGCTCCCGAGATTTATTTTCGCTTAGCATTTCATCGTGACTCGGCGTATTTTCTGTGCCAAAGAGAAATTTCTCAAGAGAGAGAAACCCACATTTCTTGGAACAATTGTAAATATGTTGCTTGGAATTCACTTAGGTTTGCTCTTGTGCTGGGGGTTTTGTTTAGCTTATATAATCGCTTGCGAACAGGTTTCGCCGTTAATTATATCAAAACTGAAAATAATACCCGTTTTCGATGCCGCGCTAGAATTTTATCTAAAGCCAGCAAGCACACGCGTAAACGGGCAAACAAGTTTTTAGCGCCCATAAAATGTGACTAGCCCAACGCCTTTGGCTAAATTTGCGGCTCTGTGGAAGATTAGCTCCGCCGACTTTGTCTTTCTCATTGTGTGTTTTGTCAAGTTTAGTTTTTTTAGTTTGGTTCTCCTTCCTGGGCGGTAAAAACTCGTTTTCGGTGCACATTTGTCATTGGCAGTGAATCTTTGTCGTCGACGTCGTTGGTCAAGTTAGACAATAAACTATCGCTTCGCTTGGAGTGGGTGCGCGATGTTGATGATGGTGGGGACCTTCCGCGACGTGGCCCTGGGCATGTAAACACTTATCGGCGCATAACACACAATTACGAAAAAGATTAGAAACTAAACTTAGCCCTCAAATGCCAGATAATTTGAATTTTTTAAGCGGAAAAGAAAAGATAAAGGTCAGATTCTTCAACGAAAAATATAAATAAATTTGTTTGAATAAAAATCCTTTTTTAAAATAGAAAAATTGTTTGTTTTAAAGTAGAACCCTTTATACATTTTAAAAAGAGCTAATCCTTTTAATATTAAATATTTGAATTCCTTTGCATAAATATTTTGATTGATTAGTACTTTTGCAACAAAGACTAAAGTTTTATCATATAAAAAGTTTCTTAGTTCATCATAATTAAATAGATAATTTATTTAAATAATTTCTGATTTTATTTTAAAAAAATTAAATTTAAATACAAAAATATAGGTAATCCAAGAGGCATTTGAGGGTTAATACTAGTAAGAACGCCGTTCGTTATATCTCGATTTCACTGTTACTTTTTTTTTAAACTCCATTGCATAGTAATTCCAATCCTCCCTTATATTTAACCCTGGACATTAGAGGGTTTATCTTCAGCCGTTCCCTCTTATCTCGCGTTTACTACTTTATTCGCGTGTTCGCTGTCTGCCTTATCGCCAGTTCACTGTACCCGTCCTTAAGCGCAATCGATAGCGACGTGCGATGTTTATCTGGGACGACATGGTTCCGCTCTCGCAGAGATTAGCGGCGCAAGCTGGTGCAGCTGGGCATAAGTGATGGCCCCGTCATGCCTGGCCGGCAAGATTCCCGCTCCGCCGGCTCTGCGTTCTTTTTTTCTGTGCGGAAATTCCGGTTAGGGCGACGGGCTAAACTCACCTGGCGTTGGTTGCACAATTAGTGAGTCCCGCGGCGGCGGCTTCTGCTGGCTGCCGCCTGCGCCCGGGTTGGCACCGCCAAAGAACTGGTTGATATTGTCCTCGAACTCGTTCTGCGTTTAATAGATATAAATTTAACATTTGTTAGTTTCTCTGGTATGGGCTCTTCTTCTTCCTGGCGTCGGTTCCTCTTACCCGCACAAAACGCAGGTTCTGCTCACGAAAATTGTCGTTGCCCTCAATGAAATTGGAGCGACGCGCCATTTTGCTTCAAGCTATTAGCAACCAGGCACGAATTAAAACGAAAATTAACAATTCTTTTCACGTTCGGCTGAAGTAGTCACAAATTTCTGCCAATCCAAAACTGAACTGCCAACTGGTTTGAATTAAAAAAGGGCTACCTAGTATGACCGCTCATAATACCATAAAAATACTAGAAAATAGCTAGATGGTACAGTGGGTATCGGTTGGGAAATTTAATTAAATATAAAATAAGTAAATATAAATATTTTTAGCGGGAAGGTATGTGCTTCTCTACGCATAGAAAATTATTTTATTAATTGCTAGCAATTTTAGAACTTAATGCAAAACAGTTAGATAAACTATATATTTTGTTTTTCCATTTTGAACATGATCAAGAGTTACTCAACAACTCCCCAGCAGCTAAATTATAATAATACGATGAATTTACAGATACGAGCATATTTTTTAATAAGTAATACAAGTAATACGAACAAAATGAGTTACTATCAAAAAATTTTTCCATTATTATTGAATTTATTATTGTGTTGTCTTATTTAATATTTTTTTATTTATAAAAATTTTTGAGCAGCATTATTAGAAATTCGTTCTATCTAAATTTAATACTAAGTCAATAATTTTAATATTTTTTAGGGTTTCTAATATTTTGTATAAATATGATATATTAAATTATGCACTTACATCCAATAGCCACTGTACCACCGAAAAATACTAAAAAATACTGATGTAAGAAAATAATTAGAATTGGCGGCTGTTTGGTGTTGTTGCTGCCCGCTTTGGGAACGAAACAGCTGGCGAGCAGACAGTATTGATAATCCGTTGTTTTTCCGCCGCTCTACAGTTACAACATCGTCAATTATAACCCAAGATATAGGAGTGCACGTGGAGGAGGTACCAAGGAAGACGACGAGCGACCATGGCGGAGGACACACTTACGCCGATGGACAGATTCTGTGGCTCCAAGTTCTGGGTGAGTGCATCCGTCTCTCAATAGGAATCCCAGCAGTAATTAATGGTTTTTAATGATTCACCTTCACCACATAGAACTCAACGGAGACATGGTTTACCAACGACCCCGACTTTACGCCGTGCTTTGAGCAAACGGCCCTGGTATGGACGCCCTGCGCCTTCTACTGGCTGTTCGTGGCCTTCGATTTCTACTACTTGAAGGCGAGTCTGGACAGGAATATACCGTGGAACAAGCTGAATGTGAGCAAGGCCCTGGTGAATCTGGGCCTGCTGGTTATCACGGCTTTGGATCTGATTATGGCCCTGATCAAGAAGGGCGGCGACAAGGAGTTGCCGCTGTACGATGTGGATGTGTGGGGCCCGATCATCAAGTTCGCCACCTTCCTGCTGATCTTCTTGTTCATCCCGCTGAACCGAAAGTACGGTGTCCAGACCACGGGCTGCCAGTTTCTGTTCTGGTTCCTGCTCGTCGTCCTGTCGATTCCGCGCTGCCGCACTGAAGTTCGCCTGGACACGAAGCGCCAGGAGATCTTGAGCTCCGAGGAGTCCACGGGGGAGGATTTCTCCTGGGAGGAGTACCAGTTCGCCAGCTTCTTCGTCTTCTTTACCTTCTCGTGCATCATGCTGATCCTTAACTGCTTTGCGGATGGCCTGCCGCAACAGACCAAGTACCAGAGGGGCGAGAACGAGATTCCCGAGCTGTCGGCCAGTTTCCTCTCGCGGATCACGTACCAGTGGTTCGATAAGATGGCCCTCAAGGGCTATCGCAACCCCCTGGAGGAGAAGGATCTGTGGGATCTGCGGCCGCAGGACAGCTGCTCCGAGGTGATGCCCATCTTCGCCCATCACTGGAACCAGAACGTGCGCAAGAACTACAAGAACAAGGCGCGCGTGGAGCCGAAGGCGCAGTTCAGCAACGGCAATGTGACCTTTGAGAATCCGCATGGCGAGAAGACCGGCCGCAAGAAGGGCATGGCCAGCATAATGCCGCCCATCTACAAGTCCTTCGGCGGTGTCTTCCTGTTCGGCTCCCTGATGAAGCTCTTCACCGATGTCCTGACCTTCGCCCAGCCCCAGGTTTTGAGCCTGATCATCGGCTTCGTGGAGGATCGGGAGAAGGATCCGCAGCCCCAGTGGAAGGGCATCCTGTTCTCCGTCCTGCTTTTCGTCCTGGCCGCTGCCCAGACCTTTATTCTGGGCCAGTACTTCCACCGCATGTTCATCGTGGGCCTGAGGATCAGGACTGCCTTGATCAACGCCATCTACCGCAAGGCCCTGCGCATCTCGAACTCCACCAAAAAGGAGTCCACCGTCGGCGAGATCGTCAACCTGATGGCCGTGGACGCCCAGCGCTTTATGGAGCTGACCACGTACCTGAACATGATCTGGTCGGCGCCTCTGCAGATCGGCTTGGCCCTCTTCTTCCTCTGGCAGCAGTTGGGACCTCTGTTCTGGCGGGTCTGGCTGTGATGATTATCCTGATCCCCGTGAACGGAGTGATTGCCAGTCGCATCAAGACCTATCAGATCAGGCAGATGAAGTACAAGGATGAGCGTGTAAAGCTGATGAACGAAGTCCTCAGTGGCATTAAGGTGAGTTCGCGGGTGGAGTAGGGATTAGAGATGTATTTTTCGAGAGGTAATCCCTTTAAATGATCACTTAAGGGGCTGCATACCTAAAATTAAGGAGGAAACCGAGTCTACAATTATTGATTTTCATGCAGACTTAAGCCCTTGTATATCCGGTTTAACCTCAAGTCATAGTTTTGAGATATTTTTAGATTTTTAAGGGAGGCAATTATTTAATTTAAAAGGCAAAGAAGCAAGTCTAAGAGCTCCTTCCAAATATCTAAAATTCTTATTTTTCCATTCCCCCAAAAAGGTCCTGAAACTGTACGCCTGGGAGCCGAGCTTCGAGAAGCAAGTGCTGGACATCCGTGACAAGGAAATTGCGACTCTGAGATCCACCGCTTATCTGAATGCCGGAACCTCGTTCCTGTGGTCCTGCGCCCCCTTCCTGGTAAGATATGCCAGCCCCACAGGGCTCTGAGTCCTCGAGAATCTCTTTACAGCTGGCCGGGATGATTGAGGTGGAACCCCGAATATAGCAAGTGGACTAATCTGGCAAATATGTGTGTGCTCCTTCGTGTCCGAACAATTATCAAAAAGGTTTCCCTGGTCACGTTCGCCACTTACGTGTTGACCAGCGAGGCGAATCAGCTGAGCGTCGAGAAGGTGCTCGTCTCACTCACCCTCTTCGACATCATGAAAATCCCGCTGACCGTCTTGCCTATGCTGAGTGTTGACATAGCCGAGGTATCAATCTATGATGATGATGATGACGGAAACTCCTCCAACTCTTCGGCTATGGTGCATCACTGACTCTCCTAATTCCATTACCCTGCAAAGCCAAAAGCGGATCAAGAACTGCCATTTTTAGCAACGCCTTAAACCATATTGTGTATTATTTTTTCGTAGGTCTCATTAGTCACATTCGCCACTTACGTTCTAATCGATGAAAATAACGTGCTTGATGCCACCAAAACCTTTGTCTCATTATCATTATTCAACATCCTACGTTTTCCGTTAACAATGTTGCCTATGCTGATCACCAATCTGGTTCAAGTAAGTTACGCCCGATTGCAATACCAAAATACTATCCACTTTAGTTCGATCACAGTGGGGCTGTGGGACTGTATGATGCCTTCGTTAACTCCCTATGATCCTCGGCCCCACTGTGATCGACGATTTTGTGCCGTTTTGTGATTGTGATTTATGTTTATTTACTCAATTTGATTTCTTTTTTTAGCAAACAATTTATACCGAGAAATGTCCCTTTAACCAACAACCTATCCCCCATTGATTTCTTGGTTTCATTATTATTTCACTTAAATTTTTCATCATCTCATGCATCTGGGATTTAAAGTTGTCCGAACCAAACCCGTTCCGATTTGCCATATATATCTGGTTGTGGGGATTATCTTCTTCCATCCGTTTCGATAGCAACCATTTGTTTGGGTTTTTGTATTCTAAATATGCCCTTGCAGAGGGCACTTATGGGTGTTTTAATTATAGGTTTTAATGAAGTCGAGGAGGGTTTGTCTGCTTGTAAAGAGAGAGGTGTGGGTTTTGGGGTATTGATTAAAATATTCAAATGGTTCCATTTGTGGGCTTTGCAATTCTTGTAACTTTTATGTTTATTTATTTAAAACGTTTAAAAAAAGTGTCTAAAAGTATGCAATGAAGTATTTAAAGTCCCAAATTCCATGAAGTATCATTTTAAGGCATACTTTTGGGTGGCATCTCAAGAGATTTCAAATCCTCAGAAATTTTTGTAAGATTTAATATTTTTTATAATTTTTTGGGCCTTGCTTTAAAGTGTTTTAAGGTCTCCATCGATTTCTAGAGATTTACGTAGCCCCCAAAATTCTCTCGCCGTTCTGCAGGGGCGTAAAAGCCCTCGGCAGACTCCGAGGATATTTTCATGCATTTCGGATTTGGATTAGGACATTTCATGATCATCTCCTCCTCCCTTTTCCCCAGACCTACTAACCTAATCTGTGTATTTAAAACCTAGTTGATTGTGCAAAGTAAATTAATCGATTTACCATTTTCATGTGCGCTTTAGACGCAAGTTTCTGTGAATCGTATAAACAAGTTCCTGAACAGTGAGGAACTGGACCCCAACAGCGTCCACCACGATCCGTCCAAACGTAAGGATTAGCAATTATTTATTATTTATTTAAACTAAAAATTAAATTATATTTTAGCCCATCCCATGACCATTGAGAATGGCGAGTTCTCCTGGGGCGACGAGATCACTCTGCGCAACATCAACATTGAGGTGCGCAAGAGCAACCTGGTGGCCCTTGTGGGCACCGTGGGCTCCGGCAAGTCGTCGGTAGTCCAGGCCTTCCTGGGTGAAATGGAGAAACTTGCAGGCACTGTCAACACGGTGGGCAAGCTGGCCTATGTGCCGCAGCAGGCGTGGATCCAGAATGCGACGGTGCGGGACAACATCCTCTTTGGTCAGGCCTACGACCGGAAACGCTACAACAAGGTCATCGATGCCTGCGCCCTGCGTGCCGATATCGACATCCTGTCGGCCGGAGATCTCACGGAAATCGGTGAGAAGGGTATTAATCTCTCAGGTGGCCAGAAGCAGCGCATCTCCTTGGCCCGTGCCGTGTACAGCGATGCCGATCTCTATCTGCTGGACGATCCGCTCAGCGCCGTCGACGCCCATGTGGGCAAGCACATCTTCGAGGAGGTGATCGGACCCAAGGGCGTGCTAGCGAAAAAGTCCCGCGTCCTTGTCACCCACGGCGTCACCTTCCTGCCCCAGGTGGACAGCATCTATGTGATGAAGATGGGCGAGATCAGTGAGAGCGGCACCTTTGCGCAGTTGGTCAAGAACAAGGGCGCCTTCGCCGACTTCATCATCCAGCATCTGCAGGATGGCAATGAGGAGGAGGAGGAGCTCAACCAGATCAAGCGCCAAATCTCAAGCACCGGTGATGTCCCTGAATTGCTAGGCAGTGTCGAGAAGGCCATTAAGTTGGCGCGCACGGAAAGCTTGTCCGATTCCATGTGAGTTTAAAATAACAAAGAAAATATGCTTAAACTAATAACCTTAATTTACTTCCACACAGCTCCGTAACCTCCGCTGACAGTTTGTTGGGTGGTGGAAATGGAAGCCTTCGCAGGCGGACAAAGCGTCAGAATTCCCACGACTCCGTCGCCTCCGCCGCTTCCCTGAAAAAGAAGCAAGAGGTCGAGGGCAAGCTGATTGAAACTGAAAAGTCACAGACCGGCGGCGTGGAGTTCGCCGTGTACAAGCACTACATCAAGAGCGTTGGCATCTTCCTATCGCTGGCCACGCTCGTCCTGAACTTTGTATTCCAAGCATTCCAAATCGGCTCGAATCTGTGGCTCACCAAGTGGGCCAACGACGAGAATGTGGGCAACGACACTGGCCTCAGGGACATGTATCTGGGTGTTTACGGTGCCTTCGGCTTTGGTCAAGGTGAGTCCATTGTGATTCGATTTATTTTCGATATTCTTCGTTTGAAGTTTTCCTTGTTTCATGTTCGTTTTGTCCATTTTGTTGTTTAAGTTGTTTTTTAAATTTTTAAGTATTTTTTGCTTGCTTTATGTTTTAATTTAGAGCCTCTGGTTACGGTTGATGTATTTTTATTTTTTATGTGTTTTAAAATGCTTTGAAAAATATGGTATTAATGGTACAAAATCAGCTATTTAATTACGAATACTAGCATAAAATAAACATAAGTTAAAGCCAAAGAATTTAACAAATTCAACCCGTTTTAAATGATTTAATATTTTAAAACAAAGCTTTATTGCATTGATACCATCTTTTTGTTTAATTTTATTTTTGATGTCCTTTATTTTTTGTTTGGTTTAAGGGGTTGTTATTTATTTATTTATTTATGTTTTTGCTTATTTTATTGCTTCTAACTTTGGCGCCGAGAGAACACATGCTGCTCAGCTTTCAGTAGGCAGTTTTTTTTAGTCTCAGCCTCTCGATTTAAAAAGAACTAACCCCCGACTAACTTAAGCTTACCACAAAAACACACGCAGAGCACACAAAGCTAAAAACACCTACACAATAAGCCAAAAAAAAATATTTAATATTGCTGCACGCTTAGCAAACTGAACACAAAAGGCTTTCGATAATAATTAATATTACACAAAAAAATCTATATTAATTAATGTTATACAAAAGGCTTTCGATATTAATTAACGTTACACAAAAGGCTTTCGATATTAATAAGTTATATTAATATTTCACAGTAGCATTTCCTAAACAAAAATGTTCTAAATACCGATAAAAATGTATAATCGATTGTCATCGATTGTCATCGATTGTTATCGTAGATCGGAACATTTTACTAAACCTAACTAACAGTTCTCCTTTTGTGCGTGTATGTGTGTGTGCGTAAATGTGTTTTGATTAATTTCCTCAATTATATTTTACGTTCTGTAAACTTTACTCCTCCAATCCACAAAACAAACAAAAATTACAATTATCGAC
Organism: Drosophila triauraria; assembly: GCA_014170255.2. Taxonomy (NCBI): domain Eukaryota; kingdom Metazoa; phylum Arthropoda; class Insecta; order Diptera; family Drosophilidae; genus Drosophila; species Drosophila triauraria. Next base: position 5,578,324 of record CM024334.1, on the reverse strand, counting down.
CTACAATCGCTATAATCGATAACAACAATCGATCGCAAATTTTAGTCGCAACGAACTTCTTCTCATCCCTCGCCATCTCATTGGGTTGTCTCGAGTGCTCACGGGTGTTGCATACGACCCTCCTGTACTTCAATCTCCGCTGGCCAATGGAGCTGTTCGACACGACACCGCTGGGACGCATTGTCAATCGGTTCTCGAAAGATATCGATACAGTAGATAATGTCCTGCCATTCAACATCCGTGTCGTCCTGGGCCAGGCATTCATGGTAATTGATTTGGGTTCTGAGTTGAACGGCAGATGCTTTCTCCAACTAAATAAATCCAAGCACGGCACTAAAGGAATCAAATCAGATCACCCTATATAAATATCATGGTTCGGCCTGGTCTCATCATGCATTAATTAATAATCATGCAAAAGTAATATTACTAATCAAAAATATCGGTTGCGTTGGAGTCTCGTTTTTACTATTTACGAATATTTGTCTGCCTAAAATTAAAGAAAATATATTTAAATATCAAATAATGCAAAGTAAAAACGAGATTCCGGCTTAACCCACATCAACCGTCGGTGGGGCAAGAGGTTTTGTGGCAGTATCCGATCACTAATTGCTATATCCGTGTCTATCTTCGCTTCCCTAAAAGTGGCTCTCGGGTATTTGTCCACCCTGATACTCTCGCTGGGCTGTGTGTACAGTGCCCGGTATATGCACAACGTCCTCCTCCTGGCCACGATGCGTTGGCCCATGGAAATGTTCGATATCACGCCGCTCGGCCGCATTGTGAATCGCTTTTCCAAGGACATCGACACCATCGACAATACCCTGCCACTCAATTTGCGGTTCGGCGTTATGCAATTGTTTGTGGTAATTATCTTAAAGCGAAAGTCATTTCCTTCACCCCGAAACTCCCTTTAAATTCCAATCATTGGCTGAGTAGGATTAGGGCCTGTGCTGTCCACGCTTTTCCTCGTACTTTGTGAAAAAAGCAATATTTAAAAATAATTTAAAATTTCCAGTTATCACGTACTTTGTCTGTTCACTCACGCTGGCTCTTGGCTGCATCTATTGCTCCAAGACGCTGCACGAAACGCTTCTATACTACGTCTTCCGGTGGCCCATGGAGCTCTTCGACACCACGCCCATTGGTCGCGTTGTCAATCGTTTTGCCAAGGATGTTGATACCGTAGACAATGTCCTGCCCATGTTGTGGCGCGTGGTGATCAGTCAAGCCTTTGCGGTAATTCCCTATAATATTTTCCAATCATTGCCAGAGCAAGTCTTTAAGGGTTAGGAGAAAATAAGGGATTTAATTAGAAGTGTCTCTAAGAGTGTAAAGGTTTTACAAAACAAACCCACATCTCAAACAGTAGCTGAGTATTTCTTAAGTCTGTTTTGTCCACGCTTTCTTATGGTAGTTTTGTTTAGAAAAAATATAAAAAATAATGCATTGAAATTCCAGTTTCCTCGTACTTCTTTTGCTCGCTCACGCTGGCTCTTGGCTGCATCTACTGCTCCAAGACGCTCCACGAGACGCTTCTATACTACGTCTTCCGCTGGCCCATGGAGCTGTTCGATACCACGCCCATTGGTCGCATTGTCAATCGATTTGCGAAGGATGTTGATACCATAGACAATGTCCTGCCCATGTTGTGGCGCATGGTGATCAGTCAAGCTTTTGCGGTAATTTTTCCAACCAAAGAGAGCTATAAGTCAAAGATATAAGTCAGTTGGTTAGGATTCCGAAAGAAATTATAATAGTAGAATATTAGAACAAGTAGTTAGTTAATTGGCCTATTTTCACAACTAAGAAAAGGATAATTCATTATCTCCACTGACTTATAACTATGAAATACTCCAAACCTTACACTCTATAACTATTTCCTTAAAGAATCTGAATCTCAAACCATATTTCTCAATAAGAACAAGGCTTTAAGGGTTAGGCAAACTTAGGGTAACACAGAATATTGTGCCTATGGCAGCTTTTGCCCAGACTGCACTAAAATATATTTCTTCCCTGCTAGACTGTACTCACTTCCTTTTTTTTTTTTTAATTGGACAACCCTTCCCCAAAGTGGTTCTCAAATAGTAATAGAAAGTAATCCAATTTGGCACTAACTCCAGCGTTCAATGTTGTGTAAATATCTATGTAAATACGATCACTAACCTTTTGGGGGCTTACACCAACACAAAATTAGCGGCATGATGAGTTGCATTTTAAGTTTTTCTAGAAAGTTACTTTCATTTAATCCCTCCTCCAATGGTTAACTTTAAAGCAACAAATCCTAAAACCCGATTTACATTCCATGCAGTCTTGGCTAAGTATTTGTCGGGTCTGGCCTTGGCCCTGGGATGCCTTCACAGCTCCATAGATGTATTCAACAAGCTGCTGAACAGGGGGCTCAGGTGGCCGATGGAACTGTTCGATACGACGCCGATAGGTCGCATTCTGAGTCGCTACTCCAAGGATATCGACACGGTTGACGGCGTCCTGCCCTCGATAATTGTTCAGCTGTTGAACACGTGTTTCGCGGTAAAGATTTAGTCTTAACCTATTTACGTATTCCCGCTGCTGGCCAACGGAACTGGGAGTTGCCTGAAGCCTTGCCCCGATGTTACCCCCCTAATTTTACTAACCAACTCAAGGCATCCTAATCTGAATCACTTTCTAGTTGAACCAACACTTAATCTGGCCAAGTTAAACATTGCTTAAAAATTTTTTTAGTTTATCCCTAACATCCCATTCCCTCCTACCTTCAAGCCTTGCAAGTATTAAACCCATTAAGCTATATATATTCATAGTTTAACCATTATTTAACCCCTTAAAAATACATTAAATTCGCATTAATTACACCACTTAACCTGCAGTTAAAAATAACTGAAGGTTAATTCATTATTTAATCCCTAAAAAACATTATATTCGCCTTTAGTACACCACTTAACCTGCAGTTAAAACTAACTGAAGGTTAAACACTTGATCACTTTTACTTATCATAATTTTCAGCCTTTTATAAGCATTTTTATACCCTTGCAGAGGGTATTATAATTTTGCCATGATATTTGCAACGCAGTGAAGGAGGCATCTCAGACCCCATAAAGTATATATATTCTTGATCAGCATCACCAGCCGAGTCGATCTAGCCATGTCCGTCTGTCTGTCTGTCCGTCTGTCTGTCCGTCTGTCTGTCCGTCTGTCTGTCCGTCTGTCTGTCCGTCTGTCGGTTTCTACGCGAACTAGTCTCTCAGTTTTGAGCTATCGGGCTGAAATTTTCAGCATATTCTTATTTCTTTAGCACGCAGTATATATGTCGGAACGGTCGAAATCGGACCACTATATCCTATAGCTGCCATAGGAGTGATGGCGAAATTAATGTACAAAAATTTTAATTTCTCTGTTTTTCAACGAATTTCTATAAATTTCGAGATATAGTCATTTTTTATAGTTTTAGAATTACGGTTTTAATTTCATTAAGATCGGACAACTATATCATATAGCTGCCATAGAAGGGATCCGTCGATTTATATGAAAATGTAAAATTCTACATGTAAATGTAAATTCTACATGTAAAATGTAAAATTTACAAAATTTACATAATTTGACATTTTTTTTTACATTACCAAAATGGATCGATTTTCAATGATCCAATTGCTGACTGCAAGGGTATATAAACTTCGGTTTACCGAAGTTAGCTTTCTTTCTCGTCTTAGTATATCATTTTAAACCTTAACTTTTTTGAAACCATTATACATTTTATTCAACCTAACAAACCTAACATAACTCCAAACTCTTAAATTTTAACCCCAACTAAAAAGCTTGTCCAGCTTTCAATCATTGCCTTTTCTTTATTTAATGGATCGATAAATCGCATTTACTTGATAAGAGAGTCATTAGTTAGCCAAACGGCCTTTATATATTTTTTATGTGCGAGTTATGTGTGTGCGAAAGCCCGAAAGGGGAACTTAAATATCATTTTAAACGGGGGTTATGGTAATAAAAAAAACACACTCTGACGTTATACTGGTCTTGGAGCCCCTAACCTTAAGACTTTTTTATAAGTGGGAGAGCTGCCATTACGCTTCGATCGATAGAGGATAAAGTAGGAGATCGCCTCATCCTTAAACTGAATCTTTTTCTCACATATTGACCAAGTGCCCCTCGGCACACACTTGTGTTCCGCTCTTACCCCCTATTTTTCCGATGGAAACCAGGTGTGCTAGCCTACTTCGCTGTGGTGATCGTCTACGTGGGCGGCTTCCATGCGGCCAAGGTGATCCACAACGATCTGCTGCGCATCATAATCCGTGGCTCCGTTTGCCGATTCTTCGACATAACGCCGATCGGGCGACTCTTGAACAGTTTTAGCGGCGATATGGAAGTTATCGACGAAGAGTTGCCCGCCACCATGGACTCCTTTATGACCTTTATCTTTATGGTATTTGCATACTTGATTATCTCCCATTTTCTTTGTTGTTTTCAGTATTTTTCTCTCCCTATTATTGTAATTATTATTATTGTGATCAATTTTGATTTGTAGCCTTTAAAGAGTTACTACGGTTTGTACCTGCAGAACCTTCGTTATAGAGAGTTCTGCCCGCATTCACACATATCTCTAACATTTGAAATCTCTCTTTATCTCATTCGATCTCTCCTTTTTCTCTAACGATCCCATTAAATCCGAGTTAGGACTTTGCAATTACGGCGCCGCCATAGCCCTTTTCACAGCCACCTTACATGCCTCATCCAGGGTGTTCCATCGACTCTTTAACAACATCATGCATTGCCCCTCAGAGTTTTTCGATATAACGCCCAAGGGTCGCCTATTGGATCGCTGTTCCAGCGATATCAACTGTTTGGATCTGATAATGCCGATTAACATAAGAATGGTCTTGAGCACTGCCTTTCAGGTAATCTTAGTTACCAAAACTTTTCACTTTCGAATTTACTGAAGTATTTCTTTTTATTTAAAAATATTTCTCAGTATTCTGAGTTATTTTTTGACCAAAAATCCGATTTGTTTTGGCATGTGGTTTGTAGTCTTTTCAAACAAATTTAATAAGATATTATTAGAAAATATTTTTAGGATTATCTTTATATATTCTTGATATTTTCCATAGGCAACTCCACTGATTTTTGTCAATAACTTCACATTATCTTGTTTTGTATCGTTCCCAACAATCAAACACTAACCCCACAACACACACTTTGTTCCTAACTCCTGTCCCAGTTTTTAAATTACAAGTTTTGTCCACGACTAAGAATATATTCCCCTTGAAATCCCAAGTCTTCAGCTATATAGGCAGTGTGATTATCGTTTACTTGGGCGGCCTGATCGGTGCCCGGAAAATGTTTGTCTTCCTTTTGACTCGCATTATGCGTGCCCCGCAATCATTTTTCGACACTCAGCCCCGGGCCCGTATACTCGATCGTTTGGCCAACGATATATACAAGTTGGACTTGGTTCTGCCAGAACTAATACGCGTCTTTAACTCGCAAGTGTTCCGGGTACGTGCGCTGTGACTAACCTCTGAACAAATAATTTGAAAACTAATCGCAACTAACAAAATAATAAATTTTTCACATTGTACAAAACTCTCCCAGACCGTAGCAATTTGAGGGTTTCTCCGGCATTCCTCACACATTTCTAGAAATAGAAATATAAATTTGTAAATACATAAATAGGGTTTGAAACGGCGGGCGCATGTTGTGTCTCGTTCAACTCTAATCTCATAAGTTAAGACCTTTTTTTCCTGTGGCTGTCTGTCTTTCTATTACTTTGGAAATCGCAACAAGAGAGCCCTAAATACGTGGAAATTAAACGAAAAATTTTGCTATAAAATGTTTCCAATAGAGTAAAACTTAACGTCTTTAAAAAATATTAATTTAAAAGTTTTCTGAGCTTATTAAAATATTTTCTCGTTTTTTTAACCGCCAAGTTTGCCCTTAAAGCTTTTAAAAAGTGTCTAAAGAAGCAAGTCAAAGATGCATTTAAATATTTTATAAACACTTTTGATAGATTTTTCATAGTTTGTCATATTTTATTAATTAGTAGAGTAAATATCTTTAAATAATTCTAAATTAAGTTGTCTGGGCAACCCCTTAAACGATTTTCCTTCTCGAAGAACCCCTTTTCTCGAGCGCCTATTGGATTCTTGCTATCCGGAATCGATAACAAATTTAATCCATGGTTCGTACCGAATTGCCTAATCGCAGGTCTCTTCTCCTTCCTCTCGGACCTGGCTCCGGTGCTGGGCAGCCTGCATGCCGCCATGGTCCTGCACGCGCTGCTCCTCGAGAACGTGCTCAGGGCACCCATGGTCATGTTCGATACGACTCCGGTGGGTCGCATGTTGTCCCGATTCTCGAAAGACATCGAGGTGGTTGACCAGAGAATGCCGCATGTCATTAACAGCTGCATTTTTTGTGCGTTCGAGGTAATTTGTCTTTGCACTAGGCACTTGGGAACCGTCTTCAAATTGCTACGAAAAAAAGTGTACATTAATCCTGTGCATAGATCCACTGACTAACTAACCCATCTCTCATCTATCTGAACAAATCATTTGAAAACTAATCACAACTAACAAATTAATTAAACTTTTCACATTGTACAAAACTCTCCCCGAACCGTAGCAATTTGAGGGTTTCTCCGGCATTCCTTACACATTTCTAGAAAGTAGTTTGTAAATACATAAATAGGGTTTATATGGGCGGGCGCATGTTGTGTCTCGTTCAACTCGAATCTCATAAGTTAAGACCTTTTTTTTCCTGTGGCTGTCTGTCTTCTTTTTTACTTTGGAAATCGCAACGAGAGAGCCCTAAATTCGTGGAAATTAAACGAACAATTTTGCTATAAAATTTAACCAATTAAGTAAAACTTAACGTCTTTAAAAAATATGAATTTTAAAGATTTCCGAGCAGATTAAATATTTTCTTGTATTTTTAACCGCCAAGTTTTCGCTTAAAGCTTTTAAAAAGTGTCTAAAAAAGCAAGTCAAAGATGCATATAAATATTTTATAAACACTTTTGATAGATTTTTCAAAGTTTGTTATATTTAATTAATTAGTAAAGCAAAGATCTTTAAATAATTCTAAATAAAGTAAAGTTCATAGTTGTCTGGGCAACCTCTTAAACGATTTTCCTACTCGAAGAACCCCTTTTCTCGAGCGCTATCCGGAATCGATACAAAATTTAATCCATGATTCGTACCGAATTGCCTAATCGCAGGTCTCCTCTCCTTCCTTTCGAACCTGGCTCCGGCGCTGGGCAGCCTGCATGCCGCCATGGTCCTGCACGCGCTGCTCCTCGAGAACGTGCTCAGGGCACCCATGGTCATGTTCGAAAAGACTCCGGTGGGTCGCATGTTGTCCCGATTCACGAAAGACGTCGATACGGTTGACCAGAGAATGTCGCTAGTCATTAACAGATGCGTTTATAGTGTGTTCGAGGTAATTTGTCTTTGCACTAGGCACTTGGGAACCGTCTTCAAATTGCTACAGAAAAAAGTGTACATTAATCCTGTGCATAAATCCACTGACTAACTAACCCAGGTTAACCCTCATGACTCCACCTTCCCTCTCATCTATCTGAACAAATCATTTGAAAACTAATCACAACTAACAAATTAATTAAACTTTTCACATTGTACAAAACTCTCCCCGAACCGTAGCAATTTGAGGGTTTCTCCGGCATTCCTCACCCATTTCTAGAAAGTAGTTTGTAAATACATAAATAGGGTTTGAATGGGCGGGCGCATGTTGTGTCTCGTTCAACTCTAATCTCATAAGTTAATACCTTTTTTCCTGTGGCTGTCTGTCTTCCCTTTTACTTTGGAAATCGCAACGAGAGAGCCCTAAGCAGTCGAAATTAAACTAAAAAATTAGCTATAAAATGTTTCCAGTTTACTAAAACTGAACGTCTTTAAAAAATATAAGTTTAACCGTTTTCCGAGCATATTAAAATACTTTCTCGCTTAAAGCTTTCGCTTAAAGCTTTAAAAAGTGTCTAAAAAAGCAAGTCAAAGACGCATGCCGAGGCTAAGCTCTAAATTAAATAATTTATAAACACTTTTGATAGATTTTTCATAGATTGTTATATTTAATTAATAAGTAAAGTAGAGTTCTTTAAATAATTCTAAAAGACGTAAAGTTCATAGTTCTCTGGGCAACCTCTTAAACGATTTTCCTACTCGAAGAACCCCTTTTCTCGAGCGCCTATCTTGTCCATCGATTGGATTCTTGCTATCCGGGATCGATAACAAATTTAATCCATGATTCGAACCGAATTGCCTAATCGCAGGTCTCTTCTCCTTCCTTTCGGACCTGGCTCCGGCGCTGGGCAGCCTGCATGCCGCCATGGTCCTGCACGCGCTGCTCCTCGAGAACGTGCTCAGGGCACCCATGGCCATGTTCGATACGACGCCGGTGGGTCGCATGTTGTCCCGATTCTCGAAAGACATCGAGTCGGTTGACCAGAAAATGCCGCAAGTCATTAACGACTGCATTTGGTGTGCGTTCGAGGTAATTTGTCTTTGCACTAGGCACTTGGGAACCGTCTTCAAATTGCTACAAAAAAAGTGTACATTAATCCTGTGCATAAATCCCTGACTAACTAACCCAGGTTAACCCTACCCCCTCATTGGCGGCGCCTCATGACTCCCCCTTCCCTCTCATCAAGTGATTGCGTTCGATCCATAAAAAAAAAAAAAAGAAAAAACAAAAGAAAGGCAAGAATTCATTACACTTTTCCGTTCATCAGAGTTTTCCTATTAACCCCCGCACCTCCTCGCACTTCAGATAGATTTTCCTCACCTTGAATTAAATTTATTAATAATATTAAATTGCCATTGGTTAGGTTCTGGCTACGATTGTGGTTATTAGCATGTCCACGCCCATTTTCCTGGCTGTGATCGTGCCGATCGCCTTCCTTTACTACTTCGCCCAGCGGTTCTATGTGGCCACCTCCCGGCAGCTGATGCGTCTGGAATCCGTCTCCCGATCCCCCATATACTCGCATTTCAGCGAGACCGTCACCGGAGCTTCAACCATTCGTGCTTACAGCGTGGGAAATCGGTGAGTGTTTACTTTCAAAGTTTTAAAATATTTTTATTGACTTAAATCCTCTCTCTCCCAGCTTTATCGATGAATCCGATGCCAAGGTGGACAAGAACCAGGTGTGCAAGTATCCGTCTGTGATTGCCAACCGTTGGCTGGCCATTCGCCTGGAGATGGTGGGCAATCTGATCATCCTGTTCGCCTCGCTCTTCGCCGTGCTCGGCGGTCAAACCAATCCCGGTCTGGTGGGTCTGTCGGTGAGCTATGCCCTGCAAGTGACCCAAACGCTCAACTGGCTGGTGCGCATGACCTCTGACATTGAGACGAACATTGTGTCCGTGGAGCGCATCAAGGAGTATGGCGAGACCAAGCAGGAGGCTGCCTGGGAGCTGGAGCAGGACAAGAGCAAGCCCAAGAACTGGCCAGAGGAGGGACGTGTCGAGTTCCAGAACTTCCAGGTGCGGTATCGCGAGGGCCTGGACCTGGTGCTGCGCGGCGTTAGCTTCAACATCAAGGGCGGCGAGAAGGTGGGCATTGTGGGACGCACGGGTGCCGGTAAATCTAGTCTCACGCTGGCCTTGTTCAGGTAAGAATATTTTTAAATTAATAAAAGAAATCATTATACTTATATTATTCTTTTAGAATCATTGAGGCTGCCGGCGGCCGCATCTCCATCGATGGCGTGGACATTGCCACCATGGGTCTGCACATGCTCCGCTCCCGCCTGACCATCATCCCGCAGGATCCTGTCCTCTTCTCTGGTTCCCTGCGTATCAATCTGGATCCCTTTGAGATCAAGACCGATGACGAGATCTGGAAGGCCCTGGAACTGTCCCATCTCAAGGCGTTTGTTAAGAGCTTGGCCGCTGGCCTGAACCACGAGATTGCCGAGGGCGGTGAGAACCTGTCGGTGGGTCAGCGTCAATTGGTTTGCCTGGCCCGTGCTCTGCTGCGTAAGACCAAGGTGCTGGTGCTGGACGAGGCCACCGCTGCTGTGGACCTGGAAACAGATGATTTGATTCAGGTGGGTGCTTGTAATATTTATTATTTAAATTATAATTAATATATTTCTTTCCTCCTATAGAAAACCATCCGCACGGAGTTCAGGGAATGTACCGTCCTAACAATTGCCCATCGCTTGAACACTATTTTGGACTCGGACAAGGTGATTGTGCTGGACAAGGGTCAAATCACAGAGTTCGCCTCGCCTACCGAGCTCCTGGACAACCCCAAATCGGCCTTCTACAGCATGGCCAAGGACGCCAACCTAGTTTAAGATCCACGAATGTCAAATCTTGAAACTCTACGAAACTCAAATGGAAGTGTGTGTGCCCCCCAAACAACAAACAAACCAACAAACAATCCTAGGAATATACATGAACGTTGAATGGCTGCTTTAAGCCGGTCGAAAAATGCTCTACCTCAGGACTAGGTCAAGCATCTACAACTACAAAGCAAAACCAAGCAGGATAAACAAAAATAACCGGATGAATAAAGCCCATAAATTAGCAAATACCAGATAAATGTTCATTAGGCTAAGCGAAAATATTCAAGCCAGTTGCGCCTTCGTCGGGTTACTCTTATTTTCGTTTTTAATATGTATGTGAATTTACATAGTCAAGTGTATTTTTCTATTGTCTATTGTACTTAGTTTTCTATGCAACAAAACAAAACAAAAACAAAACCGATGTAAGCGGGCGGACAAGAGGAATGGAAACTCCTCTTAACCGCATATTTATGTACTTAAATTAACAAAAAAAAAAAGAACAATGAGAAAAACTCACTCAAGAATTTTTTGCCTTCAACTGATGTGATCAATAAGTTAAAATGGTCAGCGTAGTTAAATCAATACAAATTGAGACTTTTGTAAAATGTATACTTAAATAAAACTAATAAACAATGGGAAAAAAGTGAGAACCAATTAAAATAACACTGAAATTCTATGATGTTTTGAATTTTTAATAAATAAAGATAAAGAATAAAAATATTCCTTGTTTTCTAAGGTCAAGAAATAAATACTAAGTAAGTATATGTTGTTCCCCTTCAACGAATTCATTCATATTCAACGAAATAAAATTTCCCTTGTTACTTTTTTGGACAAACTGTGAGCTTTCCACCACAGGATTTTTTTCTTGACCAGAAACTTCACTTGGTTTGTGCCCAAAATTAAAAGCTTTTCCTGCAAAGCCTCTGTTAGTTTTCCCTTTTTGCATTTATTAGTTGTTTACGCAGACGCATTAAAAATATAAAAAAATCCGTAACATTTAGCGCAAAAAGTCCTTCATATTAATAATAATAATTAGTGATTATTGGTATCTGTTTTTAAATAAAAGAAACTAGCAAAAATAATAATAAGGACTACATTGACAACAAAGACTAATTGTTATTACTAATTGTTATTATGACTAATTGTTATTATAAAAATAAATTTTAAAAATAAAGGGCAAGTCTAAAGACGATTTTAGAGTAAATAAAAACTTATCAATGAATCAATTAAATTAGGAAAAATGCTTACGAAATAAAGATATATTTAAGATAACGAATATAGAGCGAATTTCTTTATGGCCTTAACTTACTCATACTTCTTATAAATTTCATATTTTTTTAACAATTCACCTTTTAAATTTTGACTTTCTCCTACACATTACAAACCCAATAAATCCAAAATGACAAAGGTTTAAACATCATCGGCAATAGTGTTGTCATCCACCGAAATCCTTCGAACTTTTCGGTCTCGCCTTTGACAACTTTAAAGCTTTAGCCTCAAAATTTGCCTGACTAATGTGGCACTGGACCAGGGCCATAAATTATATTTATAAGCCCCCGAAAAGCAGTCCAAACTGTTTCAGAGACACTTTCCAGCCACTTATTACCCATCCACCTACAGATATATATATTTATATAGATATATGTATTTATTTTAGATATTTGCTGGGCGCCACCCACCGAAAATGAGTATTCCATTTGTCTTTATTTAGGCGCGCACACAAAATGGTTGCTTGGAGGCTGCATTTATTGACAATAAACAGGTCATAAATTACAAATTGAATGGTCTGAGAAGTAGACCAAGGGACAGGCCACCAAAAAATTGTAAAAAATATATATAATACATGAAAATAAGTCATAACACAGAAAAGAATGTATAGGAAAATGGTTTCCAGTGATTTAAGACATTTTTTTAGGGTAGAACAATAGTAAATATATTAATACTAATTAGATATTTTGAAATAAACTTTATTTTCTAACAAAGTCGAGGTGAGGAAATATGTGTGAAATGATAAATATTTATTTTTTAGTGCAGACATTACAGTTATTACAATAAAATTAATGACCAGCTTGGTAATAGCCTAAATTTAAAATATAAAATATTAAAATTGATTATCTTATAAGATATATATCATCCTTCCTTCCTGTATTATCCAAACCTTAGTTTGTCAGTTCCAGCTACAAAAAAAAAAATAATACAAAAAACCAAGGCATGCCAACTTCAAAGGGGAAGTTGCAAGGCCTTTGCTTTTGCTTTTAGTAGGCGGCGGTTTTCAGGGGAGGCGTGGCTGCTGCGGAGTGCACTTGAAAACAAAAAGCGTAAAGTTATTAAAGGTTTTGTGTGTGCGCTTTGTGTGCCCGCTTTCATGTCACTTACACTTTTGGCCATGTTTCAAAGCCCCTCTCATTCTGCCGGCTTTTATGGCCCTTCGCTTGGTAATCTTGGCAACGCCTTTTTGCATACATTCCATCTGCGAGGGGGCAGGGGCGGGGAAAATTCGGTGGCGAACGCAAAACTTCAAGCGTGCGGCAAATTCAATTTGAAATTTTCAAATGTTTTTCTTATTCTCCAACTCCCCACCTATATATACATATATTTTTTTTGTTCTTTCCACTGTTTGGAAATTACATTTTTTATGAGGGGTGCCGGAGTGTCAATCCCCGATCCCGGTACATGAATGGGAGGGCGTGGCGCCCGGGACCGCCCCGTTCTCGAACTCCTTTGAAAGTTGCATCGCCCCGCGCCGGCAAAAAGGAGCCAAATGAATATTTTATTGCCCGCGCATCAGCGCCAGCCGAGAGTGAGTGAAAGATTTTTGATGTATGGCGGCAAGTTGCTACCCAAAAATTGGCCACCCGCCGTGCATCGGGAGCAGAAGCAGCAGCCGGAATAGGAGGTCCCTTATATCGGAAGAACGGTGGATGAATGAGGTAAATTTGTATTCCTGTAGCAACATTAAAAAGCCATAGATTGGATGTAGGTTTTGGATTTTGCTTAACAAATAAATAGAGTTCCAAATACTGAATACAAATATATATTCTTTTCCTACACTTTTCTTTGTTAAGTCTTAAGTCCTTAAAACTTGCATAATTGCCTTTCAATTATAACAGTATTTTTTACAATAAATATTATCGTTTTTTAATACTTCAACCTTTGTCCACTGTGCTCAGAAGGATCCAGCAGCTGTTCCCGGTGCCATGGCATCTTCTATTGCCGCTGTGGGATTGTGCGTGCCACGCAACTAAACAAAAATATATATTTATATATATTTCGAGGACCTTGCTCCTGTTCCTGGGGGGCAGCTCCAACGGTTAACGCATCAAAGGAGCTATTTCGGATGTGCCAAGAGCTCCTTGGTGGATGTCATGCGGCGCCTTCATTTCTATTGCTCTCCAGTCGCTTTTCTGCAACAAAATGTTGTATATACAAATACTTTCTCTTATATGAATATGTTTAAAACATTTATTTGCAACAGAAAATTGGCGTGAGAGTGTGGGGGAAAGTATTTCTGCAAAGTGTGAGAAAGTCAAGCGAGTGAAAGTTCGTGACTTTCACTAGAGGAAGCTTATTGCACATTTTTCTGTGAAGTTTTTAGCAAAGGAATAATTAAAGAATTCATAGCACTCGTTACTGTGTTTGTCAGTTGCAATTAAAACATATATTTGGACACATAGAATTTATACTTTGGCCGGTTTTCTTGCAGACTGAAAGAAAAAATGCTTTTCTTTCTTTGGGATATTTTTTAAGACATATTCGGGATTATTAATATGCTGCTTTTTACATTAATTACCTTTAAATCTTTTGGGACAAATGGCTTTAAAACTAAGATAAATCTCTTTAGCATATTTCAGCTATTTTTTTTTGTTAAAGGATTTAAAACCAACTGGTGGCAACCGAAAAAAAACTCATATTTTAAAGTCCAATTCTCGACAAAATCACTTGCCCCAAAATCGGCTTGAAAAACGATACCCGAAAAATCCGCACAGGCAAGGCGATGGATGGCCAAGGGAAAACCGCAAATTATCCAAAAACCGAATCACTGTTGGACGCCAACTCCCCGATGGTTTCATTCGCTTTTCATGTCCTGTCTATGGCGGAAGACAGACATGGAAATGGGCACAGACACAGAGACACACTTGCTACTCCCGCAGAGGTGACAGTGAGCATACGGATTTTATAGCATACTTTTTCGCGCCTCCTTCCCAGCCTGTCGGAGTGCGTCTATTTCTCATTCTATGCCCAGTGACAGCTAGCTGTCCTAGGTGTGCGTTCCGTGTGTGTACACTGGGGAAAAATACCTACATAATTTGGGGTTCTGGTAATAGGGAAATAATGAGCTTTAGTTTTTGAATGAGAGTTAAGTTGATTTCCTGATTTTAATTTGAAATTTATGCAGTTCTATTAAATGTTTATACAACAGAGATGAAATTCCACTCTAAAATTTAGATCGCGGCTTTTTCGCCGTGCACGTGTGTCTGTGTGAGCATGTTAAAATTCATTTGTCAAAGGGATTACCATGGTAATAGGGTTTTAAGCATATCCTGGCAAACATTCACAGCTTTTTTTGCGTGCCAGATATTTTTTTGTGCCCGCTTGGCTTCGTTTGGTTTCTGGTTTTGGTTTGTTTTGCTTTGTTTGCTTTCGGTTGCGGCGGCCACAGGTGGCGGCTAATTAAAAAAGCGGGATTAAGCAATTATGACTGACATTTGTACAACACACACACACACACAATCGCACCTTGCCCATCCCTGGTACTTGGCTCACCTTTGGCAAACAGATTTCTCTTTCGGCGGCAAGCTGCTAATAAATTGACTGCAATCAAAGCTGTCATAAGTTGGGCAGGACAACGCCCACGCAGCCTTGGCCAAAGGACAGTTGACTGAGGTCACGTATAAGAGGGGGCCAGAGGAGTAGAATAAAGGAGGGTTTCCCTGAGGATTTTTCATAATTAAATTGTAAGAGTATTATATCCAAACTTTGAAAACCTTTTGAAGCCTTTGAGAAAGCATAGGTAAAGAAATTATAAACTGAAAAATAATAAGGTAAAGTATTAATTAAAAATTCCTTTAAACCTTCATTGGAAAACATTAAAATTTAATTATAGGAGATAATATATAGCAAAGATAAAAAATTATTAACTAAAAAATTAAAGGGGGAACTACTTGATCATTTTGAATATTTTTGAAGGAATTTATGGTAGAATTTAAAAAGCTTTATCTTTACTGCTCATCAGTTTCTTATTCCTTGATTCGCTTTTTTAAAGATAGTATATCTTAAATAACTTGTTTTTTTTTGTTTTATTATTAAGCCATTTATTTATTGGTTTCTCCTTTCTGCTAATTTATTATCCCCCTTTTAACTCGATCCCACACCGTCCCTGTAACTTAGCTGGAACAACACCCACCCACAGCCAAATGACAGCTTAATCGCCCAAAAAATCAAGCCAAGCGAAGATATTGTCCTCTTCGAATCTCAGGGATTCCTTTCCTGCTGGCTGCTGCCATGTGTCGCCTCTGCCATCATCTTCACGGCTGTGGGAAACTAACCCCTCGGAACCCCCTTGGAACCCGCATGCGAGTGAGTCTCCAACGAGGCGAAAATGTACAAATTGTTGTGATTTATTTTAACAGATTTTTTGTTAACCCAAACAGGAGCGAGGAGGAGGGTCGTAGTCATAGCTGGTGCTACTCTATTGATGAATATGCTGGTGGGTCACTCACATGTGACAGGCAGGGGCATCGGAGAGGGAGTCCGGCGCGTGACAATGCGCCAATGTGTGGTCAAGTGCGCACGACTGAGCCGAGGGAGCCCCCAAAGGAGGCTCCATCAATTTGTCCCCAGTTGGGTTGGCCCGGAGGATCGGCGGTGTGGGGCACGCCGGGATGAAGCAAAAGTTAACGTTAACAGGTTTAACCAGGCTAAGGACAAGTGTGGAGACAGTGGCCAGAAAGGCAGCGGCGACAGCTTCTGGTGCTGAGAACTGTGTGGTGTGGATGGTGATGGGGGGGCACCCTCATCATTAGTGAGAAATGCTTGAGTTTTAACTGAAAGATTTAGATGAACACGTGTCCCTCAGCGTATATGTATTGGCTTTAAAGGCGTAATCAGAAGAGGGGCTACTTTATGGTTAATTTATATTTTTAGCAATTTAAAAGGAGAAAAAAACATATAAGAAATACATTAAAAATATAAACAAATTTTATATTTATATTTTTTACATTTTGGTAGCCTTTCAAGCTTTTATTTTATTTTCTGACCAATATTTTGAGTAAACAAAAATCTTAAAAATTTATAGAACAACTTAATAAGAGATTTGTTTGACTTAAATCAACTCAGAGGGATTTTTAAGGTATAATAAAGCCGGACACCCCTGTTTGGCCACGCCTGTGGTTACCAAGGAGATTTCATCGGTGAGATTTCCCAACCTAGAACCGGCTGAAAGGATTCACTTTAATGTGAACACAGCATTGTAACAAAATGTTTAGCACATCTGATATCTCTCTTGGCCCTTTGTTTTATAGAACGGTGCTCAAGTGAAGTTTTCCCGGCTGGAGAGTGTGCTTCACCCATGCCAGGGGTTTTCCTCAATGCCCGACAGGCTTTGTGTTATGGTTATTTGTGCTGCTTGAATTACTTTCCAGCTGGTTTTCACAAATTTAAGTTAACATTTTACTCTGAAAATCAAAGGAAGTTGAATAGGAATTTATTTCGCTTTCTGTAAAATTAAAAACATCCTCAAACAAAAATTTGTATATTTTTTTTTAAAGATGTTCCATTAATAATATATTTCTAAAATAAATAATTCAAGTAATCCCATCAAATAGGCTCCGAAAAAATGCTTTTATTGTTTCCTAATTGAATAAAGTATTTATTTATGAATTCTTAATAGATTCCTACTACTAATTCAACACTACAAAAACGTGAATAATTTTTTCCATTAACCAAATCGTATTTAAAATTCTGTTCACATTTTTTTCTTGTAATTTTCCTTTGTAACTTTCCATCAAAGTCAATTATGAGTGAAAAATAATAGAATTTGTGTTACTTTGGCCTAGGCTAAAATAAATGCCAATTAGTGTGTTCAGCTGGACTTTGCTGGCACTTATCCCGACTGCGACTCCTCCTCCTCCACCTAGGCCTATGTCCACTTACCTTCTCCTGATTTTCCAGGCCCCCCAAAAGCTCGGCTTCTTGGTTACAATCGGCGTGGTTTTTCCTTATTTAGGCTAAACAAACGATGGGCCGGGGATTAGGTTCCGCTGCTGGGTATCTATGTCAGCATTAGCTAATTCTATAAAGCTTCTCCCGGACCCTCGTTCCGTTGCCGTCCATCTCCACTTTATGAAATATTGCGGAACACTTTTTTCTCCGCATTCTGGCGAACTGCGGGTGGCAGGGGTTGGTTTGTCAGCTCCGGTTCCCTGATGGAGATGCTGCACATCGATGGTGGCACGTACTTTGGTTAGCATTTCAGCTCAGCTGCGGCGACAGGGCGACAATTTAATTTATTTGGCCGCTTTACGGGCACGGAAGGCTCGTGGCAGGCGGCTGGTGGCAGGCGGCTGAGTGGTGGGCGTGGCTGGAAGTCAGCGAATTTACGATTGACATTTGCGTTTAACCTACTTATGCTGATTTGATGGCAGCTCATAAATAAAATTTAAACCAATTGCTCGGACTGGTCGGGACCTAGACCTCCTAGATCATTCGCTGTCCCCACGCCCACTCATCAATCGCAACTGCTATCAATGTGGGCCATCATCTGGGGCCCCATCATCCTAATCATCATCCCACTTTGTCATTATCCTCCACGAGCAGCTCGTAATTGAACTCTTAGTGAGGCAAGCAATTTGGATTTTTAGTGCGAGTGTACCAGCCAGCAAAGACAAATATTTAAAATCTCTCTAGGGCACGGAGAGAAAATATTGGAAAAGTAATGGAAATATGGAATACCTATTAAAAAAAAATATGCTTAAGCCATTATAATATTAAATATATATAAATAATAATAACCACAGGAATAAAGGCTTAGGCTTAAGGATGAATATCTGATGGATTCCGAACAGAAACTCTGTAGTTCTTTAAATATGTTTCCCTCAGCAATCGGTTACTGAGGAAGGCACTAACAATGTCCTACTTTTCCTTGACAAAATGTTAGTTTTTGGCAACAAGCATTAATTCCTTTTTTTTTAATATCGAAATATTATTTATCACTAATAACAAGAGGTTACCTTACAATTCAAATAAATATAATGAAAGCTTCCAAGTAGATTCTATTATAAAGTTTCACAAGACTTTTAAAGAATTTTCTAGGACACACTACATCCTTGATGCATTTCTCCAAGTGCATCTTCATCCACTTCATCCTGTCCAACTGCTCGACAAATTTTTGTCGTCGGTGTCAAATGACGCAGAAAGTCGGCGCTGCCTAGAAATTAAAACGTGAAATGAGTCGTAAGAAAAACAATGAAAAACTCCTCGAAATGGGAACGGGAAAGCGGAAAACTCGGCTGAAAGTTTTTCGATTGTCTTGGGAGCGTCTCCTCCACTGGCTGGCGGGCTGATGGGGGTATTCGGTTCGGAGGCCAGTGAAAGGTTAGGAGTTCGGCCTAAATGTGTCACTGGGGTGCAATTTGAAAATGAAATTTTCCGTACTTTTTTCCATGCTTTCTGAATTTTTTTTTTATTCCCTACCATTGCGTACTCTTAACGCTCTGCCAGATGCCAGATGACCTTGAGGAGGAGGGAGAGGTGTGTGTGCGAGAGTGTGTCGCTGCCGAAGATAGTTTCTCAACTTTTCGAACTTTTCTTGTATATGCAGAGTAAGTTAATTTGATTTTTTCCAATAAACGTAGAAAGTGGAGAATATATATATTTTTTCTATTTTATTTTCCAACAAACTGCGCCCTGGAGAGCTACAACAGTGCGTTTCAAGGCTTTAAGGCAGGTCAGAGATGTCACTGTAAGGTTCGTTTAAATGTTTGCATTTCAAGGGTCATTTGAACAATCTTTAACATTGGTAGTACCAGGTTTTGGCTTGAAAACTAGTAAATTATTTTTTAATTATAAGATTTGTAAACCAATTTATGGGTAATTAATTTTAAAAAATGTTGGAGTATGTTTTTATGTATTATTGTTACCAAGAAACCATTATTATTATTTAACCTCCTAGTTTTTTTTTTATTTTTTGGTTTATTTGACTTTACTTTGTCATAATTTTTATTAAGGTAAACTATTTGTATATTTTATAACATTATATTAAAATATTCTCTTTTAAATGTTAATATCTGCAACTTCGAATCCTCCCAATTAAATCCAACTTAATGCGATTATTTAAATATGTAATTTAAATTACTCTTAACGACTGCCAGAGCGTGTACATATGTGAAATGCGATGACCGGCCCTTTTGAATATTTAAAATACACCCATTTTATTACAATATCTCACCCTTCAACATAATCTCTTCATAAATATAATATTTATTAAATTTTGCGACTGGCACACACACGCACGAGTAGCTCCTGACCTTGGCCCCAAACGAAACCCCCAAAGACGCTTTAAAACCGTCAGCTCCCAATACACGTTTTTTTTTTTTGGTTCCTTTGTGCCAGCTCGCTTTTTTCCGTTTTATGCACTGGCCGGAGGAGCCAGTAAATGGTTTGAAATTTGACATACTTATGCCCAAACAATTCAAATAAAGACCGGAGCCGAACACAAAAGAGCAGTGGGGAAAGGTTCCGCTTTTCTTCTGGGTGTCAGCGGCATCCCAGCGGGCTGAGGGTAATGGGTATTGGATTGGTTACGGGGGCCAAAAGGTCGGCAACCCCTTCTTTTCTCTCCCTCTTACTCCAGAGCCCTATTCAATAACTCAGACAGAAAGATGCTGGAGGAGTTCGGTTCGGTTTGGTTTGGTGCCTTTGGTTTAATGTGCATGTCGAGAACTGAGGCAAGCAAATATTTATAAATGCGCAAATAGAACAGATAACTGTATTTTTATATGCACACACTCAAATCCCCATCACCCACAACCCTCTCGCTCTCGATGAATACATACGTATACGTAATATGGGTATATATATTGGCGCTCACTTTGCCGGGGCCAAAAGTATTTCGAGATTCGATTCGATTCGATTCCGCATCTCGGGGAAGTTGAGTCGTCGACGGGTCGACGCTTTCGTTCATTCATTCATTCATTCATTCGTTCGTTCATTCGTTCAATGGCTGCGCGGCAACAACAACAGGAGTTACATTTTTATTGCTTGGCATCGAGCATATGAAAACCGCTCGAACGTACTCATTCCCTTAGCCCAAAAAAAACACACAACAACACACCCACACAACCTTTAATGCTTGTTTTCTGCTGAATACCCTGTGAGCGGATATCGGAACTATTTAAGGAGTTGTTGTCACTTGAAAGTTGAAATTTGGTGCAGATAAGGCTGAAAAATCCATTATTATTTATTATTTAAATACCAAATATATAAAAAGAATATGAATAAATTATTTATTCTAAATCTTAAGTAGGAAATGAACACTGCACTAACTTGAAATATAATAATTATAATTTAATACACATATATTTCTAGCAAAAAGCTATTAAAGAATGAAGAAACTTAAAATACATACACTATAATAAATAAATAAATACCTTAAACCATATATTTATTATTTAAATAAATAAAGTAAGCTGTCAAAATATTATGCTTATAATTAAAGAAAGTACATCCCGATATAAAAAGGACGTGGTGCTGTTTGAACACGCTTCCTTCTCGCTATAAGAAGCATTTTATATATTACTATTTTTATGCAGAACATAAACCAAATATTGTTATTTTATTAAGTAAACAAAATAATCTACATCGTATGTTCTTAAGTCCAGAATTTACAATCAAAACGATCAAGGATATTTACCATTCGATATCGTCCTATTTATCCATACTTCCCGTTTCCCGGTTATTTCGATTTTCCTTTTTTTTCCTGTTTTATTTCTGCTGCCAACCCAGACGAAAAGAGCGCAAAGGCTGCACAAAAAGGAGGATGAGGGGGAAGGGCAAGTGGGCGTGGGGAAAAGGAAAAAGGGATTGCTTGCTTGCGCGCAGGAAAGAAATATATATTTTTCCGATATTTTAACATGAATTTTGCATATTGTTAATTTTGCCTTTCAACTGAAAACGTAGCGCAAACAGTGGCAAGGAGCGGGTTGGAGGAAGCGGAAGTGGGAGTGCGCTTTTATAGCATTTAGCTTCCGCTCTTTGAATGTGTGTGTGACTAAGCGAATGATGTGTATGTGTGTGTAATATTTATTTGACAAGCGCATTGAGTTTGATTTTTGCCCTTAAGTATGCGAAAAGGAGGAAATGGCACGGAAAACTAGAAAGTCATTTGCCACCAGTTGCTTTCTGCAAGCTCACCAGCCCGATTTATTTATTTGGTTTATTTAAAACCAGGCATTGCTCTGGATTTGGATCAAAAAGGTGCCAAAAAGTATGCAATAAATATGTTATTCGAAGGTGTAACATTGTGTAGTATACTATTTTAATTGATTTCACAAAAATTCCTGTGGCCCTCGCTGTAATTTCAGGTTTCAGGGCCCTGATAATGCCAGTTTATGGGAAATCAATATACTTTTTCTACCAAACTCAAATACTCTCTGAGTAATAAAAGGTGTTATTTGTTTTGCTCCTGGCTATATTCAATTTAATTTCTTTTGTAGAAAAAAACTCTTGTTTTTTGCTCAACATGAAAATTGATTGAAAAAGTACGGATTTTTAGTGCAAATACTTGAAACGAGCAGCAGCTGCAGCTCTTGCCGAGCTGCAAGAGCGTTAATAAATGTTTATATTAAAATCAACATACATACATACATATATGGAATGTTAATTCAGAGCCTGCCTGCGGCTCTCGAATAACTTGAACTGCCAGTCGAGAGTTAAATGGACAAGATTTAATCGAAATGCTAAATTTGAGGCAGAGGTTGTGGTATTAAATACAGAAACCAATTTAATGGTGAAATTTTAAATTTCAGGAGATTAATTAAAGGTGATTAATAGGTTTATTTTTTGTGAAACTTGTTAAATATTATATCTCTAAAGACATATTTTATGTTAAGGCTTTGAAAACTTTATATGATGTTTGCTGCTTATAATGTACCATTTCATAATTTCCAATTACCTTACAGATGTTGCAACTACATAAACCCTAATAAGGCAATATGTAATGGCTTCAGGAAACCCAATTAAAGAGATGAAGTTAGTCCAGATGCAAGGATGTAGAATAATAATAATTTAATAACCAAATCCGGAGAGAGAGATCGCTGCCATAAGTTAACCCCTGTTTGTGTCCGACTACAAGCATTTGTACTGCTTCTGGCTATTAGTTGTTTGCATATGAAATTTGTCAGCTTGGCAATTTGGCCAGACACTTAACTTTAACCTTAACCTTAGATATTTCTTACTGCATTTATGCATATTTCATGTGTTGCTTGTTGCTGCCAGAGCTTGCAACACGAGGCAGCAACCGCCTTCGAATTGACTAATGGCCTTGACTGGGGAAGGTGTGGTGGTGGCTTAGTACTTTAGTGGGTTAAGTCCAGGACAAAGGATGGCACAACAGCAGCTGCATGGCCTGATAAACATTTGTTTAACATGACCATTAAGACAAGTCAAACTGCAAACGCACATGCATGCAGTACACACCCTCTCTCTCTCTCTCTCTGCCCGATAGAGACACTCTCATCCATGCAAATGGCGCAATATGGCATAGAACATGCAATATGCCACACACACACACACCCATACTGGCATACGGGCACTCTCACATACTAATAAGTAACAAACAACAGACACGATTACAACCAAATGACACAGAAAATCACTCCTGGGCGTTATGTAGATGCTCATTGCATTCAGTTCGCCTCGCCTCGCCTCGTTCCGTGCCGCCCTCTCCTCGATTCGGTTCGGTTTGGGTCGGTTCCCATCTGCCACGCCCCCTTAAATAAGCGACCCCGCCGCTGTGGGTCCGGTTCGGTTCATATGAAAGTAAATTAGCTTAGTTGCCGTGGATACACTAAGAAAAAAAACCCTTTTTATAGGAATTTCTAGCCAAAAAGGATAAAGCTTCCAGATTCTTTAAGTTATATATATCTTCTACTCCGATATCGAATTTTAACTCAATCGGATGAATAATATGGTCACGGAAGACATTTTAGTGATTCCCTTAGAGAAGCTCCAAAGAGCGGCGCTAAAAAGTATGCAGTGACTTGTAGTCCCGAGTATTCATTGGTCGGGGTACTTGATTTTAACACTTTTTCTGCTTATATTTTAATTATAAAGGGATTTTTATTTAATTAAAATATGTCTAACATACAAATAAATAAATTACTAACAAACAATTATTAAAAGAGTTAAACATTTTAATACGAATACGAAAGCTCCAGAGAGCGCCGCTTAAAACTATGCAATAATTTTTGGTCCCGGGTATTTAATGGTCGGGGTACTTGATTTTAACATTTTTTCTTTCTGAATTTATAGTTATTGAGATTTTTTCACAATTAAAGTATAATTTATATAAAAAAATTAAAATTCTTAATAATAGTGCAAATACTTTTGGAAGAGTTTTACTTTTTTGAAGGCAGAAAATTATTTCTCATAAATTTAGCTAAAATTAATCTCAAGTTACCTTTTTTTTTCAGTGTACCTCCGGCTGACTTCTGGCTGCTATTTATGTGCAATCTGCTCCCCTTCCATCAGGCGGCCCCTTGCATGTTCCATAGGCTGGTGCGTGTCTGCAGTCCACAAAATACGCCGTGCCTCAATTCCATTGCCGGACGGAGAGACGGAGTAGAGATGGAGAGACATAAGCCCAGCGCCGACTGACTTAGTGACTCTCTATATCCTGGCAAGGCCGTCCCTCCTCGCTCCTTGTCCCCCTAATGGGCTCGGGTCCAGCCAGCCAACCAGCCGATATGGCTTAAATCGACATAAATGCGGTCATTGGGGGGCCATGGAGAGCATTTCGCTTTCGATTTGTTTATAGCTGCGTTTAATAAATTGCAAATGAACTTGGAACTCCGCTTCATCTCACTGCCCTCCTTGGCAGTGAGATTTCTCTCCATGATAAGCCAATCGAACTAGAGGCATTTGCATTGTTTCTGGGTTTTATGTTCGATATTCCCGGAGTCTCTGAACAATCAAGAGGAACTGGTGGCTGGAAAATTATGGGTATATTCTAGATGAATAATGAAGGGGGGCTTGGGTTGTACTTCCGTTTTCTGGCTGTGCATTTTGTGTAGAATTTTCTTAAAGAAGAAGTTAATGAATAATAGGAAAAGTTGGCAAGGAGTTATATTTCCGGTGAGATACTTGATTTTTGTGTTGTGATAATATTTAATACGAAGACACTTGATTTTTAAGGCATTTAAGCTTATTTTAATAATTAAACCCTCAATACGAACTAGCGAAAAGAACTCTATCTATTTACCAACTTATTTGTTGACAAAGCAATAAAGATTATCCCAAGCTCGTGGTTGGTTCCCAGGCCAAATACCCTCGTCTGAAATAATTACAAAAAGGCAATCCCTGGATAGAAAGGAAAAAATTCATTCATATAATACCAACAGCCATATATTGATCGAGTTTTTTTTTTGTATTTGCTCTCCGGCTTTGGCAATGTTTATTTAGCTTGGCTCTTGGGTTTGGCTTCTCTATTAGTTTTTGTGAGTGTTTGTATGAGTTCCAAGAAATATGAGTGCCCCGTGGCTGGTCGAGCGGCTGCTCCAAGTTCCAGCTTCCTCCTCTGCTGCTGCTACTGCTGCCATTTGCTGCCCCCGTTGTGAGCCATAAAAATAGTGCAAAATAGTAAATGCTACAAGCGCCAACGAACCAAAAATGAAATGGCTTAAGCTTTCCAAAGCGTCGCCGATGGTAACTTCACTTTTTTTCCGCCCATCTCCTTGCCGGTCGTCCCTTCTTTCAACTTTCGCCCACTTCCAATTCCCTTACTCCCACCACTAAACTCCCAGCCTTCTTTTTCCTATAGTCCTTTTACTGTGTCCTGTTGTTGTTGCTGCTGCTGCTGCTGCTGCCGCTGCTCAAATATAAATGCATTTGCTCCCGACCACAAAATGTGTTCAGCCGGAAATTGTACGTGAAGAGGTGCACTGTAAGGAATTTTGGCAATTGCATTTTAAAAAAAGCTGTGATTTAATTTATAGTTTCAGAAAATTAACTGGGTTATTAAATGATATATTTAAAATATATTTGGGTAAATGAAAATCAGGAGATGATACCTAAATAAAGAAATAACTTGAAAAATTTAGATTTTTTGACATATATCACTCATACGTTGACAACTTTTAAATTAAAATCAAATGAACAATTTGTAAATCTGCTTAAATAAAATCTGTTTTGAAGTTCTTAAAGTTATGAAGTAATAAATTATATTTAGTATTTTACTGCAAAATCATTTTAGCTGATAAAAAAGAAAAAATGTTAATGAATTTTTTGTCAGAAGGGTTTTCTGATTATGTTCTTTAATATAAAAGATTAAAATCCAATAAAGACTTATTATTTTTTCCAAGTGCACGGCACATGTAGGAATGTCTGGGGCAAACAAAACCCCCTTTACTTTTTTTGGTAGGGAGGAGTGCTGTAGCCTGGGCGGTCGGTTGGGGCTTGAGTGGGTTAAGATCCGCTTGGCCCCTGCCCTGGCTGCCATATGTTCCATTAGCTTTTTTTAAGCGCCTATTGCCATGGCGGTTTGCAACGTTTTCTCACTGCTGAAATTTTAACAGATTTTCCCCTCCTGTTACGCTGCTATTTTGGAACATTGCGGTTGAACTTTTCACTAACCAACAACAAGAGTCGAAAAAAAAAAAATAGAAATAACTGCCGGCATCCCGGAAAACCAACAAAAATGAGAAGTAAGCTAAAAACCCGATTTGTGCAGCATCGAATACTCTGTCAAAAAGATCGTTGCCATGGCAGCTACCAAAGTCTTAAGGGATTTCTTGAAGTTTGCTAATAAAAAAAACCTTCTATATCTAGTTAACCTAAATTGGGATTTTCTGGTAGTTTTTTAGAAAACCTATTTCCTTAAGATTCAAGAAATATTTTACCTTAGTGTAGGGAAACGATATAAATCATGAAAGTTTAAATAATAAAGAAAAATGTATAATATTTTAGATATTATTTCCTGAATTACACAACATAATAAATTACAAAGAAATTACAGCACTATCATGTTATCATACCTTTTTTTATCTTTAAAAGTATGGATATCGTCTTGAGTTTAGTTTCAGATTAGTGATATAAAGCTAAGACTTATCCAAACTCTTCTTTGAGATAGACATACTTCGCTTAAAAGCCAAACTTTCCTCTAAAAGAGCATCAAAGCGTGATCGGCTTTTGAGGACTCAATGACTAAACTGGGCAATATCGCCGCCTTTTGCTTATTTGCATCGATTTGCGGGGCCAAACGATGGGGCAGATTCGTCGGAGCTTGGGGCTCCAGAAGGGGGAGATGCAACGTTCCTAGGTGCTGTTTTGTGGACTCGTTAACATCGTCATTGCCGTCAGCTGCACCTGCACCAGTGCCTGCACTCTACCGCCAGCTCTGACACTGCACTTTCGTCCTGCCACACGATGCCGTGTCATGGAATTCTGAGCTGAGGACGCGTCAAAGTGCAAATGAGCTCAACGATGTCTGCATTTCCTCCTCCTGCTCCTGCACCTTTCCTCCTCGAGGGACACACAATCAGGACGAAGGAGTTGGGACGCTGGGCAAAACACAATAAATGCATTCATGCAATATGCATCAGGTAATCTCGTTGCTTTTAATCGCTGTTTGACATCAAAATTACAATTTTCTTAAGACGCTCAGCCCCATCCATCAGCCGGCAGCTGGCATTTTGTATGGAAAAGATAGCCATTCATTCGGTGAAAATGTTTGCCTAAGCTCCACCCTTTGATGGGGTTAAGAAACTGGCAACATCTTAAGAAAGTTTCTGCCCATATTCGCAAACAATCATTTCTATGGCATAAAGGGAATCCATATGCCAACGCATCTTTGTGCAGGCAAAGTGGAAATTGAGGACGAAATGATTTTTCCTAGACTTCCTGCTAAGTTTTGTAGGAAATATAATGAAGATCTAAGATAGAGTCTTAATAAAAAAAAATATATATTAAAAGGGGGTAAGTTTGCTTATAAATTTAATACATTTTGTGGTAATAATTATACTGCTTTATTTTCTTAATTAATTGGCGTATTTTCATAATTTTTTCTGCAGTCCCGACTGCAGTTGTCAAGCGTTTGGGGAATTAACCCCAATTGTGTGTCCACTTGGACCTCCTATTGATGGCCCCGACACGTTCCGAACAATCGCTCACTTTGACGGCTGCCTATTGTTTGAAGTTTTTGCTCCGACGTTGTTCGCTTTTTTAGTTTTCCCCGTTGCTACTTTTGTATTTTTCCCTGTTTTGTTTGTTTCGCTCCTCGTTGCTTTCCTAGTTTTTCATACTCCGCAACACAATGGTGAAGTGAGGTTTGGTAGCTGCGAAATTGGGGCTTTCTGTTCAGGGGCCAAAGGACTTATTGAACTCGGTTCTCGGCTGCCTCTCTCTCTCTCTCTCTGCCTATTGTGGCCAATGCTAAAGGCTGTCGATGGGGCATCTTGGGTCGAGTAGCCTTTTCGGTCTGTTCCTTGAACTATGCAGTGTTTTCAACCTAAACGATAAAGTGATTTGGGACATTTAATCTTGTTTGCATATCATTTGGAGCCAAAGCTGGAAGCAAAAAGCGTTACATAAGTGTTTCCGGATGATTCAATTAAATAAAAATGGAGAGAAAAAAAATAAAATAATAGAAAAAAAGAAAAACTATTAAAAGTGAGTGTGAAAAAAAACTGCAGAGTTAACAATGCCTTTTTCAAACAATAAAACTTATATAATGAGATTAATTCAAAGTACAACAAGGTTTATTTAAACAAAAGGCAGGAATAAATTATTTGTACTAATTCTTTTATATTTCTGATGGTTGTCAGAATGTATTTTTATGTAATAATATGTTTTAAAAGTGAATATAAATAAAAATTTTATACAAACTAAGAAAGAGTATACACTTTGTATATATTAAAATATATTTCATTATCTTTGTAGCTCAATCTTATAGCCCAAATATAAAATTAAAGTGCAAACAATCCCTTGACAAAGTCTCATCAATTGTCCACCAGTTAAGGCCGAGTATCCTTCACTGTCTTATTGGCCAATGTTGTCTCAGTTGTGTTCCAAGGCAGAGACAGCTGTGTAACATTGCCTCATGCATTCAGGTGAAACAATTTTGCAATTTCACGCGGCCCAGGCTTTGTTCCTCCATTTCCCCTTTCTTTTCCTTCGAACCTAATCGGAGCCGGTGCCCCCTGCTGTTCCTTGGACTTCTCGTAGATCCAACAACGTCAGCAGTTGGCCAAAAGACAAATGGAAGACCTTCGCTTGCTTGGCTACTGGTGGCAGCAATTAAAAGATTTTCATGCTGCTTCAGCTGCTTTCGTTTTCGACCACTCCTTCATCTATTCAAGCCCTGGTCGGTATCCCATTCCCTCTGAACACACACATTTTTTGCTCTTGTCTCCATTTAGTCACTGTTAGTTTCAACTTTAAGGGTCATTTGTCTTTTTTGGAAAACTTTTCGTCTCACTTTGTTTCGCCAAGTTGCCATGTCATTGTGACGGGAAGCGAGCGGACATATAGACCCGTCTTGCTCTGCTCTGCTCTGCTCGGTTTTTTATGCTCAGTGCATATTTATGTTTTGTCAGAGCATCCATTTTTTGCTGGTGGTATTTTCTATTTTATGGGCTCAGGCCTGACCTGGATATAGGGTTTTAGGGTTTCAGAGTTCCATATTTACAGATATTTACAGCAGGTTTTAGTTATTTTTATGGAGTATGGATATAAATCTAAAATAAATCTAAGCATTTGACGCTTCTTACTTATTTAGAACCTATAGAAATATTTTAAATAACTTAAAGCACTCTATAACAACCTAAGGTATTATTATTTTTATAAAATATGGATACAAATATATAACAAATCTAAGCTTTTGATGCTCCTTACTTATTAGATTATTCAGGAAATATTCTTAATAATTTAAAACATTTTACAACTCTTGGCAACAACGGTTTTTCTTTTTCCTTATACCTCAAATTAAATCCCAAATGCTAATTATAAAGCCACCCAGGTATTTAATTAAATATATTAACATTTACCCAACATTTAGCCGCAAATATGTATCATTGAACATTAACAAATCATTGCTCACATGCTAGAAAAATTATCTGGCTTAGAGCATATGCCAAATGGCATTTTCAATGGCTTCTCAATGGGGTTTAGAGCCGAAATTATTAAACCAAATACTAGTCAAGGGTACGAGGAATTCTACACGGCCACTTGGCGCGCATCCGCAAAGTGAAGTGAACCACAAAAATGGCGCTTGACCTCGCCATGCGTGCCGACTCACACGAGTGCATTGTGTGTGCCTGTGCGGGACCGCAATAAACAATACAAATTTATGTGCGCTCGGAAACATTTTAATTAATCACTGGAGGGCATCAATTGCATTTTGTATGCTAATAATTTGCGCTATAAATTTTCCATAACCTTTTCCTCGGATCAGACCCTGAAGAGGCGGGGATCTGCCATTCGGTGTATTTTTTTTTTTGACGGACCAAACCAATCCCATTTCCATCGCCTTTATTGCGCGCATTTTAAAATGAATTGATATTCAATTAAGCTAAAAATTTCTCATTCCTATATGGCTCTGGCTGGACACACAAAAACCGTATGTACACACACGCACAACCACTGGAATGCAGCAAATAATAAATATTTATTTAGGTTTGCAGTTCATATTTTATACTATTGATGCTGTTGCATGTTTTGTTTTATTTATTTTTTTTCTTTCTCTGTGTTAACTGCAATGGGAAACAACGGAAAAAGTTAAGCAAACATTGAGGGAAGTGGAAAATGTTTTTAGCCCGAATCCTAAATGCTCTGTGAGAGGAGGAAATAGTCCTTTTTGTGAGTGGAAGATGGGGAGATTACATGGTGTATCCATTAATTCAATAATTCATTAATTCAATTAAAAATTCAATATTGTCAACATTAAAAATGTTAATATCTGACAATATATATTTTATTAAAACCTAATTCAAGCCAAAGCATAAATTTAGGCTCTGAAACTAAATGATAAAACTTCTGTCATCGTCAGCGGACGGACATTTTCAAGCCAAATTACTCAAAATTTTCAATACTTGTCACATTTTCCGAATCCACTTATCCCTAAATACTGCATCCCTTTCGAGAACCGTAAATAATTCGCATTTCCCGGTAGATCTTGTGATCGATGAGGCCATTAGTTTGTCGTTTGTTCAGTCTTGTCTCGCTGCGCTCCCTGTTCAGTCTAGTGTCCCTGGGCCGCTTAATCCCAGGCTTGTGGACCAGAAAGGCATTATCCAGGATGTGGAACTCGTAGTTGAGGACACACATTGCGTATGCCTGGGTCATCTTGTCCCGCTGCCCCTCCCAGCTGAGTCGCTCGTCGTAGGCCGGATCCTCAATGGTGCCAATGTAGACCGGTTCCCAGTTCGCGTACGGCTTCAAGCGGTGGCCCACATTGAACACACTAAGACGCTCCGAGCTCGAGTCTTTGGCATTGATCCACTCGTCCAGCTGCGGGCCTCGATGGCAGGGTTCGCAGATTTGCAAGTGAAACGGCACAGCCTTCTTCGATTTTAGCAGCCGTTGCAGCTCCGGCTTGGTGTTGGGTATCGAGACATTGGACATCACCTCGAAAATTCGCAGTACGTGGACCACTGGAGACGTTGGAAGTAGTTCGGGTTGACCGATGACCTGGCAAATTAAATTGTTAAATAATAAAAAATCTTTAAGAGAAAATCTTTATAGAGCTCACCGAGTGGCTGAAGAATCTCAGATAGGCCGGCACCAGGCCGGGCGAGGGATAAAGCTCGATATCCGAGGCCAGAACGAAGTACGTGAGGGAAGCACCACGGGCTATGTTCCGGCCCATATTCACGGGATACTTGAGACCCATCCGCGACCTGTACAAGTCCCTCTTCCTCACATTTGCATACGGCGGCGGTGCGGAGCAGTCCACTGTCCTGGACAGAGCCACCTTGGCCCTTGGAACCACCTTGGGCAGGAACAGGACATTGAAGAACAAATGGAAGCTGGTTAGCTCGCGGACCAAGTGCCGCCCCGGATGGCATTGCAGCAGGTAGAGGATGCTCCTCAAGGTGGGCTCAAAGTCCTCGCCGGGAGCATAGATGGCCAGGCTGAGGGGCGCGCGCCAGCGCTCCAGCAGGGGCACCACGTTGTCCAGATACCTGTAGTCCGCGTGCGTGGTGTAGGTCACGTTGGCGTAGCAGGAGAGCGGCCCATGGCCGGCCATGATGTAGTTCTCCAGTACCCAGTAGTCGCGGTAGATCTCCTTGCTTGACTTGTATTCCCGATCCTGGCAGTTGACGAACCTCCTAAGCTCCAAAAGGGTCCATTTGAGGTCCTTGTCTTTGTCAGCCGACACAAGGGTCAGGAGCGCAATGACAAAAGAAGGCCCAAGAGTCCATACATCTTTTTTCAAAGGCTTCCAGATCCTAGATTACTGGATTTATTTATATTCCTAAAATATTCCTAAACATCTGACAGCCTGGCAACTCGACTATTTTAATTAATCCCTTTTATTAAATGTTTGGTTTTTAATTGGAGATTAAATAACTAAACCAATTAGCCAAAATGTGATTGAATTTATTTGGCAAAGGCTTTACCTGACAGCCTCCTTGGAGTTTCAACTTTAAGCAGCATTTAAAGCTCAATTAAGCTAACCAATCCCAGAAGGCTCGCAAAGCCAACCGAATATAATCTCTTTCGAATGGGGCTTAATATTGATTAGCAGACATTTTAATATGCAGCCTGCGCAAATAAACAATTAATACGGAAAATTAATGTACATTGTTCATTGCCATTCATTGTTATTCATTGTAAAAGGTAAATCCCCAAAACCCATCCCTTTGCCGCCCCGCGTGGACAACAAATTTTAATTATGCGCCAGTTTTTGGCTTCCATTCGGGGGCGGGCCCGAATAGATTGAGATTGTGTGTGTATATTGAAATATTAGTAATTACGAGTTGAAAATTCATGAAAATACAATTTGCGATTATTGTTATTAGTGTCAGGCAACAGGCAGGCACTCCGCCACCGCCTCGCACAAAACTTTCGTCCTCGTGGCTGCGAAAGTTTTCCGTGTGCGGCGAGGACGCAGGGCGACCGGCGACAGCAGCTGAAAAATTTATAAATTCAATAGCACCTAATTAAAATTAAATCTGAAAGCCGGTCTCTGTATCGACGATGGAGCACGGCTTAGGCAGCCGCCGCCGCAGCCGCTGGAACACTACAGGCTACAGGCTCACAGGATGCCAAACAACAACAGGCCAGGCCAGTCGAGCACAGAAGGAGAGAGCTTGACTGGGCAGGATATGCACGGTAAACGCTGTAGCCGGAAATGAACACGTGCCGATGTGTGGCGGTCGAGCACTTGCAGAAAAAATTACTTTAAAAATAAATATAAGAATTAGAGAATAACTTTAACTACCTTGATCTAGAATTTCCATAAAAAGAGCCACTCAAAATTTATGTTTTCTAAGTAAGCGTATAAATTGTTTCTTTTTATTTACAATTATTATATCTCTCTGAAATAAAATGCAGAAAAAAACTGCTATAAAAATATAAATAAAAATTAGAGAAAACTTTTAGCCCCGAATTTAAATTTACCTATAAAGAGCCACAAAATTGTATTTTTACCAAGTAAAAGTATAAATTGTTTCTCTTTTTACAACTATTATTTCTCTCATGGCATATATCATTGGATTTACCTGATATTTTTGTGATTTTCGACAGTGTGCGTGTGCTCGGCATGGAAAACTTTACCAACTGAAACGTTCTGTGTGTTTATTTATGAGCTCGGCGTTTGTTTGCCCAGCCAGCTCCTTTCCCGATTCCTGCTAGGTGGGGCTATGGCTGTGTGCCATATTAATTATTGAAAGATTTGATATCGGCTTAAAGTTACGTTCGCCCCCGTCTGTTGCTCTTATTGTTTCAGCTTCAGCAATCCCCTTTGAGCCACCTTTGAGCCCCGCCTCCCCTGCACTGGAAAATTTAACTCACTTGTCGCATGCATCATCATCAAGGCAGTGCCAAATCTAATTTACCTTGTCTACTCGTCGTACCTTTGCCACCCTCACCAACTCCACCTGGCTGCTGGCTGCTGCACTTAGTCCTTTACCCAGGCGCCTGGAAATGAACCAATAAATCAGTTTATAATAGTAAAAAGGGTGAGCAAAGCAAGTCAGGTTCACCTTTTGATGCAGGCCAGATCAATGGACCCGATGCCAAGTTGAAAGTGTTTCTTCCCCAAAAGAAATTATGTTTGCCTGTGCAAAAGGGGGAATTTTACAGAAAAAAAACGAAGCCAGAGTCTGAATCTCAGATGGATAAGCCAGGCGGATATGGGTGAGTTTGATGGAGAAACTCCATCAAACGATGGGGAGGGAATCTAGTTGGTAATCGAATAACGAACAAACATAATAAAGAACTTTTTAGCTCTGAGTGAAGTTTGAAAACGAAATAATTATGAGGAATGTTCAGGGATATGAGAGAGAAAGGCCAAAAATAAACCAAGATTAATGGTTTTTGCTGTATAAACTACAATTAAAACGAGGATTTTCTGAGGTTATTGATATGAACTTTGAGGGATTTCTCACAGGTTTTTAATACTCAAATATTTATAAGGATTTACCTATATTAAAAGCAACTACGATGTTTTAAATTCAATGCACACTTACTCAATTGATTCTTTGCCAAAATGCACTCATTGTTGTGTGGACGAAGCTTTCAATTTGCTGAATGAAACGTTTTTCAGTTGAAGAGCCTGGTTCATAATTTAATTTTGGTGTTGGCATTTATCCTTTCAAGTGTGCCGATTGTCATCCTCCTGAGCCGATTCTCTGGTAATCTTCGAGGCAAAAACACATACAGGCCAGAGACAGAGACACAGACAGACCGGAAGCTTAGCTGAAGAAGCTCGACAAGTGCTGTTCAAGTGCTTCTCGAATTGCGTATTTTATTTAAAATCGAGCAAAGCAAATCTCTGGCATTTGGCAGATGACATTTAATGTGGCCTTTCGACACCAGCCAATGGTAAACAGCCAACACAACACAATGCAAATGATGGCCAAATGAGTGAGGGGAAAGCGGAAGCTGGATGTGTGTGGTTGAGTCGGGAGGAGTCAGAGCCACGCTGCATATTTTAACATTTCCGGTTTGATTTCACATTCCAAACAAAATGGCCGGCAGACGTGCTTCCGCCATCTGCTGCTGCACGCACCCGCACCTGTCCGTGGACCCTGAACCAGAACCAAATCCGGACCAGGGCTCAGGTAAGAACCATATGCACAAGTCCGATGCGTGCACTGGCAGAGGGAAAACATAGAGCTTTGATTTTTAGTTTAAGACAAGTTAAGCTTCTGATTTCTGGTAATTCACAAAGATATGTGCATAAAGAGGGGCGTTAAGTACTCATAAAGGTGCAGGCAGCACCGGAAGTCGATGGTTTCTGTATAAATAAAATATAACCAGGTCTTACTTTGATTTTACCAAGCTAAAAAATGAGAAGCAATTCTTAAAATTAATTTATTTTATTTAATTTATAATTTATTTAGCTTGTCTAAATTCTAAATTCCCATTAATTACATGTCATTTTCTTGCAGTGCCCGCGCAGCTTATGCCTAAACTAGAGCGCGTTGCCATCGACAAATTGTAAGCCAATTGATTAGATCAGATGTCCTTTCCATCATAACAGGCTTATGTTGGCCATACAGTTGCATAGAGTGATAAAAAAATAAAGGAAAGCAACAGAGAGCGATTCCATGAATGAACCCCTATAATCATATTCCAGGCAAATATATAGTTTTAGGCCCGACGCTACGGGTATAACATTTAACTATTTAATCTTTTTGATGGGCCAATCGGCGGGCAGGGGGACATAAAAAATTTACCAGTTGATTTTATGCTGGATTAAGCTTAAACTTTATACTAAAAGGAACTAAGCAAGCGTGAATGGAGTATTTTTTTTTGTTGCTTTCTCTCTCCGGCTTGCCCCTTTTTCTTGGGCTCTCGATGCTGTTGTTGTTTCCAGTCCCTTTCCTTGTTAAAATAGCTTTAGTGCGGTCTTTTGCCTTCATCTGGCCCGTGTCCTGGCCCCGAGTCCTTTTTCCAACCCGTTTCCCCCCCTATATATGGGTGTGTGTGTTTGGGGGAAGCTCTTAAGCTACGTCTGACTGATTCCGGCACATTTCGGATGGGATGTCGAAAGATATTTGCTGTGACAGTTTTTGGCTCGAAGTTCTTTTTATTTTCGGCTTAGGGGGCTGCATTTCGGCCTACCGCATCTCCAGGCCATAATTCGCATCGAAAACCCATCAAGTAAATTTTTGAAAAGCAAAGGAAAAACGGAGCATAAAAGCAAAGGAAAAAAGAAAATGTTGTGGTCAAAGGCTGGGCTTTGGTGCTTTGACGAAGGCAATTTTGCGTTCAGGTAATAGCTCTATTATATAATTATGGTACATTATTGTCTGCGGTTTGGTCTGCTGCACACGCACTCCATAGGCATATATATCGATATATCTTTATTATAGTTTCTTGACCCGACTCACTCACTGGTTGCGGTATTAATATTCCTTCGAACGTTGGAAAGGCAATAAAAATTTGTGTCATTCAACTGCGACTCGCAGCCCGTATTCCACTGCGATTTATCCCAGAACCCACTATCGATATGCCTTGACAGAATCCAATTCCATTTCAATTGACCAGGCAATGCATATATAATACTGTGTATATATGATTTGCCACCCATCGACATCGAGGGACTCCATCCAGGCCGTAAGTGTTGACATTATTTATTATGTGTAGCCATTGCCATATGATTGGCTTTTTGTATTTCCCAGCTTTTGCATTTTACATATCCATATCTATGGTACATGAGGCAAGTACATAAATATATAAATTACTTTTTATTTTTTTTTTATATGTGTGTATATGTGCGGCACAAATCAATCGCGAATTCAGTTTTATTTTATTTCAGCTTAATTTCTCCTCGGGGAAGGATTTCTATAGCCGTTTAAGCGAGTGACTGTTGTGGAATCGTAATTAATGTAAATTTATTTTTCAATATTATAAATATGGATTATTCTGACACTTAATTGCCTTAAAAATAATCTCATGAACAAAGTTAATTATTTTTTATTAATTGAATTAAGAAATATAGTTACTTTTAAAGTGTTAAAAAATCTTGCAACTAACTGCTCCCATATTATGGCCATTATTCATTGATTTAAAAGCTTTCCTTTGTCCTTCCTTCATAAAAGATCAAAATCAGGTGGATTTTTCCGAAATTTTCCGACAAATTAAACTTGAATTTTCTCCGCCATTAATCTTGATAATTATCGATGGTAGTCCAGACACATATATCTGTCTGTAAATATTGAATAATAATTGTTAAAGGATGTCTGTCTGTTTTCTGTATTTTTTTTTTTATAGAAGTGATCTCTCAGCGGGTCCTTCTGTGGGTGGATAATGAAACCATTGCAAATAAATCAATAATTTTTACTCTTTTCTGAAATGCCCGCGGCTACTTTGTGCTTGTCTCTATCTCCCTCCCCGCATTTTATCTGGCCTGCTCCTCGCTGGGCGGAGAACAAAAAGAAAATATAAATAGTATGTGAATATATATAAAAAATATATATTTTTTATACATATATAAAGAGCCGAGCCAAAGAAAGGCGAACACATTTTATTTGGCTTGTTGTGGTTTTGGTTGCGAGCGGAGTCGAAGCCGAGGCTGCAGTTCCACGCTTCTAGGGGAGGCCAGCTAAAGGCACTGAAAGAAATATGGCTTAATACTCAAGACAGGAACAATAATAATACATTTTTTCCAAGACCCATATATGCCAGTATATTAATAAAACTTCTACATATTTTAATCGCCATTTAAGGTGCCAAATATAATTATTATTTAATTTTCCTACCACAGAAATGGTGTCAGAGACTTCTGATTAATTTTTACAGTGCCGCCCTCTGGCCCTTTTTGTTGCTGCCAACGGTTTTTGTGGTTTTCATCCTTTTCAGGCTACCGAGAGAAAGAGTATGTCCTGAGCCGGGCCAGCTTCTGCCCTTTTTTTTTGGTCCTTGGTCTGGCAGGCGCTCCCTTTTCTTTAACTGAAAATGTGACGAAAGCATTGACTGTATTTCACTCGTCCATACACACTAACAGACTCCTCGCAGGATACCGCACATACTTACGTGCATGTGTAAGTAGACCCATTGCCATGTTATCCTCTTTCCTTCATTATTTTGGCTCGTTTCTTGTAGTAGCCGCATAAATTGGTTGGCAAACTAATTGAAAATGGTTCTTTTCCCTGTCACCCATACAAGCTTACATATTCAATAAGCTGCCCATGTGTGTGTGTGTGTGCAATCTAAACGCTAATTAAATGATTCAATGATTCCTTTTCCACTGGCCTCCCCTCCTTCCTACTTGCCTCCGTTGCTGGCTACTTTACCTTAATTTCTTTTTATTGTTTTTCGCATGTTCTTTCAATTGCTTTTATGTGTGTGTTAGCCAAAGGGACGGAGGGGAGTGGTGTGTAAGTCCATGTAACTCCTTCAAGTGAGCTGACAAGTGCTAGGGGTTGTACTCCCTTCAGCACTCCAGCAGGACACCATCAGCCCCTCTGGCTTTCGTGTGTGTGTGCTTGCGGGTTAATTGAATTTTATGTGTTGGTCGCCAATCCTTAAGATTGTCTGCTCCCGGATACCTCTACCCCTGGCCCTGGCGGCGCTCCTGGACTTTGGAAATTAATTTCCTTATATTGACTTTTTTCCCTCTGCTCTTCTCACGTTCCCGCTCAATTTCCGTTGCCGTCTGTAGAATTTCTTAGGAATTCTTTTTTGCGCTCCTGCGTTTCTTTTTCCGTTCGGGATTCTTTGGATTTATTGCCTCTGCGGTATATAGAAATTCTTTGGCTGACTAATGAGAAAATTATAACCAGGCCCGGCGGGGGGTACTTAAGAATCTCTCCCCTATACTCAAAAGCTCTTCATCTTAGTCCTTCTCATGCCAAAACATGGTTTCGTACTAGTATCTGGCCAAGATTGGTCTACACTTGAAGAATTTATGAGGAGTTTTAAGGAAAGTATATAAACTAAATTAATTAGATGTCCCTGATACCATTTCTGTGGTAGGAAAATTAAATAATAATTATATTTGGTACCTTAAATGGCGATAAATATATGTAGAAATTTAATTAAATTAACTGCCTAAATAGGTATTGAAAAAATGTATTATTATTTTATATAGTTGTTTTTGAAGAAGCATTTCTGTGCAACTAGTCTTATTTAAACTTCTATAATTTTAGAATATTATTATTTATTCACAAAGTTTTGTAAGATTTTCTGCTGTAGTGTCACAGCCATACATTTATCTCAGTGCCTTCCATCTAATGCTTCACTTGATGTTAATGGATTCGCACTTGCAATGAACCACAAACATATGCAAATGTCTCGAGCACCTGCTAACAACATTAACTAGCAGGGAGTCTGCATAGTAGCACACCCCCCCTCCCTCCTCCATAAGTATACTCATCATTTTCAGGCCTGCTCTAAAACTCACACTCCATCAATAATTATATGCTGCATACATTTAGGCGTCGCTCAGCCCCTTTTCCACCATTCGCCTCGTTTCACTGTGCAAATGTTTGTGCAGCACTCGAAATGTGTGTGTTGCACCCACCCAAAGGGGGTGTGGTGTGTGGAGTTTCTGAAAGGGGTGGCAGGAGGTTTGGGGGTGGAGAGAAGCGCCGTCATCATCAACGTGGCAAAAATAAGACGGTTAACATTTTTGAGTGCGTGGTTGCAATTGGGCCTGCCTCAGATGGTTTGATGTGGCTTAGCACGCAGAAAAATGTAACTTAAGCTCTCGAAATATTTTTAATATATATATTTAGTTTTGTATATATTTTTTTAAGATTTAATTGATATTAAATTAAGTAAAGATTATTTATATAAACTCCTTACAGTGGACGGATATGAATTTGTCTTATTAGTTTCATCTTTAGGCTCTCTATAAAATTTCTATAATAAAATAATTATTATTTGGACACAAGAAATGGCTTTAATTTTGAATTAAGTTTATATATTTATATTATTTTCTTTCAGTGCACAAAATGCGACTGGGAATGGATGTGAAGACGAGGCTTTCGGGTTGCAATAAGGTGGGCTGCCGGATTCCTGTCGAGTGTGTTTTGAGGCTTTGCTTTGCTCTTTGCCGGCTGCACTTAAATATTTTGCATATGCGTAAAGTGGAGCATCAGCGTCGACGACAGCAAACACTTTGTTGTAGTCTTCAGCCTTCAGGCATCAGACCCTGGATTTCTTTGTATCCTCACATAGCCGAAGAGCTCCTCATACCTAAATTGGAGTGCTTCAAAATGGAGCTCCAAGGAGACTGTACTCTGTTAGTTGGCACAGGTAATTGATGAAAGTTTAAGGGAATTTGTGAAAGTAAAGAATGATAAAAGCTGCTCGAGGTATATGTAAAGATTGAATTTAAAGCTTTTGTTACATTTGCCAGAAATATACATTTTCCTTATTTAAGTCCTTATTAAGCAGCTCCCGTTATCCTCTTCCCTGATCAATATTAAATAAAAATTCCATTTGACTAGCGCTTCCATCTAAATTATATTTGCAGCGACTCAGTTGATACATTCTATTCGATCCTGCTGGTTAATTGCATTTGCCTCATTGGCTTTGAAGTGGGCAGATATTACCACATGGCCGCAATTCAATTATTTTATTAGAGAAAAAG
The DNA here is from genome assembly GCA_014170255.2 of Drosophila triauraria. NCBI lineage: Eukaryota > Metazoa > Arthropoda > Insecta > Diptera > Drosophilidae > Drosophila > Drosophila triauraria. The sequence continues at coordinate 5,538,032 of CM024334.1, read as the reverse complement.
GGGGCCTGAGCAGCCAAAGCAATTGCTTTGATTGCCGACGGCACTAACCGCAAGGCAAGCAGTCAAGGCTCCTGTTTCTTCAGCCGCCGCCCGAAGGACCTTCCCCTAGCCCCAATACCAGCAACCGCATCTATGATAAGGATGAAAGGTCTGGCGGACGAGGCGGGGCGGCCTGATAGCAAAAATGCGTTTTAAATATGAAACGTTGTGGGCGGGGACTTTCGAGTGAGCTGCAAGGACAATAACCGACACAAGGTCGTGGGTTGCCAGGCTACTTCAGGCTAGGGATGAGCATAGTAAAGATAATATAATAGCATAATAGATAAATATAATAATATATAGAGAAATGGTTAGGGAAATTTAAAGAAAATATACTTAAAATTTAATAATTTAAAAAAGTAAATTTGAAGATCAAGCCCAAACTTCTACACACAGTTCAGAGAGCTAATAGATAGGCTTTAACTTAAATATTTTAATAGATTAATTTTTATATTCGATATTTCGATATCTCTTACTGCTTTGTCATCCCTAATTCCAGCTCTTGGGTTCTAAAATTTAACCGCTACGCTGATGGCAGCAATTAAACAGAAAATGCCAGGCCGAGAAAATGCTCAAGAATTTGTGGTACAAAAATTCAATTAATTTTTGCCCCAACACACAATGGCAGGAGGAAGAGGAGGAGTTTTGGGAATTAGGGATATTTTCCGGGGGCTTGTGTTGTGTGTGTGTGTGTGTCTGGCTCGGCGGTTAGCGGTTAGCAAAACTATAATAAATTATTGTAAGACATTTTCGCCCTTGATTAGCATGGGCATCATCAGCTCCGTTCTCGTGAAAGTGCTGCCAAAAGGAAATAAATTACTTGCCAGGCCCCGGACGGGAGCCACATACATACTACACGGAGGGAGATAGAGAGTGTGGGAAAAAAGTATATATCACATCATCGAACTTCCACAACTTCCACTAGTGTTAATGCTAAAAAATTAAGTTATCAACTTGCTGGCGAGTGTGTGTGTGTGTGTGTAATATATAGAAAACTCTAACCTAAATTGGTTCATTGTGTTACACAATTATGCGAGAACTCAGAGGGGACGGCGGTTGGTTGGTCTTTCCATATAACAGCGCTGGAAAGCTGATAAGTTTGTTGGTTTGGCTGCAATTTTGCCATTGATCGAATTATTTGACTTTCATTTCGTAATTAGTTGGAGTCTTTTGGTTTCAAGAGTCAAGAATTGATGGGTGAAGAGGAGCAGGAATTTTCAACATCGGTTGCACACTGAAATTTGTACGTTGAGTAAGTATTTAAGGAAAAGAGAAACAAATATTTATGTGCTATTCATTTTACTTAAATAAATAATATAAAATATTTAGACGACTAATATTTTGGAAATAAAATAAAAAAGGACAAGGAATATTCGTCAATTTTCAGGCAAGACTCGAATGAATTAAATGTCTTTAACAAAAAAAAGTCCAACGTTTTCCTTAAATTTCCTCTCTCTGGGACTTCTCTTAGATTTATTTAAATTGACAAAAAAGCAATTTTCAATTTACTTGTTCCAGTATCATTTATTTGATTTGTGGGCAATATTGACGGCAATTAAGATAGCAAAAATGTAAAAAAAAATATAAGAAGAGAATTCTAAACGAATTTAAATTGAACTTTTATTATGCCCGGGCTACTTCTTCTATTTTATCTATGCTCTGAGGTAGACAACAATAAATTCTTATAAATAAATGTTGTGTGGGGGTGCTTGGGAAATAAAATAAAAAATAAAGTAGGGACAGAGATGAAAAAATTTCGTTGGCGGTCGAGTCAGCAAAGCTTAAATTGCCTACGCAGGCAGGAGACAAAACAGTAGAGGATGGGAAATTGGAGGGGGAAACGGAAAAACAAACACACGCACACACACAAAACAACAGCAACAATTCACGATGCATAAAAAATGGGCAGGCCTTATAGAGGGCTTGAGCAAAAAAGAAAAGAAAGAAAAAAATTGGAAAGGGAAAGCGACGCATTGCCAAATTTTTTTGACACTTATCCCTTGCCTCCATCCAGATTTATTTACTTTACACTTAAAATATATTTAAATCTAATTTAAATCTAATTAAATATATTTTTTAAGATAAAGGAGGTATTTAAACTTACTTACTTTTAATTAAATAGAAGCTTTTGACATGAGTCTGTTATACACATTATTTTTGGCAATATTTTGTCAGTTTCCCTTACTACATTTTTTTCTTAAGTTGAAATAAATATATTTTATATCTTATATTTTATTTAAGACATTATAAGTTACATTTTAAATTAAAAACTTAAGAAATGTTCATCAGAATGATAACACCCATTTAATTTCTTAGTTTTAAAGTCAAATATTTGTTTAGAAAATCATTGCCTTTATTGACATTAATTTTCCTCAAGTGTATGCAAATGATGTGCGTGTGTGAGGGTGTGTGTATCTAGGCCCTTGTCACCTGTCTCGCTTGCACAGTCTCGGGGAGCCTTCATTATTATTATTATTATTTTTATTTTGTTTTCTATTTTTGTATGGTGTGGATATATTTAGGGGTTGGGTCTTCTTGGGGAGCATTTTCGCTTCTTGATTTTTATTGTGGAAATGCGAACGTAGGCCGTTTTTTTAAAGCCACCACAGCACCCACACACACGGACGGCAAGGATTCTAAGCTTGGCCAAGTGTGTGTGTGTATTGTACGTGTGTAGCCCAACACTTACACGAAAATGATGAATGATTTTATGGTTTGCTTGACCTGAATTTTATAGTATGCATGCATGGTGGCTCCCACGGCAGCCACCGCTGCCTCCCACTGCCACCCAGGGCCCCATTGCTGGTGTGGCCAGCCCATTGCGAGTGGAAAATTTTATGTTTGCATAAGAAATTGGATTTTTGCATTAGTTATGGAAATGAGAAAACTTCAACTTGATTTGTTTTTCACTGGTTCACTCCTTCCACTCCCCTCTCGCCCACTCTCTCATTGGAATTTTCTTCATTTTTTCTGTGGGCGTGCGAGTGTGCTGGTCAGAAGAAAACGGTTTTTGGCAACTCTCTCGGAAAACTGTTTGAATTTCCTTCATTCATTTTCGGTTTGTTGTTGTCCCCCCATTGGGTTTTTCGGTTTTTTGGTTTTGTGCATTTGCTCTTTGGGCTCTTGTGGTTCTCAAACCCATTGCCAGGCGGAGGAGTCTGGGATATATACTCTGCTTGCCTAATGCTTATTAGATTTGGCTCATGAATCAGCCCCGGATTGCAAAGTGACTGTCGGTGGGAACACGGTGGAAATGGAAATAAAGCTTACTTTTAGGGTATCTCTGTGTCTGCGGCTGATTGTTTGAGTTGCAGTTGCAGCTAAATATTAAGTATACGCCAAGTGGCCGGAAAGATGAAGGACTCAACAGTGGCAGATGGATTCCACGTTGCCCCAGCCAATATTGCGCAATATGCCAAAACAATCGACGATATAAAGAGTTCACTCCCACAAATATTGAATAACTTGGAGATTTTATACCCTTAAAAAATGTATTTTTGTTTTACATTTTATTTAGACATTAATAATACTTATTTATTAAAAATGAGAAAACCCTTTCACCTTCATTCTAGATTTTTTTTTCAATTAACAATTAAATTTTTTATATTTGTATTTATTTCGCTTTAAGAAATTACATTTTTGTTTACACCCCCCATAAAAACTCTAAATCTTGTGAATATATTTTATTAAAAAACAAATCAGAGTATTCCTGCTAAGGCTTTAAAGAATTGCAAATCCAACATATCTCATCTACCTTTATATATACTGAAATATATTGTGTTTTATACAGAAAACTGGTGCACTGAGAAGCAATAAAGCAGTTGAATGCTTCGTCTCGAGTGTGTGTCCCTCCGAGGAATGGAGGGCGAAATGTGGGTTCAGTAAGCACAAGGTTCAATAAACAGGCAGACACTTTCCCTCGGGGCCAGCTGAACACGAAGACAGTTGATGTCTCTGGGACACAGAATTTGACCGATTATAGCAAGAAAACGAATTGTTTGGAAAGAAAAACAAAGACATACTTCTATGGAAGCTTAACTGATTGAAAGTGCTTGAACGACTTGGAAATATCTGAAAATAAATAAAACTTTGGCTGCTCATACGCACTGTGGACTAGGGTAATATATTTATTGTTGATCTCTGCGAAAAGGCAATACTCCGAACTACGTAATTAAGATAAGATAAGATCTTGACCAAGATTAGTGTACAATCTAAATGTGTCTTATCAACAATCTAGGAATAAAAAAATTACTGATACTGTGAAATCATATGGAAGCCAGCCTTATCTTATCAAAATTTTCAGGGAATCCGCAGCAGTTCAGAAATTAATCATTAGTTTTTTTTTATCTGGGGCTGCAATATCTTAACTTATTTTGGGGAAACCCATTTTATATTTTTTTCGTACTAAAATACGCCTTGGAACCTAGAGGATTTTCCCAGCTAAATTATTACTTAAAGATTTTAGGCACTTAAATGCTTTCAGATATTTTCAAAATTATTTATTTTTAATTTTTTTGACTGATACAAAATACACTTTACACTTTTACTATGTAAATCAAAGGATAGGTAATGTTAATTAATTAAAATCATTGTCGAATATATTAAAAAAATCTTCTTTTTAATAAGCATGTAACTTTCTACAAAGCAAATAAAATTCATATCGGCATTATTTACTTGCTTTCGAATCGCAGAATGCGAGTCAGCATGCTGGCAATGTAAGGTACCTGCTTCTTGCCGTGACTATGCGGATTATCCGGCGTGTTGGACTCAAACTCGATGGCCACACGCTGGCACACGAATGTGAGCAGGGTGAGCAGGTCCAGCTGCTCGCCGTTCTCCGCCAGCTCGGCGCACAGGCTCTGGATGAACCAGGAGCCTTTCTCGGGGTTTCGCCACGAATAGAATCCGGATATAGTAGAGTATGCGATTAGGAAGTCCGCATGTACAGGTATCTTGTAGCTCGACGAGGAATCGCCATCTGCGCCGTAGCATTGTGCAGTGTGTTGCAATTTGATTCCTTCGTCAAATTGCTGGCCCTGGCAGGCCTGGATGAAGAACAACTTGGGCTTGCCGGCCAAAGTCGGGCATTTATCGGCCGTAAAGGGGCTCCAGATGCTCTCCACTGAATACTGAATAGTCCCTGGCGTGGAGGTAACCTTGATTGCCATGGGTAAGTACCGCCACTAGAATGCAATCGCTGTCGCTGTGATCCTGTGCCGCCGCTTCCTGGATCGTGCCCTCGATATCCAAATAGCTAAAATCGTGATAGGTCGTCACCTGGAAGCCAAGTCGAGTTAGCTCCCGGTTGAGGTTCTCGCAATCCATTTCTGTGCCTTTACGAGGCTTCAGGTAGTCAAAGTGCATGTGGTTGAAGATAAGAGCCCGGCCGCGATTTTTGTGTCTCATATTGTACTCGGATGCACGTCGAGCTGTTACCATTTTGGCCACAGTTTTCCCAGCTTGGCTACTGCTACTCCACCAGCCGTCCCGGTGATCAGACATGGTGCAAATTTTGAATAATTAAATTCCCGCAATTCGTACTGAGGTTTTAACACGTAAAAACGAGGTTTTGCATAGATCGTATTGCTCGGGGTTGAAATATACAAATAATGATAAGTTGCTGAACTGCTGACGGGCTTTTATACTTTTTGATCAGACTTCCATATCGATGAACGTCACTTTATCGCTGATATTGCAAGTCTTCGTCATCGCTTGCACTTTTCTTATCACGTAATAAGAGGGCTTTCCAAACAATATTTTTATCTGCCTGCATTAAGTGCACAAAAGAGTGAAATGAAACACGGTTTACAATTACCAAATATTTTTCCAATAATATGTAGTGATTAAATATGTATACTTTCTAAATTCTTCTTGCAACCTTGAGAAAGCCATTTGAAGGACTCCCAGTGAAGACTACCAACCATTTAATCTTGTTTCTCCCCCCTCTTAAGCTCAGAGAAACTCTGATGGGGCTCCTGATGGCTCAGTTTTAATATTGGCAACTTTTTTAATTATTTGCTTGAAACGCTTGTCGATTTGTTGGATGTTGCCAGTTGATTTGTTGGCCCTGTTGTTGCTGCCGCTGCCAGTGCCCGATGGTGCCAAACTATGGCGGCAATATGTGCCAACAGTTGAATAATCTGTCAATAAGCTATTGTCATCGCCTGGGGTCCCGGTTCTCCGGGTTCCCTTTTTATTCGAGAAGGACAACAGCGCCAACTGCTGCTGCTCCGACTGCTCCTGATGCTGCCACAAACAAACATTTTTCTATTGGTTTGCCTGCGAAGCCCCCGAGGGGTCACCCTCAGATGTGTTTTCGCAGAGGTCGGGGTTGGAAAACTGAGTGGAAGTTTTCCCATATATATTGCGTCTTGGGGGCCGCTCTGCCATTTTTTTTTTTGTCGCTAGTTGGTTTGGCGGTTGGCGAAAAAAAACTTTTTAATAAAGGTCGATTGCTGCATGTCAATTTGCCACCTCTTCAACTCGCCCCACCAAGTTTTTCGCCTCCCATTTTTGTACCCGGTACTCATAGACTAAGGGGACTGTATTCGCGTTGTATATGTCACAGGGAAAATTGAGGTCTAAGCGACTCTGTTAGGCAGGGATGCCCAGCCTTGGTTTCATTGACTCTTCTCTGTTCTAAGCTTTTTAGATTTATTAAATTTTTATTCACGTCTTTTCTGTTTACTTATTATAAGTAATTCTTACACATTATTATAGGGTTAATAATGAGAAAAGAACTTTGACTTTATATATCGATATTATATTTAATTAGGTTATCGATTATTTACCTCAAATATCGAACCTTACTCTCCTCTTCTCCTCTCCTTTCTAAAATTTTTTGATTTTCTAGATTTTTATTTACGTGTTTTCTGTTTACTTATTATAAGTAATTCTAATACATTATTATTGAATTTAAATATCGATATTATGTTTAATTAGGTTATCGATTATTTACCTCAACATATCGAACCTTTTAATGTGGAATACTTATTTATAATTAATATAATTTAATTATATATTATATAATTATTATATTGATTGTTATTAGCATGTAACCTTGAGCCCGATAACAATTAAACGACTTTCGATAACATATCGAAATGATCGATTTTTTAATATTGTACAGAAAAATATTTATCAATGGAATCACGTCATTATGAAAAACAAAGGAAAAGGAAAATGCCCGGTATCTTATCGTCGGACAACTCGACTTCCGCGTATTTTTATCTTTTCTTTTTTTTGCCGATTAGCTTTGGCAATAGTTTTCTGGCGCTGCATGGCGCATCCGGTGTGGGCGTGGCCCCACCTCCATCGACCTCCTTCCCCGCCCTGGTCTTCTCCTTCGCCGCTGTCGCCTTCTTGTCTTTGTGTTTCCGTTTTATCACTTATTACTTCCGTTTCGACACTTTGGCACAAGGTGCTTCTTGGCTGCTTGAGCTTAATGCCGTGTCACCTTTTGAATTTTAATTTATTTCCCTCCTTTCGCGTAATGAGCTGCAGTCCAAATTGCAATTTCGGCAAGTTTTTTCATATATTTTATTTTTACTCGCCCTTCTCTAACGGCGAATTAGCATTTATATGAGCAGCAACTTTTCATTCGTCTAATTGCTAAGCTAGATGGCCGAAATAAATCCCGGGCCGGGCTAGAAGCACTCGAACAAGTTGGCCCGGCCAATCTCACAGGGCCCTCGAGTGGGTGGGATTTTCCGGTGCAGCGGAGGGCGGCGGCACCGGCGGTAAAATATACATAAATAACCTTTATTACACATGCTGACGACGCTCAAGTGCTCCAACTTTCTCAAGTCCACTTTGCCCAGTTGTTTCTCGAGTAGTTTTTCGGTGGTGCCTTTGTTGCCGTTGTTGAGCCACCGAGCCAAGCCAAGCCAAGCCACCCGCAACCTGCCTGTTGGCCACGTGCAATCGCAAAAAAACGAAAAATAATAAAATAAAAATAAATAAAAGTTGGCAACAAGAAACTCCTTTTATTATAGGCCAAAACGGTAAACGAAAGTCGATGGCTTGGACCATGTATAATTTAAAGGGAGGAGTCTAAGAAATTGGTGCTTCTTTGATGTCAGAGTAACGCTTAAGTTTACTTTTAGTTTGAATTCTGGAAGTATTTCAACAACAACAGAGACAAAGTACATTACTTCAGGTGGGAAAAGGTAAGGATTAAAAATCCTTTTGTTTTCTTGAGTATTTATTTATAATATTTATAGTATAAATTCAAACAAGTTAATGGAAATATTAAACCCTTTTCGCTTTGCTTAGAACTATAAAGTGTCCCTGAGGTTTATTTTTAGTTTATTGATAATCCTCTGGCACATGTTTAAGCCAATTTGGATGTAATGACATGACCAATAACTCGCCAATCTTACGTAACCATCTTCTGACTTCCATCCACCGCTAGATAACCCGATTTCCCCACCTCTCCTGCTGTGCTGAGGAAATGGAAATAGATTTGGTCAAAGGCGAGAGGACGCACTGTGCTGGCCTCGGTGTTTGCAGTCCGTGCAACCAATTTGAGTTAATTAAACCACGCAAATCCTAATGTGACCTAATTGGGTTTAGTTCCTTACAGATTGGCAGATGTCCCTGGAGAGAGGGAACAGCAGAAGGATAGAGAATGGAAAAGCTGGCCTAAACACTTCGTTCGCACTTCGAGGGTTCCTCCCTTCTCATTTACACCCCATACACCCCCATTCCCGGACATTCATTCTGCTTGGGCTTTATGTCCAGCTCCTTGCCATCTCCTTTATCCTGATTTCGTCTTTTTTTTTTTTTGCTCTTTCTTATGTACACTGGGACAAAAGAAATGTATAATCCAATTAGGGTTACAGGAAAGAAAATTGAAGAAAGGTTTGTAAGGGAAATGATTGATAAATAGAAGAAGATATAAAATATGATCAAATATATTTATTTAAATTTAATTTAACAATAAGTATTGTTGGCACATAGTTAAGCAAGTTAAAATTAATAAACATTCCAGTTTAAACCTCGAATATTTCCCCTTTGCTCCTGACATTTTTTGCGAGTGCCTTCCTCCGCTTTTCTATTCAAAGTTATGACCCTTTGAGATGTGAGCTTGTTGCATGCGCGAATGCCAAGAGCCCCTGCTTACACTCTCTTCCTTGGACTCCCATTCGCTGACCGAATTCAGCTGTCCTGTCCGCATTTTGAGCTGTCCTGCCACGACTGTCCCGTGTCCGTCCTCGTCCGAGGCTTCCTTTGCGCCGCGCCCCATAATCCTACAAGCAACTATAAGCCGTGGTAATTATCTGCAAAGTGACCATTAGGCGATTAGTTGATGCTGCCTCGCTGCTTCGCTTTGCTTGCGTATTTCTGAGTCCCAGTCCGAACTCCTTTGCCATCTATTTTGCACCATTTTCCCTCCGTCAGTTTTCCCGCCATGTGTCTCGGCTAATATAACGCTTCATGTGAAACTGAAATATTTTCCACGCTCTGCGTTAACTGGCAGCAAAGGCGAGAAGATTGCAACAAAAAAGGGCAACTACAGATAAGTAGCTGGGACTTAATTCACCTATTATATATAATAACTTATATGTGGAAAATATCAGATATTTCACCTCTAAATTCCTTTTACTTAGATTTATTTGTAATGGCAATTATCAGTTTACAAACATATATATCAGTAACCTATCTATTATTTTACACGAAACCAATTAAAATTCCTGCGCCGAATAAAAACTAAACTCCAAAATACCTTAAATAATTCGAAATATTTATTACGGATTTGTTATAAAAGAGCTGCAACAGTTTGGATGATGATTTCCGCAATTATGTACAGCTACTGAATGCGAGCGGTAATGAATCTGGTGGTTGATAACTCGCTTATTAGGTTATTAGCCTTAATTAGCAGTTCATTTCAGTTGTCAGCGCCGGCCACTAATTAGGCCGAAAACTAAAATATCAATTTTGCACAGAACTCAAATTACAGCAGGCCGACAACATTTCGGTTTAATCACTTTCGTGGCATTTTGGTGCTGAGTTGTATTGTAACGAGAACATATTGTTCATGGATGTTTATTTTGAGCATAAAAAAGAAAAATTAAATTGTTGCAAATATAACCAAATACTGATAGCAATTTTTTAATCTAAAAAGTTGTAGCCCCTTTCTTTTAATCAAAAACTGATAGCCCTATTTAAACCAAAGATAATTCCGAAAGTTTCACTCATCCTGTCATATATATCCTCGTCCATTTCCTTCCATAACTTTACGTTACAATCTTAATGTTCAGCAAACCGTATAGACAACTTTTGCAGTTTTAGCCAAACCGCATTTCTTTGTGTCTTTCGTTTTCATCTAATTTGCATTTGCATAGTTTTTTACCTCCTGGCCATGCTTTGCGAACTGAAATCGTGGCGAAAATTATGATGAGCTCTCCTTGCTCATTTTGCATTTTGCTTTTGCTTTATGAACTGCTGCATAGGGCAAAATGTTCTAAGTAGCTGACATAGTATGTGATAATTTCGCTGGACGATAGTTACATTTTCATGTTTTTGTCATAAACGTGGCACGGCGGTCGAAGGAAAAGAAAAGCCAAAACGGATTTCCATAAGCAGGCGGAAAGAAGGAAAGGAGGGAACATTGTAGTCGAAGCACATGCGAAGCATTGAAAATTATTTACGATAACGATCGCATAATCATAATAATAATCACATTATAATAATTCTTGCCTTTATGTGGTCCGCTGTGGCCTGTGGCCTGTCGCCGTCGCCGTCGCTGTTGGTTCCTTCGGGGACGTGTAATAGTTGCTAATAAAATGCAATGCCCATCGACAGGGCAGGCGCGTAGCGAAGAAAAAGTGGGCGAAGGATTGTAAATTTCAACGGGCCGAAAGGGTGAACAGTTAAGGGGGTGGCGGCTCTTAAAAAAAATGGCAACTGCATTGATGTTATTACCTGAACCGACAACTATTCGCCAAAGTCAATAAACCAAAATGACAGGCCCCCGCTACTGCCGCAGTTATGTTGTATTTTTTTTTTGTTGCTAACAAATTATTGTTATGCTTTGGGCTTTTGCGCATAATTCTGCCGTTCTTTCCGTTCTCTATTTGGAGTATGTTACTCATACGCCACGTTGGCAACTTTAGCATGCACTTTTAAATGAGGCATAGCCATAGCAGACATGGCACCAATTTTTATTCATCCTTCCCTGCCCTGCCAGCTCATATTTGCCCATTTTCAATTTGTTTTGGCCGTGGTTTCTGGTGGGTGTGCGGGTGTACGGGTGGTGGTGTGCTGTTGAAGTTAGCTGTCGCCGGGTTTTGCACTATTTTTTCCATCTTTTCTTTTTTTGTGGACAATTTCTTTATTTTTTTCGGCATACAGAAGTGAGGGCAATGACAGAGGTTGCTTGACATTTCTGTGCAAGATGTGAATGGAAATGATGACAGAAAAAATATAAGAGAGAATGGAAAAATGGAAAGAAATCCAGTAAAGAGGGAAAGGAAGGCGGGTTGAGATAATGCTATCAAATTTAACGGAGCATCCGAAATGGCTTTATCCTTGAGTCTTCCTTGGTATCTCGAGGGCTTAAAGTTGAGCTCTTCATTGGAGGTTTAATTGTTGGAAGTTAAAGTTCGATTATATTTAGGAAATTATTAAAGTTACTAAAAATTGAGAATTAAGTTTAATTGAAATATTTTTGATTATAAAATAAATATTTAATGTAGGTACTGTAAAATAGGATATTAGAAAGCCTCAAAAAACAGTTTTCATCTTTTTTCTATGCAAATTATGACTATTTCATTTATTTATCAGATTCCAACATAAATCTTTTCCAACATATGCTACAGATTTGTTTCTTTAGATTAAATAATTGAATAATTTATCCATGTTTGCTTGCTCACACATAGGATTATATAATTAGTCTGATAAAGATGTCACCTGCAATAAAACAAATGGGGAACTCTGTTTCGTTATCCACTAGAGTATTCAAATGTCAGGCCATTGGAAAGTGTCGCAACTATTTTTGTTTCGCAAATGTTGGTTTTTTTCCTGTTGCGGTTGAAAAAACAACTTGAAAAAAATACGAAACGAATGGAAAATCGACTGAAGCGGTGATGGGGAGACAGACTATGGCAAGTTTATTTATGCTTTGCGTGTCTGCTGTGAATTAGTGCCAAATTTGATTATCTATGACTGCACATACACACGCCTGGAAAGGGGTCCTCCGAAAATGAGAGGGGCAAAGCCACATAGCGTGGGAAACACGCCTATAAGTAAGTCACGACGCCGAGGAGTCCTGGAAGCGCCGACAGCTCTTCTGGTGGCCCTTTTTGGGTAAAATTTACGCCCCTCTTAAATTGATTTCTCTGATCAATTTGCAAATTTATGAATTTCCTTTCATTTTCCCTGCTCACAGAACACTGAACTTTCCATTACGGAAAAGTTCTATTTCAGCCACCGCCGGGCTGAATGTGATTTTTAATTTCACCTGAAATAATTTAACTTTTCATTTCGAACATTGAACGGGTTGTGCTTCCTGCTGTGGTTGTTGTGTGTGCACACCCACTGGCATGTGTATCCATAGATTTTAATGTCATAAGCCACATGCCAAGCTGTAATTAGCCAACTTTCGCCTTCATCATGCTGATGGCCCCGCCGCCGCCTGGCTGGGCTTTAAAGGTGTCGCTTTAAGCCAGTCGCAGCGAAAGGATTTAAATATTCAAAGTTATAGAAGTGAGTGGGTACGAAAGATTAATTTGATTAGTCTATTTGTGATTTCAATAATTAATTGAAAATTTCTCAAAATGAAGTAATATTTACTTGCCAGGCAATGTAGGCACTTGTGTGGTCGGTTTGTGTGTTATTTACCCTGGGAAATTCGTTCTTATTTCGTAGGAAGTTATTAATTTAGATTTGTAACTAAACTTGCCCAGAGCTTAACTTAGGAAGATACGGCTTAAGGGTAAATAATTTTAGCAAATTTAATTTACTTATAAAAGACTTTTCAGTTACCTATAACCTTCTTCGAATTATATTTCTTAAACTATTATTAAATATATTTTAAATATAATATGTAATAAGTAACCTTGAACTTTCCCTTTTCCGTGCTTGATTTAATATCAAAAGAGACATACCCTTCAACCATTCAATCCTTCAAATAAACATTAAATTCCATGTTCATCTCAATTCTTGTTAAATTCCAGATCTGTGTCGAACTTTTGCCGTAATAAGGCCATCAATCGAACGGCATTACTGGCCGGAAGTATCAAATACTCGGCGCACAGTATGTGCCACATCAATTATGTTTATTCCTTATGATATGCCATAACAGATCTCTGCTGTTTCACATCAAGCTATTGTGAGTGAATTCAATGGAAAACATATTCAGTGCGGGACGGGACGGGGCACAACAATGAATTCCCGGCCTCACAATATCTAAATCTTTATTAATTCGACTATTTTGTGGCCAAGTCCTGGGAACCCTGGGCTTTCACTGGCTTTCAGGGACCATTTTGTTGGGGCAAGCGGCGCAACTCAACAAATAAATTAATAGCTATCAATCAGTAAATCTGCCAAAGGACCTTTTCCTTTGAATGCAAAAGTTCCTTTTGCCTCCCCGTATGCGTATGTGAGAGTGCCCTTTGTGTTTGTATTTGAACGTGGGTGTTTGTTGAGGAAGCGCACAAAAGCGCGCTATAAACGCACTCAATGAATGGCTAATATGAGGATTGCACGAGCTTCCTCTGCCCGGAGAGTCGGCGGTTACCTTTGCAAGAGGTCACCAAAAAAGCCTCTGACACACGGGGGAGAAGGTCAGAAAAATGTGTCCGCCAATTACATTAAGGCTTGTCGAAATTAATTGGAAAATATGGGGTTTCAATTATTTTCTTTAAGAGTTTATAGAAATAATTTAAGATACTATACAGCTTCCTTTTTTGGTCATATAAATAATGTAAATATATTTCCTATATCTAAATTTAATTTATTTAAATTAATTAAATTCCCATTAAGGTATTTAATACTAGTTTTCTTAGCTCATTAGCATTATTTTCTGTATTCTGTATTCTGTATTTTAATGTATATTTACCTTAACTAATTAGCCTAAAATAACCGGAGCAATTTATTAATATTCAAGTAATCTCCTGCCGTCTTCCTCAATAATTTCCCCTACTGTCAGCTCTTGAAATTCATATAGCTGATCTCGGCTTAGATCTCAAGTCGTGACAGTTAAAGAAATTACTGGGATTGCCTCATGCCAAAGGGGGGCAAATGTGTGTCAGTTCAATTTTATCAACAACAAAGCGAGAGTGGAAGGTGAAACAGCGCAGTGCCAGAGGAGGAACTGGTGCCGGAGCAAGCGACTCATAAATCATTCGCGATGTCGACTACGATGACGACTGGCAATCGCAGGATCTGATTGACTACTGTCAAACGGATGGATGGTGGAGGGGGAAGCTGAATACAGACAAACGATACACATATATATGTATATATATGGGAAAAACCTACTCGAATAGAGCAAATATATCCTGCGATATACATATGCTCGCTGTGATGTTTATGCTGCATGCAGCATGTAGCTCGTACCGCACACAATGCGATATATGATGATGATGTACTGCTCGGCTTTGGTGTCTCTTTCACTGCCTATCCCATATATATCTATATATAGACATTTGTATATATATATATATCTGTATTGGCATCTGTATCGCCTGCATTTGGCTGGAAACGAGACTCGGAGATGGCTCCTGCAAACGGTGGGTTGTGTTTTGGCCCCGACTCGGATGAGTTCAGTTCGGTTCGGTTGGTTGGGGATTCCTCATGTCGCTTGGCTCTGTGGAAATGATTCGGCATTCATAAGCACAGTCTCACAGGGGACAGTGAGTTTTTAGCTATATAATTGGTTTTAAAATGATAGATTTACCCATTAGGCATCGAATAATTGTTTCTCCTAGCTTTTAATAAGGAATTAGCAAGGAGTAAAATTAAATAAAAATTTCTTAACTTAAATTTTTTAATACTTTTAAAGCCTTACGTAAATTATGATACTTTTTGATCATTAAAGTAATTTAATGTATAAGTTTAACCACATAAATAGGCACAAATGACAATGAATATAATGGCTGAATTTTTTATACCACTTTAATATTTTCTTACCAATAGAAAGTACTTATAATTTATTAAAAACCTTCAAAGACTTACTAAATTTCCAAGTTAATAAAAATATTATATTCCCAGACCAAGGTGCATTTGTGCCATTTGCCATCATAGTCGGCAGAGCATAACAAATGAAATGTGACACATTATGCGACGGGGCGTATGACTGTTCTTCCCTTCGTCCTTCGCCACATACCTCGTATCTCTGATGTGTGGGGAATGGGCGCGGTATTAAATCAAATCGAAATGACTTTCGTACTCCATCAAATGTCGAAATTATGCAATAACTTCAATTGATTACGCGTAAGGGAGTAATCTAGTGGCTAACCCAGCGAGGACTCCAAAAATATATATATTTAGCAGAACAAAAATCAGAAGCAAACGGAGAAACCGTTTAAAGTGGAAGCCAGGTCCATAATTCGACTGCCATGGATGGGGCTTCTTGGCTGTCTTCGTTTTATTATTATCCGTTGTTTTGATGTTTGCTTTGACAAGCCACTTTAACTAGATGGAGCCAACAAACCTGTGTGCTCGTCATCCTTTCCTCTTTCGACAAGCAAATTGCACACGCATCGACAGCACAAAAAAACCGAATAACACAGGGGGTTGGATGGGGGTGCGAGTCCCACATACCTATATATATATATGGGGTGGTGGAAAGGAAACCCCTTCAAGTTGTTATCTGCTTGCTTAGCTATTGCTGCTGTATGGCTCTTGGTATTTGCCTGCCATGTGTGTGCCTTTATACCCCGCACTTATTTGGCAAGTCGGAGTATGTTAAAAGTTTATTTTGGGAAGGCAAAACCAGAAAAACAGGAAAATTGTCTGGCAAAATGTGCAGAAGTATGAAATAAATATTAAATTAATAATAAAAAACTTGATGTGCTATTAAGGAAGCTTATTCTAAATTTGGGTAAGAGTTTGAGGAACTAACATTAAAAATTTATTAGAGAATTTATTAAATAAAACAATTTATTAATATAAATAATATTATTAGAGATATATTTCCATGAAATATTTATAGCTTACATCTAATAATAAGAAACAATTGATTTAATATTTATTTCTTTAAAAAACTGTAACCCAAAATTGTGCATATATACTATGTTCTTCTACCCTTAAAGAAAGTGATTTAAAGCTGAGTTATATTTCCTGAATTAATAGGCAGTATTATAAAATATTATCCAGAAATTTTCCAGCTATTATAATAATGATACTCCCTAGATTTCTAAAACTACTAAAGCAAAGCACTTAAAATTTGAATTGATAAAAATTAGTATTTTTTGAAGTTATTTACCAGGTATCCTTTGGTCTATAAAATTATTCATCCTTAAGCTTTACCAACTCCCATTTCGGTGTATGTTTTTGTGCAGTCTTCTCTACATATCCAGTTAAAAGGATAATGGAGCACAACAATTTTTACACGCATATATTTTACAAATATTTGCATTTTTGCAGGGTCTACCTGCCTGACAAGTGAACGGCCATGGGGAGAAGGGGCTGTGAAAGTGCCGAAAGGGGCAAGAGCGACAGCCACATAACTCTGGCGTACCTTTTGCATTGCTCCTTCCATTTTATGCAAAAGGAGACATTTCCCGTCGCTTCGTTCCACTTTTTGGGGGTTTTAGGCCTCAAAAGCCTCGTTGCCGGCTCTCAACTAAACGGGGATTGTGATTGAGGCAAAAGTACGTCGGAGAGGCACAGGAGGGAAACGCCTTTTTGACTGCGCTTTATTGTATTTTATTCCCCCGATCGAATTACGTGCCCTCGGTAATGTGATCGGCAGCAGTTGATATTACGACGAAAGCCGTTTATATGCAAATTTTAGGGGAGCCACAAAGGAAAGTATTATTTTGCGACAAATTATATAGACTTGTTATCGCTGATGAGTAATTTTAGGAAAAGTATTTTGTCAATGGTTCAAGCGGAGATAGTTCTTTGTAATTTTATTTAGGGAAATTCGTTATTTTATTGGTATGTCTAATGGTAACCTATGGTGGTAGCTGTAAAAATATTTTAATAGTTAATTTAGTTGTTCATTAATACATATTTGATATAAATAATTTAGTCCGGCCCGATGGACCAAATGATGTGGCGGGGTGCGTGCCAGAAATATCCGCCTTCTTGTATCTAAAATCCTTTAAGTAGATATATAATTATTTTAAATAAATAACTAAATTAAATTGCAGTTAAATAATTTTTTACTGCTTAAAAAGTAAAACTGAATTAAATTCCTTTGCTGGCCCCTTTTTAACGCCTTAATCGAGTTAACGTCAAAGAACGAAATGTTGCACCACAAAATTCAATTGAAGTTGTGTGTGCACTAATCTGCACATCAAGTTGCTGGCACTGGCAATTAAAGAAATTCCGAAATATTTCTGACAGCCGACAGTTATTGCATTTTAACAGCTGGGCAAAAATGCATTTCGAAATGCCATCGCTATTCTGGCTGATAGAGCTATAATGCCATTTGCCCAGCCATTAACAATCATATTCGAAAATAATGAAGAAATATGAATTGATTCTCCGGCAGTCGAATTAAAAATGGTTCCACCAATGTATTTACCGATTTATATTGAAGCACATGGAAATTGGCACATGCTAATTGGCATGTACATAAAGTTGGTGGCTTCGAATGTATAAATTAGCTGGAAATCTGTATTTGATAGCCATTAACCTGATTGTGTTCATTGCTCGATTTGAGTGGGTTTGCTTGTCAAATGAAGTTCAGCTTACCCGCTGAATTTGGGTCGACAATGAATTATGGCACAATTATTTCATAATTTCTATTATCGAGTCGCAAACATTGTATGCATCAAGATAATGGTAATGATTAATTGTGCGAGATTTTTGCCTTACAGATTATATAATAAATGTGTTTTATGCTATCTCAAGATTTATTTATTTATATATATACCATTTCTGATTTTATTTAATGGTTTTGTTAATCGAGGTTGCTTTGATTTATGAGGTTTTATTGGCAGACGATTTATTTAATGCTTTCTAAGAAAGAAAGAAAGATGCGTTTTTTAATTGGAAACTCTTCTGCAAAGAAAGGCATTCATTTGTTGATATGAAATATTAAATTAGAGAGTGACACACATACCTAAAAAAAGGGCTTTAATTAGCTGTACACGTTGGCTAAGGTCAATGTGCAGTACTCCTATTATGTGTGCATCCTGCATCCTGCGGATATAGGTCACCGTCGTCTCCTTCACCGTCTGGCCCTTTGGCCATTCACTTGAGCCCTTTGCATAAAGAATGATGTGCGTGCCGCGGAGAGGAGATGATGACGACGATGATGATGATGACTGGGAGCCAGAGACGAAACTATAGCCAGGTCAGGTCAGGTCTGGCCGGGCTTAAAGCTGCCACGTCCCAGGCTTTGTTCTTTGCCCTGTATTCGACTTGGATGGCTTTCTAAGCACTTGGAGAAGTTACTGCAAATAAAACTATATTTATATCTTTAAAATTATATAAATATCAGGAGATGAAACTCTAAAAGATTTTAAAATTGCCTGATCTTCGCCTACAAAATTCTATAAATAAGCCCAGGTAATTATTTACCTTGTGTAAAATTTTTGTTGTCCTCATTTTTTTGTTTGAAGAACCATTTTCCATTTTCTCCAAGTGTTTGAAGTGCTGTGCCTTCTGCCTGCTTTATCTGAGCGAGGGGACGTGCGCCATACTGTCAGCGTCGTCCTAGTCCTCGTAGTCCTCATAGTCCTCGCAGTCGTTCTGGTCGTCCTTCTAAAAAATTGTTGGCCTAGCGGCTGCGTGCAAGGCAAGTGGCGCCAGTTTGTATTGTCATCCTTTTTGCAGCTTTCCTTCTTCGCTTCTCTTTTTTCCAGTTGCTGGCTGCCAGTGTCTCTGTGTCTCTGGCTCCATTTCCAGTGTCCTATGTCCTGTGTGTGTGTGTGTGTTCGCTAGGAAGCGCTTTTTCTTTTCTATTATTGTCTCACTTACAAGTGTACCCGATGTATTATGCATATCCTGTAACACTCCACTTTTGTTGTGCATTAGTCAAATGTGCGACAGTTGGAAAATGGCGAAGGGGAGCTGCAGGATCCTCCGCGTGAGGCCAGAGGGGGTCAGGACACATCCATTTAGGATACACAATTGGCCAGGGACAAGAAGGATCCGAACCTGCTAAATATGCATGTTGTTTTTGTTCTTGGCTCGCTTTGTTCTCGGGCAAATTAAGAAATTAAAATGCTGAAAACGGCAACGAATTAATAAGCACCTTAGCCTCAGACTTAGCTGCTTAATTGGTTAGCATTTGGCTGCACAGCCATGAGCGCTTTATTTATATTAATATCAACCTGTAAGTCCCGGCTAGATTGGCTCTCACCGCCCCTGCCCGAAAAGGGGGGCCAATTATCACAGGTTCCTTCAGCTGGGCCAATGCCATAAAAGTGCCACTTAAACTGTTTTAGTTTTTCCCCTTCTTTGTTTTCCTTTGTCGGAATCCAGTTGCAGGTGGCAATGGTCCAATGGCTAATTGGTAAGGCGTTGGCTTTGGCCCCAGACTAATGTCCTTACACACGGATCAGGTGAGGCGATGAGGATGTAGGGCTGTGAGGGTAATTCTGATGTGGATTTGCATTGAAATTATTCAATTTATAGAAGAAAAAATCAAATTAGAGTCAAGAAAGTAATGCGAAAAATATTTAATTTATTTGTGTTTGTATCAGATTCATTATTTATTTTACTTTCAATGTTTTTTGACGGCTATAAATATATTTTGAGCAAGCCAAAACGCTCAAACAATTTTAATCTCTTTTGGAGAGTTAAAAAAAAATGTTTTATTTTTATATTCAATTCCCAATGCTTAATCTTTTCCATTTATCTAAGAAAAATAAATTGTTTTCTTGAGTAGTTTGACGTTAAACTATTATTTTAAAATATTAACAATGACTTATCCTATAAAAATATTTTTCTAAATATTTATTAAGCTTTGGGGGCTTAAACAAAACCAAATAATTCCAAGTTTAACCTAAATTTATATGTGACTTGGTCTCTGATATTTAACTAAGCTCTAATGCAAGTTATCCTACTTTTGTCTACAACTTTCTCAATTGATAAAGAACCAATTTTGTATGTGTCTAACAAAGAGAATAGTTACAAAGTGCGTAAGAATACCGGATAATTACTTGAATCAGAGCTTAATGCTAATGTTTTTGTGACAAACTTCAAGCTGACTGATTTGATTGGGTAAGGATTTACTTAGGGAAAAATTCGAGAAAAATATTCCAAAGCTAATTGACTTGATTGCCGACCCCGGTAAGTGATTTTCTGATACGTATTTAATTGTTTATTGATTTTGTGTAGTATATTTCCACAGCCACAACTCAGAGAACTAAGAGAAAACCGTATTCAATCGTCTGAATGTCGGTGCTGTTGTTGTGACAACGACAGGAACGAAGTAAAAGTTTTAATTACAAGTGCGAAGGTGGTGCTACATGACGGTGCTCTTTCGCACTTGAAATTTCCACAGCTTTTGACAAATGCTTTCATCCTTTAAGTCCTGCCCTCAATTGCGCACCTGTTTCCTGCAGCGCTTTCTCGGTGCCTGAATGCCAATTATGGGACGTGTTTAATTGCTCGATTAGCGAGCATTTTGTTTGGCCCAGTCATGCCACGCCCACACAGTCCTCCTGCTACAGCCATCCCCCTACTTTCCATCCATTTTCCGTCGAAAATCCACACAGCGCGCTGTCTGTCATCGCTTTTCCAGCTGCACACAAATGAAAAGCGTGTCATCGTGTCCGCCTTCGTCGTCGTTTCTGTCTCCGGAGTCATCATCTCGCCCCCGGAATTCCCAGAGCTATAATCTTGAACTTGCTACCCTTCGGGGGAGTTCGAAATGAGATCGGGGCACTGGGACTGGCACTGGGACTGTGTCTGGGGTTACTTTGAGCTGGTTTTTAACTAAATCTCGTTTTCAATTTCATTTCCACTCGAGCAACACTTAAAAACAGTCGCCGAATTAAATTATTCAAAATGTCAAACAATTATTCAAACGCCCAAAAAACGCGGACGGACGGAACGGAGAAGTTTCATTCTCCCTCCAGCCCCCCTTGAGTCAGCTCAGACTTTAGGAGTATATAAGCCAACTTATGATTTAAAAAGATATTAGACTTGTTCACAGTTTGCCGCTCCCTTTGTTGTTGCCTTTTGTCCTTTATGCTAAACAGACGGCGACGACAACGACGGCGGCGGCGCTCAACAAAAGCATGAGGGCAGCCCAAGAAAAAAAGCAGGAAAAATCGGAGAAAGCTGGGAAAAAAGTAGCACAAGCTTTGGCAAATTATGCTGGAAATGGCAAATAAATATATGTATACTGATATATATAAACGTAAATGAAAAATACGCCACAGTCCAGTGGCATAAGAGGGAAATTTTGAAACAAAATAGGAATGCGTGATGTTATGGACTTAAAAATTTGAGATTAAATAGAGAATTAAAAGAAACCTCATTAAAAAAGTATTTAAATATTATTTTATTATTCATAATTTAATTTTGTATTTATTAATTAAATTAAAAATGGACCATAACACTTAAAAAGCACACATTTTGCTGTCTTAAGTTCCATATTTTCCCAATTCTAGGTTTCTAGTCTGAATTAATTTTTTAAAATTATTTTCCCTCTTTCAGTTCGTCTTGAAGCAGGCATCTCTGTTCCTTAATAGGGGATACTGGAAGAAATTTCATTATATCCCAAGTTGAGAGGGCAGGTTTATGGACGTATGCTAGGCATAAACTTTTATTAACTGTGTGCGTATTTTACAATTTTGGGTAAAAAAGTTTTCATTTTTATCCCACCAATGTGATGGCTTTTAAAGCGCCGCAAAGTATGGCAAAATAGACTTTTCATGGTCCCGGTGAATCCCCTTTTTTTTCAATTTTAAAGAGAATGTAAATGCTACATGAATCCTGCCTGTCTGGCCGCTTATTCCGCAGCTCACGCAATTATGCAACTTGTTTCTATCAATCAAAGGTCCTTGCCACAGAAGCCACCGCCACACCCGCACACCAGCACACATGTGCACACCTGCGATTACACTTTTCCACTGAGCAAATTTAATGGCAATGTGGTTTTTATTTTAATTTGCCCAACTAGAGCTGATCAAAGGCGGGCAAAAGGCCTGCCCCGAAAACCCGCGAAACTAAAATATCATTCTACACGGAGTGGAGTAGAGAGTGGAGTGGAGGGTCGCCTCGCTTTCCCTCGAAATCTGTGTTTTTGACTTTTGCCGTTGTGCGGCTGGGTTTGGTAAATATTAGAGTGTTTCGGTGACACTAGGCACAGGCTTAATGAGTCAGAATTTGGCTTTGACGTGTGCAAAATTTAACGAACGCGAGTTTATTTAGCCAGGCTAGGCGGGTTTCTCGAGCTAATGGATAATTGGTAAACCAAAAGAGATATAAAAGCGGAAAGTAGGAACCTAATTTTGGAAATATCTATATATGGATAGAAAAATAAATAAATCATTCAGTCTCTACTCTGAGTACATAAATAAAAATAGAATTACATAATAGTAGTCAGCTAAAAATCGTAGTTTAAAGAGAACTAAATAATACCGATGCAATATAGCATTAATTATTGAATTTTGTGTACTTTTAAGAAATAAGAAATCACACCTAAATATTAATAAATAAATTTTAAGACTTAATTAAATTCAGAACACAAAATTCCTAGTCTGGGTTAATTACTCAATTTATTTATTTA
Organism: Drosophila triauraria; assembly: GCA_014170255.2. Classification (NCBI taxonomy): domain Eukaryota; kingdom Metazoa; phylum Arthropoda; class Insecta; order Diptera; family Drosophilidae; genus Drosophila; species Drosophila triauraria. Next base: position 5,515,126 of record CM024334.1, on the reverse strand, counting down.
CACCTCTCTCATGCCGTCCAATATTTTTGTTATTGTGTCATGAATAATTATAATTAAAAATATAACAATTTAGGTAGTAAGCTTCTCTCTTTGTTCTAGGTTTCTTAGGCTGGCTTAATAAATTAAATTCAATATATTTCAATTTAATTAACCAAAACTGCAGATATTAATCAAACCTCATATTATATTGAATACAATTCACACATTAAGTTCATTTATAGTTTATTGAGCCGTGTCAAAACACTACCTACGCAACACCGCAAATAGGAATTAATTATGTAACCACAGAGCCTTGTGCCCGCATGTATGTGTGTAGTTACTTGGCTCCTCAAATACGGGATCTACTGCCTTTGAATCTGGCCGGAAGAGCAGTTGTGCCGTCTTAATTATGTTTTCTTCATCTGTCACTTCTCTCACGCCCAAGCAATCGAACACTCACTCGCCGCCAACAAATAGCGCAACAAATGAAAAGCGGGGAAAAAATATGGGAAAAGTGTCATAAATCCATAACAAAAATGTTGAACCATTAGTGGGAGCCCAGAAGCCGAGCCGGAGCAAGTTTTGCAATGGCTTTCAATTACACTTGACGCTCATAAGTATGCCATGATTAATGTAAAAGGTACACTCGAAATCCGAAATGGGAAATGCGAAATGCGGGGCATAGCCCAGCCTCAGTCGATTTATCATAGACATCTTCGGTTGGCTGGAAGTTTGGAAAGTTGGGAAATGGTGGGGTTCTTAGCTCTCCGGCAAACTTTGGCTTTCTCCGCGGAAACACCACTGATACACGCACATAACATGGGTCATAATTACAAGGGTCCAGACCCTAATAGATGGTCCACAAAATTTTCATTTGTTTTACGTTGTTTTGGTACCTTGGAATTGGGTTACTGAAAGGTTAGCCTAGTTGCTCTTTGTCAAATATTCAAAAATAAGATTGAAAGAAACAAATAATAATTTAAATAAAAGATATTACATTCTACCAAAATTAATTACTTGAAAGCTGAATAAATCTCTGATGATTTTGTTAATCTTCCCAAAAGTATGCTATGTATTTTTTAAGCATACTTTTAGACATCTCTGGAAATAGTTTAAAATCGCAAGATATTTCTCTAAACTTAGTTTTAGAAACTAAAACACCATATTGATCACTAGTCTTAGGTATTTCCCATTCCATACCATCTACACTCTCCCATTTGGCTTCTGTCGTGGTGCAAATTAAGTCATTAGACTCGCACTGGATTTTCGCTTGATTGACACAACATTTCGCATGGCAACTAATTGATGTTAATTATTCGTTTTTAGTTTTGCTTCAGCATGATGCCTTGATGGATGGTTGGCTATTATGTCAGAGGGAAGCTGCGCAGCTTCCTTCGGCAGCTGTAAGTACCAGCTTAAAGCCTTTTTATAGACTAGATTAGCCGGGGGAAAATGCTTTTCAAAAGCAATTTTGTAGCCTCGGCGCGCTCAGGCATTGCTAAAAATAGTAGAAAGCAGAATCTCAATCGTGGCTAAAGTTAAAGCGACACAAATCGAATTGCCGAGCAGCGACGAGTTGGGATTATGGCGGTGCCCGGGGGAGGCGGCGATGTTAACCATCTTTCAGCATTCGACACTTGAGGGAAAGTTGTCCTTGTCGATGGTCGGAGCGTAACGGTAGCAATTTCTGAATTTATTTTTATCCGTACGAATGCCGCGGAAATCCTTTCAACGATGTTGACGCGTTTCTGCGTGGGTAGCTCCCGCTGCTGCTGGTGTTGCTGGTGCTGCTGTCACCGCAGCCAAGGATTCTTTATCCCCATTTTCACAACCCAGTCGCCTTCCATTGCTGACTGCCCCATCAGTCCTGTTCGTCGAAAAGCTCCTCCTCCTCTTTCGGTCTGCGTGTCTGTGATAACAAATGCAATGGCGTAATCAGGAGCAGACTTGGCCCTGCAAAACAATCACTCACTGTTTGACTTGAGTTAATCGCCGTTGGCCTTCGAAAGCCACCTCATCGACTCTGACTCCTTCGACTACTTTGCCTTGGAGAGTACACGCGGAGAAATGTGGAAGTGAAATTAAAATAAAGCAAGTATTTAAATAACTAAAAATATAAACTCGGAAATGGCAATTAAAAGATATATATGGATATATAAGAGCTTAATTTCTCTGTGATTTATGCCTAATTTTATGAATTATTTTTTCAAGTGCTTTCCTGTGCTCCCACATCGTGGCATCCACACGTATCGGAGGAGCTCCGGGGGTAAACAGAATTGATTGCGTGTATTTTCATTTTGCGGGCATTGCCGCAATGCCATTTCATTTTCGGCTTGCCAGATGAATAGTTTGTCCAGCCAGCTCTGGTCTCTGGCATTTTGGGTTGACTAGCAGCAGCTTCTTGGCTCTGCTCTGGATATATGATATGAAACATTTGAAGTATGCGCTTGGTTTACAAACATTAGCCCAGGGCTGGGAAGGCACATCAAATTTAATTGGAGGAGCTGATATATTGCTAAATAGTAAAATAATAGTTTTATATTTAAGTTAGCTATTTGTGTTTGTGGAAAAAATAAATATAATAACCTGCAAGGCAATAAAACATTCAATAAAATATTTTTGTATATCAATAGTACTCTTTATATATATAAAGGATTATATTCTCATTAAATACTTTTGCTGTGTCCTTAAGAAATCTCAGAAAATAAAACCTTAAGTTGCCCCTGCTCTTGTTTCCATATCGCATTAATGTCAATTGCGGTGGCCATTGATTAAAAATCATACGTCCTGCAGCCCTGACACGCACACTCCCGCCTCCTTGCAGGATGTTTGCATTAAGTGCTCGTGCGTATTTGTGTTTGGGTGTGTGCGTGTCCTTTTGGCTTAACTTGCAATTTACTCAACTCGGTTCAGCTCAACTGGGATCCCGGCTATGCAATCCGCAATCCGCACTCCACTGTCATTTGTTGGCGCTTCCTTCGACCTGCTTGCTTGCAACTTATGCGTGACTCAAGTGCACACTCGAGGGCTTGGAGCTCGGAGCCGGGTCTAAAAGCGTACGCGGCTAAAACTTTTGCCACTTGAAATAGTTTTCCGCAACCCACTTTTCATCATCTCGCTGGGAGTCAGGCCAGCCTGTCTCGGGCTCGACTCGACTCGGCTCGGCTGGTTGACTTTATGCAAATAAATGTTTTTACTCATTTTAATACACATTTTTATGGCACTTTTGCTGGTAATGCGCCGCCAAAGACCCCCCATTACCCTTACCCTGCCCCTGCCTGCCTCATATTCTTTGTTCGCCCCGTTTTATATCTGTGCTCATCTTTCATCTCGTTAGTGCGTAGTATTTATACAGAAATTGGCTCAATTTGCTCTCGATTTATGCAGAAAGATACTTGAATGGCTCTCTGCACGGCCAACTGCGATTGTTTGCACTGATGGCCTCCGAGCTGAGAGCTGAGAGCTCCGGCTGCCGAGCCAAACCATTTGATACTTAATTGACTTGCATTTTTGCCCAGCAGCTGATTGCCTTAATGATGGACCATTAGCGATGAGTGCGTGAGGCGAAAGTTATGCAAACAGCACAAGTATTGTTCAGGAGCGCAATCACAAATATGACAAGGCCCCGCTGAAGGACTGTTGGCCAAATGGTTAAGAGGCTTTCGGGGTCAGGCACTTGATGGGCTTTAAAATAAAATGGGCTTTTTTAATCGAATTTAATTTGGGGAAATAGTTGAGGGATTTTAAATATTAAAATATTTTGAAATTAATTTTAAACAATTTCAATGCAGCATAAAAAATTTTATAAAAAGGAGAAACTTACAATAAATAATTACATTGGAAGATCAGGAAAGAAGTTCATGCTAGAATAATTTTTAAAACCTTTTAGGCTTAGGGAAAAATAACAAAAGAAAATAAAAGAGTTTCTAACAAAATGTAGCTAACGAAATTTAATATTTTACATAATTCGAAATCTCTTAAGTAATTTATATTGAAATTTAAATAATATACAAAATATTTAATATTTCAAAACTGTTTCCAAGTGAGATTTTAGCAAATATTTCACTTTTCCCCATTTTTCAAGGATATGCATTTGCCACTATCGCATCAAGGCCATCACCATTGACAGCCTGATGATGTCCGCTAAGTGCATAATCCCCCCGCTTTGGACCCGCGACAACCCCTAACCACTTGGAATATATAAATACATACATATATATTTATGTGCGATATTAGTTCTCGACGCTTGGCCACAATGTTGCCATTTTATTGTGCAATTGCGACATTGTGGGTAACCTCTTGGGGCAGGGCAAGGACCAAGGGGTTAAGGACTAGTGGGAGCGTAAGGGGTACGAGTGGGTCCGTAGTATTGGGTAAACGTTTCTTTGCTCGCTCTCTCGCCGGCATAGTAAGCGATTTCCGGCGCAGGACGAAAAGGTGGCGCCTTACCAATTGAATTGCAAATGTTGGCGGCGGACGACAATGAGAAGGAGCACTAGCAGCAGGAGGAGCCGGAGCAGCAGCAGTCCCGAGTCCTGGATAAAGGATGTGGCGGTGGTAACGGACCGAGGCGGAAGCGAGGCCATCAGAGGCAGCCATTGAGTGGCTTACTGGAGGCGGACTCATGATTTCTGATTCGTACACAGCAAGAAAAGGGTACCTCTATTGGGGAATAAAAGGTTTTCTTGCTGCATTAAAATCTTAATTACAAAATAAATGTTTGATTAAGGAATAAGGGAGCTTTGCTATTAATTAAATTCTTAATTTAAAACAAAATTGTTGACCTTTCTTTTTGTAAAGCTAATAAAATTCATCTAGTACTTTTTTAATTCCCTATTTAATAAAGAGTTTAAAAATTTTTCCCAGTTCAAACTCCGCTGTGTTTGGCCTGCGGTTTGCCTAACGCGTTGTTTGCTCTGCGGTTCCTCCGTCCCGCCCAACTCTCCGACTCTGATTCTGATTCCGATTCCAACTGCGATTGCCGCTGCCGTCCTGTTCGTCCTGTTCCTGCTCCTGCTGCTGCTGCTGCTGCTGCTCCTCCGGATTGTTTGTTTGCTTTTGCGGCATATTTATTTCAAACGAGCCTGCACTTAGCGCGCCGCTTCAGGGGCATCGGCGGGGTTGGGCTAATGCAAAATTCAAACGAAAAGCGCTGCAAATGAGAAAAGCGAGGAGGCTGCAGGGGATGAGGGATGAGGGATGAGTTCACGCCAAAATGGTTTCCGGCACGAAGGCGGAAGTCAAAACACGGGACGATGACGGTGACGGAGGGACGGGCGGGCCATTGACTTGGCGCCCCGCTTATTTATGTTTTCTGCGGCACCCCTTTGCCTGCCTCACCTCGCCATGAAACCCACCGCAGTCGAAGGGATTGCCTAATTTAATTAGTTGTCCTAACCGGGGGTTAAAAAAAAATAAAAGAAACAACGGCAGAGGAATGGGAACTTCAGGAGCTCGAGCTGCCTTGAATACCCTTGCCTAAGGCCATTAATGATTATAAATTAATATCTTATAAAGAAATCTGATTTAATTTCGAGTTTACAGGGAATTAAAAAATACAAATCATTCATCTTAGCTAGTCATATATAAAGTGAATAATATTTTTATTGAATAACAAAAATAATAAAGGTAACCCGTAACCCAGAAAGCGTGAAGGATATATAATAATAAATTTGTGGTGTTTTTCAGAAATAAATTCCAAGGAAGCTGCTAAGTTGGTTTTCGATCCTCGTGGGATTACACAATTTTTCCAGGAAGCTCATAGCAGATATTTTCAGGATTTTGTACGCCAGCCTTGTTGAAGGCAGTAAACTTCACTACGACCCTGTGAGGTCCCGGCTGTAAGGGCACGGCTACACCCAACACAACTTTAAGGGTGTAGGGTTCCACAATAATTACTGTCTGGAATATAGATAATAAATAAATAGTTAATAACTAAATAAATAATAAATAAATAAATAATAAACAATTAAATAAGCAAATGACAAATGTAAAAGCCAGCTAGGTTTTCTTACTCCTGGATTGGTAAGGCATTTATCCTTCACATCCGGCTTATTGGCAATGTATTTCATCGAATAGGGATAATACAGCGAGTTCTTGTCGTACATGTCCTTGCAAAAGTCCTTGACATGGGCTGCCAAAACAGTTGGTACCCAATTTCCACGCTCCTGCTTTAATACGGCAATATCAACCTTAAATTGGATTTAAGAGATATAATATCTTCTAAATTTTTAATTGTCCAATCCAAGCTCACCTCAATGCGAGCATCGGATCCGACTGCCCAAACGGTTGTTATATTTCCTGATATGTGCATTCCATCCTTAACTTTCTTGATGGTGAGTTTGGAAAGATCTGCAACGGCGTCAAAGGCCTTGGATCCTGGAGGAGGCTCTAGGCATTTAGTGAAAAGTGCCTCACTCTCCGGGACAAACTCGCGGGCCAGGGAAAGGCCTATGATTTGTAGCAGGATCAGAATTTTCCAGGTTGCGCGGCCCATGATTAACTGGTTTTCGGAATGAGTTTAAGCTGCGGGTTCCGTCCACTTTTATAATGATGTCATTATATAAATCGAGATTTAATTGCACGTTATTATATGTTCTCTTGATGGAACAAGCTTTAATTGATAGTTTGCCAATTAATTATATATTAAGATATAAATCTAATGGCAGTTTAGATTGTAATCGATGAATTTGTTGGGGCTTACAGGTTAATTTAAAGCTTTAGAACATTTAAAAGATAATAATCTGTGGGACAAATGGCATTTTGGCATGCTATTTTTTATTATCTCCTGTGACACATTAATAGTTGATTTCAAATAAAATAAATTACATAAATATATCACGCTGTCACTATGTTATTACTCTTCAGACTAGTAAAGATCCTTTTAGTTTTTTAATGTCTTTATCAATTTTTTTAAAATAAGTTTAGATATAAAATAAATACAAAACATAACCTATTTATTATTATGGCAAAATATATTCGTTTTAATCCAATAAATATTCAAGAGTACTTCCCTTAAAATTTGCAAAGCTCTGCACAAAATTAGAATATCCCCTCGGCCAGGGTATAAACCAGAAAATTAAGAAGGCGCCTTCTTACGCATGGCTTGGTCCAATGATTTACTCAGCCTTTCCTGCTGCTGCGGCTGCTGCATCTGGCTAAGGATACGGATGCGGATGCGGATGTGGAGGGAAGCAGGTGGCCGAGGAGGAGCTGGAACCTGGCAATGGAACCTGGCAGCTGCTGCCAGCAGTTGGCAGTTGGCAGCTTGACGTCGACATTGCTTGTCATGTTTGTGACACACACTTCAGTCTGCCGTCTTCAGGCAGTTGAGGTGCCAAGCCCCTCCTGGCCTGGCCATTCCATCGCATCCAGTCGTGGTTTCGCCACCGCCCACGCCTCTTTTTTGAAAATTTTTTTATTTAGCTTTCCCTTGTTTGTTTCTATTTTTTTCCTCTCTCTTCGTTTTTCTTGGCGTGCCACATGCAAGTTGCAGGGCGAATCGCCGGGCCTGCCTAGCTGCGTACCTGCCGTGTCCTTGTCAGAGGGGCTTATGCGGCTGTCAACGTGGCGGATACCCTGCAGGATTTTGCCAGGTAAAGGGGTTATATGTCTAGGAAAGCGGCTTGGTGTGGGATAAGCGACAGGCAGATTTCTGTAGAAAATAGTAGCTTGGATTTTTTGAGGGGAAGTTACATTCTAGGAAATAAATATTATATTGCATGTTTTATAGCACATTTTGTGGATTTTTTAAAACAGTTAAATCCATCAGTAATTTTACTTAATATTTATTAAGCTTACTGTATATTAGTTCCATTACTCAGATATTATTCGAGGAAGTAAACCCTCCTAATTAGGTTTCAGCTTTAGTATTAAGCCTGATTAAAACCCATTATTAACTTAACACCTTTGCATGTTCAAATTTAATCCCTGAAACTTATTAAGAAATTGTCAAGTCAAAGGCAAGAACCCGCATAAAATCCGCTGTCTCTGTATTTAACCCCTCTACAATTGCGCAAGGTAACAGGTCAGACAACCGTTGACAGATTGACGGATAACAGTCACCGTCAGTGTGTTAAGGTTCATCCCCCTGTTCATTAACATCATCATCTTCAACAATCGGCAAAGTTCTCCGCTGTTAAAGTTCAATTTAAATATCTTTTCGGGGTATTTCGTAGTCAATCACTCTCAGCCGCGTCAGTCTTACTTAGATGTTGTTTTTTACTCTCTTCTTCATTTTATCAAGCACTGCATAAAAAGCTGAAGCTGTCAAAGATGGCGGAAGGTGGGGACTTCCCCGGCGTGTAGGGTGTAAGGTGAGGTTAAAATGCGAGTCGTTGCCACGGCGATAAAAATCCTTTTGATTAGAGAAAGAGATTGAGAGAGAGAGAAAGCGATGACGGCTTGAGAAATTAAATTGTGCTCACCTGGCAGCTCCTTCTTTTCCCTTAAGCTGTCCGCGTCTCCTGCACTTGGAATAAAAGTCTCCAGGAAATCAAATTAACCAAAGCCCTAAATTAATAATTATAATTAGCAAAAGAAGAAATTGCTTGGCTTAATGGATTTGAATAAATTTTTTTTAAACAAAGAATTTATGTATGTGTTTCAAGAATCGTCGTAGCTCTTCGGCTTAGAATTACAAAAATATGAAATTTTTTTTTAAAACTTTCAATTATTAAAAGAATATAATTTTCCTGTGGAAAACTAATTAATTTTAAATTCAGGACACTTCAGGGTCTGAGAGTGGTGCATTTCTGCTGCGTCTGGCTTTTGGCTTCAGCTGCTCTGCTGATAAATTTCCTTATTTCATGCTTCGTTTTATAATTTATTTTGTTTTTTTTGTTCGCGATTTTTCCTCCTTTTTTTGCCTTTGCCTTCCTCTCTCCGATTCTGTTAACCGCTCGCGGCATTTCCGCTGAGCCAGACGCAAGGATATACAAGGATATGCCAGGAACATACTCGCACACACACACACACTCTCAGCGAACAGTTGTGTATTCTTGTAATTACAGTTATGTCTCTGGGGTAATAGAGAGTACACGAAGGATGGGATTCGCTTCTGATCAAATGAGCACAACATTCTTTTCGTGCAATATTTCATTTTTTTGAATTTTCGTTTAATATTCTCTTTTCCAACATTATTATTTTTTATATATTCTTATTTTTGGCTTTAATGCGATAATAACCATGCCGGATAAGGGAGTATGCGAGCTGAGAAATCTGTTTAGTAAACGTTTTTCTAATATATGGATTTTTGTTGCCCATTCCCCTGGTTATTTCTTTTCTCCGTTGGCTGGACGTGATTGCAACAGATTCTCTTTGGGATTTGCTCAGGATTTGGAGCCGCCTGCCAGTGAGTGAGTAGTAAGAGTGTGTGCGTGTGCGAGGGTCCTTATCGGGTTTAGCGATTGTCGCTGCTGTCGCCTGTCTTCTGTCTCGTCGTCCTTTTCGGCTGCTATCTTGTCTGTTATATGCTCTTTGATAATGACAAGCGGGGATTTCATTCATGCCTTACATCCTCTTTTTTTCTGGCTTCGTGATTGCTCCTTGATTTGAATGAAGTCGGGCTTCCGTGGGGAATACTCCACATATAAATAGATGTGCATTTGATATGAAAGATGAAAGGCAGCGCGATGATGCACCTGCAGTCATTTGGGTTTTTGATTGTTTGAGTTCTCAACTGTCAGACACTTTTTGAGGTATATTTATATATGTTTAGGGAAGAATTTTAACCATAGGATTTATATTCATTTACACTGATGTTGTAAGTACTTCTGCATAATATTTTATTGAATATTTATAATCAATTTTATTTTTATTAATTTACTTTGATGCTTTTCAGAATTTATGAAAAATATATAAATAAATATCCTTCGAAATTAATCAATAGATTTTAAAAAATCTCTCTTAGTGTTTAAAGACATAAATTTAATTAATTTGATATAACATGAGTTTAACATGGCTTAATGACCTCATTTTAATAACACCTGTTCTCTAAAAGTTAGCTAGTAGACATTTGCTTATTACCCAACTACTAATTGGAAAGTAGAAAGTACAAACAATTTTTTATATACAAACAAACACGCCCCTAAAAGCAAAAAAAAATTAATTGTAGGCCATTCCACCTTAGTAGTTAATATAAAAGGACGGACAATTTTCCTCCCTCTTCGGACATACCAAGAGTTTTCAAGTTCATATTTTTTACTGCTATGAAGGGTATTTGAATTTTTAAAATAATTTGGACTTTAAAAATAAGTTGTTGGCTTTATGAAATCTGTAAAACATTATAATATTTATGTTTAATTGGAGTCAGTTACGAGTTTAATTGTTTACTTTAAAAATTGTTTAAATTTGGTTTCTTTATACCCTTAAAATAAAAATTGTGTAGCAGCACTTTATTTATAATTATATTTTTATTATAAATAATAAATAACTAAGGAGGGTATATAGTCATCGGTTTTTCACAGCTAGCCTCCATTGCTTGTTTTCAATGTTCCGTGTCTTTTTTTATTATTTTTTGTTCAACTTTTTTGTCCTTATTTTTGTGAACTTTTTAGAGCCGGGTTCTCGCAGCAGAGAGTTGAGTGGCTTGGCCCGGGGCGCGATGTTGTCGTGGGGCTTGACATCGCGATGGTTGTTGCCACTGCCGCTCATCGTTAGCCACCTTAGTGTCCAATATGCCACGGCACCCCTGGGCTCTTTCACCGTCCTTACACAATATTAAATATATATATACATTTATATATATTTATCCCTGCTCTTTTTATTATGACAGCGAAAAGAAGCGACGCAAAAAAAGGGAAGAAAATTTAATAATGCCATCAACAATAAATCTATTTGCTGTTATTGTTCCTAGACAAGAGCAAAACATCTGCCGGGCACCGACACTGGGGCACCACCCGACACCACTCTCTCTCCCTCCTCGCCGGCGTATCCGGTTCATTCCGTTTAATGGCTTTTGTGTTGTTTGGGCTTAAATAAATCTGCGGCTATTTTCATTTTTACCTACTTTTTTAATTGCATTTTGATGACGTCTTAATTTTTATTTCGGCTGCCGGACTTGGACCCGAAATCCAATTTACCCCAGCTTCTCGATTCGCTGTCTTTTTAGAGGGTATAAGCAGAATAAAAGGGTATGCGGTGTCTTAAAGAAAGAAAAGGAGTTTAAGCCAAAAGAATATTAGAAGTAATTTGGGAATAACATTAAATAATTTAAAAACACGGATTTTCATGATGGAAGCCTGATAATAAAAGCTGAAAATTCTTATTAATCAGACTTAATAAGAAAAGAAATTTAAAACTAAAAATAAAAGTTTTGTTTCTGTATCCGGAAAATTCCCAAAGACCTTCGTTTTCTAAGTTCAAAGGAGCTCCGATGAAATTAAACGTAAAGTATGCAATGCTTTTTATTAATCTGTTAACCGGGTATTCTATGGTCGGTAGGGTTTAGCTTAAAGCTCCCACTTGTCCTGGCAGCGAGAGTTCCATTTTTATGCGCTTAATCTGCTGTTGCCATTTTTCAAGGTTTTCCCGCTTTGGTCGCTTTTCCAGCAGCAGCAACCCCAACAACCGACTGGCAGTACATTAAAACTCTCTGTGGCCGTTACAATTTCATTCTGTTTTCGTATTTTTTTGTTTTTTGCTCGGCTTGTGTTGTATTGTTTTTGTTTGCGGCAATTTTTGGCATTTGCTGCGGGCAGTAAGCAACCAAACAACGACCAAAGTCACTCAGCAACATTGTTGTCGTGTTGTTTTTGCTGGCGTTGTTGTTTTAATGTCGCGTGATAAGCGATTTATGGCGGAGCTCTCTTGAATTGGTACTTCAGTTTTTGGCATTGCGCTTGACTGACTGCCACCGAAAGTGGAAAGTGGAAAGCAGCAGGGGAAAGCGGAAGGAGACATCGACAACGGAGTGGGGGTATGTCTTAATTCTATTTAATGGCATGCCATGGTTATAAACTGTAAATGGTTTAATTGTTAGTCAGCGAGCAACAGCAAAAGTATTGCCAATAAAATTTCGACTTTTACTTCCTGCTGAAGAGCAAGAAAACCCCAAAAATAAATAAATAAATATGTAGAGATAGGGTTAAGGTTTTCCGGCAGAGGCGGAGGAGTTACCAACTGGCACCTGCAGCGGCGTCTTGCAATTGCCTTTCCCTGGATAGTTAGTCAAGGTTCGGAGAGATGGCATGACAAGATATGGGGTCATGTTATAGACATGCGATCCCACAGGAAAGTTGAAAATAAAACCGGAAAGAGGTAGAAAAATGGTGCAGTAAAAAAGGGGTTTTTTTTCCTGTATTGTTTGATGGAAATATAGCTAATGGAAATTACATAGCAGTATTAGGTTTGCCAACCACCCATTGATGTACTCTTTAACCATTTTTTTTAAGAAAGAATTAATTAAATCTAGGCTAGAGAACAGCAAGGATAAGTATGCCAAGTGAAAGCAGAAAATTCTACGAACAATTCAATAAATGGTTTGGCTCGTTGGGTCATAACAATTAGGGTAAGTGTTCTGGTTTACCATGAAGGTGTTTCCTTCCAACTAAAGACATTAAAAATTAATCACAACATAATAATAAGAAAGTGTTGGTAATTTCGCATAAAGATATCGATTTTTTGAAGAAGGGAAACCCCTCAATTAATGTTTGTATATTTAATTCATTAATCAGGCAACCTAAGTAATTTAACTTTTATATTATGAATTATGGATTAAGGGACACGGAACTTTACAGACTTAACACGTGCTAGATTACATATAAACATAAAGAGTTTAAGTCATAAATTAAAACATTTTCCACTTTAAAAGCCAAATATTAAGGAATATCGATCATTTACCTTAAGTTTGATCACACAAACCCAGTCAAAAATGCCTGTGTGGCGCATATGTTTTTCTTCCCTGTTTTTCTTCCTGTTTTAAGTGATACGTCCAGCCCCAAAGCTCTCGGAATGTTTTCCCTTGGCCCACCAGCTTTTCTGGCACCATTTTCTTCCACCTTTACCTGCACTTAATTGAGTTACGAAAGTATCTTATCGTCGTAAATGCACTCCGAACTCCAAAAAAAGCACAAAAAGAAGAAAACGGAGTGGAAAAACTTTAATGGGGTATGCAAGGCTTGAGCGGCTTAAAAAGCATGAAGGGAGTGACATTTTCCAATGCGGTGTCCAAAAATAAACAGAGAAAAGGAGGGGAAAACTCGTTCGTACATATTGTACACACTCATGCAGGCAATAAATAATGCGAATACGCTGTTTCTTGAGAAGAGGCGAATCATAAAAAAGCTGTTTCGCCCTGACCCGTCCTTTTTCACCTGCTTTTCTTTGGCCGTGTTTACCTTGGCCAGACGCTTTATTTTCGGTGTATAATTAATAGTTTTTCTGCTTACCTGACATTTCTTGCTTTAAGCCTTGGACCAATAATGGAATTCACTTTAAGTTCCGTTCCGACGATGAAAGCAAAAGTTTGCCCCAGCGCCCCGTGCAAACTTGTTGAGACGCTCTACTTTGGAGGCATCGATGAAGGCTTATAACAAGTTGCTGGCCCCTGTATTTGTTTGTGTCTGAGCTCTGAGTGCGGTGTAGATTACGCCTTAAAGTTGCCAATTAAAAGTTTCCCTCAATCTGTGATGGATGCCGAGGGTGGGAGCAGGCAGAATACTGAGAATACTGAGAATTCTAAGGGGTGGTCTCGCGATGTGGCGATGCCTCGGCTTATACTTGATATCTGAATGAGATTCCGAAGCCTAAAATCGTTAATTAATCTCCAGGATCCATGGCATCCCAAAGTTATGAGATTGCTTGTGCGCTAATATGCATTGTGTAATCCAGCCTTTGACCTGAGTGTGGATACATATATGTACTCAAAAGTCTTTAAAAAAGGGTTCGTGCTTACTGGGCGGAAAAGGCATTGAGTCCAGCTCCGAACTGCCTGAATTCTTGATCACATTATGCATCTGATTACGATTGATAAATCTTTAATTAACAGACGGTCACGCAGGAAGAAAGGCAACCCTATTGACACGAGCCGTTTGTCATTGACCCTGGCGCAGGACCCGGCGACCAAAGGGTTCGGCCTTGCTGCCACAAAGTCATCGAAAGGGGGCCAAAAGGGAGTCGCGTGTGCGGGCTGTTATTGAATTTTTAAGATTTATCGATTTTTATGTGCACATGAAAAGCGGCAGCCTGCTCACCTGTGTGCGCAGAGCTTTGAACTCGCCTCGACTCGACTCGACTCCTTGTCTCGACAGCTGGCGGCGGCATATCGCACGATGTTATAGTCAATGTAAAACACAGAGCATAAAAAACGAAACACATCGTAACCAACTGACTAGGGGCATCATAAATTAAGGGTCTTAATAATGATGAATGGTTTGGGGGGCGCCTGAGGTTACCCCGAAGTACTGGGCCTGCAATCAAGTGCTTTAAAGGCTGCGTCGTCCGAGTGATTTGTAAGGTTGGAGGCGGCGGAGGTCTCTGAGTTTATTCCCCTGGGAGCTAGCAGCCTTAGACGGGGTTACCTTGTTTATGACGTATTGGAATAATAGTTATGACTTCATAAAACCCCTTATGGCCGTTGATGTACTGAAGTCGCGCCTTGATTCAAGCCAGCCAACGGAGCGTATACGCAATGTCCTCACATTCGATTTTCCATGTAGTTCTTGTGCTTTTAATTAATGTTTACACAAACTCGAACTCAATGACGTATGCGGTTGTATGTGAGGTCATTGATGGCATTCAGCAAAACTAAAAACATGTGTTTAATTGCTGCGGCGGGCGAGGAAATACATGTAAGTGAAGTTGAGGGCTGACTTTATCCCTTCGTTTGTTCAAGATAAATAAAATTAAATGAATCAATCAATGCATATTTGGCCAGTGGGCTCAAATAGATAATTAAGTGATTTATTGACTTAGTTTGGTTTATATTAATTCAGTTTGCAATAGAAGTCAATTTTGTAAAAAAATAATTAAATGGAATTTAAAGAGAGCGGTGTTTAGGGTAGATGATTTGTGGTCTAAATATTTAATATGTTGAAGCTAAATTTAATAGGATATTAGTATTAGTATCTGGATTAATGAGAAAAAATGAAAATAAATATCAGAAATATTTATCATTAGAAATGATTTATGATGAGCAAGTTAAATAAAGTTAATTATTGACCATTATATTTGTAGGGATTTATTTATATATTTTATTAGTGACCCTTACAGTTGTAGGTACTTATTTATAAACGTAATTTTCTGCTTGAAAAAAGTTTCTTTATTTTAAGAAACATTTTATAATAAATCTTAAATAAAAGATTTTTCTCTCAATTTAAATTAAAGCAAAATCAGTAAATATACACCTGCCAATAGCATTTCCTTCTCGTTGCATTCGATAATCGCACTTTGTCGCATAATTACCATGCAATTTTCCACATTACGAGCCATCAGTTCCGATTAATAAGCCAGTCTCCGTTTCGGCTGCCAGTTGCACTTTCCATTCAGCCTTTTACCATTTTCCACTCGACGGGCATCGGCTCGTTGTTCATTAACACGTATTTGTCAAACCGACGACAATTTTTCCGTGATATATGAAGATAATTATTGACGATATTGTCAGACAGAAATTTTCGTGGCAAGGATTTGGTTGGCACTCGCACGCACTCGCCCCTGACGAGGTGTGACAGATGGCGGCGGGTGGATGGCCAAAAAAGTGAAAGTTTCACTTTTTCCCATTGCACAACATGAATTATTAACCCCTTATATGTGCGCCCAGCCACGCCCTTGCCCTCGTCGTCGTGCTTTTTGACAAATTGACTAAATATTTGAGCTGGCGTTGGGAAATGAATAACAATCGATAAGTCATAAATGTCTCCGAATCAGACACGCAAAAAGCCAGGAGCCAGGAGGATATTACGGGTATCGATGGCCCGTGTTCGTTCGTTGCCAAGGTGGTCTGATTATTATTTAATCACGCTGACAACATGGGCGTCGGAGGTGGCAATGAACTTAACTTAACTAGCCGGCTGCCTCGACACTCAATGAATCAATAAGAGAGACGACGGAGAACACGGAATCGATTTGATTGGCAGCAATTTGATTCGATTCGACGCGATTTCGGTTGGGGAATGGGAATGGGAATCCTTATCCTATCTTATCGCCGCTGCGGTGACGGTGACACACGTGCCCAATTATCCTTCGAGGCGAAACGAAACGAATCGAAACGATTTCGCTGCCTTCGCTGCTTTAATGCCGCCCCTCCTTCTCTCTCCCAGATTAAAGTCAAATTGCAAATTGTTTTTATAATTTTTCCTTTGGCCTCCAACATCTTTTTCCAATTTGATTTGCATGGAAATGTAATTGTTGTTGTGGAAAAACGAGAGAGAGTATCTATCCATCTCCCCAGCTCACTCAATTCAGGTAAGGCCACCAGCAAAAACATTCACAATGTATTTTCTATTGAATTTTTAATGAGTTCGACGGCAAAAAAGGAGATGCTGGTACCGGAGGTGGGCTTGTATAGAGACGGAGATCTTGATATTCCCCCGGTAGCAGCATTGCGGCCTTGTTATTTCCCGATTCTAGCTGAATTCCCCACGAGTCAGAAACGCAGAAAATAAAGTGGGCGAGAAAAGAGACGATGGATGCCTGAGAGTGCGATTTTTTCCTGGAAATTAAAAATGACATGACGGAAGTAAACATATCTGCACATTAGGTAATTGCTTCAGATGGTTAGGGAGTAAGTAAAAAATTTAAAAAGATTTTGGAGCACACAAGGGAGTTTTGCGAAGCAGAAAAAGAGCTTTAAAAAATGCATACAAAAATTGTTTTTAATTAATTTGGTTTGAATTTTAAGAGGGAACAAATTTATAAGGATTTTAAACGCATATGGGAGTTTATAAGGCAGTAAGTGTGCTTGAAAAATTAATACAAAATTATTTATAGTTAGTTTAGTTTTAAAATTTAAAATGTAATTAAATTTAAAAGTTATAGTTTTTTTCATAATTTACAATTTCATTAACATAAAATTGTAAACATTATTTAATACATTTTAATTAAAGGGTATAATAAATAATTAAGTTTATATTCAAAACCAAAACAAATAAAAATACAGAAACTTATAGTTTCTTCTAAATTCAATACTTTTTTATAAAAAATATAATTAATTTTAATTTACATAAATATTTAATTTGACTAAATTTAATACTATTTCATAGAAATAATAAATAAAATATATAATTAATTTGGTATAATAATCTAAATTAATCTAAAGATAATTTCTGCCATCCTCTAAATTCTATTTCCAGTTAGATTTTATGTGAATTAGGCCTCGATTGAAAGCCACTTAAAATCTCTTCGAATACATTTGTAATAACCATTAAATGCATTTTTAAACCAACTCAAATGCTTTATTGATTCCCTATTTAGGCTAAGCTCTCCTCTCTCGTGTGTGTGTTTGTCCCGCAAATCTGTATTTTACATTTTCAATGGCCGCCGCCGCCTCACAAAAGTTTACCATAATTTCCGTAGCCTACTTTCCGGGGGCATATGCTCGATGGGCTTTCCTCGCTATATCCCTGCGTGCTTGCGTGCGTGTGTGTGCCATAAAACAAATATCGATAAAAAGCAACAGACAGAGAGATACAAATACAAATACAGAATTGTGATTTGCATAATGTGGCTAGCTCCGTGGGCCCGGCCCACGTAATATACAATATAATTTACATTAAATTGCTGATCAATATAAATGTATCTATCTGGGCATTAGCTTAATTTGTAGCTGTATTTGTGCCGTGTGTGTCTGTTTCTGTTTAGGATTAAATCGTTTACCTATCGCCCACACACACACATTTTACGCCGCTGACCGCGGCGAGCTAGAAATTCATACAAATATATATTTTTGCATAATTCCTCGAACTGATTTGCTGGGGTTTTTCTGGTTTTTACGCTTTGTACGCGCCATAAATTATGCTGCAAATTTAGGGAGAAAAAAAACAGTGAAAAACCAAAGCACAAAGTAATTTGGTTTATGGATCCGACTGTGTATGTCTCCTCTCCTCCATCCCTTGCTGGATGGAGGCGTCAAATTCTGTTTGCCGATCAAAATAAAATTATCATTTGGCCAAAAATTTGATATTCGGGGAATCCCACATGCGCTTATTTGCATTTTGGCTGCTGATTAATGTTTGATGTGCAGTAATTAAATAGACACACAAGCACACCGGAAACTCCGCAGGCAGCCATGTTGCATGCAAATTTTTGCGCTCCAAGTCCTTTTGTCCTTTCTCTCCCTCTATTGGGGTTTATGTTTATGCAATTTCAATTTGGGGCGTGCAATAAAAGCGATTTGTTTTAATTACTTACGCACATGGCATTTAATTATTTTTATTGATTAAATAAAACAATTAAGCTTATGTAAATTAATGTAGTCGACGAGTCAAGTTCGAGCCTCTTTCCCTGATGCCTTTTTTTGTGTGGATTGCTGGGGCGTTGGGCGTCGAGTTGGGGCGTGGCATGTGGGCTGTGGGCCTGGCAAAGTCAAGTTAATGGAATAGCTGAGCAGGGCAGGCAAGTAAAATAATTTAAGGCCAAGCATACAAAATTAATGAGGCCATTAAATCCTGGAGACGCTAAAGAGACACACACTCACACGCGGGCCAGGTCTCTGTGTGTGTGTGTGTGCTTGACAGTCAAAGGACAACTCTTTGTTGAGTCTCTGTTTATGACTCTCGGTGTGTCCTGTGTGTGTGTAGTGTGAGCGTGTGTGTCGCCTGTTTGGCGTGTGTGTTCGACGTTTATACACTATGCAAAAGCTGAATTTGTTAGCAGGGCATGTTTTCTTTTTCGTCCAGCCGAGTTTGTTGTTATCCTGTTGCCACAAAATTTAAGTTTTCAGCTAACAAAGAGGAAGGACTTTTTTTGGTTTATAATATTTGCATTGCCAGGCTTTTCTACCAGCTAAATTCTAGTTAAAATAAATTAAAGTTGAGTGAGGCTAAGAAGGTGTTTTAGTTTTATTTATCCCCAAAAATGCAGTAAAACCTAAAATATTTTATACAGAACATACAAGTGGATCTTCTTTGTGTAAATAAAAACAAAATTAATTTATTTCTGCCATGCATTTAAATAAACTTATTCCCTAAGTTGACTTATGCCCTTAAACTGCTTTTAATTTTGAACACAGTTATGTTAATATTTTTTATATTCACAGAAACTTATTAAATATTATATTTATAATATAATACTTACTGTTTTTAGCTGAAACCTTTTTCTTTATAACTTTATCAATATAAATATCTAAAATATCTAAGCCTTAGTAAATTTCCTGCCTGCTTCTTAACTTCCACGCCACTTCATTTACTACCAAGGGCATTCCCGAGCTGAGTTACCCGGAAAGTTTCCTGCTCGTTTGCTTCTTATTTAACTTGTGGCCGCTTTTGGTCCTTTGGCAACACACAAACACAACGCTGAGAAGGACAAAATGGTACAAGAATATCGCTCAGCATTATGCCCGTGCACCTTCAAGCAGCTGTCTCTTTGTTGCTCCTGCTCACATCCATCAGCGGTTGCCGATTGTCCTTCACTCCTCCCAAGCTGGCCGGGTTTGGATGGCTTGGCTTAGCAGCACGGCCAGAAGCCCCTCGATTGAATGATGTTTTCTGGGTTCCCCCAAAAATAAACTGCCGTTTTCAACAATATTTACGGCCCGTTGTCTGTTAGCTTAGGCACACACACACACCCGTATGGGTGAGAGCGAGTGTTTTGTATTTGCCTGCGTGTGTGCGGTTTACCTTTCGTCTTCGTGGCGCGTTTTTTCGCTTATAAATTTCGTATGGCTGACGAGGAGGGGAAGGCGGTATAAATACTACGCTACACTTTAAAGATTTAATGGAGGAAAGTAAGTATATTGAAATTAAATTGTTTATTGCTGATGCTTTCAAAAGCAATTTGTTAATTATTTTAAATATCTTTGATATTGAAAATAAATTGTAATTTTAATAACGAAAATAAAGAAAATATATAATGTATAAAAAAGTTTTGAAATGCTTAAAATTTCGCTCAAGGACTCAATATTTTTTATCATATAATTTAAACTAAGATAAACCAAGGTTTATACACAATCTTTTCATGTATTCAGGGCTTCTCAAGAAATTATTTTAAATACTTTTTAAGCACTCTCACACTTAAAAAAAAAATATATAGAACTATTAAAATATTATCGAAAATTCAATTCCAATCAAAAAGGCTTTTAAAGAATTTATTAAAAATTTAAAAACCCATCTACAAGCTTCGAGAATATTCAGTACTTCTTTATTATTCAAAAAATATAAACTCAACAGGTTTTTTGTCCCTTTTTTTCCTCAAAAATATTTTTAATAATTTTATACTTCATTGCCAATTATCATATCCAAAATCCCTAGTTTTTCTCACCATGCAGCAGGCATATGTTGGCCAAAGTCGTTAAACAGAGACCGCCTCCCGAGAAGGCCGCAACGTATGCAACATAAAAGTGCGACGAGCACCTGACGATGCCACACTGGCAGAGGCTTCATTAGAGATCACCTGGTAGCGGTGGCGGCAGGACGGGTAGAATTAGCGGGACTGAGAGGAGCAGGAACTGAATGACGGAGCGGCCCACGTTTTGCATTTTTGGTTATTTGCACAGGCGGCACAGCGGCACGTATACGTAATAAAGTTGAACAAATAAAATTCACTTTCCTTCGGCGCAGAAAAGTTCTAATTTTTTCCATACAACCATTCCCGCTGCCGCTCTGGCACTCCGTTGCTGTTGGTCTGTGTTTTGTTTGGCTTTTGTTGGGCTTCAGTTGCAACCTAAATTTCATTTGAGGCACAAAACTTGTTTAGTTGGCAAACTTTGCGCGTCGTCAATAAGGATGAGCAGGCGGCGGCAGAAGAGGAGGCGGGCCTGGGGATGAGGTTGAGCCCAGACAGTTTGGCATAGCCGCACGCCATGATATAATCTGGTGCTGGGCCGCCGTATTTATTACGCGCTGCCTAACAACTCCCACCCACATCGGGGCTAAGCACATACACACCCTAAAGGAGCGCCCCTAATCGGAGCCACCGTAGCCTCCCGAAATAGACACACGGATCGGGCCAGAAGGCCACCGGGTCGCCGGGTGCATATTGATGGAGTCTCCTTCGGGGTTGCCTAGATTTTCGCCACACGAAAAAGGCATCTCCAATTTGCCATGGAAAATGTCTGACCAAATGTAGTTCTCTCTCAGCAGGTTCAAAGATTAAGGGCTGTGGGGAAATGGAAAATATGCAAAGACAAGAAAAAGGTTGTAAATAAATAATGAAAGATAAATGATAGAAGGTATGAAGATATAGTAAAATGGATAACTTAAACCAAATCAATAAAAAATGTTTATTTATTTGTTAATAAAAGTTGTGGTTAAAATTCTTATTTATTCTTTAAATATATATATGTTCAGACCTCAATATATTCAATAATAAATATATATTATCTTTGATTAAACTTCGAAGTTGTTTTTTACTTTGTTAAGAGGTTTAAATTAAATTAAAAAGTTCAGTATATATTAGATTTAAGTTAAAGCAAATTGTAAAAAAATAAATCGGATAATACAATAATCACAAACCTATTGCTTTAAATTGAAAAATCTAGATTGAATTTCAAAAAATCATGGTAGGTTAGGTTACTTATAAGATTTTATAAAATATCATTAACTTAATCAATTAAATATTTCCAAAAGGTTCAGAAAAACATTTAACAAATAAAAAGGGACGCTGATATTAAAAAGGCACTAAAATAGTCCTGCATCCCAGGTTATTCCTCCATAAGCCTTGTTTTAAGATCTAAATGTAAAAGTTTACCTTGAAACGCTTTTAGTTAGTTGGGTAGACTGTGAACTATATTGGTTGTGAACCATATTGGTCCCCAGCTCTGCGTGTAATCTTCTTAGGGTATTCCATATTCTGCGTTCATGGACATCATTTTGGCCTCAACCGATTAGCCATATCGATTCCGGCCACACGTTTCGTTTGTCTCTGGAGTGAGGTGAGTTTGGGGGCTGGTGGCTGGTGGCTGGCGACTAGGGATTGGAGGTATTGGTGGCTTGGAGGTTGGTGTTGGGGGTTCAGGTTGAAATGCATAATTGGCGATTAGACGATTGGCCCTAATATGCCACAGCTTTGCAGCGAATAACAGGAGAAGCGCAGCAGCAGCAGAACTGGCTTCGGACGGCATTCGAATGGCCAACTAATTGGGTCATGTCATCCCCAGGAAGCCCCCGAATCTCGTACCTACCTTTGGTGCCGCTTGCCTTGTGGGGGCAGCAGCAAACAAACCAAAAAATAGGAAAAAAAAAGAAGAAAATAAAAGTAATGACAATGGTTTATGCTTTTCGTTTATATATATAGATATATATAATGTTATATATATTTCCTTTTTGCTTTGTTGTTCATTCAGTTGCTTTCATGCATTCAATGCCGGCCTTTTGTCTGCGGGCTCCCTTCTCCTTGTTAGCTATGCCGCTCTGTTGATAAGTGTACACATCTATAGACTATATATTACTATACGTAGGCATATATATATATATTATACAATACATAATACATAAGTTCAACTTAAATGCTACGGTTTTTTCTTGCTTGCTCTCTTTCTGTCTCGTTTAAGATTACTTTTCCGCGTGTGTGTGTGTTCTGTTTGCTGCGAGTCCTTTGAAGAAGGAAGTCCTGCGCTCATTTAGATGCAAAGAAAAAAGTCTTTGGTTTACCTTAAAAATATTATTTTGTGTTTGTTTTGTTTTTTGCTGTTCTGTCTGCTTAAATCTTAAGTCTTAGCACATACGGGCAATTAATATCTTGTGGATACGCTTTAAATCTTTACGGGGGACAAAAATCTGACATACTGACATACATATCTACATGTAAATGATGTGTGTGTGTGTGCACTTTGAGTACAATTTACATATGTTTATTTACGTATGAATTTTTCCCCTTTTTCTCTCCTTACTTGGGTCTTGCCTTCGAATTTATTTATTCAACTGCTGATTTTATTTTGTTTACATTTTCATTGTGTTTCTGAGCTCTCTTAATTTATTGGGAAATTGACAAACTTTCTGGGCTTTAATTTTTATAAGCTTCTATAATTTCTGTGGATAGCAGGGAAACCACCCCAATTTGATTACGAAACTATTTTCACTTTGAGCGAATTGGGTCAGCATTCCATTATTTTTTGGAAATTTCAATTAGTTAGGCAGCTGATAGTTGAGAAAGCAGCTTGTCAAGCTGTCGAGTTTTAAATAGATTGGATTTTAAAGGGAGGAAGAAAAATTAGCAAGAGTTTTGTGAAAGGATTTTCATTGGCGAGAACATTGTTTGCGAATAAATTATAATATTATATTATATACTTCTTGAGAAAAATAATATATTAAAATAAGCTTTGTATAAATAACTTGAGCCAAAATATTTTAGGAAATTGAATTTTTTAATATGAACTTTTAAAGAGCAAAGGTTAAAGTTTACCTACGTTTTAAGGCCTGTTTAGAATTTAGTTTAAAATCGTTAATGAAATAATTTTTATAAAAATTTCTAAAGAGCCAAAGTGAAGGTTTACCAACTGATTAGAATTTTTAGAATTTAGTTAAAAATTCTTTGATGAAATAAAATTTAATGGTGAAAGTTTACCTACGTCTTAAGGCATCTTTTATAATAATTTGAATAATTAATGAGCCAACGAGAATAAGAATAATTATAATAGTTTACACTTTCTGAATTACAAATTATGACTTTGAATATAATAGGAAATTCAAGATATAAAAATATATATAAATATTAAAAACAAAAATACAATTAATTAACTCAGCTTTCCCCTTTAATTACCTATTAATTCAAAATCCAGATTAAACTGCTATCCCTTCGTGAGACCTGTTCAAGTTCTTGCATTATTTCACAGCTTCTAACATGGGAACATGGAAAGATTTCAACAATAGTCGGTTCAAGAATTGGCTTTCTTTTTTCTTCTACGGGATATATCTAATATATACACACACAGTTACCATGATTTATGTTACTTCTTATGCAGCTTTTTACCATTTACCGTACTGTATACATATATATATATGAATGCGTGTATTTTACAAATGTTGAGACACCATTTTGGGATTTATTCTGTTCTGATTTATGATTATAACTCTTGGAGGGGGGGAAAATGGGTTATGGGCTGCTTTTAACACTTTTCTTATTGAAAATTACACACACGTATACACACACACATATACACATACATACATATGCATATACATATATATTTCATAGAGTTAGTTACATTTACATTGCGTCTTGCCTTCTTTTGTGTATATTTTGTTGGTTTATTTTCTGTTACGTTATGCGGGGACTTAAGGTTTTTTTTTATAAAGAAAACGTACTGTACATATCCTAGTCTTAGGCTTAGTTTTACGTTTACAGTTAAGTTTAATTTAATTTTAGTTTAGGTTCAGTTTAGGTTTAGTTTAGTTGAGTTACTTGCCAAGAAGAGAGTATACCTTAGTGTTCGTGCAGTTGGTTTCGCTTTAGCTTTTCTTTTCTCTTTTTGCTTTGGGCAATTATTATCTTCATTCGCATTATCTTTTTTGTCAGACACTATCACAAACAGTTCGCTTGCACAATATATATTGTAATAATAATCGCTGCTCGCCTAGGACCTCTGCGCTATCTAACATATTATGAATGTTATCCTTTTTTTATACCTAAAAGGAGGTAGGAGGTAGCTCCTAGTCCTCCTCCCTCTTGCTGTGTTAAGTTTAGTCAGTTCTTGTTTTGGTTTCCTTTCCTCTCCGCATCCGCCTTACACATCCGTTCCACATCCCTCCTGGTAGCCCTCGTCCGGCGAGTTGCGACTGCTGCTGATTAGGGCCCTCTTCAAGGCCGTCACCGGTGGCAGGACGGGCACGCCGCCCTTCTGCCACACCCGTATCGTCTTGGCATTGATGGGCTGGCCGTTGGGCAGGATCGAGCAGGAACTGGATGAGCTGGGATTCGCCAGATTCGCCATATTCGCCTGGGCTGGCGTTGGCGAGGAGCGGGCCGAGGAGCTGCCACCGCCGTCGTGCAGGCGTGGGAGGGTGCGACTGCTGAAGTGCGGACTGCTGCCGGTGGAGCTGCCCTCCTGCTTCTGGTGGTTCAGCGTGGAGGTGAGCTGCGCCTGCAGCTGCTGCAGCGGATGCATCTGCAGCTGGTGGTTGTGCTGGTGCTCCGCCCCCGGCACCAAGGGCAAGCCATAGTCGTTGGGATAGCCACCCACGCCGCCCACGCCCGACGAGGAGCAGCCGCCCGAGAGATTGGTGGTCACCGTCGAGGCTGTGGATCCAGTGCCTCCCGCTCCCACCGCTGTCAGTCCCTGCTGCTGGAGGTGCGACCTGGGGAACGTCTTGCTGAAGTAATCCGTGGCCGCCGTTCGCTTGTGGAGGTCGTACAGCTGCGTGGAGGAGCTGTCGATGATCGGAGTCTTGTCCGTGTAGCGTTTCATGAACAGATCATCCGCCGAGGTGGCGCCCACCAGAGGCGGCGTTGTGCTCCCACAGGCCGGAGGGGTACAGGGAGTCACAGCCATTGGCGCGGCTGTACTCCCCACTGCCTCCAACTCCGCCACTGATGGGTGGAATCTTGAGGTCCGCAAACTCGTCGCTACCGAAGCGCTGGGTGTCGTTGATCAGATCCGGATTGTTGCCTCCATTTCCCGCGGATCCCGTGGGCGAGATGAAACAGGTGGCGGTGGACAGGACGCTGCCGCTGTTGTCGTATCCCTGATTGGCATAGGGAAGGTCCGTCAGCCTCGGTGGCTTCTGTACGGGATTCGTGCTGCGCGGATCATGACCGGCATGCGATCCTCCCCTGCCGCTGCTGCTCTTCCGCTCCAGGGTGCCGGCCTGGACCACACTGCCATCGATTATGTTGGCCACAGCTCCGTTGGCTATGACCACGCCCCGATGCTCCCGTTCCCCGTGGCCGGCTGCGTCTTGTTCGTTATGGAGTTCTGGTGATTGACGGAGGTTATCACCTCCATGTGATTGGGGTCTTGCTGTCCACATACGGCTGCCGCTTGACCCTCAGCAGGAGGCACATAATCACCCCCAGGGCGAAGACAATCAGGGCCACCAGGGCGGCACTCAGGCCCACAATCTGGCCACTGCCCAGCGAGGCCATGCCGGCGGCCCTCATGCTCACATGCAGCGTGAAGTTGGCCTCGGCCATGCCCGCTCGGTTCTCGGCCACGCAGTAGAACTCACTGGAGTCCGTCTCCTGGGCATTGGTCAGCACCAGCTTGGACCGCTTCTCGAAGCCGCCCTCGACCTTCTCGAACATGTGTATCCTCTGGTAGGCCGTGAAGGCGGAATTGTTCGACAAGAGCCGCCCATTCCAGTACCAATTGATGTTGGCCACCGGTATCGATCGGGCGCGGCAGGTGATAGAGGCATTCTCCCCCATGGCCGTCTCCACGTAGTGGGAAATGGGCAGCATTTCCGGTCGGCAGGCAAACTCGTCCACATGCAGATCGGCAAAGGTGCGATCGATGATCCTCTCGGGGCCGCCGGAGCAGACGGGCGCCACCGGATATGGGATGTTGCGCTGCATCAGCCAGAGTTTCGTGTCCCTCAGCCGGCAGTCGCAGAGCCAGGGATTGTCGTGCAGCTCGATGCCATGCAACCGGCTCAGGGTCTCGATGGTCTTCGGCAGCAGTTCGCTCAGCTTGTTCCCATTCAGACGGAGCAGGGTCAGCCCCTGGAGGCCACTGAAGGCCTGGGCGGAAATGGTCTGGATGTCGCAGTGCGACAGATCCAACTTGTGCAGCGACGGTGTGTTGCCAAAGGCCTGGCTCTCGATCTTGTGTATGTGGTTGGAGGCCAGGGTGAGCTCCCTCAGCGACGAGATGAAGCCCAATGCCAGGCTGGGCACGGTCACCAGGAGATTGTGCGAGAGATCCAGCTCCACCAGGTTCGTCAGACCCTTGAAGGTCTCCCGCTCGATCTCACCGATCTTGCAGTTGCGCAGATACAGCTTCTGCAGGTTGAGGAGGTTGGCGCGGATGAACTGCTCGTTGGACAGGGTCTGCAGCTTGTTCCCGGACATGTCCAGCACCTGGGTATTGGGATCGATGTGCTCGGGTATCTGGATCAGCTGCCGGTCGATGCACTCCACCGTCTGCTTGCCGCCCTTCCACTTGCATGCGCACACCGTCTGGCAGGTGCTCAGCTGCTGGGCAGGCGGATCCAGATCGGAGCCCAGGGAGTGGTGGACAGGCGGTGGGTAATGCTGCTGATTATAGCCATCCTCCGTCATTGGCTGGCTGTCCGCTATGGAGTACACCTCGTTCTGCGACGACTGCGAGGATCGACTGGCGGCGGCTGCTGTTGAGGAACTTCCGGCTCCGGCTCCAGCTCCTCCTGCGCCTCCATTGGCGTATAGATGCAGCTGATGGTGATAGCGATTGCCCAGGATGAGGCCAGGCAGCAGTAGGCTGATTACCAGGCTGGCAAGTGCCCTGATCTGCATTTTCCTGGCTTTTCCTGCAAGTCTTCTAGTTTGTGGTTGAGCTTTCTAGGCTGAAGCCCAGCTGGGTTTGGTTTTTATTGAAGATTTCATATAGTGTTAGGTATTTTTGCCTTATGATATGGTAGGTTTTATAGTTGTCACAGGTTGTCATTGGTTAATTTAATTTAATTTATTTTAATTGAGTCTTTTTTGTGTGTTTTTGTGATATGGAAACTTTATTGATAGTTTTCTATAAGCTTTTAGCCTTGTTTTGTTACTTTTTCTGATGTGTCTTGTGTTTATGTGTTGATATACGGAACATCCTTTGAGTTCCTTGTCTTTTTTGGGGTTTATTTATATTTTTATTATATTATTTTCAGGATATGCTTGGTTTTCGTTTACTCTTACTTTCCTTGCGTTTTGTATCCTTCGTTTTTGTGGGTTTTTTTTTTGTATTTATGATATGGAAACTTTGCTTATGGGTCAAGCGGAAAATTGATTAATTGCCGCCTTGGCCTCACTTGTTGTTGTTGCGGTTTTGGCCAAGATTTTCATGTTTCGCCGTAATTAGCCAATGTTATTTATAGGACTAGCCCCACAACAACACACACTCCGCCGCACACACACTCGCACTGTCGGCGGCACACACTCACTCACTCACACCCGCCTGGATGATAATCGTTTTTATTTTCCGTATATTTTTGCTTTTTCTATTATTATTTTGCTACGCAACTTTTGCCAGCACAATTTTCCTCCGCTTTTCCTTCTTTCACGTGTTGTGTGTGTGTGTATTTCTTTTACTTTTTTTTCTAGCTTCTGTATATTTTTCTTTTTTTCTTGGTTTTTGTTAGCGCATTTTGCCACGCAAAGCTTTAATTCGCATCGCGTTTTTTCGTCGTTTTCTGTTTCGGTTTCGGTTTCGTTTTCGTTCGGTCCAAATTCAGATGATTCGCAACCGAAGGGTCAGTCCGAAGGGGGGTGGAATTTCTGACTGGATTTCGGGATTTCTCTAGGATGCACGGATGTCACTCTATTTTTCTTTCACTGCACTGCAAATAACAGTGGGTCCTGGCTAACGGGACTCTTTACTCATTGGCATCGGCAGCAGCCAAAGCCATCTCACACACACTCGCGCGCACACACACACAGCAAACGACAGCGACAACGGCAGCGACAACGATGCAACCGCTCGGCAGCTCCGACTTGAACTGACTTGATTGAACTTGATTCTGAGCTTCAGCAGTCGCTTTTCCCGTTCGGCTCGAGCCGAAGTCACTTCGGCCACTCGGCTCGCCGCTCGTACTCAGCGGGAGAAAGCCACAGCGAGAGAGAGAGAGAGCCCGAGAGAAGCAGGCTTTGGGATGTTGCTGTAACCGCTTCGCAACTCCGCAACATGTTTCGCAACACGCAACATGTGGACTAAAAAGGAAGTAAAAAGGATTAAATTACGTGAAAAAATCAAAAAGGATCAAAATTACGCACGCCTCCATTGTAAAGATTGTGAATTATCCTGGCGGCAATTCAATAAAAGGATTTATGCGTTCAAAAATAAACTGAGCTGGGTGCGTAGGTCGATTCCCAGACATCATTTAAATTATTTTAATTGGTTCCAAGTTCTTTTTCAACAATTAACTGAAATTAAAAGCAGAAAAAAACTAAATAAAATCTTAACTTGATTTAATTGGAAATTTTTAATATTTGGCTTATACTTGAAAAATATCATATATTTCTTTAACCTAATCATTAATCTCTTTAATCTCTTTAATTTAATCTTTAAAAAAATCTAACCACTTCATTGATTAATTCTCTCGAAAGACATTTCTCACAGCTTTCTAATGTTTTTAGTTTGTATCTTAAAAAAAAAATATGTTAACAACTAAATCACAACATTTTCTAATTCCTGGAAATCTTTCAAGCTCTATTATATTTTGTTTTTGCTCTCCTCCTTGGTACATCTTAACTTTCTGACTAATTAACTTCGTTTGTTTAAGTTTAAGTTATACCAGGTAGAAAACCAAGGCTTGTTTACAGCTTTCGAGTGTACTTGGGATACTTCCAACAAGTCGCTGCCCATTCTTAATTCTTTATTCCCACTGCCTACAGTCAATCAGCGATCAACCTACTCAGGCATGAAACACCAACCAAAACAGCCAAAAAACAAAAAAAGAAGGAAAAAAGACGAGAAAAAATCCGGCAGGGAGAAGTAACAAGACAAAGAATTGCTTAGCTTGCAGCCGGCACAGACGAATAAGTAGCAAGAAAAAAAAAAGCAGAAAGATAGCTTGGCTTCGCTTCGCTTTGCTTTGCTTTTGCTTTGGCTCTGGCGTTGCTTTTGCTTCGAGTGCGGCGCAATTTCAGTCTTGACCGAATGAGTCACATCCGCCAGATACGAGAGATACACTAAGCACCCGATAAAAGGGAAATCGGAACAGTAAAGCTTGAAATTAGAGATGGCCACGAAAAAATTAGACATTGAACATCAAGAGAGTCATTATCGATATTTATGTATTAGGGATATAATTTTTGAGTAATCGATATATATCGATAATGACATTATTTTAATATAATCTTCTTTTCTGTGCCCTTTTCGGTTATAATTTTATTTGTATATAAAATTAAAGAAACTGTATATATTTTATTTATTACATTTTGCCCCAAAACTAATTTAAAGTCTAAAGAAATATATTTCGATAAATATCGATGCTTCAATTACAATGTTAAATCATCGATTAATATCACATTTATCGGTATAATATTGTTTTTGGTTATTCCTATTATCTATATTCTCCAGAGAATTAAATCTACAACATAAAAGTTTTTTATTTAATTATTTTAATAGACATTTCTTAAAATATCCATATTCTTATCAACAATTATGATTTTACATTAGTTTTTTTTTATTAGATTAAAAAACACGTTTCTTTTATTATTATTAGACAGAGTTCACTGTACTTGTCTTAATGGGTGAGTCCAATCCACTGAATGAATTCACTGCATGGTGTGCAGCTTATTTCACAATTTGATGATTTTATGGCCTGGTCGTTCATTCAAGATCGGTTTACATATCCCAGGGGATAGAGATCTGCAGATGCTATAGAAAAACTATCTCAGTGGCCCGTTTAATGATGGCAAAGACTGAGAGCCAGAATGCGAAGAGCTCTAAACTAATTACCCCGAGGGCCCAGGGCTTTGTGGAGTGGAGGCTGAAATGGCGTATAAGTTACTTCACCTGCGGACGACTCCGGGGCAGGTACATGATACCTCTCGTGTCGCTTTTGGCCAGACAGGAAGCGGGCCCACAGTGTTACCTGTTTCCAGTTACCAGCTTGCCTTACCTGTTCTGCGTGGTGCCTCCAACCTACCTGTCTTTATTGCATACGTATATATGAATGAAATTGCATCGTCGCATCTCCCAGCAGCAGCAGCAGTGGAGGCAGCAGCAGATGCCTTCGTCCAGATTTAGATTGCCTGAGAAGTTTTCGCAGCAAACTTGTTTACGGCCAGAGAAAAAAAGATAGACACGATGCCCCGGCCGTTGTTTTGTCCCCTTTCGGAGGCGAAGGAGCTGAAAAAACGCGATGCCATTGCATATGCTTGTTACACTCGAAGATACATTTCCAGTGCAGAGATACATTTCCATTTTCCCACCCACACGACTCTCGAGCGGCAAGAAAAGCAAGAAAACTCAACATCGTAGACATTGATTAAGGTCAGTTATGATTGTGTATTGTTTTCTCGTATCTCTCCTCCGCTTCGCTTGCTTGTCTAAGCTTCAAAAAGTGAAATCTTCTCTAGCGTGTTTCGTTGCTTTTTTCGGCTCTCATTTTTTGTTGGGGTGAATCGTTGTTGGGCAGCCAAGCATGAGTGGTGTATGTCTCCTCAGGTACCAAGAACTCTAAGCAGATTGGAACTTTATTCGCTTGAATTATTATGTGGAAAATATCTCCTCGTGTTTGTGACATCTTATGGATGTCAGCCTTTTGGCAATTTAACTCAAGTGCCAGGAATTTATGTTTATGTTCTGCAAATCTGTAATGGCTAAGGTTGGTGATAGGTTCCTTGTGCATAAATGCAATTTTATCGGTACACAAAATGTTGAACAAAGCCAGATAGATATTTGTTTATGTTTTTAAAGATTAGAATGTGTGCCTAAGAGTATGGAAATCAATTTTAAAAACTTTAAATGTTGATTGAAAATTATATAATAAATATAGCAAATATTTTAAAGGAAATTAAAGTTGAATTTTAATTAAACACTGTAAGCTGTCAAATAATAATTACCATTCGTTGACGAATTTTAATAAACACTTAATATCTATACAAATTAACTTAAATCTACATTTTTTTATCACCCCATTTCCCTCTAGAAATGTGTGCCTGAGAATATGGAAATCAATTTTAAAAACTGGATGTTGATTAAAAATTATATAACAAATATTTGATGACTGCTTGTTTAACTTGCTTGCAAGGAAATATTTTTAAGAGAGCTTAAGTTGAATTTTAATTTAATACTGTAAGCTGTCAAATAATAATTACCCATTCTTTGACGTGTCTTAATAAGCCCTTAATATCTTTACAAATCAACTTAAATCTTAATTTTTTTATCACCCCATTTCCCTCTTATAAATTTTTAATGAATTAAAAATGCTTACGATAAACTATATTTTTTGCTGCCTTAAAAATCCGCACTTCCTTTCTGGCTTAACCCATTCCACAGTCTTTTTGGCCACGCTTGACCGTCTTTGATGATCTTTTGCTTGGGTTGGCGAAAGTAGAACTCGGCCACTATGCAAATAATTTCTGTGGCCGCGGCAGCGGCGGAAGTTGGCAGGAAAAACGCTGATCGGTGTTTCGCCGATTTCTTTTTCCATCGTTGGCTGACTCCCCCGACTTGCTATATCTATAAATTTTGTTGACTTTCACGTTTCGCATTTGTGGCGTATGAGCGTTTTTCTTGAGCGCTCTCGGTACGCAACAATTAGCCGCAGTTAATTGGCCAAAAATGCTGTTTGCTGTTTGCTATTTGCTATTTGCGCTACGCTTTCTGCACTTGTGTCTGGGCCTGGCCAAGAAAACATACCGCTAATCGTCGGGCCGTACAACTTCCGCCTTGGCGGGCTGAAAACTGTAAAATTTACAGTGTAAAGTGCGCAATTAAAAATCACAGCACCGCAGAGAGAAGATGACTTTGAGTTGTCTGCCAGCGAAAACATTTTGCGTTCATAATTTGTAAAAATCACCTGGGTAGCTGGGAGTTTCAAGTGGGTTGCTGCTGCTTCTGGTTCTGTTTTAGGTAACCTTTGTGCCCGTAATGCTGCGCCTAATTGCCCTTAATTTATTTAACTTCAACCCCAGACGCTTCCACTCCCAGCCCAGTCAAGGGTTTGCTGCGTGTCCTTTTGGGTCACTTGGGACGTGGCTCCTCCTTAGCTTTGAACAAGTGTCTGATGGGTCCTTTCCATTCCCATTGGAACTCGCCAACAAAATCCGGTCAAGTGCGTTAAAGGTATTCGCAATTTGTCATGATCTCCGTAACGATTAATGCGAAAATCTCTCTTGGAAAGGGAAAGAAAAAAAATCTTTCAAATTGTTAAATGTGAACATCATTAATAAGTTGGTTTTCTTGCCTCTGTCTGGACTAATTGGAGTTTTATGTTTTGTTGGAATATGCAGAGAGGAGATTATTTACCAATTAATTTATGATTTAATAATTAATATCTTAAATTTTATCCTTTAGTTTTCTTGTTGAATTTATTAATTTCTAATAATTTAATCACTTAATTGAGTAGTTTCAGTATCTGCAGGTATAATTATTCATTGAAATGTTGTAAATGTAAGAGAGGGACTCAGAATAATATTCAAATAATGATGGAATTTAACACTATCACTTCTCTGCAGCCATTTAACATGCCTGAGCTCCTAATTACCGTCCAGTTATGTCTCCATCTTGATTTATCTTTGCTTTCAACATTAGTGGGAGGCGGGTCAGTAAACGCTCTAATTATTTTCAAACAGCTTGGACTTAAATGTCTCTCAGTATCTCTCCTTCACCCTCGGAGACATGTTGCAGTGGCAAAAGCGGCCAAATCACTTTATCTTCATTTCGGGGCATTAAGCCGCTTAGTGCAGTCTGTAGCTCTAGCTATCTGCTTGGCATTTAAACAGATTTTAGCCGCTCTGTTGGAGGAATTTTTAGTCCAGGGCAATTATTCAAAGCGTTCCAAATTAGGTAATTGCCCTTTAAAGAATCATTCCTAATTATTTATGTTTATGTGGGGCAGCACTCGGCCACCCACAGCACTCGGCCGCCCACTTGCATTGCATATCGCCTTGGCACTGTCATCGGTCTGACCTCCGACCCCAGTCCCCAGTCTCAGCCACGCTTGTTTGCGGCCTTGATTAATGGAGTCGTCCTGCGGCCGTCGCCTGGAGCAATCCGGGAAACAAAAACAATAGCAAAGAGCCGAGGGCAGGGTAGCGCAGGATATGCCGGGATTGTGGACAAACACATTTAAATATTCCAAATAAACATAAATAGTAAAATACTGTGTTTTCTCAAGGCAGCTGTAGGCAGTTTTTTAATTAAATTATTGCACTTTGTTTATTTATTTAAGCAGCTTTTACAAACATTGATATTGTTTTAATTTACGCTGTTAAAGGGTTGTATTGCAATAAATAAACATAGTATTTAAAGCCAAGCTTCCTGTGGGAATGACAATACCCCTCGAAGGACCAGCAACTCCCTCTGACAATTACAACAACAGCAGGACTGCGACAGGACTAGGACAGGACTACGGGTGCTGCCCCGGCTGCTTGCCTTGTTATGTTTAGATTTATATCAAATTGTTGGGGCCATGCCCGGCCCGACTTGGGTGCCGGAGGGTTTGGAAAAAGCCAGGAGGAGGCGGCGGTGTTGCCTTTAAGCTTTTCAATCAAATCGCGCTTAAGTGGTTTCCAGTTTCAGTCCAGTTCTCGGCCGAGGCTACGTCGCCACCACCATAATTGGCCGAAATTAATTGTTCGTCTAATCAGTTCATTGGATGCGACGGCGGCGACTGTTTCGACCATTGAACTCTGCGGCTTACAGCCACATCGGACGAGGCCCGAAAACCCAGGACCCAGAACCCAGAACCGAGAACCGAGCACCGAAAACCAAATACCGATGGCCGATCCAGATATCGATGGAAAGCGGCTTTTATGGTAATCTCAGCGAAAGATGAAATTGATTTGGCGGCGCCAATTTATGGTCTGGCCTGGGTTCCTAAATCTGTCGGCTCGTAATTGGAAATCAGCTGTACATTTTTAAAGGGTTAAGTGGCTTACAAAAGCTGTCTAAGGGTTTAGACAATGTTTTTTGGAGTAGATTATGGACTAAATATTTATCTCATTATTTTATCAACAAATATTAAATGAGCTTATTTTTAAACTGGCAGGCAATTAAACATATTGCCAAGAATTAATATTTAAGCCAAATAATATTAGGGAAACTTATTTTAAAATACCCGAAACGTCAATCGATTTTAATTAAAAATCCTGTGACCACAGTGGGAAATCAAGTTTTATCCCATTATCTTTGCTGGCATTTCGACCCAACGTCGAAAAGAGTTTAAAACCAATTAGAATGGCATTCCTGTTGACAGTTTTCACACATTTCCAGGGCTGTCAATGCCCCACCAGATCCCTTAATCGATGTCCAGGCTTATCCCATTAGGCAATCACAATTTATACGTCTGCGGCAAAATGATTCCCCAACCTCGGTGTGTCATCATTAATTACTCGAACGGAAGTTACATTCCATCCGTTCGCTTCGGTTCAGTCGCTCATTCATTCATTCATTCAGTCACTCACTCGCTCGGGCCTTTTAATTTTCTATGATTTATGCGTAATTTGCTTTCAAACCGAACCTGCTGTCCATTAAAGAGAGACTTCCACCGCCGTTTCCCACTCTTCACTCTTCTCTCACAAAATCCCGCAGAAAACGGAGACATGTGCACCTGTGGGCTGGCCACATCCTGTGCCAGAGAGGAACAGCAAATAAATGGAAGGAAAAACTTGCAGAAGCGGACCAAGTGATACAAATACCAGAACAAACGAGAGAGGGCTTAACGACTAGCAGATATCTCTTAGTTTGGTTTTTATTTTTTTTAAGCTTTTTAAGTAAGAAAAAATATTTTTTATTGATTTTAGAAAGCATTGGAAACATAAAAATGTATTTTAAATATTTTATATTTATTGAAGACCTTGTCAAAGGTTTTAAAAGGTTTCCAGTCTTTTTTTATCTGCCTGCCTTTCCTACTTGCTAGTTGCTTAATTAGCCTGAAAGTCTGGCAGAATTATTGTAATTTTAAACAAAACTAAATTCTTTGAAGTAACTTTCAATTATGTCTGCTATATTTTTTTTTTAAGTTACTCAAGTCTGTTCCCCACAATATACTCACGCAGACTTTGCTACCGAATTTCAGGTTTAACTAGACCTGCCTCTTGCTCGAGGCAAGAACGCAGCGAGAGCATAACAGAGTTCGGGTCCCGGATTCCGAGACCAGAGTCCCTGGTTCCCTGGTTCCCGGCTCCCTGTCCCGCAGGTCGAGACACTCTGCCTCTGTGTATTTAGAGCGTCCAGCGTTGTTGGCCTGTGACTAAATATTGGGACTGGGACCTGGACCCGAGACTCGGACTCGGACTCGACTCAGTCGGCTATTAAATGTCAATGGACTTCTGCATGAATGAGTTGTGCGACTTCTGCTCGTTGCCTCGGTGCGTCTGGGACTGTTTTCTGTTCCAGGGGCTGCCTTTTGAGGGCATTCCATGTGGCCGCAGCCGCCACCACACTCACATGCATAGTTTCATTTAAATTTCAATTGCCGAAAATAAATCTTTGAGAGCTGGCCCTGGGAATTTCAGGCATAATTTTATTTATA
Source organism: Drosophila triauraria (assembly GCA_014170255.2). NCBI lineage: Eukaryota > Metazoa > Arthropoda > Insecta > Diptera > Drosophilidae > Drosophila > Drosophila triauraria. The sequence continues at coordinate 5,478,731 of CM024334.1, read as the reverse complement.
GAAGTTATTGAAATCTTCGGGCAGCAGAAACTTCATGTGTCCAGGGGCTGCGGCGATTTCTTTGCCTCTTAATTAAAATGTACAGCCGCAAGTTCAGCTCTAGGTACGTGTCCGCAGGCCGGCCAGGCACAGGCCGAGGGGCATAATTTCCCAGAGAGTCCTTGGGGTCCCAAGGAGCCCGCAGCAGGGCGGCCAAATGGCAAAGATGAAACCTTAAACCCCAGACTCATTATGTAATTCAGGCAGCACATTCCGGAGCTTATCATGGCGATAGTGAATGCCAGCGAGGAGACCGTGATAGGAGGCCAAGGATGGTTGGAAAAGTAAATGGGAAAATAATACTATACGTGATCGATGGGAGCAGAAAGGATTTTAAAGGAAAGGAGAGGGAATATATTAGGTAATTATCTTTGAAAATTTATATAGAAAAATTAGTGAATACTTTGTTAATTTTCTTTTTAAAATATTAAGGAATTCCCTTAAATTCAAAGACCTTAAACATTTCCTCTGGCGGAAGCTCCCCTGCTAACGTGTCATTTCTAATCTCTTTCCTGGTAATCTCTCGTGACACGCTTTCATCTCCACTTTCCACCTTCTGCTGTTCGTCCTCCTCCCCGACCATTTAGTGGCTGCATTAAATCTTCAACTAAATATTAAACGATGTCTCTTACTCTCCCTTCACCGGCAGATAGATAATAAAAGGTCGTGGCTTCAGTTTTATACCACTTATTGTTCCTTCGCTGGTGGGGTGTATTGTGGTGGTGCTTGAGATTTTGAAGGCTTGTCGAGTAATAAACGGGTAACCTCCCTTAATCCCGTCCGCACAGTTGGAAATATTTTTCATTAGCATTAAGAGGCAATAGAAGCCAGGGCGAAAAAATATATAGCCAAAAAGGAATGGATGGAAACGAAGAAAAAAGTAGTTGAGCTTGCCGCACATTTCCACGTGTCTGGCTGGTAAATCTTGGGGCTTGAGTTGATAAGGTTTTTCCTCCGCTTTCCCCAGTCCCAGGTCTTATCTTAAGCATAAGTTTTCCTCGCCGCGTGTGTCGCTTTTTCCCCACCCATCCCATTGGCCTTTATGGCTACGTGTTTGGCAAACGGAAGTGGCCAGAATAGACGTTTATATGTGATGTGTAAAGGCACACATTCCGGTGGGGGCCCTGTGATTTATACACCGCTGTTTAATGCCCTAAACGACACCCATTAGAAACAATTGCGAGAAGTTTTAATTAAACATCGCCGCTCATTAGCTTGGCTTCTCGGCGGATATGATGTTTTCGCCAGCCGCGTCTTCCAGCTGCATTTCCATAAACGCTGCTCGCTCGGCCAGATCTTGGAAGAGAATTAGCGGTAATTACGCTTTTTCACGCTCCAATTGCTCATTTCCGCTCTCAGCGAATATTATTTTACTTTCCGTTTTTGGGCGAGAAATTACAGATAGTCTCCACTTGAATTGTAAGTATATTTTGGGTCTAGAGTCTACGAGTCTACGAGTCTAGACCTTAAATCTGAGTCAAGCGGAACGCAATGAGTTTCTTTCGAGAGCTTGAATGAGTTTGTTCAAATATGATTCATTTTTGGGTTCTATATATGGCTGGGTTCTGGTTAGTTGGAAGTATCAGTGCATGCTTGATTGCAACCCATCAGACTGAAAAGAGATTGAGATTTAAGTACTTTTTTATTGGTGATTTAATATTTTATAGATAAACATTATCAAGATTTTATTTATTTACTGCAATTTGCATGAAATAAAATACAAAAGATACATTTTTATTATTATAAAATAATTAAGTTACCTATTATAACTGATCTTAATTATTTACTCACTTAAGTATGTTATTTCTCAGTATTTACACAGGAAATTGTTAGTGTTTGTATGATGTTTTCTCCATATCTTCCCCTACAAATTCAACAAAATTCCTAAAATACAATTCAACAATTAGAAAATCTCCAGACAACATCTGCTCGTGATTAGCTGATCCTTGATCCTAGACTTTGCCACTCCAACCGCGCTTAGAGAGCCCTCTTCGAGCTCTCCTCCAACTGTTTGTGACAACTTTGCCATGTTAACGCCAAGTGACTTTCAACTCGGCAACAATATGGCTAACATATTATGGCCATTTGTACTCGAGTGTATAACCGGCAGCACCCACAAGGATAAGGACAAGGACAACAACTATAACGGAGAGCCAGGGAGTGTGAATTCTCCTCTGGCTAAACTGTAACAGTGACAATCAACTGGAGGGAAATAAACTCCGTTGGGCAAGGATAACAAGAGCCTCTCCAGTTACCAGTTTCCCCCCCTTTTTGACCAGCCGGCAGCCAGGTCTCCTTTTCTCTGTTCTCTCTCTTTCTGCAGCCAGTGTAATCATCTCTTTCCCACTGTTTAAGCTGCCGCGAGACTTTTGACTTCCTGCGGCAAAAAACAGGGACAACAAGAACACGAAGAAGGCTTAGGCTTCCAACTGTGAAAATGTTGCCTCCAAAGCTGGCTTGGATTTGGGTTTTGGGTCGGGAAAGCACACAGGGAGTCGGAGGAGGAGGAGGTGAACCCCATACGCCGCACTAAATTGCGGCTTTTTCGAGTCCAACAATGAGATACTTCAGAAAGAATTAGTTGCACTAAAAATTGCTAAAGTCGCACTCGGCCAGACTTTCACTTTTTCTCTCGCCGGGTAGTGTTTTTTTTGTTTTTTGGGCACAGCATGGGTGAAGGTTCCTACAGCAAGAGGAAGCCGAATGCAAGGATAACTCGCAGGCAGCTATGGGAGTTAAGAGCCCGCAGCGGAGCCGGAAGCGACGACTGTTTTAGCAGTTTTTTGGCTGGACACTTTATCCTGCAGCCTGCAACTCTCTGCTGTTGCTGGACTTCCTGTCTTTTATCCCTCACCAACACCCTCATAAATGGTACACGAATTAAGAGAAATTTAACATTTTTAACTTTGTTTATTTTTTACTTATACCATTTTTATAATTTTAAATTATATGTTTTGGTTTTCTGAAGATTTCATTAGCATTCTGAGAAAAGCATCTCATTAACATTGCAATAATAAATATTAAACTAACATTTCCTAATATACTCTCACATTCCTTAACGTAAGGAATTTTATTTCAGCGAAAAGTATAGAAATTATCCTCAAATAGTTGAAGAAAAATATATTTTTTAAGCTTTCTATTTAATATTTATTACTAGGGTGCTGTTAAATTCATATTCCCATATTTAAATATTTTATTTTTTATCTAAAAAATTCACTTAAAGTATTTCTCAACTTTATATCTCTTTCCATTCGCCATTGTTGTTGTGTCTGCTGCTGTTCTGTAACTTCTTTGGACCATGAAGTGGCATTAGAATAAAGGCGACGCTTTTCCGCTTGCCGCTCCGTAGCCACCGCTCCTCCTGCCTCTTATTTTCTAACCCTTTAACTCTATTTTTTACAGTTTTATTTGTTGCTGCTTTACAGCGTCGTTTAGTTGGTCCAAAAAAGTTGCAGTTGCCGCAGTTTCTGTTTCTCTTTTTCTGTACCAGTTCTCTTCTACTTCTACTCGTGTTCTTTTTCTTCTTTTCCGTTTTGAAGGCCAACGGCAATTTGGTTGCTGTTGCCAAAGTAGTTAGTATTGTTGCTGCCTTTAGTGCTGTTATCTAACATGTTTAATTCAAGGCGCATCGCCTGAAATTAAACTGAAGTTTTCAAGCGTGACGAGCTGCATATGTATGTGTGGGTGTGGATCGGGCGGAGATGGGAAAAGGGGGCGGTGGCCATTGCACATGGCAAATTTAGCGTAAAATTTTACTTCATCTGAGTTGTCTCTTGCTTTTATTATTTTCTTTTTTTGTTGCTTGACGAAATAACAGTAATTACACTTCAAATTAGGTACACAGGTATTTTTTAGAAAGAAAAGTAACTAAACAGATTTAGCACTTGGAAAGGAACTCAGAGGGATTTATTTTTAAAACATATTTTAGTTAGAATTTGTTTAAGAATATTCCTAATATTCCTAAATATTTTATTTTAATTTTAATAATATTATAATTTAATCTGTTTCAAAGATTTTTTAAATAATATTCATAGTATCATCAACCTTATATTTAAATCATTATCAAAGAACTTAATTAATTTAATTTTGGCATTAAATAATGGTTCCCATTTTCTCCCCGTGTACGCTTTCTTCTTCCTCTACCTTTTGGTCGCTTCTTCCTCCTTTTTCGCTCTGTTTCACTGAGAAATTGTCACTGTCATTGCATTCGTTGTTGTCATTCGGTTTCTGCTTACATAAAGCATTTCGCTTTGATTGCCGTAAACTGATACAACATAATTATACGGCCCAAAACCAAAGTAACTGAAGCCAAACCCAAAAACTCAACGAAACTGAACCGAACTCCTCAGCCCAGAGCCCCAAAATAACCCTTTTTCGTTGCAAATGAGCAAAAGCAAACACATAAACGGAAAATGTTGATAAGACCAATCTCGATGGAAATTGGGGGGGAAATGGTAGACAATTCAGTGGCCAAACTATGACAGACGCTTATAATAAAGAAATGAAAATGCGTCACTTGAAGACATAAACATAGATACACTGGCAAATATCGAGGAAAAGTTATTAATATTAAAATAATAGTAAGGAGGTGTAGAGAAAACTATCATAAGATTATTTTTTTATTTCTTAGCAACTCAGTTATCAAGGTACTATGAAAGGCTTAAGCTTAAAATATAATGGAAAATAGTATTAAACTACAAATGTTTTTGAATTTATTTTAAAACTATTAAATTATAAGATAAAAAAGGAATAACTTCTAAAATTTTGCTAATATAAATATCAAATAGATTATATTAATTCCCTTATAATATATATTAAATTCCCTTTAAAAAATCACAAAATGAAAACTCTTCTCAGAAATTCACAAGTATTTTCCCCACAACCTCCTAGAATTGTTGGGGTATTCAAAACTTTAAAGTCCCCTCTTCCCCTCGATAAAACGCAAAATCTGTTTAGGTCAGTCGGTGGCTGTCTGTGTGTGTGTGTGCCGGTGTTTTTGTGGTTGTGAGAGTGCGTTTGTCTGTATGTCAACCATTGTTGACAGACACAATCAAGCAATCAGAACCTAAAAACTTTATTCCATTCATTGGAACTCGCATGCGTGTGGGTGTGGGTGTGGCTGTGCAGGGTATGGCGTGTGCCTACCCTCTAGGCATAATCAAACACAGAAGGCTCTCGTACTAATGCAGTTAACAAACTTGCGGAAACACAACCCACCCACTCGCACTCGCACACACACTCACTCTAACTCACACTCGCACCCACAAGGACGCGTAGGGAGACGACATGCGTGTGAGAGTCTTAAGTGCTCCACACACACACACACAGAGAGAGGCACACACACACTCAGTGATGATGATGTATTGTGTGAGATGTGAATGTGATTAAATTTCCATAGCAGCTCGTCTTTCATGCCAATTTTCCATTAGTCCTTACAGCTTCCGCACTGGGAATAAAAAGATGACTTAATTCAAAAATATAAAAAATATAAAAAAAATACAAAAAAATGTAAAATATGAACGGGATCACTAAAGAATTGAACTCTATTAAAAATGCAGTCCAAAAGTATGCTTTAAAAGGTTTGCACCTTACAAAAAGAGTAATTTTACAATGATTTTGGGACTACAATTATTTTATTGCATACTTTTGGGCACATTTTTAATTGATTTCAAACCTACAGAAATTTGTATGAAATTCTTGATTGTTTGTTTTAACGAAATAAATGTATAAAAGGTAAATTATTAAAAGGTTTTAAGTTTCTAGTCTTTTCTTAGAAACTATAAAATAATAATAGAGGGTGTACTATTTTACATCAAATTCTTGTAGTATCAGTTACCTCAAATATTACGATATTTTGAATAATTAGGCATTTCTCCAAGTGCATGCGTGAGGAAAGCCCCACACACACATATGCACTTAAAAGCACATCAGGAACGAGGGGCTAGCATATGCTACTCTCTGATGTTTGCTGTGCCGCGTCAAAAAGTGATGATGAATAGTTTGTTTGATGTTACTTTGACCATTCCCATGATCAGCACAAAATAAACTCTCCATGTGCTCCTCTCCTGCATGGATGTATGTGTATATGACTGGGGGATGAATGGGTTAAGGGTGCAAAGGGTTAGATTTCAGAAATAGGCTAGTTAGCGCTGCTTTAAGGAAATGCTAAGGGTAACGCAGAGATTTCTCAGAATGATTTTGGGTTAAATTTATGATAAGCCAGCAGTGACAGGGCAAAACTTTGGGCCCGAAAAATATGAATCAAGGCGGATATAGAGGCAAGATGGACGTGTTGTAATTAAAGTTAATTGGTGTGCGGTTTAAAATTAGATTAAATATATATTTTGGGAATGATTAATGAAGTTGTCTTAAAATATTCCCGCATTCTCCTATTCTTGCATTATTTTTCTATAATTTTAATTACCAAAGCTACAGCTTTCAGCTTTCCTTCGTTGAGATCTCTACTTATCCGCTTAAAAGAGTAATTTGCATTTAGCCCACGATATAAACCATTAATGGATAGCAATCTAATCATGAACGCTTCACAAATTGCCACAGCTCGGAAACCCTGTCGGGTATTTGAGCCAAGTGCACTCGGCACTCTGACAAAATGGAGCTTAAGCCCCAGTCCCACACCCAACCCATTGATCTTCCTGCTGCACTCCCCAGCCAGCCTCCCGAAACAATTAAATGCTTAGCTCGACAAAAGTCTGCGGTTCGCATTAAATCATCAGTCTGCTGTTGACTCCGGCACTGACTCTGGAAGTGCATCCCCGTGCTCATTTTCCCCTCCACATCGGCTGAATAATTTACATAAGCAGCGACCACAGACTTGGCTGCAACTCCCTTCCCAAATATCCGCCAAGCCCCCTTCGTGGACCACCTTCACCGCTGCTGGCGACAAAAGAGGATGCCAAATTAAAGCCAAAAACCCATGCAGGCAAATCCCTCAACCAGACCTCAGGCAGTAAAAAAAAAATAAAGAAAATAACAAACATCCCGGCTGCTTTCCTCTTGATATTCTTTATGTTTTTGTTGTCTTTTGTAGTTTTTTATACACGGTATTCAAAGTTGGTTGGTTTTAGGCTAAATATCTCGAAGAACGCGAAAAAATTGGAGTTGATTGAATTCCACTTCAATTTGCTTAAGGTTCCAGAAAATATATAATACTATGGACGATCTGGGTACTCATAATAAATTTATTTACATCGAATATATATTGAACTTTGATATATCCAATATCCAATAATTTCAATCATATTTTACTGACATTTCTACAAGTAATTTATTTTACAAAATATGTCAGTGTTTTATATATTTTAACCTTCTAAATGTTCTATCAAATACTCACTCTTTACCTTAACTCTTACTTTTATGGGGTATCTTATAGTCGCCAAATCCTCTCAATTTTTGGTGGCTTTTCTTTAACTTTTTTTGAATTTTTTTGCTGCGTTTTTTAGGTTTTGTTCGTTGCTCAGATGTTTTGTTTGGATTTTCGTGCATTCACTTGCGGAATTTTCGTGCTGTTGACTCGGCAACGCATATGAATGTATGTTTCCCCGAAAAACCTCTATATAGAATGTCCCATCCCATTCCTTGCCGCGCCCCATTGCCGCCGCCCCTTTTTTGCATTTAGGGAGCGTGCATATGTGTTGGCGCATACATAAACAATGGCAGCAACAACGGGGCGACCAACGCAGGCATAACAATGACAAAAGAACGCATTTCTCCTCCCCATCCAACCCATCAGATATCCGCTCCCCCTGGCCCCCTTATCCAAACCACGAAGAACCCCACACCCATGGCTGATCCCTCTGTTCCTGTTTCTGGTCCTGGCTGGTTTATTATGCAAAAGTTATGCAAAGATAAGCAAAACTATGAGCAACGACAGCAGCTCGCCGGCCAAAAAATTGTAAACGTACCCCAAGCCTTCGGTATCTGCATTGAGAAAAAGGATATCTTAAATGGTTCTTAAATCAATATTTTATTTATTAGGAAACATGGTTAAATATTAAAAAATAATTCAAATAGGTTGGGCATATTTTTAAAATAGATTTTTTTGTGTCAAGTATTAACTCCTCTTGAAAGAAAGGTTTTTCGAAAACATTTTCCATGGCTGTGTATAAATTTTATATCTCGATTGCGTGTTTTGTGGTCTGACATAGCTGGCATAATTAATTTGGTTATTATTTTGATTAAACATACTCGTAATGTTCACATTCTAAGCAGAATCAACGAGCAAGATTAATAAATCTTAATAAAATATTTGTGAGTATATGTTGTGTCTTTTTAATAAATAGATTTAATAAACTTTATTTAAAAAATAATATTAATCGTATTTAATCTAAATCTAAATCAATTGTAAACTGCTAAATTATATTTATAATGCTCTGAATATTGTAACAAACTTCCTCCATAAATAGAATTTTTAAAGCCGATAAAAGTGAGATCTAGAAAGGTTTAACTTACCATTAAATATATAATTTAAAAGCCTAAGAAGTCCATGAACTCCGTTTAATTTTTCAAAATAAATACCTGTTTCTTTAAGTGTCCCATCTCCCCCCTTTGCATTTCCCACTAAAAGACAAACGGGTTCGGGTTCCTGTTCTTTTTTCGAGTTGATTTTTTTTTGGGCGTTGTTGTTGATTTGCTGGGAAGTCGGGCAGCTGTTATGGGACACCCACCAAGTCATTCAAGTTAATTGTGCGGCCAAATGCAAAAATCAACTTTTTTACAAGTTCAACGGCGGAGGGCGTAGTTTTCAGGGTAGGGGCCCGGACTTTATGGGGGCTCGTCGGCACCTCGTGAACGAAATGGACACTTAAACTCTAATCGAAAAACTTTTGCCCATATACAAGTCACTTTAAAATGCGCTTAATTTGATCAGCGTGAGGCGATTGTCCAGAGGAGAGAGTGAGAGTCCCTCAATTCTCATTTTCTCTTTGCAGTTCTCTGTTATCCAGTTACCTTCCCATTTCCGTAGCCAGATTTGGCAGATTTTTCCCTTTTCCCTGCGTAGATTACCATAATGAGCTTTGAGATGGGCATAACAGGCACAATTGTTATAAACTTGTTACTGCCATTCGACGACTACAATTTGTTTGAGTTTCGGACTTCTTTTCTTTCTATTCATTATTTTATTACACCACCGAACATTTTTGAAATTGGTTATATGAATAGCATGGACATGAAATGATGCGGAAATAGCGATAACAGTTTTTTTGCTTTCGGAGAAGTCCTCCAAATGCGGGTGATTAGAGACCTTCGAAAGGGGGTTGCTTTCATGCGATGCTATCATTGGCTATGATCTCTTTTATGGCAAAATATTTTCATTGTCTGCAGGGAAAGTAGGAAATATGAACAAAAGTTTATAAATATATAAATATTCTCGAACTTTACATTAGTAAGTATTTCATAAATATTTGTAGTTAGTTTTTTATTATGTAACTATCTTTTTAATATACCCGTCAATATATTCGCAGGTATTTTCAATTAGAATTTTAAGAGTTATCTTATTTTATTATAATATTAAATATAGACAAAATATTAATTGAATTCTGAAAAATTAAAATTTCGTCATTGAAGATATCAAGATTAATTACATAATTTACAAAAGGATCTGGATCAAGTCTAAAACCTATTTAAAGAATATTGAATGATTAATTTACATTATTATATAAAAATACCTTTAATAATACATTTTAATTGCTCTTTTTCCTAATCCCTTTCTAAGTTTTAGTCTTAATTCTTAATTCGATTACGTAAGAGGGCATCTTTGATTCGCTATTTGCTCCCGTGTTAAACAATTCACTCGCCTGTTTGTGACAACTTCAAGTGTGTGCCGAGTGAGTGTGTGTGGGTGGGATTTTTTTCTGTTTGTTTCTGGAGTGAGCCAAGTGCACACTTTTGGTCCACTCGGCTCTCGGCCACACCCACTCACATATCGCCGCTCGGATGACAGCATCCTGCGGTGGCAGTTGCCACTTGACGCGGTCTGCATTTCAGCTCTCCCACCTTCCCCTCCAAAGCAGCCTCGCCTCGACTCGTTCAATTGAAAAATTAAGCAGCCACTTTGTCAAAATGCTGCTTCAATGGCCCTCGTTCAACCGGGGATATAGGGTTTGGGTCAATCCCTATCCTCACAGCCATCGCCATTGCCCAACGCCATCAGGGTCCCGATCCCGAATCGCTGGAAGCAGCCTTTGCCGGGGGCTTTAATTGTCGACATCTGGGCTTGACATGTAAATGCAAAAGGTTCTTCAAAACCCAGGGATCCGGGCCAGTGCAGGCTCTACTTCTTTTCAGTGTTGACGGATATGATGGGAAAAGAGCTAAACTAAGGTGTAGAGTTCAGCATTCAATTAAAAATTATTTTAAATACTTAACAAAGATTTTTTAAAGTCTGCCGAAATTATAAGAATTATAGGAAGCTATTTAGTTCGATAATTTTACAATTTTTCCTTTTTAAACTTTGCTAGAAAAGTGCTAAGCTGTCAGCACAGCTATGCTGTCCTTGCTCTCCAGCTCATCTGGCCTGATGGAGCATACTCGCTTGGCACTTATTACATCGGCATCTGCGTATGGTTTTGGCGTTTATTGATGCAAATTCGGCCCGCCGCCCTGATCTTTTAACTGGGAAGCCTGAAGCCAGAACGATGTCGATGGGTAAGCGGGGCCACCTAATTGACGGCTAACGTCGAACACAAGTGCGCCGCTCGCTGATTAGGGTTGCCGCTCCGCTCCTTTTTCCAAGGCGACCCTAGTCCTCTTCCTGTCAATTTGTTGTCAGGAAAAGTTTTTCTTCTTTTTCGGCTGCGAAACCTTTTTATTCTGTTGAGGAGGGGGAGAGGAGCACTTGCCACGGCTACCCGTTTTTTAATCGCCTTATTGTTGTGCGCATCCTTTTGTATTGATTGAGTTGACATTAATGGGCACTTGGAGGTGTCAGCGAATGGCAGCAATTGGCAAACAGTTGGCATCATTTAGCATACTAAATGCTGCTTATACCCATAACAAAAATAATAATAAATAAATTATGCCACGAAGGTGGGTTAGCGAAAATGAAAAATGAATTTGACAGCAAAGTGGGGAAATAATTGATATTTGAAAAGAGTTTTTAATCTAGTTTAAAAGCCTGAAGTCAGGCAGCTTACCTAAATAATATCCATGAACTTGGGAATAATTTTAAAGGTGAATAAAAGAGATCTTCTGCATCAGAATTACTGTAGCCAAATTTAAAGAGTTACAAAAATTATCCTAGTTTAAAAAACCTATTTAAAAAATAATTAAATAACTTGAAAATAACAATTTAAATGCATCGCGGGTATAAATTATATTTAAAATTATTTTGTTATTTTCCTGAGGCAAGTTAAGTCGCTTCAACATCAAACAAATATTTCCACAAGCTTCATTGAAATCTGCACAAGATTTATGAGCCTTATAATCCATGTCAAGACGACAGCGTCAGCCTCGCTTTCTTCTCCTGGAGCAATGCCAGAGCATCAAGCTCATAATTATGTGGGTGTTCCTGATCTGTGTGTGTCTTTCCGGGCCTCTCCCGATTTGCTAGTTGGAGCCCACTCGTCGTCATCAACATCAGCGTGGCAGTGGGCGTTCGCCGGCATTCCTCGTTCATGTGATCCACTTGGCAAAGATGTTCAGCAACTGACATCGCCTGCAATTTCAGTGGAGTGTGGGCGACACAACCGTCGGATGCCACTCGCTAACATTACCTAAACCAAGTACATATTTCTCCTTTTTTTTTGTACCCTTTGACTTATTGTTGAAAGGAGTTTGGTGGAATTTTTGAATTGCAACCCTAAACTTAAATTTATTTGTAATATTTCGGATCCAAGCAGGCCACATTTTTGCTTAAGTTTATTTTTGGATAATTAAACCAAGTAGGCTTCGCCTATATTTTGGCTATAAAAGCAGCTGCTTTATTCCAATTTAGTCATTCTATTAGTGAAACTTGAAGGGCAAACAACTTATTTTAAACCTTGATTTTTCATTAACTCATTTAATTTTTTTTTTTTGGCTTTTAATTTTGTTTTTTTTTAACTCAAACCGAACTTCCCCAAAACTCGAGATAATTGTTGACTAGGTGAGCAACTGGCATCTTTGCTTTATTAGCTTATTATTTATTTGTTTTTTTATTCATAGTTAGCTTTGTTTTATATTTTAATTTCTAATAATTTTTTATTGATTAATTTTGTTATTTTGCCGATGCTGTGGAGCTCAAAATCTGTGTAGAAAGGTTAGTCACAGCAGGTGGCGATTTTAACTTTGTTTTATATTTTAATTTCTAATAATTTTTATTGATTAATTTTGTTATTTAGCTTATGCCATGGAACTCACACAAAATTCTGTGTAAAATGGTTTTGTTTTTCGGATCGGAGCTGGCATCTTTGCTTTATTAACTTATTTTCAATTTATTTTTTATTTATAGTTAGCTTTGACTCATTCTTCTTGGCGGTGGTCTTGACTTCTTGTCCGTCACAGCCGGTGGCGATTTTAACTTTGTTTTATATTTTAATTTCTAATAATTTTTATTGATTAATTTTGTTATTTAGCTTATGCCATGGAACTCTCGCAAAATTCTGTCTAAAATGGTTTTTGTTTTTCGGAACGGTGCTGGCATCTATGCTTTACTAACTTAATTTTTATTTTAAGTTTTTTTTATTTACAGTTAACTTTGTTTTATATTTTAATTTCTAACAATTTTGTATTAATTAATTTTTTTCTTTAGCTTGGTGCCCTTGGCTTTCCTTGTCAACCAAAGTCCATGACGATTTTATTCATGACGCTGCAACCAGTTAAGGGTCTCCCAGGGAGCAGTAATTATAATAACCAAACCGAACTTCCACCGGACCCAAGGCCCTATGCTGATGCCGTGGCCGATCTCATCCGAAAATTGTACAGAGTTAGTCTCCATTTCAGAGCCAAAGCCAGAGTCCGAGTCAGAGTCGCTGCTATTTCGCACAGAGAGCCAGTTGAGCTCGCAATGGAAACCGCAAAGTCATCTCCGGTTTATTTACTGGCCAGCAGAAAATAAACCAGAAAGCGAAGATGAGACCAAAGGAATAAACAAAAAACAAAAAGGGCCAAACCAAGGAGGTTTGAACTTGGCACAAAACAAACTGGTTGATACTCTTGAATATTAATACTAATTTTGTTAATATTGTTTTATTTTTATTTTCTTACTGATTCTTAATAATTTCATTACTTCTTGAAATAATGTTTGCAAACTTATTTTAGTTGTTGTTTACTTAATTTTATTTCATTTAAAATGCTTGGTAACATGCGAAGATAAGTCCTTGGGGTTTGTCCTGGTTATAAATTTATTTCATGAGTTTATTTATTATATTATATTTAAATATTATTTTATTTTATTAAATGTATTAAGAATCAAGCAATGATACAAGGTTTTTTATAAAATGATGTCCTTCTATGTGCTTATTTAGTGTTTATAAATAAATAATAATTATTTTGAATATATTGTTAGTCTAACTTAAGAGAGCTGTTTCTTGAATGTTTCTTTACTTTATTTTTAATATATTTAAATTTCCTTGAGCATTCCCCTCACGACAGTTATATTTTCTAGTTCATCATCCTCGAAAGAAAGGGTACTTAAATAACTGAAGCCGCATGAATTTTCAGTTGGCAAAAGGCTCTTCGCCGTTGCCAAGAAGCACAAGAAAAAAACAAAAGCCCAGCCGAGGCTGGATCCCAAGCCCCTGTCCTGTCCTGCCCTGCCCTTACGTTTCCCCCCACCTTGGGCGATACATCGAATTTAATTTCCTGCCAAAATCGACAGAGACCAAAACATTTCTGCACTGGCGTTGCGGTGTGCAGACCAGTCGAGCGTTAAGAATTCGGTCGGTTACTAAAACTTAATTTTGCGGCTTGCGTTTCAGGGAATCCAGCACGGCGATGAATGAAATTTCACACAATTAGCCGGCCTCGGCCAGATCCTGTCTCATCTGGAGGAGGAGGAGGAGGCCCACCAACTGACGCCGTCGGCACGTGATCGAGGCAGGACGGAAAAAAAAGCAGAGACTTTGACTGACGACAGTTGTCGGCGAAGTTTCTGGCCAACATGTGGCACTTTCAGCCCGAGTCTCCGTCATATTTCAGCGCCAACTGGCGCCCAACTTATTAGACGGCTTCCTCTCACTCTCGGCTTGGAGTTTTATTTTTGGATGGCCAAAAAAGCAACAACAGCCAAGTCAAGGCCAGGCCAAGCCTTTGGGCTGCTTTACCCTTCATTTGGAGAATATTAATATTAATTAATTATTTTTGAAGTAAAAATGTAATGGTATCATGTTGTAATATATAAATATCACTTAAAATTGATAGTTTACTTAATACATTCTTTTTTTTCATGGAAAGCACTTGGGGTTGATACAAAAATTATATTTATATAATTCACTTTCTATAAAGCTTGTAATTCTAACAAATCATACAATAAATTCAATTCAAAGTTAAAATAAATCCAATTTGATAAGGTACCCAAACCAAGGGTACCTTCTGTTCGAAATGCCCCGATTTATATTGTTATTGGCTGGACATTGAAAAATATTGTTTGCCCAAAAGAAATCTGGCCAAAACAAATGTGAGTCGAGCCTAGGCGAAAATCATAAAAATAAATGGCAAGTGATTTCAAGTTTTCGACGCAACATGTGTAATTAATAGACTCTCCCCGAATATATATATATATAAATATATATACTCCGTGTCCCGGGGCGGAATGATGAATGCCTCGTAAAGCGTTAAAGCTGTGGGGACTCTAGGTGTCTATTGTATTATTTACGTCTGCATTGCTCCGTCATCCCCACTCCCAATTCCATTCCCATCCCATTGCGTCCTGTAATCCAGCCCGAGATCCATAAAATGGGCTTCCCATGGTTTTGCGACCCCATCTCGTGTAGAAGTGTCACACATGTCCTTGTGCGGCTTTGACTTTGGCCCCAGCCGAAAATAGCCAACTGCGGGGGCGCCCACACTAGTGGCTGTTACTGCCACTGTTGCCACTGTTGGTGCTGTTTTTGTTGCAGCAGCAGCAGCGAGTATGTGTGTGTGCTGCCTACCAAGTGTGTCACTGTCACACACTTGACGATTTTTCGGAACGGCAATAGGCACTACTACTGTAACACCAGATGGCAAAAAAAAGGGACCCTCAGGTGTCGGCCAGTGTGGCAGGGTGAGGACACTACTGGGAATTAATGGGAATTTTATAAAATCTACTATTAAATATACTTATATTCTTAGTAAAGGGTAAGTCAGTTTATTTATATTTTAAATGTTATTTTTAGGTAAATCGTAACATATATTAACGAATAATAATAGTCAGATTTAACATGAACACTTTCTTGTACAAACAAATATCCTAGAGATCCCCAGGACCAGCCATGGCCTAACAGCAAAGATCACACTCGATGTCATAGAAGCTAAAGAGACGACGACGTCCAAGAGAGCGAGAGAATTTCTGTTCTCTGGCGCTGCTCAAGTGTTTGTTATATCTGCCCCGTGTCCATGTCGGAACTCGCATCCACATCCACTCTGGTGTCCTGCTCCATGTGTCCATGCCTTGGCAAGGACATTGTGCTGCTCGGGGGGCCTCGACCACTGCCAGCTGCGTTCACGCAAATAGAAAAGATACTCAAGGCACTCGTTCAAACGGAGGAGGGACCGGCGGCCGGCGGGGAAAAACGGTTACGTGATGAGTGCGCATCATGCGGGTCCAGGAACCGCAATGCCACCAGTGGGCCTGGGGAAAATCAGGCATCAATGGGCGTTTAAGCCAGCTCGCTTGATGTCCGCAATGAGATTTAAATAGAATCAAATTAGTCTGGCATTTTCCGACTATCCCAGAGCCACCCAAACCCCCGGTTCAATGGACGCTTTGCAGCTGCATGAGGAATTGTTTGCTTTGGCAGCTTAAATCGTTTACCTAAAAACATAAATCCGTTGTATATACACAAGCGCTCGCCTCCTCGTCGAACGTTACGTTTACCTTTGTCAACGGTTTTTGCTTACTCCCAGTTCCCAATCCCTGCCAGCACCTGTACCTTTACCTATATCTGTACCTGTAACCACCCCAATATCTTTCTAGTCAGGTGCACAAATACAAACAACGGACGGACGAGCTACGGTGCCATGTTCCCTGTTCCATGTAAAGTTGAGTTCGGCCCAAGCATTGACAGTTTGAGCTTAAAAATCCAATTAGTCTTTGATTTGCATACAAACATACAACACACACACAAACACAGAAAAAATAGCAGGCCCAAAATGGTGGAAATCAATATATCGACTAAGAGATGCTCACCAATGGCGTAGCTTTAAAGTAGATGTAAGGGGAAGAACATATCTGACATGGAAAAATATTAGGAAAAGCAAAGAAATCTTATTTTGCTAAAAGAAAAAAAGAACACATTTTTGATATGCGAAAAATGTATAATTTAATTGTATAAACAACAAAATTAAAGGATGTCATTTAAATATTTAAAGAAATTTAAGCAGAGGCTAAATTGAGTAAGAGGTTCATTATTATCACTTTGCCTTTGCCTTTGTATTATTTTTAAGAATCTCTAATTAATTTGCCCAGTTTACAAGTTTTGTAAGTAATAGTTAAATTTCTGACTTGGAAAAATATTTAGAGAAGCAAATATATTTAGCTTAGTGAAATGTCAAATAGATTTTTAGTCCATGGAAAAGGAACTATTTAATACATTTTATGTTTATTTTTTTGTACCTAAAATAAATGTAAGTACGTATAAACTATAATATTGTAAGATGTCATTTAAATAGCTGAAGAACTTAAAGTGTTATACTATTATCACTTACTTGCATAACCCTTAAAAGGTTATCTTGTCTTTATATTACTTTTAAGCCTCCTTAAATAATTTCCCTAAACTTTTAAAAAAATGTTAAATCAATAATACGGTTTCCAGCTACAAGAAAGTTGTCACTTCCCACTATTCGCGAATACCCTGTATTAAAAGAAAAAGCGAATCAGACACAAGTAGAAGGCAGAGAGGGAGCCAGGGAGATGCAGATAAAGAGAAAGCGACACACAAAACAGTCGCAGAATTTCTTGCTAAATATTTTAAGACCATTCCCCGAATGTGAACCGAGCGAATTTGTATTTTGGCTTTGATTTCGGCCCTCGCTTTGAGCTGTTGCTTTTTAGGGGGCCCCCCAACACAAAAAAAAGAAAACCCCTAAGCATCCTTCCTTCCGTTACCGCTATTCGGCTTTCTCCGGCTTTCTCTGCCTTTCTCCGATTTTCTCCGCCCTCCTCTAGCCTCTCACGTTCTTGGCTTTTCTCAGCAGTGGCACCACAATAGACAATTGGATTTTTGCGGTTTCTAATCCAATTTATTTCGTCTTAAATACAAAAACTCGAAGCTACGTCCTTTTTGCCTTCGCTACAAAGTGTCCTCAACACACATACACAGGTGGGTGCGGTTCAATGTAATTTAATGGATGGCCGACACACACACAGACACTCACAACACACGTCCGGAAACAGTAAGTCGGCAAGTTAAGCCCTCAAAGGAGGCGGAATCCTGCTCCTGGCCTGGCCCACCTGCTCACTCAAAATCAACGAGCAGAGGACAGCTCTCAACAAACTAATTTAAATATTTCAACAATTAAGGAGCCCAGGCAATTAAAATAAACCAACGCCACCTCTAGCCCCCCGGAAAACAATGGGTAAATCGGGGATTATTTTCCAGCCGGAAAGTCGAAATTTGTATGCACTATTTATGAGAGGGAAGGCTGGGCGAGAGAGAGAGAGAGCTTAAAGAGTGGCTGCCAGGATATTGTTTGGAGTAAGCCGGACTACTCTTGGATTATGCCAACATAAAAGCAATTGTTGATCACCGATAGAAATATGTGGATAGTGTGTGTCTCATGTGGGAGAATGTAGGGAAAATAGCATGAAAATAAGTTTATTAATACGCCTTTAGAGCTTAATTTTAAGTCAATGGCTAAGTTTGCAGGCTATTCTGTCATGTTTTGGCTTATCTTTATTTAATTTACATTTAGTTCAGTTAGATTTGAATATTTTAAAATAAAGAAAAGCCTGCCCTGCTCATATTAAATGGAAAATTATTTTCAAATTGATTGAAAATAATTTTAAAAATAATTTACTAAATGTCCCATCAAAGAGTAATTAAATCCAGAATTAATTGATGAAGTTTCTTATCGTTTCAATGAATGCATGAAATATGAGAACATTTATAAAACGATAAAAATTCTGGCATAAACTGAGATGTATATAAATTTATTTGATAAAGGAAATATTAATGGGTCAGTTTGTAATTAATTTGAGTTTAGTTTGAACTGTTTAACATTAATTAGAATATAGAAATGTATGAGCTATTTTTTGCATTTTAGATATGATTTATAGGTATTAAATCATGTGTATTTTTTTTTAGGGATTAAATCTTGGACTTTGGATTTAACATTTATCACTGATCATCCCATCAGCCTTTACTGATACCCCGATGATTGCCTAGAGTAGAACAATCAACACCGTGTGACTAACAACCAGCCATTTTAACCTTTTATTTCCTATTCCCTTATAACTTCTCCTCCTCCCACTTAGCGGGGTAGTGTGTGTGTGTTTTGTTGTGCCTTGTTGTGGACAACGTTCAATCAATGTCAACGTCATTGTCCTGCCACCACCTGCCCAATCCTGTTGCTTCATTTCCTCGATTTCCGCCTGCTTTTACCCCTTCAGTTTATCGACAATCCCAATCCTAGATTCTTTCACATTTGCCTACCATAATTTCTAGCTACCTGCCGACGATTTCACTTCGCTTTAGCTGATTTTGGAAAGCCATGTGCTAGATAAAGGTGGAATAGTAAAATTACACAGCAAGAAACAGAATTAAGGGTGAATAATACTTTTTAAATAATTTTTAAATGGGTAAGCCTACGAAATATAATTAAGGGAATTTTAGTATTTATTTAGTAATATTTTGAATTATTCAAAGGTTAGTTTTGTATAAAAAAGTGTTGCATACTTACCTGCAGCACTCTATTTCACTCTTTATTTCTCTAAAACCCATATTTATTAAGGAAAATTAAATACTAAAAGAAAGTACCTTTCTTTTGGATGGTCCACTGATTTCTCCGGGTGCTTCCACTGGAGATAGGTCTTCCTTTGCCTTCTGGTGTCCGCCGGAGCGATTCAAAGGCGCTCCCGTGCAACTGTCAATATCACACGCAGAGCTGGACACATGAGCGACACATTGACACATGGCGTACAAAGGTAAAAGGACAGACCAGCACAGCACAGGACACACACTGGCACACTCGGCACATCCTTCCTGTGTAGCTGTCGTCCGTGTGTGTGTGTGCGTATGTCGATGTATTAAGTGGAAACACCTTGTAAAATGGCTGACAGGTGTTAGAAGACTTTGCAAGATTTATGCGCTGACATTAACATGAATATGTATGACTGCAGTTGGCTGTGTGTGCGAGTCTGTCTCTGCTTCTGTGTGTGTGAATCGCCCAAGCAGTTAAAGGATAACAGCGCATTAACTTAAGCATTACATCTGCCAAGGGGCAGGGACGCACACACACAGGTGCCAGGACACGCTGTGGTTGCAACAATTAAAGTTTATTTGCTCCCCCACACACAGAGACACACGCGCACCGCTCGCTTCCTAGTAAATGTGTATTTATAGTCACCTTGCCACAAAATTAAATAAAAGCAAAAGTCAACAAGGAACATAGATTTGCTTGCCAGCTTTACTTGCTTTGCTTTGGTCAACTGCACAACAAATACAAATACCAAGAGCTCCAGCTCCAGCTCCGGCTAAAAACAACAATATGAGGCACCACAATATGAGGCAACATGTTAGCCATCATCGTTATAACGCTCGACAGGATCCCATAGAGGGGACACACAAGCATACACCGGACATTTTGGCTCCGGCAATGTTTTTGTTATTCGACGCAAAAGAAGAACGAGCTAGGAGACAGCTGCGTGAGTCACGAGTGTTAAAAAATATGATAATTGCCACAGAGATTTAATAATTTAAATAGGAATTTTTATGAAGATTTTATTTATTTATTTTATGGCTACTTCTGTTAATTATTTGACCCCCAAACTAAGAGAAAACCTTTCCAAACACACTAAGCTAAACACTACTTATGGTTTTGTTTCTTTAAATTATTGACTTTACACTCTGAAATTACCTTTATTGATTTCTTGATTTATTTTTGGCCAGGAAAAAATCACACATCTTGGTGTACGGGCCATCTCTAACTGGGTCAGGGTGTCAGTGTCCTGCAGTCAGCTTTGCTGCTGTCAGCCATTTTGGTATTTGCCCTGCCTGCCTTGGCTGCCTTGGCTGCCTTGCTACCCTGGCTCGCTTGTTGTTGCCTCATTATGATTGTCAAAGTGACGGACTGGTCATGCAAAGGTAAACACAAAATGTGTAAATACAATGAGACATGGCCAGGCCAGCGAGCTGACGGATAGGTGAGTGTGTGTGAGCGGTGTGTGTGCGAGCAGAGTGTGTGTGTGCATCGGAAATATTACAATATTGCTCGGCTCACCTGCTGACTTTCGGTGTTGGCATTGTAATTATCATTGCGACACTATTTGCTGTTTGGCTTAAGTGCTTTGTATGACCAGCCAAGCAAATCAATAAGCCCAGTTACAGCCCCTATCTCTTACTCTCTTACCTGTACCCTTACCTATTAGCTATTACCTTTGCCTTTCCACAGGCCCAATCTGGTATTCTTAACCCATTCCTCACACTGAAAGAAAGCAAGTGAGGACTAAGCCCGTATTAGGATTATGTTTATGGGTAATTTTATTATACTCCGATTTCGTGGATTCTTCCTTGATTTTCTTGAAAATATTATGGTTAAAAATTGACGTAAAAAATACCTGTTTTTGTACTATTAGAATATAAATTTTAACAAATATTAGATGAAGTAAATTAACCTTTCCAAATAAAAAATTTTACTGCTTTCATCCCTCTGCCTAAAATTCTTTCTTAATTAAGGCATCTTCACTCCGTATTTTTAAGTACATTTACCTTATTTTTTAGGTGCCTTTTCGTACTTAATTTAGGGCTGCTTAATTTCTTTGAGTGCGCCATATCAGGGCATACTTGATGGCTTTAAGGCGCTGGGGAAATTGGTTTGTTATGCGCCTTTAAGTAGGCTAAACGCTTCATTTTTATGTCATTTCGCTGTCATCGCTCACAGCCCCGCCACCCGCCGCATTTTACACCCTCCGGGAGGAACCGCCCCTCGAATTCACCCCCATCCCCCCGGGACAGGCAGTGTCCCTTCCTTGTCCGTCATTCATTATTTGCGTTTTTTTCTCACTCGCTGTTGTTCCTTTTGTTTGGTTTGTTTTTGTTTGAGCTTCTTTCCGCTCATGAATTTTTTATTATATTTCGACACCTGCCCTGTCCACCCCCGCCGCTCGCTACACCCTCGACTTGGCTGTTGTTTCATTTTTAAATTATTAAATTTTATTGGCGTATCACTTTTTATGTGCGACCGCCGCCAGAAACATTATATTTCGATTAGCACCTGTTTGCTGACTTCCCACCCACTCGCCTTTTTCTCATCTTTGTTTTTTGATATTTTTTTGGTTGGTTTATTTTCAATTGCAGGCTTGTTCTGGTTTTCTGTGGGACAACAGGTGTGACCCGTAAATTTAGGCCCAAACCATTTCTATTTCTCATTTACTTTTATGCTTTTTATGCTTTTTATGGAAAATTTCATCCGTCGTCTTTGCCGTTTGATTTCCAGTAAATTAAATGCGATTTGTGTCTCGCATCAAAATCGTCGAAGCGAGCGGCGCGTGTTCCCCGCCAGACGCTAAGTCGAAGACAAGGCGGGAAAATCGATTTGGATGCGAGAACACCTGGTGATCTCATTAAATGTTTGCTCTAAAATTAACTATTCGTGTCGAGTTTAAAGTTTGTCAGCCTTGTGTGTGCGACATGTTCTCAAGAGCGCATTATGTGGGGCGATTGGTGGTGGTGGAAATTTCTAATCAAGTTAGATTTTACTTGATAAAGTGTGTGTTTAGGTATTACTAGGGATTTTAAGTAGTATGAATGAGCCCAATAGTAAATTAATGAGGAATAGAAATGAGGTAATAATATTTATAATATTATATTAATTAATTAATAAGGTTTCACTACGAATTAACCAATAAATATATCAACTCTAGTGTTAATTATTACCATTGCTTTATTTAACTTATAAAATAGTGGCTAATCTTGTTTAAATAAGCCTGGAAATGTCCATTTAATCCTGATATTATTTATTTTAATATTAGAAAATTCCATCGAAGGATAAAATAAATATATTTTACAAACCATTAAAGCAAAAAAGCTTCGTAAGTTAATTTCACTGCCCCAGAACTGTCTGAAATCACTTCAAATGTGCACAATAAGCCAGTTAATTCCCTGACAAACACTACTTTATTCAATTACCAACTGTTGTCCTTAGCCGATTATCACTGTGTTTGGTCCTGGATGCAGTTTCGTTGGGTGGCCGCCGCCACGAGTTGAGGAAAAAGTTTCCCAGTCGCTGCTGTTGCCATTGTCAGGCCATGGCCATGGTTCAGCCCGGCTGTTGTCTTCTGATCCGCCTGGAAATTACCCCAGGGAGAAGCGCCCGACATTGTCCACTGCAATCCAATGGCGACTAATTAATGTGCCCATTTAATGGGCCATCCCGAAGCCCAGAAATCTCCGTTCAGCTCAGCTCCGCCCCCTCACCTCGCCGATTGCGTGTGTGGGCTGTCAAGAATATTTCGTGCTCGGTCAGTTAATATACTGTCAACGTGTTGGCGTCGATGGCATTTGTACGCACAAATGCACACTCCACTCGAAATAATTGTTTTTTTATTTAATTCTATTTTTTGTGGGCTAAATTTTTGTGTTAGTTGGATTTTTAAAATTTAAAAACGGAACAGAATCTATGCTTTAATATTTATACAAACTTTTGGGCTTAAAAACAAATTTCCCAATAATTAAATTGGCTGAATATAAATTAGTTTCTATGTGTATGATGGTTAGGTATTTTATTTCTAATGTCGAACATAACCCCCAATTTTAATATTTATTTTTTAACATTTGTCCAAGTGCATTATATAGACACACTTTCCAACGATTGGAGTGTATGGAGATATGTTCGTTAGTGGTCGAAAGGCGTTGACTGCATGCGATGAAATTGATTTTGGTGTGGCATCAATGAGCCTGTCTGTCAGGTTGCCGGCTCCATTCCTATATGGCTCCACTCTGTCATGCCGTCCAACTGGCGGCAATCCTCGCATCGCCTCATGCGTATTTTAATTGAATAAACATCCCAGCCGCAGTTGGTGGCGAGCTGAGAGCAAAAAAGAAAATTAAATATCCCCGCAACTCCTGCTGCTACTACTGCAATCGAGCCGAAGACAAACAAGCGGCCAATGCCAATTAAATGGGAATTTTAATTAGCGCAAGTTTCCCGGCATGACGTCATATCGTCACATGGCGACATGCAAGCTGCATTTTATCTTTATATTTCTTATCTGAGAGGGTCAGAGAGGAAATAGTATTAAAATTACTTATCAATAAGATGGTTACAGAAATCGTGGTTCTGCTCAAGGTTCCCGGATCAACCCAACAGATAAAGCAAATAGAAGGGATTCTGGAGGTGGAAAAAGAAGAAAATATTACTACATATTCTGAGTTAAGAATTAAGTGTAATAATGTTAAAAAAAACTCTTACCATTGATTTTTTCCTTTTTAACTAAATTAAAATAACAAATGCTTGATCCTAAGAAATATTAAATAATATTTTAATCACCATAATTTCCAAAAATAATTATTTCCAAAACCCGTATTAGCTTGCAATTTAATAATAATAAATTCAACAAGGGCTTCCTCCACTTTCCAGCTTAACTGTAATGCACTCTGAAAACCTTTTTCAAACAAATGCATTTCATGAATAACAAATATTCCCCTAACGATGTAATTTGTTCTAAGCCCTCTTATTATTTTTTAATACTCCTCTAGATTTGCGAACAAAAATGTTCTTTGTGGGGATTTGGGAATTAAATTCGCACTCGCCTATCATGTTTCCTATTTTCGTTTTTTAAACCATTACAAAACCTAATCAAACAACAATTATAAAGCATACCAAAAAACACATACTCGGAACGAGCATTTATTTCAAATATTTACCAACTCAATTTGATTTGACCCCACACATTGGCTATATATATTTTGAATATTTTCATATATGAGAGAGAGAGCTGAGCTGGCAAATATAAAAATGCACATTCGATTTTGTCGACAACTGGCGCACACTTTTAACAATTTCAAATGCCGCTCTTCATTTGTTTAAGCAGACTATATTTTTTGGATTATCACCACCATCGGAATCCTTTTTTGCAGCCTTCACACTTTCTCCCTCTCTCTCTATCGGAGAGTAAATAAATAAAAATTTCAAATTCAAATTTTTGCAGATTGGCCGAGTTGAGTTGAGTTCCCTGGTGACCGACTGAATGGAAGCGGGCCAGAGAGGAGGCGGAAGTGGACGGGCCCGAAGGGCTGGTCTAGTTAGTTGTTCATCAAACATGGCCAGAGAATTCCGCTACAGTTGGGTTTGCCCGTGAGTGGTTTTATTTTTAAAAATTATCCTATGAAGTAAAGAAAATAAATAAATAAATTAATATTCATTATAATTAATTCAGATATATTATATTTAAAACTGAAACCTTTGAAAATGGCCTTAGAGAGAGAGAGGATAATTAAGTGGCTCTCACAATGATCAGAACTTAACAATAAATTTAACTAATAAATAATACTAATACTTATTATAGTTTAGTCCTTCCAAGTAAGACTGTTCCATGTACATGTGTAAATCCCCACTTTATCCTGTGGAAACTATCCATCCAACTGCTTTGCTCTCTGCTGTTCCTGACGCTGATTCTGCTTCTGCTTCCGTTTCTGTTTGATTTCATTACATCATTTGGCGTCTGACTATTTGCCGGCCGGTTGGGCTGGCTTTTGCTTTTGCTTTTTGCCCAGTCTGGGCTCTGGGCTCTGGGGGGTCTGGGGACTGGCGACTGGGCACTGGATTGGTTTCGTTTCGTTTCGTTTTTGGGGGTAGTGGCTGTGGGGGATGGGTGACAATTCCCTCGAGCACTTGCCGTGTGAAAATTGTGCGCTATGATTTTTGTAATTTGATTTGCAGATTTCCCTGTCCCTCCATCCATCCATCCATCCATCGGCACATCGCATATAAATTGCTCGCCTCGTTTCTGATGAGAGTCCCGGCCACTCCGGGGACCGGGTCCTTGTTCCATCCTTTTTTTCGTGTTCGGTACAAGCACTTTTTATGATGATATGTCCGTCTGTCTTCCTTATTTTGTGTTTGATCAATTTGTATTCTTGTGCCACATATAGTTTATTTTGCTTTCATGCATTTCAATTTGAATGGCTTGGACCCCTTTGCCAGCCAGCCAGCATCCTTGTCATGTGTCAATTGCAATGCTGGAATTAAAATTCAATTCTGTTTTCATATGCACAGAACGGAAATTGAAAAATAGTGAGTAGCAGCAGCAGCATCAGGGAAAACTTGCCGCTGTCACTGCCTCTGAAGTTGATGTTTCCTCGCCGCCTTCTCCACGCTTTTCTTTGTCAGGCTTGGCTTGGAAAATGTCATCAAAACTGAGCGGAAAGCTGCAAGACAGCTTCTCCCTTTGACAATCTCCGACTTAGCGATCTCTCTCTGTCTCTCTGCAGTTTTGGCTATTAAGTCAAGACCCGCCTCGGGACATTGTCTCAATCGGCTTGGCAAAAGATAACCTGGAACTGCTTATAAATTCTTTTGTCCTCGGCTGCAGCTGTCAAGGCAGCATCCTTAATCTTCCGATCTGACGGATCCTCGGCCTGACTCGTTTAGGGATCGCTTTGGCCTCGATGGAGCGATGGAACGACACTCGATTGTAATTTATATGCAGGAATGCATCCAGTTTGGCGAAAAGGGCCCCTTAACTGGTTTTCGATTTATATTTCTTGTTTCAAGCCAGCTGCCTTGAGTTAACGCATTGGCGAGTGCCTGGAGGTAAGAAACTTATACTAACATATTATATATTTTGTTTATAAAAGCTATAAAAGGGTTTTCCCTTTCGCATTCAGGTAAACTTCCTGGAAGGCAAATCGATAGAGGCACACTTCCGCCCAACCATATCCACATCCACATCCAGGTCCATTAGGGGCGTCAATTATTTTATGATGGCCATGCGTCCATTATCATCGGCCTAGAGAGACGCGGAGGGCAGAGAGGGCTGAGATTGCAGGGAACTCTCGGATGCCGTATCAGAATGAGCCATAAGTGGAACAAAGCTTGGGAACGTGACCAAATCAAATTTAATGTTTATTCCCATCAAAGCGACAGGGATAACATGCGGCGGGGTCGGGAGATTGATAGAAACAGTGGACGAGAGAGAAAGGGGAGAGAAAAGGGGAAAAGGGATGAGGAATAAGGGCAATGAAAGCGACAGCGAAAGCGAAAATGAAAACAGATGCAAAAGCTGCTGTCAAAAATGAACAAAAGCAGAGCGGAAAGGAAATCGAAAGGATTTTGGGGGAGGCGAAATATCCACAAGGGGAGGTGTTGAAAAGTTACAAGCAGTAAACTATTTATTTATGGCGAAATTATAACAATTAATTAAGTTATAATCCCAATAATGATATATTAACGATATATTTTACATTGAAAACTTATAAAGCTACCATTTTATAGACAAAAATCATATTAATTAAGACTTTTTAGCATTAAATGTGAACTTTTGTAACCTTTTAAGGAAAATTTTAAGGAAACAAATTTTGTTTAGCTTTAAATAAAGTTATTTAAACTATAAACTCTAAAAATATCATTAAAAAGGTGTTAATTTCAATCCAACACAATTTATTTTAAGTCTTCAACATGGTGATGCTTTATTGGTTATTCTATTATTTTTATCCAGATGCTAAAAAAGTCATTAAAATATGCTACAATTTAATTTTACCCAGTTAAACATTTTTTATAAATTTATAAAACCTTATAAAGCTTATACAAAATGTTACCCTTTAAATAAAATTTATTTAACTTTACCCATTCGTTACCAACCATTTATCTTTAACATGGAGATGCTTTTTTGGTTATTCTTTAATTTTAATCCTGTAGTTAAAAATGTCTTCACTTCAATTATACACAGTTAAATATTTTTATAAATTTATAAAACTGCTATTAAATCATAAAGGCTTATACAAAATGTTACCCTTTAAATTAAATTTATTTAACTTTACCCATTCGTTAACAACCATTTATCTTCAAAGTTAGTTGAGTAAAATCCGTTTTATTGTAATATTTTATTCGTTTAATTTTCTGCCTGATTGTTTATTATGTTTTCCCTTCCAAAAATGAAAGAAGATTAACTGTATCAGGCATTGTTGTTCCTCTTGTAATTGGTTCCCTTTCGGGCTGCTGTTCATTTTATTCTATTTTTTTTGTGCTGGGAGCCCAGATTGTTTGAGTAAATGATTTATGCCTGTCTGCACAGTTTCGCCCGGAGTTCGGAGTGGGCAGGGAATCAGTTTGGATTCGCATTTGAAATATCCATATAAATATTTAAAGAGCACGTGGCCATTGTAAATGGTATGTCATGTTAGATGGCAAACAATTAATCAAAGATTTGTATTTCCCTAACTCCGAATCTCGCTCTCCTCTTCCTCTGGCAACAAAGCAATCGCCCGAGTTCGGCCCCAAAGGAGCAGCAGCTGAAATCATTATTTTCTCTGGAGTTTTTTTTTCTTCCTTTTTTCTGCTCGATTTTGGGCTACTTCTGCCTTTGATTTGAAGCTTGGCAACATTTGCCCGATGTTGCTGGCCAAATTTACCCGTTGGCTCTCTGCGGGAGAACTGGTTTGTGCTGAATCTCTGCGAGCGCTCTCTTTGCTCTCTTTCGGCGCTCGCAAGTCAGCGCTGTAGCGCTATACACACAGGAAACGAAGGAAGAGAGAGACTCGACGCATGTCCGACGATGGGAAATTTCTTAGGGACAAGCACAGGGTGCCCCATGTCCCCATGTCCCCCATGTCAAGTGTGTTTCATCATAATTTGGCCATTAATACACACACACACACAGGAGTCGAGGGTGCCTCTCGCGTTATTAAATATTTAATAACAACAAAAAATGTAATGCTTGGCTTTTTTCGGCTTCTTCAAGTTTGGTTTAGCTCTATGGATTTTTTGTATATTTTTTTATTGCCACCGCTTTCGTCATTGATAAATATTGTAGGAGTCGCACGTGTCTGGTCGAAAGGTGTCAGGATTTTTGTGTCACATCCTTGCCGGCTTTCGTTTATTAAAAATTATTTATAAACCGCATGACACCTTCTTGGTTGGTGATCGAAATATCCCTGAAATACATACAAGTCCACCGCAAAATGTAACTAAAAATAGGGTCGAACAGGCGTTAAGTGTCCTTTTTAGATATTCATTTGACTTTAAGCCTGTTGAAATGTTGTAGGAACTTTGGTTCATGGTCATTTCCTTGACATTTTGGGGCTTTGAAAATTGAGTGAACTTTAAATAAAGTCTCTTCCTAAGAAGAAATTTAAGTGTGAATAACTACGGAGCACTTTGACACTCCAAATTAAAAGGAAAGCTTGGATGTGTATTTCTTTTGTATTTTCTTAAATGAGTTTTAATAGTAAAATTAGGAATTTATTGTTTCTTATTTTGAGACATTCAAATCAAAGCATATTTACGTATTTCCTTATGCTTACAATTCAATCCTACCATATAAAAAATCTTTGTTTACAATGAAAAGAACATATATTTCCTTCTAATTAAAGTACCTTTAATAATTGCATTTTAAATAAGTATTTTTAGATTTATAGATAATTATTCGTAACGCTAGTTAATTTAATTTTGATTATTGAGTTTATATACTCTCAAATAAAATAGGCATAGTTTTATGCCTTTTACTATAATAAAATTGCTCAAAATTAAATCCTTTTATCTAAGACAAATATTAAAATTTGCATATAAACTAAATAGTTCAACCCTTTAACCAGAAAACCCATTTTTTAAACTCTAAATAAATCAATTGTGCAGTATCTGGGAAATATGCAGTATGAAGTGCAAAATTTTCCCATTTCTTTGAAAAATTCTTCCAAGCAACATTAAATACTAAATTATTCTTGGAATTTCTTCACTAAACTGCACAGACACAATATGACTCAAAAAAGAAGGCAGCAAAAATAAGACCCTGCCGCCCAAAAGTAAACTGTAGTAATAATTTTTTATGCAATTATTTTTAATTTCTGTCAGTTTGTTTGTTTGTTTCCAAGAAGATGCGCCGCAAACTTTGAAGTGGCAAATTCGGCCTAAAGGAGGGCTATCTTCGTGGCTCAATCAAACAGTCAACAGAACATGGCACACTTTGGGGGCCAACTCCGCCGAAAACCGGCAAAGCGTGAAAAAAAAACAACACAGAAAATGTTGCAGGCAAATAAAAAAGTCGTAAACTGTCCGGAAAAAAAAGAGGAGCTTGAGCATCGTTTTTGGGGGAGAGAAATGCTTGATTTTTGGCCCTGCGGTCAGTTTGCTTATATTTCTTATTTAATTTTACACTTCCAGCTGCGAAGGAACGAAGCAGCAGCATTTATATATTTTTCTCTCTCTCGCATCTCGTATTTTTATTTGCATAGCTGGTAGTCGTTCCTGGACTTGGTCACGTTTTGTCCAAAAAATTCTTCTATGTGGCCCAAAAATGTTATTTAATATTTTCAGTTTTGTTGCATGAGGGTCGTCGCCGGAGCAATTTAGTGAAATATTTTGATTGCCAAACATGGCAAGCGTTTGCATATGAATAACCGGCGACTGCACTTAGGACCCGGCACAGATACAAATGCGACAGGGTGTACAGGGTGTGTGTGTGTGCTGGTGGGAGTGAGTGTGAGTGTGTCTAAACGGAAGTGGCAACATTGGCGCCACAAGCAAAAGTTTTTGTCGCTGACAGGAAGTTGCAATTTTGTTTGCAATTTCCTTCAGCGCACATTTCGGGATACTGACTGGTAAGCGGCAGCGATGGCAAACGGGTGGAAAAGCACAACAAACGAGGCGGTGCCACGCCTCCAGCCCGCTGTCAGCATGTTTAGTTAACTAAGTTGCGGTTATTACAAGTGAGAGGTGCAAGCTTCCGAGCCACTCCACTGCGCGGTGCAAGTGGCAGCCGCAGACGGATATGCGGTCCAAGTGGTGCTGGCGCTGGCGAATTAGCTCGTTTCTAGCAAAGTTTCGAGGCTTAAAGTGTAGGAAAGTTGAACTTAAAAATAAAATAAAAATATAGCTAGGCTGTTGAGTAGTTTTATAAAGATTTATTCAAAGTTTTAGTAAGAAAGGGCCATCAAGCAGTGCCTAAAAGTATATTGAGAAAAATACTTTCCCTTAAAATTATAATTTAATTCTTTCGACAAACATTCTCTACACATTTTGTATAATATTCATTTTCTTATTAGTATTGGCTATTTTTTAATAATCCATAATTGTTAACACTGATGTTGCCATGGAGTTACACGTGCGTCCTGCTGCTGCTTCTGCTTCTGCCTCTGCCACCGACTTGGCCATATTTTAGCAGTCAACTTTCGTGGCAAATTAATTTGCAACAAAAGTTGCATAGCGCATTACACAAATTGAAATATACAGAACACGCATTGCACTCTCTCTCTGACTGCGCTTTATAGTTTTTTAGTTTTTCAGTTTTCCAGTTTTTAGTATTTATTCGCTCGTAATTTTCGGATTAAAGGGGAATTATGGAAATGACAATGTAAGCTGATGGCCAAATATACAAAAAACACTGTTACGCCAGCAATTTTCAATTAGTTTTCCGCGATTTCTGTAATGAGTTTTAATTCTAATATATATATTTTATATGTGTGTACATATAATTCGAATTAATGCTGGCTTACTCTCTGCTAATCGTGCTTATGACAGCTTAATTAACCAAAACACACGGTTATAGATGCACTTTTTGCCGCTGAACATTTATCGGATAGCAAACTTCAAACAACTGACTTTTAGTGACCAGCATATGCGCTTGGCACGAGCTTAAATATTTAAACTAATATTTAAGCTAAACTCATTAATTAAATGCCACTCAGGGCCACTTTTCACCCCTGTGCTGGCCCCCAATTAGCGGGACCTTAGACCTGGAAAAACAAGAAGAACAACACAACGCCCCCCGCCGACACCATTTTCATACATAATTTCATTCACAAATAAATTAATGCCGATGCCAGAGAAGGAAAATGTTTTTCCAAAATGTTTTCTTCAAATCATTTTTGGTGCGTCTCTGTTTTGTTTTTCTGCCGTTTTGCTTTTTGTTTACCAACTTTTCAATTGACGGCATTTGCTGCCATGGACATGGAGGGAAAGCGGCTCAAAGGTTAGCGGCAAATACACACAGATATTCAGATGTACAGATATACGTATATAAACGCCGCTCTGACATAATTTGCTCAATCATTTGCATAATTTTTAACAGTCCACAGCCCTGGGTGCCGTCCTCTTTAGCATTTTTCGGGTCCCTCACTGATTTATTTTATTTTTTATTTATATATTTTTCGGTTGTGTTGCGCATCTCGTTAACAGAAGGAGACGAGGCGCAAAAAAGCAAGAAAAATGAAAAATATTCAACACCAAAACAGACAGACAAAACCTGCTGGTGTTGGTGTCCTTTTTTGTTTTTGTTTTTACGTTTTTTTCGGGTGTGTGTGTGATAAGAGGACATTTTTGCGTAGCATACTTTGCGGCGGAAGACCGAATGGCTGACCGAAAAAACCAAAAAAATGGGGGAAAGGGAAGTGAAAAAATGCGACACGTGTTGCCGCAGCAGTTAAAAAATTGCCATTGCCGGCTGCCATTTGCCATTTGCCACATTTCGCACATAAAAATAATTGTGTTTACTTTGCTTAATGCGATCGAATGCGGCATAAAGAGCGTCTCACCACGGCTTTGATGTGAGCGTATCTGCAAGATACACAAGCCAAATGAGTGTATCTCCTGCTGTGCTCTCTGTTCGTCTGTTCGGGGCGTTTGTTTGCCTAAAATGCCAAAATGTGCTGGAAATCGATTGCAAATTCGATGAGTGCGTGTGTGTGCCAGACACTCCACTCCAACCAACAGGTTTCTGGTGTGACATCCTTTTTCGGTGCCCCGAAATGTCTCTTGTTGATTTTATCTAAGCTGGCAAGTGGCTGGGATCTTAATTGAAACTCTTTGCTGATTGCACAACGTTTCTGAATTTTGATTTGCGATTTCAAGGCCTGAATGGAATTATAAAAGCCCATCGATGGCGAGGGAAATTTAACTAAAATGCACAAGACGTTCTTCGATTTAAATCTAATTGGTGAGCCTTGAATATGTAATATTTATATGGGGTTTCTTTGAACTTAATATTATTTATTTGGCTTTTAAGAATTGTAATTATGTAATTTAAATATCTGCCAACTCAATTTTTGATTATTTGAATTGCTGTGGCCTCTGCCCACGTGTGAAATATTATCGTGCTGCAATTATTTTATGGTTTTCGTTCGAATTTCTTTTAATTAAATGCCGAACTTCAGTAGTCCATTTACCAGTTTGCCCTTTACTGTAAGAATATTTGGGAATGCCTTGACTTCAATTACATTAATAAATGATTCCGACCTTTGCACAAATTTGTTTATTTTTATTTTCCCAACAAATAATTGCAGGCAATTGTACTATAATTATTTGAGGCTTCGCCCGAAGCCAAAACACTGTAATCCAAGCGACTTTGTTTATTCAAATCAGGCAAAATAGTATTGAAGAAATATTTATAATGTTGGAAATTCATTACTACTACCTTAGTTACCTGAAAGTCGTCGGGTTTGTCAAAATTGAACCAGGGTTCTTGGAAAAAATCCAAATGCTGCGAAAAACTATTCCGTTTCATGGTATAAAATCCATCTGGAAGCTTTAGTTTCATTGTGACCCATCCGACTGACTTTATCCCCCGGCAGTCATCACTGTCACCTGGTCCAAATTAGGTGCAATATGGCCCCCCTTGTTGGTCAACAGAAAAAATCTTCTTCTTGGTCAAATAGGGGAAAAAAGTACCTTCAACTATTGACGGGTGTGGCTGTCACGGCCACAGGATGTCAGGTGTTGTTGAGCATCTAGTTTCGGCAAAGGCAAACAAACAGGAGACAAAAAATTGCCCGAAACCCTAGCTCCACGTTCCGAAATCCAGAGTCCAGTGCAGCTGTAATGCCTGTAGGACATGTCGGACCGGGCCGTCCAAACATTTCAATCAGAGTCCAGTTGGCAGGACGCCGCCTTCTGTCTTATTTTTCACGGAATCCTCCTGGCATGTGGATGCAAATACCCACCCAGGCACGATTCCAACGCTCTCGTTATTGGCACTGACTCGGCCAATTCGCATCTCCTGTTTGGGCCCGGCTCACCCCCTGGCTTCTTGGCCAGGAATCGATTTAAAGTTTAACTTTTAGCTGTGGCCCCGCATCTGGATTTGCCTGCTTTTAGCAGCCGTAAAAATGTTTGTGCATCAATATTTAACCAGGACAACAGGCATTTCTGCCGGTTTCGCTTTTTGTGTTTGCATTTTTCCAGCCACTCGAGTCATTTGCCATGCAAACTTAATTACGATTTTATTCGGTTTGCAATGTAATACTACTCCCACATCGCCTGTAAGCTAGTTTTGCATTTCCCTAGTTTTATTTATTTTTACCGTCCAGTTCGTAAAGCGAAACTAATTCACTTTGCAGCTTAAATATTTAAAGGTCTCTGCAGGAATGCAGCGCTTTAAGTGGACGGGGCGGGTCTCTGGTCCTTTTTGCAAATTAAGTTGTCACTTAGTTGGCATAAAATCAAATTGAAATTTATTACAACAAAATGATTATTTAATAACAATGCAGCAGCAGCAGCAGCAACTCATCCCCGAAGACTTGACAAGACTCGACTGCACTTTTCATAAATATGCATAAGACTGGGACGGGGGGGATAGGAGCGAGATGTCTGCATCTCTCGCTCTCCATCTCGGTCTCGACATGATTTGTGGCATTTTCCGACTGCTGCCTGATGTCCCCATTTTCCAACAGTAATTGTAACTGTCATGTTGTGCGTGTGTACCGCCCGCACTCTGTGTGTGTCGTCTGCAAGTTAGAAATTGAAATTTATTTGCATTTTTGATTTGTCAGTCATCATAAATATGCAAAGACCAAGACGAGCTAGCAGTGGGAAAAAGGAAGCGAGCAAGCGAGCGGCAGCAAGTGGCATTTGCTTTTTGATGAGATTTTTTAATGAACTTCTCTCGAGCGGGTCCCCAACCCCAGCAACCAACCCCTGACCGACCCAGACCTGTAGCAATCCCTATTACAACCAGAAGACCATGCCTAAACTGAAAGAAAAATGTGGAATTTCTTTTTAATAAATTCAGAACCATGAAAGATGTTAAAAAAAGCTAAAAAGAGTTCAATTAAATTATAATTTAGAGAAAATTTCAAACAGAGATGATATATATTGTCTATAAATATTTTAAAACCTATTGCGAATGATAAGTAATCGAAATATCAACATAAAATAATTTGTAATAATTTAAGTCCTTATGTAGTTCCTAAGTTCAGCTTAGTTTTAGAAAAAAAAGTGACCAAAGCTGTATATAACCTTAAAGTGACCAAAACTGTATTTAACTTTAGAGTGACCAAAGCTGCATTTAGGCTTAGAGTGGCCAAAGTTGTATTTAGCCTTAGAGTGGCCATATAAAATATGCAACCTATGTAGCTGCAACATTTCTGCAAATTATGAACAGAAAGTAATATAAATATCTAAAAGCATATTTGTTTTCAGTGTTCTGGGAATTATAATCAATTATGTACCGGCCATATTTATCTGGTTTTTTTCTGAGTACATAAGCAGCGGTCCTCCTGGAGAGGAAGCCACAAGAAGTCGCATTAATTGTTCTGATCTTTGCTTTGCCTTGCCGCTCTTGCAGTGCCAAGTTCAAACCTAATGACGAGAAGCCCCTGTGACTGGGGCGAAGGTTGGGCAAGGGACTGCCCACGCAATTCAACGATTTCAGCTCTGATTGAAATGGAAACCGAAAAGGATTTTGCTGGGCTGCAGACTCGACATCGAACTGGAACTCTCGGACCTTCGGCTTAAAAGTTCAATGCATCTAGGCTTACTCAAAGCAAAGAAGCCGAGGGCAAAGTCCTCGCAATCCGTTCGCTGAGCTTCGGTTTAGACCCTCTCCCGCCCTGGGCGATATTCCCTCAACTTTTTGTTTCTATTTATCTTATCCTGTTATCCCATTTCGTCCGCTCTAGACAATCGAATGTGGTTCCATCTCCATTTCCATTTCCATTTCCAGCTCTCCCCTCACACACACAAAAACTTGCACGTCACTAAACATCATTTGTATTGCTTTTTGCTGTCGGATGGGGTGGCTTTCCTCTGCCGCCCCTCGGGGCATGTGCTTGGAAATCATAAATTACCCCAAAAAGTATGCAACATAATACCAGAAATTTGTGTAAGCGCATTCTCGAACGCACATTCCCTCCTGTTGGTGGGTGGTTGGGGGTTGCTGTGAGAGACAACAACCCTAAGCGCATTTGGCTTGCACTCGGCGTGACCCGCACAGAGAGAAGTAGAGATGGACGGACACAGCTGTCAGGATTCGCAGGTCCTTCGCCCCCACCAAACCGAAGGCGGTTAACTAACGTTTTGCTCTAAATGTTATAAATAAATAAATAAAATAAATATACAAATACACACGTAGCCCTCGTCGAAAAATGAATGCTGCTTTTGTTTGCCTTTCCCCCAGGTTCTTGCACAACCACACACAAAATGGAGAAAAAAAACCAAACAGGAGCAGCACAAAATATCTTTCTTCAGCTCTAATGAAAGTTGCAGCTGGATTTCGGTCAGCCTTTGGGCATTGATACAAAAAACCTCCCCCATGTTATACAACCGAATATTTTGCAAGTGTTTTTTTCTGCTTTTGTTTATACTTAAATGCGCTTTTGTTTATGCCGTACACATTTTTTTTGCTTCAATTAAACATTGTATTTACGTGAAGGCACTTTATCAGATTACATTTTCAATTGTTGGAACGTTCAATATTTTTCTGCTGCTGGTAATTGGAGCTTAAAGCTACATAGAGTAAGCAAAATAACAAGAAAAGCCATTGATTTGGTATTAAATGCAAATAACAATTTAAGGAAAAAAGAGAGATATTGTTGTCTTTACACTCAACACTTTCCTTTGGCCTTGTTCTTATTTTCTTTAAGTGAATTAAAAATAATCGATTGTGGGTAAGGGGTTGTGGTTTCTATGGTAGATATAAATGTATATTTTAGGAACAGTGAATAAATAAAATAAATGCATTTCCTTTGGTATATATATAACACTTCCTAAACCAAAAATAAAATATATAAATAATCATAAATAAAAAGGATAAATTTCTCCTCTCAACCATCTGCCTGGCAGTTGCATTTAATTGACAATTTTTTTAGTTAGCTGCATTTATTGAATGTACGAGTGGCGGCTGCATAAATGCAACACGAAGTTCCATGGCACTCATGTGCATATCTGTGGCACTGCAGGGTTCATAATATAATCTATCACATGCCCCAGCTACATCTGTCTCTGTCCAAGTGGGTGGCGGGGCTTTCGGGGCCGTGGCCCTGCTCCGGCACACGAGCTCACTAATTGCAAGCGGTGCGTGCAGAGGGCAAAAAATGAGATGCGGAGAGATGAAATAATAACCCAATGGTACTCAAATGAAGACCGCTCCGAGGGGGATTAAGTGAAAGCGCGGGCGAGGGCTGGGAATTGAGGGTTGCGGGTTGTGGGGGCCTGGAACAGGACTCATTTAAATTTCATGCTTATTGCCACAAAATAGCTCAGTTGGTGGCAGCCAGCGCTGCTCCTTACTTATATATACATATATTTTGTACATATATCACTGACAAGCGACGACGGATCAGGAAATGGCCAGAAGAGTGGCAGGCAGCGGGGGGATGGCCACGGCCAGCCAACCAAAAAACAAGCTTGGGGAAGCACCAAAATAACACACCGAGGGACCGGGACCCCATCATATGTGTGTGCGTGAGTGTGAGCCGGGCTGTGTGTGCTTGGTTAAGCTTTCAAGTAAAAATAGCAAAAATGCTGTCAACATAATAACGAAATTTTAACGCGCCGAGCGCAACGAGTCCCAACTCTGGACTGCTCACAGCTCCTCCTCTCTGGTCTGGCAACGCCATTTCAACGCATCAAGTGATTTCTTTCCCTGTTTTTTTTTTTATTTTTTTACGGATACCCTAACGGAGGGTATATATCCACTATATCATGGTATTTACCTATGGAGACCCAACAAGCTATGTGGCATTTTTCTTTCTAAGAATCTCTTGAAAAGGTGGGGGGGAAATGTATTTTTTATTTTAATATTTGATATTAGAATGTTTCTAGCTTATTTTGAGTTACCTTTTTATTGGTATTATGTATAAAAAAAATTTAATTAATTACAATAGATATTTGCAGTAATATTTCTTTGAAAAAAAGTTTTCTTTGAGCTAAAAACAATCTCTATACCAGATAGCAAATGTATTTACAAATTAAGTTACTTTCCTAGGGTTTTCTTTGAATTTAAAGATATTAGAAAGTTCTGTTTGATCTTTTTAATGAAAAAACGAGAAAGAAAGCTAACTTCGGTAAACCGAAGTTTGTATACCCTTGCAGTCTGCAATTAGATCATTGAAAATCAATCCATTTTGGTAATGTTGAAACAAAATGTCAAATTATGTAAATTTTGTAAATTTTACATTTTACATGTAGAATTTTACATTTTCATATAAATCGACCGATCCAGCTATATGATATAGTTGTCCGATCTTAATGAAATTAAAAACGTAATTCTAGAACTATAAAAAACGACTATATCTCGAAATTTATAGAAATTCGTTGAAAAACAGAAGTTAAAATTTTTTACATTAATTTAGCCATCATTTCTATGGCAGCTATAAGATATAGTGGTCCGATTTCGGCCGTTCCGACATATATACTGCGTGCTAAAGAAATAAGACTATGCTGAAATTTCAGCCCGATAGCTTGAGAGACTAGTTCGCGTAGAAACCGACAGACGGACAGACGGACAGACGGACAGACAGACGGACATGGCTAGATCGACTCAGCTGGTGATGCTGATCAAGAATATATATACTTTATGGGGTCGGAGATGCCTCCTTCACTGCGTTGCAAACATCATGACAAAATTATTATACCCTCTGCAAGGGTATAACCAGAACATTTTAAAGGGAATTTCTGAATTTATAATTACTTAAATTCTCGCCACATAAAATTCCACTAATAAAACAATTATAAATTCATAGGAATTTAGTTATTATATTTTTTCCGTAATCCCCGCAGCAGGGCATTTTTGACTTCGTGCTGAGTTAACCTGTTCTACTGCAATTTTATTTTTTTGTGCGTTTTGTTTCCCTGCAGCCTTAACCCTCTGTTGGCACCCATTGCCACCCAAAAGACGTCCGCTGTGGATATATTCTGTGGAAAAACGTACGGTAAACTAAAAACTGAAATCCAGAAATAAATAAATTGACGTGGCTATGACGCTTACACGGTTCAGATGGGCAGGGCGGCGGACCAGGGCAGGGCAAATGGGGTTTTCTGGGATTGCAGGATGTGCAAGGACACAATCATCCGCGGCAAACCGAGCCCAGCTCCGGAGCTGAGCTCCGCTTCTGCAGCAGCTCCTGCACTCGCTCGTAAATTCGGCATGAAAAAGTTGCACGAATAAATTAAATTTGTTTGCAGAGGGAAAAGACCAAAAATACAAAAAACGAGAAAGAAAGCTAACTTCGGTAAACCGAAGTATATATACCCTTGCAGTCAGCAATTGGATCATTGAAAATCGATCCATTTTGGTAATGTAAAAAAAATGTCAAATTATGTAAATTTTGTAAATTTTACATTTTACATGTAGAATTTTACATTTCATATAAATCGACCGATCCCTTCTATGGCAGCTATATGATATAGTTGTCCGATCTTAATGAAATTAAAACCGTAATTCTAGAACTATGACTATATCTCGAAATTTATAGAAAGTCGCTTTGTACATTAATTTCGCCATCATTCCTATAGCTATAGGATATAGTGGTCCGATTTCGGCCGTTCCGACATATATACTGCGTGCTAAAGAAGACTATGCTGAAAATTTCAGCCCGATAGTTTAAAACTGAGAGACTAGTTCTAGAAACCGACAGACAGACAGACAGACAGACGGACAGACAGACGGACAGACAGACAGACGGACATGGCTGATCGACTCGGCTGGTGATGCTGATCAAGTGGGGTCTGAGATGCCTCCTTCACTGCGTTGCAAATATCATGGCAATTATAAAATGTGCATGGAGAGTAGAAGAAACGAGCAGGAAAATCTCCACTCTTTACTGCCTGGAAATTGTCTGGCTAGCATGTGAGTGCATCTGTATTTAATTTTGCCATTTTAAACGAAATTTTCACGCTGCCTGCATTTGGATTTTAATTTATACATAAGAGGTCGAGGCGTCTGAGGAATCCATTAGCTGGTAATGAAAGCTCTAGAAATAATAGAGGCACTAGCATTTGTTTTGGCCAAAAATCCTCACTACTCGGTTAGTTTAATTAGAGAGTGTTTGCTGCTTGCTCTCTAAATTGGTTCATTTCGTTGTGCTTTCTTAGAGCCAAGCCAAAATTGGTTGCAAAAGAATGAGAATTTGGCTGCGTGTTTAGAGAAAAGCATTTTAAAAAGTCTTCAACTAAGTAGACTAGATGCTAAGCACTGAAAATAGTTTGTTTTAAAAATTATATATTTCAAGTAATTTACTTAAACAGGAATTTTATGAAGTCGAAGCCTTCATTTCTGTTCTGACATCCTCAGACATCTCAAGACATTTAAATGGACCTTCTTACTGATTTGGTTTGCAAATAGCATTTGAGTTACAAATCGCCCGACCAACCATCTTACCTTTGGTCTCTGTTCTTCTGGCTTATTGAGACCGACAAGTGTTAGGGCAAAGAGGCGACTCTCGGACCCAATCAGGCGTGCATCTCACGCAGAGCTCCGCTGTTGCCAGCTGTTGCCCAGGTGATGAGCAGGTGAAAGGCAGCTCCAGCTCCAGCTCCAGTTCCCTCGGGGTGATAATGCGCCATAGCCATTTCCAATCCTGGCAGCCAACAAAGAGCCCGTGCACTTGCTCGATTTCCATAGACTTTTCATTCCCCGCTTTTGACGCTGTCTCGCCACTTGAGCGTGCAATTGGCCATGCAACGAGTCCTGCAAGCGGCGATACAAACAAGAGCCGATGTCCTGGTTGGGACCAGCAGATACCCTCTAATTTGTACTTAAATATTCGATTTACTTTCCCTTAATATACCTAATATTCTATTTGGCATCATAAATCTCAACTTAAGTTAAGTTTCTGGCATTTCCAAACCCCATAACCCCTTAAATCCCCCCATCAATGGGTAGAACAATCAGGCAATGATTTGACACTTGAGTAAAGCGGCAAGTGGCGAGAGAAGAGTCTTCCCGGGGGAAGGGCCCAAGTGGAGTGCTAAGATACAAAGCAATTTTAGGCAAAATACAAAATACAATTCAAGGGACAAGAGCATCATCCCCGGACGCTTTTGTAAATTGCAAAATAGAAATTAAATAAGCCAGGGTAGGACGATGACCACCTGGATTAGCCACGTCTGGTGAGCATTGCCATTGCCAGTTGCCATTTGCCATCGTCATAGACTCCGGCACACAATGGCTGGCCTAACGACAGTCAAATATAATTATGGCCGTAACAAGATGGAGACATTGTTGGCCCAAGGAGCACCGCAATGAGTTGAATGTCAGCGGCGGTGCGAGGGGAGCGCAAAACAGCCGCAGAGCAAGTGTCACTAACATCCCGCTCCAGGGGATGAACTACAAATGAGAGAGCGGGGAATACACTGGCAGAAAGTGAGGATTAAAATCAGTAGAATTCGGAGTAAGCTCAAGATTATTATTATAGAAATTGCACAAGTTATAAGCTGAAATAAATGTTTGATGGGAATAACTCGGCTTCCATCCTTTTTTAATTTTATCAAAAAATTATATTAAATATTAAATTTTTCTGACATTTTCTTAAGGGCTTGCCTTAATTTTTTTTCCGGTGCCATGGTCACGAAAACTCACTCTCGCTGGGGGTAAAAGCAAATTATTATCATTTTTAAAAGTTGGCGAACTCATCCGGCTGAGGCTTTTCTCGCATCTGTCCCGTTGTTGAGGTGACGCTGCGCTTGTTTAATTAAGCCAGAAGCAGTTGAGCAGCTGAAAAGGATCTGCGGGAGGGATGAATGGAAATGTGACTGGAATGGGTGCTGGCAGGAGCGGAAGGAACTCTGGCCGACGAGGTCACTGGGGTGGCAATGACTCCTGGTACTGGTTTTGGTTCTGGCTCTGGTTTGATTGCCACTCAACTGGGGATTTAAAATATGCGACGGGCGTAGCGCAAAAAGCAATCGAGATGAGTTTTATGGATAGAGGATAGAGGGCGGCGCGTCGATGGTTCCGGGGGATAAACTGGCAACTCAGGGCACTTAAACTATATACACGTGTTGTTTGCCCTAGCTTTTCATTCTCTTTTATATTTTTTAGGGGGTGGAAAATCAAAGTTCTGCCGCTTCACCTTTAGATAGTTGTTCAAATATGTCAACAGTGACGATGGAGGGACAGAACAACAACCAGAACCAACATAGCGGCAGTTATGGCGGAAAAAAGTGTTGCGAAAATTTGCCAGACTGACGCAATTTATGGCCCTCGGTTGACATTTTGTTGCAATAACCCGAAGCAAA
Organism: Drosophila triauraria; assembly: GCA_014170255.2. Lineage (NCBI taxonomy): Eukaryota > Metazoa > Arthropoda > Insecta > Diptera > Drosophilidae > Drosophila > Drosophila triauraria. The sequence goes on along the minus strand of CM024334.1, from coordinate 5,436,731 downwards.
GAAAGTTGGGTAAGAAAGCAGAAAGAGGAAGCCAGCATGTTTCATATTTTGTCAACTGCGAGCGGTATTCGCCAGAGCTTCCTTACGCTTTTCCTACATCTTCCACTTTACTCTTCCTAAGGAAAAAAAGGGAAACTGAATATGTATCACTTTTCAGAGGCATCAAGGCAGGAGGCTTACTGTTTTTGTCCAATTGTTTCCTTATAAATTTCTGTTTTTAATTTTAGTTAGTTTTTAAGCAAAAGGAAATTCTTTGGGGTCTTAGGGACTTAGTTAAATAAGCTTCTGTGACGTATGAAAATATCATTTAATTATAGAAATTATTTAAATCTATTATTAACGAGAAAGAAAGCTAACTTCGGTAAACCGAAGTTTGTATACCCTTGCAGTCTGCAATTGGATCATTGAAAATCGATCCAATTTGGTAATGTAAAAATGTCAAATTATGTAAATTTTGTAAATTTTACATTTTACATGTAGAATTTTACATTTTCATATAAATCGACCGATCCCTTCTATGGCAGCTATATGATATAGTTGTCCGATCTTAATGAAATTAAAACCGTAATTCTAGAACTATAAAAACGACTATATCTCGAAATTTATAGAAATTCGTTGAAAACAGAGAAATTAAAAATTTTGTACATTAATTTCGCCATCATTCCTATGGCAGCTATAGGATATTGTGGTCCGATTTCGGCCGTTCCGACATATATACTGCGTGCTAAAGAAATAAGACTATGCAGAAAATTTCAGCCCGATAGCTCAAAAACTGAGAGACTAGTTCGCGTAGAAACCGACAGACAGACAGACAGACGGACAGACAGACAGACGGACATGGCTAGATCGACTCGGCTGGTGATGCTGATCAAGAATATATATACTTTATGGGGTCTGAGATGCCTCCTTCACTGCGTTGCAAATATCATGGCAAAATTATAATACCCTCTGCAAGGGTATAAAAAGGGTATTATCTATTCTCGTTTTGATCTTTACCCTCTAACTCTCTCAACTTATCTGAGACATGTCGACGGTAAAAATAAATGGAAAATTGTTGTTACTGCTGTTGCAGTCGCGCCTGCAGTTGCATATTATTGTTTTGTTACCAAGTGAACATGTGTAAGGGTGACCCAAAAAAAAATATAAAAAATATACGGAATAAGGGAAAAGCAGCCAAGGGATTTCCAATTTTTCTGCTCGAGATATGTAAGGGAAAATCCTCAAAGCAATGTTACAAGTGCACAGTAAAAAAGTTGCAGCTTACACATATTTTATAATAACTTTATTTGTAAGTTTATTATATTTAAAAGTGCTTCTCCCAAATGCTAATTTGTTAATGAGGTATTTATAAATTTGTGAATAGGAATATTTTTTGTATTTTAACCATAAATTTATCCTGTTGATATTATTTCTTTGTAAACTATATTTTAGAGCAAGTTGTTCGATTTCGTCTGTTATGAAATACTTATTTATTTTATCATTCCTTTGAACTATATTTTTTATTTTCCTCAAATCTCAAAATACATACTCATTAAAATTTGTTACTTTGAACCCCTTATTCTCTTGGACTTATTATCCCTCGCTATCTCTGTTTTGTGGGTCAGGTCGTGACCCACTGATGCTGCTGCCTGCTCGGTGGTTGGGTGCCTTCGGTGGCTTGGAGGTTCTGTTCGTGGCTCGTGGCTCTTTGGTCCTTGGTTCGGGGCACAGCCCGTGGCACAACCTTGAGTGAAAAATATTGTATGCGACCAAAGTTAATGTCTGTTTACGTTTACCGTTGTGTTGTGTTGGCTTTTGCGCGCTGTAAACATGTATTTTTTCCACCCCCCCACACCGGCCTCGAGGGGGCGTCAAGCGAGAGGGGGGCGTGGCACAGTGCACACGCATCGGGGCCGAAAACTGTGGGGGCGTTAACAAAGCCACTTCGTGCGGGGACTTGAGAGAGAGAGACAGAAGTTTGGACATTTGTTTGCCTGATGAGGGAGCAGTTCTCCGAGAGGGGGGTAGGGTAGGGGAGGTGGGGTCTGGGAAATACCTGGGGTCACCCAGGTGAGCAAATGACAAATGGCAAACGTTTAACTCGGAATTGGCTGGAACTGCTGCACTGCAGTCAAAGGAGCAAAAAGTTTCCATTTGCGGGCGAATAAGTTCAACTCGAAATGTCAGATGTCGTGGAATTCTCTTTGACCCGAGTTGATGCCGCCCTCCTCCCGCCGTAGTTTTTTGCATTGAAATTTCAATTTCAATTTCATTCGCAAAAATGTTCAAGTTTGTTAGACAGTTTTTGCTTCCTTTAATATCCGGCGAAGTACTCGATTATCTGAAGGTAATGGAATTTTTTGTTTTAAGTTACTAAGCCTGATCGTGGCATTTGAAATATTTTTTTAATTTATTAAATGAATTTGTTCGAGTTTCTACATGCAATTATGATACAGACATAATGGTTTGGATAATGGTTTCCTATAAAATATAGCCTAAGAAAAATATAAATGAACTATCACGCATTATTTTTAAGCCCGTTATGGAACAGAAAAAAATAGTTTGCATCTTATTAGAAAAAACATACTTCTAATTGCATTTATTTATTTTAATCAAACAAGCTTTTCATCATAATTGCTTACAAAACAATAAAGTAGATACTTTTTCTAGATGATTTTTTTTCCTAACTTACCGACTCCTCACTGTCTAATTGAACAAGCACGGAAGCTAACTTCGGAAAGCCGAAGCTTACATACCCTTTAGTTTGCTTATTTAGAAAGGGCATAACTAAGCCAAAATTGCATATATTTAAATTTGGATAGCATTTCTTTGCTAGTTTTTATTAGATTAATAAAACTGCAAATTTAGTTTAGAAATTTAAAAAAAATACTTCTCTTTTTTAAATTTTTGACAATTTTAATGAAAAAATTACCACATTTTTGTTCCGATTTTTTTATTTAATTTTGATTGTAAATAATTAAAATTTTAATGCTAATCAATCATATATATACTTTATAGGGTTGGAGATGCCTCCTTCACTGCGTTGCAAATATCATGGCAAAATTATAAAACCCTCAGCAAGAGTATAAAAATGATTTAGCCTCCTCTGTTTTCTTATAAATATTTTTCCGCTTCAATTAAAAAAGTTGCAGTTACCCATTTTCAATTTATTCCTAGCTAGCCTGAAACAGTCGCCCATTTGCGTAATGGAAGTCCGGCTTAAAGGACTTGACACCTCGTCCTGAGTCCTTGCGTAGTGCCCTGCCCCTGGCAACGGTCTTGCCACCCGAAGTGGCAGGCCCTGTGGCTGCTTTTAATGGCTTGCTCCAATTGCCTCAAAAGCAACTTTGAAATGCAAAAATAAATGCGCTGCGATAAAATGCAAAAACAATACGGCAAACGGGGGCAGGCAGCGGCAGGCAGCGAGGCGGGAAGATATGCCAGATCTACAACAACCATAATTTAAAGGCAACACAACAAGGACAACTTCATTACGCGTGATTTAAGGACAATCGTAGGCAGCACACCTAAGGCCCGCTCGCTCGGTGCGTTTTATTTATTTAAACGCATTTGTGTAAATTATCATTTTAAATTGCCGCCAGAAGAGTGCCGAAGAACAGGAGGTGGGGTGTCGGGGTGTTGGGTAATATATAAATAAATGAATGTTGCTTATACGCACAACAAGGACACAAAACAGAGTCATCTCCGAGCCTGCCATCGCTGCCTTAGATCCCCCAGCCCCGGCGGCGTCTCCTTCCTGCCCTTCGCTTCCCTTCCCCATTTGACTTACTTTACAATGACATTTGCAATGTAATTTAATGAGTCACAATCTTGTTTCTCCAACTGCCTGACACTTCCTGCCGCCAACCACGCCCCTCGGCGAAAGTTCCACCCATCTTTCCGCCGCTCACTTTCTCCTGCCAGGACTTCCCGCCCAGGAGCAAAACGGCAGCCATATATAACAGCTTCTGTCAGTCATTCCGGGGCCAAGATTGATGTTTCGCCTTTACAAACTTTAAATGGAATTCAAAAATGAGGGAAAATAATAAAATGCAGAAAGAGGGTCTCTCAGTGGGAGGAACAGATATGGCAGTTACCCTGGAAAAGTAGAAGTTTTACAAGGCAAGTAATTATAATATTTATATAATTAGTAAATATGATCTTTATATTGCTATTATATTTATTTATATATTTTATCTTAAAGCTTAAAGAATTTTTAACACGTAGTCCTATGTAGCTACAGAATATTTGTATATTTTACAACTTCCTAATTTTTTATAATTGCACTTTAATCAACAATTAGTAAAAAAAAAAGTATATAATTATGTAAAATAAAAAGAAATAACCAGAATATTTTTGACAACCCGCACAAAGGGTGTAAAAATGAAAGAAAAGGAGCAGCTCTCGACCGTCGTCGCTTCGTGATGATAAAAATGAAGCTGAGAGCTGAGAACTTTATTCTGTTGCTGTTGGCTCATTTTTTGTGCTGACCATGTCTATATTATGATTTTCCCCTATTCCGTTTTTTCCACAGTTAATTTGTGGCCACACGCCACTTGCTACTTGCCACTTGTGCCACATGTGGGCCGGATTGCTGGAGGAAGGGAGGAACAAGAATAAGGACTGCAAATTTTTGCGCACGAGCGAAGCAAAACGGAGCTTCCAAGTGGACCGGACCCGCTGAAATATCCAATTTGTGAAGGCGGCACAGTGCTGGGGGTCGAAGGGGTCCTGGGGGTCGATTGGGGGTCCTGGTTCCTGGTCATGAATGCCAAGTAAGGCGGCTAAAGGAGTCGTCCTTGTCGTCAGTCGCCAGTCGCCTTCAAAGTAAATCACTTGAGAGCGGACAGCAACGGAACGCGTTGAGCTGCTGCCATTTAGATTTGGCGCAAAAGACGCAAAAAGGTAACTAACAAAGGGCCAGCCAAGGACCTTGGACCACCACCACCACCACCAGCACCACCTCTGCCATTTTTTTTTGCCACAGACTTTTTTTGCTTGGACCGCACAATTTTTCTTACTTCTTCTGTAGATTTGCTTGGGCGTTGCGTTTGAAAAATTGGCTGCCGTTGGCTGAGTCTTTGCCTCTTTCGTTGTCACGTCACGTCAGGATGTCGGGAGTCCACCTTGAGAGGCGGGCAGGCACTTGGGAAAATAGTTACCAAAACTACGAGGGGAATACCCAAGAATAAAAACGTATACTTGTGCTATTTTCTAATAAATATAATAATAATAAATCAGAGGATAAATAAAAAGGATAGAAAATCCACCTTAATTTCACTAGAAGTTCTTGGCCTTTTATCAATATTAAAAAGTATTTTACTCCTTTGATTTTTGAGGACTAAAAAATTTTTTTTAAAAGAATTCACAGTTTTTCTGAGAGTGTACAGCCTACACCTTGACGAACTATTTTTCTAACGCCATAATGATGATGTCACCTTCAGCAGACGTCACCTCACATAATGATGAGCTCTCTCTCTCAGTTGGGTTCGGCGGGATTGGTCTAGTCCGGAAAGTCTGGAATTGGGATGGATTTATTTGCGGCTGACGTTGGCCAACTTATCTCCATCAGCACAGCGGCACAGATTGATCAACTAAGGCGACGCTGCGCGGCGGTGCAAAACTTTTGCCCCGGCGCTTAATGAGCTTTTAATAAAAGTCAAGCCGAGCCGAGCCGGAGAGCGGCCAAGGGGAATGCCATCCCCATTCCTACTCCTTCGTGGAAAAATCCCAAGAAAAACTGGCCACGCACGGAGGCGGGCCTTGAGCCTTGAGCCTGTGCATTTGAGCGCAAAACTTATTTCTGTCACGGAAATTAAATTTGCTCGCTCAGGCGCCGCCGCAGGCACAAGTGGCGTGGCGTGGCGTGGCCCGGCCCGGCATGGAGTGAAGTGAAGGCCTCTGAGCACTTTGCCTAAATCATGCCCGACAGCTCCCATCCATGGCCGACTGCTGCTCCGGGGCATGGGCAGCTTGCCACGCCCCCGCCCGAAAAACTTCGCAATAACTTCCCACAAAAACCCCACCCACCCATCGGCGGAAAACTGAGCAAAACTCCATCCCCCCACTCGTGCTGCTAAGGCGACAATTATACGCTTTTAATCTCTTTTGAACGTCGCGAACGTGCCCAAAATTCTCAAAATCTTTTGCGAAAAGCAACCGAAACTTGGTAGCCGGAGCCAAAGGTGTCCGCCCCGCTGTACGTACACACACACAAAGGGGCCCAGGACGAAATAACTGCTTCAAATCCTTTGGAAAATCTTGGGAGAGAAGGCTTTGACAGCGGCAGAAAAAGTAAAAGAAATCTAACAAGGAGTCGCTGGAGATTGAATGGAAATTTCCATTTTATTTCCATTTTAAAGGATGCTTCAGGGCGCTGTTAAAATTTAATTGAAAAAAGGGAAATGAAATCGGATTAAATTAATATAGGTTTTACCGGGATTTCCTGGTGTTAATTAAATATTAAATAAATTTAGTATTTATAATTTAATTACCATAGAATTCCAATAATTTAAAGCCATGTCGAATGTGATATTTAATTGTTAACTAAATGGAAAGCCATATCTAACTAAAATTAAATGTTATACCTTTAGAGTGACAGTTTCACTAACTGATTTGCGGTTTTTAGCCTAAATTATGTATTAAATGAAATAGTATAATAGGAAAAAGCTATAGCTATTCCACCTATAGGTGCCCCTTTTTGCTGCCAGCATACCAAAATAATCTTCAGAAAACTAACTACAATTTATAATGTAATTAATTCATCGGTGATATTTTCAATATGGAATCTTTTCATCTATGCCATGCACACACGTAGCCACACAAAGCTCTTTGGTCTTAAAGTTATTGCCGTTGTCGCCGCAGCCGCCATAAATAAATTCCAAGCATTTATTTAAATTCCAAAAATAGCTGAAGCGGCGAAGAGACGAAAAGCAATTTCCAGTTTCAGCAGGCCTTAAGTAACATGTTGCTAAAACGTGAGAATATATGTAGTTTATTAAAAATATTCAGATATTTGCACATACTAGACTTACAGTGTACATCTCCGCCAACAAGGTCAAATAGGAAAATGAGTAATAATAGAAACGCAGCAGACTTCATCTTCTGTGTCTCAGTTTTATGATACAAAAGCCAAGTTATTCCTTATTCCTTGGTTAATTCGTTTCAACTGAATAATTTTACACCCAGTAATTTTGAGTTTAAGCAATATTTTCTTTCTTCATGCGGAATATTTTACACGTGACATTTATAATTACTATTTACACTTTTCTTCGCAGAGTTCCTTGGTCATAAAATTATTTTCGTTGCCCTTACAGCCGCCATAATAAAAGAGCTTACAGGAATTTAAACTAGGATCATAAGTATAGCGGGGCTTACGGGCACGGCAGTGACCCACAACACCAGGTGTAAGTCCACAAATTGCTAATAAGGGGATAATTATTAAACATTTTATAGAAATACGATCAATATATAGACTTACGATCGTTCATCGAGCCTCTAACGAGACCAGCTAGGATAAAAGGTATACACAATAGAACCAGGTTCTTCATATCGGTCTAGTTTTTTAAACTTTATTCTTCAGAGGTTGGCCAGCAAATAAATAGAAAGTGAATTCGCGAAAAGTGTATAATTTTAAAACAAATCGAATTAAGACCAAATCTGTGTCTAATTCCAAATATAAGCGGAACTTAATGGACTTTATTTCAAACGTTTTCTTTTTTACTTCATAAAATTAGCAAAAATTATATAAGTAGTAAATATTTCTCAGATTGCTCTCGGATTTTATATGAATATAGTTTGCAAACTTTAGTTTTGCTCTATAAAAAATTACATTTGCTTCAGTTCTTTGTTTATATATCAATCGTGGTAAATTGATGCGATTCAGTAGATAATTTTCGTATATATTCTGAGAACTAAGATAGAAATCGTGACTTGGATTTATTTATTCACGGCCATAATTGTCAAGTACTTTTCTCTACGTCTGATCTAATGACTTTGTATATTGTCATAATTAATCTCTCGGATGCGCTTAACGAATCGTATGCTTAATTTAAGTTAAAAAAACTCACACATGCTTCTAGAAATATAGAATATAAAACATTTGTCCAGTTCAGTTCACAATTATCATCAGTTCATCAATTATAATTGATTTTTATAGAAGAGGAGCGATGGAATAAGAATATCTGTATTTTATTTAAAATATTCAGATATTTGTACATACTAGACTTACAGTGTACATCTCCGCCAACAAGGTCAAATAGGAAAATAAGTAATAAAAGAAACGCAGCAGACTTCATCTTCTGTGTCTCAGCTTTATGATACAAAAGCAAAGTTATCCCTTAGCTGATATCAATTCGTTTCAACTGAATAATTTTACACCCAGTACCGATAAATTTATGCAATATTTTTAATTCTTTTAATTCATGCGTAATATTTTACACGTGACATTTATAATTACTATTTACACTTTTCTTCGCAGAGTTCCTTGGTCATAAAATTATTTTCGTTGCCCATACAGCCGCTATAATAAAAGAGCTCACAGGAATTTAAACTAGGATCATAAGTAAAGCGGGGAATATGGGCACGGCAGGGACCCTCAACACCAGGTGTAAGTCCACAAATTGCTAAAAAGTGTATAATTAATACAAATTTTATAAAACACCAGTATGAGGGACTTACGATCTTTCAACGAGCCTCTAACGAAACCAGCTAGGATAAAAGGTATACACAATAGAACCAGGTTCTTCATCTCCGTCTAGTTTTTTAAACTTTATTCTTCAGAGGTTGGCCAGCAAATAAATTGAAAGTGAATTTGCGAAAAGTGCATAATTTTAAAACAAATCGAATTAAGACCAAAACTGTGTCTAATTTCAGCTTCTCATTACGAACAGAAAGCAAATATAATCAGAACTTAATGGACTTTATTTTAAATATCAATCGTGTTAAATTAATGCGATTCAGTAGATCATTTTCGTTTATATTCTGAGAACTAAGATAGAAATCGTGACTTGGATTTATTTATTCACGACCATATTTGTATTTTGCTCTAAGTCCGATCTAATGACTTTGCATATTGATCATTAAGCTTAGCATATTGAAATAAAGAATAAAGAACATATTTTGATCAGTTCAATTCACATTTATCATCAGTTCGGCAATTATAATCGATGGGAAAAATGTTACATTATAGAAATTAACAGATAAAACTTTAGTCTCAACCAACCTGAAACCTGTTTCACAAAATAATTGCCCAGCTTCGTGATACCTACAGCCGAACATGGAACTTAAGCCTGGCGATTTATAGCCAAATGTTTTCCGACCAGCAGCAGATTGAGACTGACGCCAATTGCGGTCTTTGGTTTTTGGCTAACAACACCTAAGCCCCACCGTCGATGGCTATTCTATTGGCCCTATAAATTCGTACCTGGTCACTCGGCCTGGGCTTACAGCTCAATTCTCGTTAATTTCGCAACACAAAAAAAGCCACGGAAGCCGGCAGCATGGAAATTTCTGATATACATGGCTCTCTTGGCTGCTGGCTGTGTGGTTTTCTGGCCAAAGGCAGGCACTGGCCAGTAACAACAATGCGAAGGACAACAACGTTGTGTTGACAGGCGCGGCAATGCGACGCTGCCAACAAACAAACCGCGCTACAAACCGCGCAACAAAACTGCCGCAACAATGGGTTTGGGTTTGGGTTGAAGCAAAAATCAGGCAACCAAAATCCAACAACGGGACGGGGCAGAGAGAGACTGTAATGACAATCGACAACAATTACAATCAAAAATGGCCGGGCATACGAGAAATGCCAGCAGTCATTGGCCCACCGGGGCCATAATTACCTTTTTCGCAGGACTCGGGCCAGAGGGGCCAGTCAGGGGGGGCGTGGCAGTCAGCGAGTGTCGCCCCTTTTAACATTGGTAATTTTTGATGTGTGTTTTCCGCTTACAAACACAAAAAGGCAGAAAAGTAGCGAATAAAAGGTTATTATTGAGCTTAACTTAGAAAATTAACAAAAAAATTTAAAAAAAAATTATTCATAATATATAAAACAACTGAAGATATTTTAAAATTATTACTTGGCACAAAATGCATTTTGTTTTTATTTTAAAACCCAGACATTTACTTTTTCCTTTCTCATTTTATTGCCAAAACATTTTATTCCCTACTTCTAGGCACCTTTTAAGTGTTTCCACACCGATATCGGTGGCATTTATTTTATGACAACAAGTTAAACATTTTATGTACTTTTTATAGGGCCATTCAACGCAGCGACTAAGTGATACAACTGCATAAAATATAAGAGCATTAAACGAGCAGCATTAATGGAGCGACAGTGTTCGGACAGGCTGAAAGTTAACACCGATTTCCACTGTGTGGGTCAATTGCTGACCAAATATTTCGCTACATCGACGACAGGTCAGCAAGTTGATTGCATCATTTATTTTTCAATTACAACATTTGTTCCGCAGCCCCAACAACAGCAGCAGCAACATGCAAATTGCTGAAATGGAACAAAGAAAGAACAACAATTGGAGCGGGCTAATTAAAAAATTTAATGAATAAATGAAAAATCACAAAACTCATTAGTCCGATTGCCAAATGACATAGACTGGACAACAACAAGTTTATTTGACACGGAATGCCAACAACAGCAAAGACCTGAACATAAATAACAACAAGGACAGCAATTACCGATGATGGCAATCGGAAGGAGCAGCAAAAAACAACGGTCCTAATTGATAGGTTTGGTCAACAATATCGCAAAATATAAAGTGACCCGAGACCTCCGCCGAAGCCCATTAAAATTAAAGCCGTCCCTTGCATGTCCTTTTAAATTCCAAGATTAAGTTAGAAACTTTAAAGTTACAGGGTTATAATTTAAATGTTTAAATTAATTTCAGGCATAAAATCACGCAAGGCCCTTTCCTGCGGAGGGTTCACGCAAATGGGGAAATGAGGAAAATGAAAAGTTTTTCACCTTCCATCATTACATATTTATTAGCCAATTTATGCGGAAAGCCCTGATTGAAGATTGTCAATAATTTGACTTAATTAAAGGTTGTTGTACGTATCATAAACTGAACTACAGCTGGAGAATTTTTTAATTGTCCACAATTACATTTTACTTAAGTTAATAAACATTTAATTTGAACTTACATGCAACTGTTGTGGGTTTGAGACTAAAAGAAAAGTAAATACTTTTCTTTGGAGCCTTTAGGTTTATTACATGATTTTTTTACAAAACATGTTGTTTTAATTTCTGTCTATATGAAAATATTTTCTATGCTAATAATATTAATAGAAATAAAGTTTATGCTTTCTATTTCCCTTTTTTAGGTTTTTTTTAAAACATTTCCAGTGCTTACCCATTTAATGGAGCGATGTGTGCCACTAGAAGAGCATAGATTTTTAATTTGCCTCATTTTCCATAATATAAACCTTGACCAGGCTAACTGAATCACCAGTTCCGTGGACAACCTTCACAACTTGGCCTACATCGCTCTGCTTGCAATGCTCTTTTGGCTCCGAGCATATTTGGCACCGCGCTTGTCCAAGTACTGATCCATCCTGACATGCCGGCAGTGGCAGTGGCAATCGCTTCATTTCGGAACCCCATCTCCGGATCCCGAGGCCACCAATCACACCCGAAATTCCCTGCAATGCTGCGCCGCTCGACGTCGATGTAAGGCTAACATGTCTATGCCTACATGCTAATATGTCTGACAGTTGGTTTCGATTTGGGTTCGGGACTCGGTCCTCCTGCTGCTCCGGCTCCTGCTCCTGCTGCCGCTTATCCTGCCAGCTTAACTGTCATGCAACTACAGCATGGAACGCAAAGTATCTATGGGTTTTGGGGGCGGGCTGATGGAACCGGGCCGGATCCGGATGCGGCTGCGAATTTGCTGCGACCGCCGAAGGACTCTATAGAGGGCCTGTCCTTCTGGTGACAGCCACACGCCGTCCACACATACCCCTGGCATCGTCGAAATGCCGAGCCAAAAAGGCGAAAAATAAATAAAATAGAATGCTAAAAATTCAATTTGCAAAACGTTATCCGTGGGATTTACATAAAGCAGTCATTTTGAAGTTATACGCATCCCCGAAACTTTTCCTCTTCGCCCCGCCTTTCGCACTCTGCTTCGTTTTAGAGGATTTTCTATATATCTAAGTATGTATATATGGGATTCTGGTATTTCTGTGCACAGTAAATAAACTATATTAAATCTTTTACATTTTTAAACCCATAATTAGTCATTTTGCACTGTTTAAATATTAATTTTGATTCAGATAGTAATGAGAATTATTTATTTATTGAAAATTAATGTATTCCTCCTTAAAATTGATTTTTTTTATTTAAAATAAAACTATTTCCTTTGACTTAAAACTAAGAAAGAGCACAGAAAGCTGCCTAAAATAGGATCTTTTTTGAGAGTATTTTTTTCAGAGTATTAAAACTGATTTAAAATTTAAAAAAAACTGCATTTCCAGCTCTCTTTTCGCAGTGTACATTTTTTGAGCGTTCGACGGGGGAAACTTAACGCAGAGAGTGTTACCCTCGTTGAGGGCAAAGCCGCTGCCATGTCAATAACTTGGCTTGTATTAGTCATTTGAGCGCCTCCCCCAATTTGAATCATCCAGCTATCCAGAGCTATCCTTCCAGCTCCCCCTCTCGTCCTGCGTAATTCGAAATTTTTTACTGCGAATAGACGATTGAGTTTGGGTTGGCAAATGGAAAACCATCAAATTTATTGAAATCACTTGCTTCAGCTTCAGCTTCTGCTTCTGCTGCTGCTTCTGAGACTCTCTGGCCGGGCTTAAATGTCCTCCTGGCAGCCGTCTGGGGCCGTATCAGTCGCATCCTTTGCTATTGTAAACATCAAATCACAGACAGTAAAACCTTAACACACTCCCCACGCTCAAGCACACGCACACGCATCGGGATCGGATACATTGAGACACGTTCGACCGGATCCAGGATACCGCACACACACACGCATATAAACATAAACGTAAACGTAAACGTAAACAGGGATGCGTCTGGCCGAATGTCCTTTTCGGTCATGCGGGCAGAGCCATCTCCAGACCCATTCCCCCAGCAAGAGCCTTTCACTCCAATCGTTCCATTCGTCAATCCCCGTCAGTGGTTGTCGATGCGCTGTAAATTCTGTTCAATTTTCTAAAAAGTTTTCGCCGAAATTGACTTCGGTTGTTATCCAAAAGAGGAGGCAAAAAAAAAGGGAAAAGTTGCAAAAAACAAGTCGAGTTTTGAGTATAATAAATAAGATGTGGAGGGGATCCAAACGATACTGTTTAGTCGAATAAATAATGCCCTGTTAAGAGTGTTTCAAAGGCCGAGAGTCTCTACATTTCAGGGATATTAAAAATTATATTTATTTTAGTTCTTTTAGAAAAAAGAATTACAGATCTATTAAAGTCATGTCTTTGCATCAAGGCTTTAGTTTCTAGCTACTTAAAAAAAAAATTTAATAAATCTTAGCACCGATTACAATCTAAAGGAAGAAGTACCAAGCCACATTATCATTTCTTCCCTGCCTTTCTTATCTTATCTACTGATTGAATAATGCGATTTATACGATATATACCTCCAACTCCCAGCTGATATGCTCGACTGACCCATACCACTTATTTATTGAGTCCAGGAAACCACTGTCGCACTGACAGCCTTCCGCCTTCCGCCTTCCTTCGTCCTGTGCTCCATCTTCATTCGCCGTCCTCGTTTCCTGGCCATTTTCCGTGTGTCATTTTGCAAATGTTGTCAGTTGAAGAAGTGTCCGGCCAACGGCGGCGAGACGGCGCCACAGATACCGAGTGCGGTCTGCGGATAAGGAATCAATAAACTTGGCCAGTGGTTAGCAGAAATCTTGAATACAAATATTTTACAATGTTTACAATGTTTGCAGAGTGCGGGTGCTTGCGTCCTGGCCTGTCTCCTTCACCTGGCTTTCGCCTTTATCGAGCAATAAAAATTCAATTCAGTTCTTGGGAGGAGGGCAAGGACAACAGCCATGATAGTTATGTGTGGGCAGGGAGGAGAAGGTGGGTCCCAGCGCAGTACTTAAATATTCACATATCGCAAATTCAATTGAACGCAACGCCCTGGATAACGCAGGACACGGCCCCGGCTTGTGTCCTGGCAGCCACGCAATGCCAAGGATAAAACGGTGTTGACAACAACTATGGGAATACCGGAGCACACACAGAAGGGGATGAAGGAAAAGGCCAGACAACATCTACGAGAAACGTAACTTTTTATATGTTAAAAAGGATTTGCGGTTAAGCCGAATGGACAATGGCAGGGACACTGACTGCGAAAAGTCCCGCAACTGGTTGCATTTTTCCCCCCACGGACACGGCCGGCGTCTGATAGCATCTGCACATATCCCCCGGATGGAGACTGAGCCTCGAATGGTTGGGCCACTAATAGGGATCAACATTGGTCAGCCTCTTGAGACATCCCTGCCACATCGCAGGTGCACGCAGCCGCCGGCTCCCTCAGTTTATCCTCGTTATCCACCTCGGTGGGAAAAACCCGCTCCTCTCGACCGTTGGGGTAGCTTGTTTCTTTGTAAACAAGTTTCTATAAAAGGGTAAACAAGCTGCAATTGTGAATCTATTTTGCTGGAACAGAAATTAAATTCCAACTGATAAATGGAAAGTTTTGACGGGGCTTTGAAGAAAGAAAGAAAAGGAGTTAAAATGGAGACTTTGGAACAATAAAATATGTACTAGTTTTCCTGTAAAAATAACGGGTATCCTTCAGTCGCCACACAGACCTCCTGAGTTACCTAACTTGTTTTTAACCCTAGTTTTCCCCCTTTTCTTTGCCCTTTTAGATTTTGCTAATATGAGAAAAAAAAAGTTATTACGCATACGCCACGTATTGTAATTATTTTAAAAGCGAGAAATAATCGCATCAAAGTGAATTAAATTAAAAACTTCCATGGCATTGCGTAAATCACACGTTTCCCGGCCGCCAAAATGGGGGTAAGTGCCATAGGGTGACAGGAGCCTGAAATGGGGGTTGGATCCCGCTGGTGCGTAAGCTGCACATGCTGAAATTCACTTAAGGATTCGCCGGCGAGGCTCGTAAAAGGCAGAAATCAAAAGGAAAACTTTTTCGCTGCTGAAAAATGTGCAGGGAACGTGACGCGCGCGCGGAGGAGGAAGGCACTAATACGGCGACCGAAGTGATTTTAACGCAATGCAAATGCCTCAAGGAGGGAGAGTGGTAAATTAATGGCGCTTAACTCCATGTTTACAAGACGAATGTGCACGGAGCCGAGGAGCAGCGGAGCAGCGATCCCGAGACACACACACGTGCTGCTGATGCTGCACGGCATCCTCCGGAGTCCTGTGACTGATGGCCGTATGCAAATGTCCTGATGACAGGCGTCAGCAGGAGCAGCATCCCTTCCACCTATGAGCAAGTGCGCGACACAGAGCCGATTAAAAGTTGCCATGACAGCACAGTCACAAGCCATCCCATCACATCCTGCGTCCCGTTCGAATCAGGCAAATCTATTTGCACAGGAAAGGCATTAAATTAGAGTCAACAGAGTGCTAGAAATAAGAAAAATAATTAAATAATTTAAATCAATACGAAGAGAAAGAGAATATCTGCTTACCATAGATATTCTTTGCAATAAATTGTTATTTAATATTTTATTTTCTTGTAGCTATTCAAATTACCAAGAACTGACCCACTTAGTCATGCCAATTATCATAGTCTTACCATGGAAAATACACACTCCTTCACCATAAACCCTCAATTATGTCCTACTACTAGCTCTTTGGCAGCATAAGCCACTGGGAATTCAAATCTTTTCTTGAAATCAAGACGTCATTCAACCTTTCCCTCCACCATACCCACTTTTAACTGCTTTTCTTCCCCGTTCTCTTCCCCGATCCTGAAACTTTGCAAGCAGCCATTAGAATAAGTGCAATAATTATATCACTAATGTGCACTTACAATTGTTGACTTTTCTTCTGGGCGGTGCCCGTCCCTCGGGGACACAGCAACTCCGATTTATTGGCACTGAGTTGTGGGGCCGCCGGAAGGTGAAATGCGTTATTTGAAAATTTATCGACGCGGTCAGGGCTGGCTGCTTTAAGGGGCCCCCAAACCAATCGAATATTATCGCGATGTTTGATGAAAGGCACGTGACATTTAAATTTTTACGTATATACCTCGCCTGGTAGACGCGTTGAGGAGGGGTACTTATGGGTCGGTTGGGCACGAGGACGAAACAAATCAGAAGCGAAATGCTCTCGATACACAGAAATTTATACAGAAAAATCATTGAAGCGACTTCAATGAAGATGGCAATGATGGCGATGATGATGATGATGGCGATGGGCCGAATTGGGGCGTGGCGCGACCATGACTGATGGCAAATGCTGCAGTTGGGATATAGACAAATACAATGGGGACACCACCGAGGGTGGGTGCGGGAGAGCTGGCTGTGTAGATAGCACATAACAAGCTCAATCAAAGACAAAAAGCAAAAAAAAAAACATCAAATCAGCACACACACTCTCACAGGATATGCGGAGGCTGAGGGGCTGGAGGACGCACTACGATTGGATTTGTATTGATATAAATTGCTGGAGCGTCTAACGCGAATTACAGCTGCGCGGGAAAAGGGCGACGACGGCAAACAGAAGCGGGAGCAGGACGCAGGACGAGTTCGAGGACATCAACAATCATGGCCAGCGAAATGAAAATAAAGAAATAATCAAATCAGGCAGCATATTGATTGATTATGCACCATAAATAATGAATAAATATGAACTGGAGCAAAACAAAAATCAAAATCAAGAAGGGAACTAAAGTCTGGCGTAAAAAGGATTAGCTGGCACACACACACACACACACAGGTGCCTGAGACAGCAGCCAGGACTTGGGCTCGGAAATCGTAATTTATTTGACATTGCGCATACGCCATGTGAACCAAGTCAAACAGTGTGGAAACGGAGTAGGAGTTGCTTTAACGTAATGATTAATTGTTGTATTTGCCGAGTGTTGTGCCAGAGGGATTCTTATTTATTTAGAACGAAATTAATGTGTGTGAGGAGTATAAAAGAGTCCTTAGGCTGCAGCATATGGGTTTATTCGAAAAAAGAGATAGCCATCTAGAAACTCCTCTTGCCCTGAATAAAGCATTAAAGGGGCTTTGGAAAAGAACTGAAATTATAACCAAAATTTAATTTTAAATTATTTATTCAAGAGTATTTACCCTGCTTGATTCACTCGCCCAATTTTCCCAATTTTCCCTTGTGTTTAGTTTAAATTTATGTGTGCCAGCTCGGCGATTTATATTTAATTAATTAAGCTGCTGCATGTGTATGCCGTATATGTTTGTGTTGTCTAAATCTAAATAGGAAATGCGATAAGTTATGCCAGAAGGGGAAGGCAGTGTAATTTGAGTGCATGTGTGGGGATTGTACATTTCTTGGGGGCGTAATTTATGCATTAATTTCCACTTAGAAGAAAGACATCATCTGCTGCCATCTAAACAAGCTATTGCTTATCAATTTTATATATGCAACGCTCGAAATCTGATTAAATGCTGGCTAATCGAAAATGTATGAGTTATTTGCATAAATGATTAGCTCCGAGACCGAATTATATCGCTCTCTTCATTTATTTTTCGCCACTCTACTACCTGTCCTGGTCCTGTCAAATGAAAATGAAAACGTTGCGAAAAAATACGAGAGAAGTACGAAGTGAAACAGGAAATTCCGCCACACGGAAAAGTTTCGGTGCAAATTTTTCGTGTATATTTTTTTTTTGCGGATTGTTTTGTTTTCTTTCCACTGGATCCTTTATGGCTGGTGGACTCCGGCTCCTCTGTACATATATATATATATGCGTGTGGAATGCGGCAAATTGCTCTGAAACGAGCAACAACAGAGAGCGAGCGAGCGAGCTGCGTTTTCCCCCGTGGACTGCAAGTTGGGTTGAAAATTAAATACCAATTTTTGGTACATGGCGCTGGCCCTTTGTTGTTCCCGGCACTTTTGCCTGCTGACTGGCTGCAACATTTCAAATAACATTTCAACTTTTCAGCACTCGCCATCGTCAGCAGACAAAATTCTGCTTCGCTTGGTTTTCCCGGCTTTTCCCTTGCCCCGTTTTTGGGTTTCCCACGCGCTCGCCTCTGCCTCTGCAGCGGCATTTATTTATTTGTATTTGTGCGCGCAGCTCAATTACGTTTAACGCTTTTGACGTTTTACAACATGGCCAATACCCGCACACACGAGCACGAGCATGAGCACTCCCACTGGCTCACTGGCTCACACGTACAGCGAGAGGGTCCAGTTGAGTCGCTGATTGCGGCGGACAGCAGGACCTGCCACCGTCCACGCTCCTTTTCGCACAAACCTTTTTGGAAATTGTTGAAATTTTTCAACCATGTTTCGTATTTTTGCTACACTCGAAGGATAAAGGAAATAACATAGGGAAATAAATATTTAAAAAGTACTAATATCCATGAAATCACCAAAAACCTTAGAGTATTTTTTATTTAAATAGTTTCAATGGAACAAATATTTGCTTAAAAAATATTTATTTTATTAAGACGCAAGTCTAAGGAATTTAAGTCATAAAAATGTAAAACAAAAATATTGCTAACTACTTATTAATTACTTTCTCAAGTTCAAAAGGAGGATACAATAAATTTATTTAATTTAAATCCTTTAAGAAATGCAAAGGCTTTAAGAGCCCTTCCGGTTTACCTTCCATTTCTCTCTGTGTACTCGGTTGCGCTTAATTGGTTCTGTCAGCAGCAGCAAAGACGGCAGCAGGAGCAGCCGGGGCAGATTAAAAAAGTTCTCCTAAAATAACATTAGCAGCATGTCCAATGCCAGAGGTTGGCAGGGAATCCAGGATCCAGGATCCTGGGACTGGGCAAGGAAAGAGTGGAATTTAAAGCATGTGCCCTGCGCCGGAGCAGGGCAAACAATTTGCTTAGTTATTGATATGAGAGCAGCGCAAGAAATCAAGAAAACAGAGAGAGAGAGGCAGAGATAGCAGAGGGAGACAGGCGGGACGGCACTGCGGCACTTCATTTCCGGGCTTCCGTTTTTCTAATAATGAGAGTTTGCCGTAATCTCGCGAAATGTACAATCAGGGGGCAGGAGTGGCCAGAAGCCAGGACCCAGGACCCAGGACCCAGGCACCACGACCAGCAACTGGCACGTGAACAATGTGAGTATTTTTCGATTCGAAAGGAAAGGAATGAAAAGGAAAGACTTGAAGCCCCGGTCCTTGTGTCCTGTGTAAGTGCGCTCATTCGTATCAAAAAGAGTCACGTACAAATGGCAGCCATGGCAGCCAGACTCCTCGTTCCGTTCGCTTTACAGTTTTGCACTCAATTGCTTATGAAATTAATAGGATATGTCAGTGGTTAGTATTGACCGGAAGTAATACAATTGATAAGGATTATGGATGTCCAACTCGGCTCTGGCATGTGCGTGCCTGGACTCCTTAATATCCTGCCGAGAGCCAGCAATCTCCTCTGATCTCCATCATCGGCTTGGCCAACTGGGCGTATGAGTGTTATTGACGTGTGTGTCCTGTTGTGTTCCTGTTTCCCAGTGGTTATTGGCTTAGCCGCAAATTAGCATATATAATGCAGCAGGCGGTCAGCAGGAGCTCTGCTCCCACACACCCCACACCCCCAGAGGATACCCCTCCGGACGGACACCCGCACACGCACAGGCCATTGTTCAACACGGCGTATGCGCAATTATTAATTCAGAGTTTTCATTATGCTTGCAGCGAGCCACGCTTATTGTTCGTTCGGCCCGCTGCGGTCGTCGATGTTGTTTTTATTTAAATAATTTAATTGCTTTTCGATTTGTTTACAAGTTGAAAATGCAAATTTGCTGCCTAGGCCGCGGGGCAGTAAATTGACTGCGATTTAAGCCGCGCGTTAATCCCTTCCACACGTAAATGAGTAGGCAGCACGGTACAGTGAGGGTCATTACAATATGTTATGGAGTATTGTTACAAATGTATACACTTTTTTATTTAAAAAAGTAAACTACTTAATATACAAAATATTTTTTGGGGCTGGTAGATAGTCCTTCTTGTGATTAATAAAATAGAAAATGTATAAGAACAACATTCGTTTAACTTTAATTTTAATTTCAAATAGCTTTACTTTAAGTGTTTATAAACATTAAATAATAATTGCCAATAAATTATATTATTATTGTAATTAAACAGGAAAAAATTCAAGGAACTTTTCCATCTGCCTTGAATTATATGTAAAAATATTTCAATACATGTACATGGTGTGTGCTCGAAGCAAACACAGCCTGCTCATAATAAAATTAACAATTGCGTCTATAAATTTAAATGCACAGCCTGTATGTATGTATGTATGCATGTAGATATTTTTGTTTTAATAAATAAATAATAATTGTTGCTTCTGTGGCCTGAGCATCGATCGATTTTCCGAGTCCCCAGCAAGTGGCTATCTCTGGCCCCCAATAATATTTACATTTGCAATATCCACAGGCAGCCAGATTTCCACTGGCTGCTTACATAACCACATTAGGCCAAGAGGCAGAGAGCCAAGTCAAAGCTGGGAGCCAATTCAATTTGTTTGTCTCACTATCAGACGAACATCCGCTGACGCCGTCGTTTCCTTCAGCTCTCTTCCTCCTCCACATCCTCCATGGCAGTATCCTTGACTATTCCCAGGCTGCAGCTGCAGCTGCTGGAGGAGATGCTCGGCTGCCGGAAATTATTATTGGTTTGTTAGAGCGAGTTGCTGATCCAAAGATCCCAGTGGTAAACTCTCAGCGGCGCACTGATGAAGCTAACCAAAAAAGTTTCCCAGCGCCATCTCTATCGGATGCTAAGGGTAAGTCCCTTTTCTTTAGTACCTGGTGGTAGGTTTGGGTATATTTATATAAAATTAAGGACTGAAATAAGATAATTTTGTAATTATTTTATACGAAAAGCCTATCCTTGAGTGATCAAATTTTCTTGCTATTAATTTTTGAACTCATAATTATTTTAACCTAGGAATTGTTTGTTGTTACTCCCCTAAATATTTCCCAAAAACCCCAAAGGATGGGTATCTTTCAGTCCTCATAAGTAGCTTAATATCGAAATACATATATTTCCTTTTTTCACAGCCAAGACGAAGTTAACTTTTGCCATCGCAACGCATTGCCCGGCCATTGTCTCTAGCTCCAGAGGAAAAACTTTGCTCATGAACTTAATGCCGGAGGTGAGGGTTGCAAGGAGCTGAAGGCTTCGCAGGATGGAGCGATGGAGGTGCATAATGCGTGCCAGATTCCCAGGGGTGAAGGAGCGGGGAGCGTGGAGCACGCATCCTGATGACTTTGGGCATTATTCTTAAATCCGATCCAATTAAAATGCAGCCAACTTGCATATGCAATGCAATTTAATTAACGTCGCTGGGGGATTTTTGTTTACTGCCCTTTTTGCCACTGATCCACTTGTGCCTCCTCCTCTGGTCAGCTTCGGAAAGCATATAAATATCCACTCAGACATCCGTGTGTGTGCGTGAGTGTGCATGGCCAGCATATCCTTCATATCCTTCAGTTCATTATGCAACAATTATGCAGAGCAAAGCATGCGTTTAATCTTTTACCCAACACACGTACATACGTAAGCATACCTCTCACCCTGCCTCTCTTTTGGAATTTTCTGTGCGATTTAATACGCATTTAAATGCAAATTTATATACGAAATTATCTACGTGAAGAAATCTTCAGGTTTTCAGGTTTTCAGGTTTTAATAACATTTTCCCGAATCACCAACAATCACTCAGTGATAATATTTTAACCCCATTTTTTCTCCCTTTTTGTGCGCTTGTGTAATGAAAGGAAAAATTAAAAAGGCAGTTTAAGGGATTTCCAGCGAGGCAAGGTTGGGTTTTTAACTTGCCACAGCTTATTAAAATGGAAACTTAATTTAATCGAGGTGATATTTTGCCACCGATGTAAAATTAAATATATGTAAATATATGGAGAGGTAGGCAATGAAAAATGCATGGTTAAATAATTTTAATTAATTTAGAAATATATACAAAACACGAATATAAATTAATTTGTCATTTTTACTCATGTTAAACTCGGTTCAAAGTAACTTACATATTTATTTGCATTGTCATTAACATAAACTAAATTAAAAACCATTCATTTATGAATTCACTTTTAACTAACATCAAAGGTTAACTAATTGTGCAAACAATAATTTTTATAATTAAAAAGAAAAAGATAATTAATATTCAGCCAACAAATATTAGATATTTATTCGTTAGCAAATAAATAAATACAATTAATTCGCTATCTATCATTATATTTCATATCCCTTTGCAGTTCAACAATTTTTCCCATTCCACGTTAATGAAAAATCATCATAATAAAATGCGAAAAAGTAAGGACAAAGGATGAGGGATTGCACGGAGATGCAATAAAATTCATTAACCCGAACATAATTAAAATTGATAGACAACAAAGGCAGAGTTGACTCGAGGCGGCCAGTTTATTAGTTCGCGCAGCATTAATTGCATTTCTCGACCCTGTCGCCCTGTAGCCCCTTTGGAACCACGCCCTTCGGAACGCCCATCACGTCCAGGGGACAAGCGGCAACGTGAACGAGAACGAGATGAGACGGCCATAAATCGAAATCAAATCAAATGCCTGGCAATGTGGACTATAAAATACTTGCTGTAACTTTTTTTTTTCTCTTATTGCTGCTGCTGTTTTTCCTTCGCCCTGACCACGCCCCCCACACGCCTCATGTTTTTGGAGTGCCTTCTTTTTTATTCCAACGACTGCCGCCCTTTATGAAAGCGTCCACAACTTTATTTGTTTTCAATGACAATATTTTTGCAGGAAAAAATGTCTTTCCCTTATCGTACCTAGTATCTGGGTAGTTTTGAGGGTATTTGCTATTTGTTTGTAAGGCTTTTTGTACATTTTAGGGTTTTAGAAAATAATATCATTTATTTCAAGCTGAAGGGTGAGAAAATATTCAAGTATATTTACAATTTAAATTCAAATATATAAAATATTTAAAACAAAAATCAAATTACCGTTTCCAATTAGAATTGCATTTGAAATTACATTCATGTACAAAATTGGTCCTTATATTTCTCTATTCCCGGATTTAATCTATGCAATTAAATACCTGGCAATTTCATGCTAAAAATTGCCAATTTACATTTATTTTTATCCCAGAAATCAGAAATAAATATATGATTATATGGTAAGCTAAAGTCTGGACTTGAATGTAATGTCGATGCTTGTCTTTCGTTGTTGTTCAACTCTGTGCGAATATATCTGTGATACATTCGACTAAACTAGCCGAGAGTCGGGGGTTTATTTTCCTCTTATCCCCGGCCCAAAACTGAATCGTTTTTTATTAGTTGAGGCAGCTTGCGTTGAATTGATTTGTTGTTATCGCATTGTTTGTGGGCTGTGGCCAAGTGGATAGATGGCTAGATGGATAGATGGCCAAAGTGGTCGAAAGGATCTAGCCTCGGCTCGTCTCGTCTCGTTTAGGGACGTGTCATGTGGCAATCAAAATTGAAAATAAAAGGCAACAGCTGCGTTGTCAACAAAATAAATCAGCGGCAGCAATTTCATTATTTGACAGTAAACGCGATAAACTGTTTCGGCCTGCACTTGGACCAGATGGCCCTGGTCCTGGTCCTGGTCCTGGTCCCTTCTTTTATAGTTCTGGGGGGGAGGCCGAAAAAAGTTGAAATTGTTTTCTTTCTGCTATTTTTCACAGTCGAATACACGTGCACGTACGACTGCGTACACAATTAGCAGCTTCCTCTCGGGTTATTTTATTAATTGAGCGGCAGAAAGTTTAACTGCCTCCCTTTTATAGCACCATCTGATCCTTGTCACCTTTGTGCAGTGGGAAAAAATATATGAATATATATTGATTGGCTATAAGCCAAGAAAGGAAAAAGATAACTATTAAACATTTTATATTTAATAAATTAATATGAACTTTTAAATTTTTTAACACTTCTTTTATATAGTTTTGTAACTATAATTGTAATATTTGGTGTTTATTTCCGAGTTTTATTATTATTCCAAATTTATACCTAATTTATACCTAATTATTTTCTCATCACAGCATATATAAAGATTACCAGAAACAGTTTCCCCCAGTGTTGTGGTTCCTTTTCCGTTTCCTGGGGCAACGTCGACACACCGCTTTCAGCCCAGCAGCAGCAACAGGAAACCGAGTTACCAGAGTCAGAGTTGGAGTCACAGAATCGGAACTGGAGTTTGGAGACGCCAGTGGAAGTCATGGCAACAACGTATGGAAATCCCCGTGTGCGTGTGTAGACAAAAGTTGCTCTGGGAATTGCTCAGGGAGCAGGGAGCAAGGGGCGGACGTGGCTTGGAGTTGGGAATGGGACCAACCACTCTGGAGGAGCCCGGTGCTGAGCTGTCGAGATTGGAGCGGAGGGCCTGGCGAATAAAATTTCATTAAATACACCAACAACAGACAAGTGCACGCAATTATGGTGAGATAGTTAAGTTTTTGATTGTGGGAATCACGCATGAGTACGCACACTCGCACACACACAGGCTTTCCCTGGCTCTTGGAAACTTTTTTCTTGCGGTAAAAACAATTCTCAACTCAAGTCGTGACGCAGGGAATTTTCGTACATTTTGTGCGAGAATTTTAGTTTTAACAATTGCCTCAATTTATGTCGCAAAAGTTTCCTCCCGTACGTAAAACTTCCAGCTCCGAGGCGTGAGCCCTTCGGGGGAAGGGAAGTCAACTACGCGTGTAATAAATTTCAATGCCTTGTCGTTTAATTAATGATAACAAATTGGGGGTGCAGACGACGACGCCAATAAACCCAGGTCATCCCCGGCCCCCAGAAAGAAACTCAGACGAAGACACACACACAGTCGGCGGCGTTAATTCAATTCAACAAATATTGACATATGCTAATTCATACAAATGTTTGCCAGGCCTCGTCGATTTAGCTGGAAAACGTGGGGAGTCGGGGATAATTGATTATAAAAACTGGCAATGAGCCGCGTGAAAGCCCAATTATTTGCAGAGCACATTAGGCGGATTTCCCATACGAGGGGCACGCTGGTGTCTGTACATTTATGGAAGGATTTAGTGGCGGAGAAATTGAATTGCCACATTAATCAATAAGCTCATGTGACGCACAAGGATATATTGTACATTTACGCATTCTTAATGTTGTCAAAGATATGTGGTTTTATTTGGTGTTAAGAACAGGCAAAGGAAATTAGAGTTGAGAGTTGATAAATCAACCAAAAGGAAGGCAAGACAAAGATACTTGTATTCTTAGAAGAAGTTTTGCAAAGACTTACACAAATTCTAAAAATAAAATAATAAAGCTAAGAAAGATATTGATTTTATCGATGACACACATGGCCATATTGTACATTTACGCATTCTAAATATTGGTAAAGATATGTGGTTTCATTTGGTGTTAGAAACAGGCAAAGGGAATTAAAATTAAGAGTTAATAAATCAACCAAAAGAAAGTGAAAACATAGATAGTTGTATTCTTATACGAAATCCCTGTAAAAACTAAATCCTGAAATAATAAAACTAGATATTGATGTTTTAGCCTAAAGGCTGGATAGAAATTCTTTATATATGATTACATAAACCTACTCTGATTTTATTTCTTACATTTTAACATCAACTGATCGTTTGAGTACCTTATGAAATAAGGAACCTTACTATCTCAACAACAATCAGTTAGCTTTAACTGCATCCCAACTGCCCTTTAACTGGAGATGGATCACCGGAGGCTTTTGAAGCCCCAAACCCTTGCTCATTAACTGAATAGAGCGCTCGCCTTTAGGCTCCACAATTGGGTTCACTTTACACACTTTGCTGCCCTGCTGTTGCTTTTGCTGTTGCAGTTGACTTCCGAATCTCCATTGACTTTTGCTCTCTCGATGGAAGCCCCGAAAGTATCGAACAATAACTCCACAATCAATGGCCCTGCACACCCTGAAAGCCGCCCGCAGCGTCGCCGACTTCTAAACTGGAGCCCATCGTAGTCGTCATCATCATCATTGACGGCATCTGAAGTTGATGGCCAACACATAATGGCAGACTAATGACAATAATCGCCTGGGCCCAAGAAGAAGAGCGGAGGCTTGCCGAAGGGGGATGTGGGAAAGGGCCATAAGCAGTTGGAAAATTTATGGCCAAGGGCAATGGCAAATGGCCATGTGAATGGGTACTGCCAGCCTGGTTAACTCTCCGTTAAGGTCCTGCGGCAGCCAGAGCACAGCAGGACATTCGATTTATAAATGAGCCGTGCGTTCCAGCCTGCTTATATGAAAAATATGTTAAATTAATGCCTCATAAAGCAAAATATGTCCCATTTTCATGCCCTAACTGAAGGTGTTCTGGAATCTGGCTGGGAGGTTTGGAGTATATTAAGTCAAGTCACTTCTGGAAGTTTGGAATATTAATGGAAATTCTCTTAAAATTATTTATAAAATATTTTTTACCAAGTTCTTGATATTTAATAAATTAAACAGAAGCTCAACTAAGCCATAAACCATCCAGCCTAGGGCACTCAAAGCTTCGGCTTTCAAAGGACTGGCCTCTTTGCCATGTTATTTTCATGGGTGTTAGCCTGGTTAAGTCTGGGGCTTGGTCGTTGGTTTTTAACTCTTGGCACTTGGCAAGGTCGCCAATTTCGAGTTGAGTGGGTAACTCTCTGCCAGACAGCGCAGTCACTTTATTAAATTTAAAATCAACTTTTGCTTGCGGTCGTGTCAAGAGAGCGCTGCACCCTGAAAATCCCGCCCCATCTCTTTTGGTGCTGTGTGTATCTGGGTGTATCTCTGTGGCCCCGGGCTATGACCTCGTCTGGTTGTGCACATACACACACACATATGGGCGTGGCCCTGGAGGCGGCATGCACAGCCATTATTGCTCCATTAAATTTGTAAGTCAAGCATTTTAATATTTGGGCCAAACAATGCAAACGAGAGGCAAACCAAAAACCCGGCCAAAATAAGAAATAAAAGAAGACGGAAAACAAGGCAAATACGCCAGGACGTTGCACACACGCGATCCCTGGAGGAGTCCTTCGAGCAGCAGCAGCACTAGCAGCGATGCAGAGGGAGAAAAGAGGGCCTGAAATGCTCTCTCCTTAATAAAAATTTAAAATAAATATTAATAATGCTTAAACATTGACAAAAAATTATATTTAAATAAAATTTAATTATTTTCTTCATCTTTTTACTCTTAAAACCCTTTGAAGTCCCCTAAAATTTCTCTCACTCCTTCCCAGCAGCAACAGCAACAGCAACATCAGCGACATGTTCGCATTTTTATAATAACAACAGAGCTGAGCAGAGGAGCAGAAAAGCTATGGGAGCCCAAAAGGAGCAGCGACGACAAAGATATGCAATTTCGCATATGTACTTATATCCTAGCGACATGAAAAGGATCAATTGTGGCAAAACGAATTGCATACGAATGCGATGCCAGTGCCGCGTGCTACCGCTACCGCTTGGGGATAGTGTTCTGCTCCAGGGAAGCGACTGCGAACTGCGACTACGACTACGACTCTACTCCTCTCACGAGGATGGCGGTTGGGCTCGAGAGGGGATCGAGGCAGAAGGACCAACGAGCCAGCGGCAGTCAGCTCTCGAAAGCAAAACGACAAAGTAATCCCGGATTTGCATTTTATCGGAATGCGGCGACGGCAAATGGAGGGCAACGTGGCTGCCGTTGTCGCTGCTGTTTCCAAAAGGAGTTTATGCGGAAGTGACTATTGTGGTTTGGAGGTTTGAGGTTATATTTGAAGAATTATTGTGTTCAAATTCGCTTTAAATAAGTATTAGTTATAGTTGGAATACTGATTATTATATAAAGTAAATTATGCTTGCTTGAAAACTCTAAAACTATCACTTATTATTATGTTTTATTGAAAGGTTTTTTATTTCTGAGCTGAACAACACTTTAAGTACTTTATCAACCTCTTAATTTATTAGCTTATTTATTAAATTAAGTAATAATAATTTAACTAACCCCATAAACTCTATCTCTATCTCCTTTTCACTTCCTCTAGCACCACACCATCCTGATGCCATCTCGCTTCGACTGTAAGTCAGTCATTTGCATGCGTCGCATATTTGTCGTTACAACAGCCAACTGTTTGTTATGCAATTGTAGTCGGTGAGTTTGTAGAATCCTCATCCCCCTCCCTCTCTGTTTTTTTTCAGTGTCTCAGTGCCTGAATGCGTGTGTGAGTGAGAGGATGTCCTGGCTGCTGTGTCCCTTATTTTTTAGTAGTATTTGCTCTATTCGAAAAGTGCTTTGTTCTATTACATTATCTTGAGAGGCTAAATAGTTTTCAGGGTTTAGACATAAAATAAATTAGATATGTAGTTTATATAGTAGTGGGAAGTACTTTTAAAACATTTAAGTATACTTTAATTTATATTAAATCTCTTAATTTCTCTATTTTTATACCTTAAAATCAGCGTATTTAATAGTCGCAAAACCCCCATTCCCATTTATTTAGTATTTTTCCCTTCTGTTTGCCTATTTTTGTAGTCGACAGCTTATTCACATTACATAAACTTAATGCGCTCGCGTCTTGCGTAACGAATTGAAAACTGCAATCCATGGGGAGCTGAAGAAAATTCACTGATGAAGTGCCCGGGGGCTGGCATTTTCCTCAATCTCTGGCCAGCAAAGTGGAAAAAGCAGCTGGAAGCGCGGAACGATACAACAGCTAACCGCACAACCAGAAGCCAGAAACCAGAAACCGGGAAAAAAAAGAAAAGTGTTGACATTTGTAATCAAATTTTTCGGGGCTGTAAATGCTGTTATCATCAGAGGAGAAGAAAGGCCCGAAAAGAGGTAACAGCTTGCCGGTCGGAAGCCGTGGGTTGCCTGGGCTGCCTGGTTGGGGGATTTCGGGTTCTGGCATTGCCATATGAGTTATATTTTTGACACGACCTTAACAGACATACATATACACACATATACCCGGGCACAGCGGAGAAGTTATAGAAAATGTGCGATTTGCCAAGTACGTGACGCTTTTGTGGGATCTTTTCTTCTTTGGGGCAACAGTTGCCGAGTTGAACTCGAAGGGGTGCGGCACCCCTAGCCCCTCCTCCCCCTTCACACACACACACACACACTCACTGCAAATGGCAGTTACTTTTGTTGTTGGCATTCCAAGTTGTGCCCACATTTTTTAACGTTTTGGCGAGAAAACGCATTAAAATTTGTTGCACGTCGCATAAATGCTTCCACTATGTATATGTGTGTGTCCATGAGTTTTTCCTTCTCTCTCTGTGTGCTTTGTGTATGCTTGTGTGTGTGCTAGGAGCTAAACGAGCTAAAGGACTCAGGGTTAGCTGGCGAGAAAAGTTTACTACGCTCTTCTGCACTGCAGGCAAATAAATTTGCGGATACCGAAACCGAAAACAGCACATAAAATCACAGCCAGGACGAGAGATTTCCAGAAAGGTGAACGGGAAACGAGAGGGCCAGATAGAGCAGGTCCTTTCTTACCAACGATATCCTTGACTCGACATTGCCAGGATTATGCGGTGAAGTCAAGCCATCACTTGGACTTGGATTTTCCTAGCTGTCGATCATTCGGATGTTGATAAATGCTAAAGTTCAAGGAGTTACGTATCCTAAAGAAGGCTTTTATTGCTAGAAAAATATCTGGTGTTTAAAACAAAAATTTTTGCCTTTCATGCCATTTCAGTATTTGTTTAATTTCAGACAGAAAGTTATTAAAATTAAATTGAAAATCGAAAAGTAAATACTTAAGCAAAAAAAACCTCATACTTTGTTACTTCGATCCGATTTGTTTACTATTTAAAATATATCCTGGTCGCATCTTAAAATAGTTTTCCCCTTCCAGCCGCAGATGTATCAAGCTCGTGACCACCAAAACCACAATTTCCAATCTACAGCGAGCTCACTCCGTATGAGTGCACCCTTCATTTCCGCATTATTGGTAACAGTCCATCATTAACCACCGGGACAGGACGGGGCAGGCTGCATGGCTACATGGTGGCAACCGCAAAATGCCTTTGCCATATCTCCCAAGTTAGTTATGGCCAACCAATCAACAATTTAGCATGCGAAATGTGCAATCTCAGACCACTAATTGCAACGCATTCATCAGGGTCAAGTAGACAGACATTTAGCACACAAAATGATAGAGAGACGCCCATTTCACCCAGTCCCAGGCCCCCTTTCACGGTCGTCCTTTTCCCCAGGACCCTCAATGCCAGCTGGCAATTGGTTTATTAGGCCCGAAGGATTCCCCGCTCCGCTCTGTTCAGCTCTGTTCCCAGGCAAATGAAAGAAAATTGTAAATTGCTTTTAATTAAAAGGCACAAACATAAACACCTGCTGCCTGTCCTCACATACTCACATGTAAGTGAACTGGAAAAAAAGGGGGGTAAATAGAGAATATAAATCAGAGAAGAATACAAAATTTTTGGGAAACCAATTGATCTGGAGCCCTTACATTATAGAGTTTCTCTATTAGTAATCTCTGTTCTTTTTACATTGTTAAAAATGTATATTTTTCTGTGCTTAATGTGGTTTTATTTACATTTATCTTTTATTCTTTTCAACTTCATAAAACTTAACTGATATCAATTCTCAAAATCTATCTATAATTTGTTCTTTTGTATTTATTAAACATTTATTGCTAGCAGCTATTAATACAAGGATTGAATAAAGAATAGCTCTGCAGTTGGGAACACCATACATTTCTTTTATAAATAAATTTTCCATTTTCAAGAATATTTTTTACTTTTAAATACCTATAAGCAGATGACATTAAACTAATATTTATCGAATAATAACCCTCTTCGATCTAAATTTATTTCAGTGCATACATATAGTATATACACGCACACGATGTAGAGGCGGAAATGAAATCGCAGCTAAGCTACGGCCAACAACAATGCCACAATTCTCATTCAAACGCAGCCAGCTGTTGGTGTCCTTTTGTCTATTGGTTGCGGGTGAGGACATTAATAAGCCCCAACGGAGGAACGTCGGAGCGGGGGGCACAGGGAGTCCCGGCACATACAAGGACAAGGAAATATGGCGGCATGTGTTGCGCGTTTGTTTATAAATCGCCAGGCCACACGAAAGATGCAGACACAGAGGCAAGAAGTTCTGGAAAATGTTGCTCATACGCCGTGTATGACCATTCCGTTTATACAATTAGCCAGGGCAGCACAAGCCAGAGCTTACAAACTGTTTAATGCAGTCCGGAATGTTTGAACATATTAAGTTAAATATTAAATTAATAACCAGTTCTGGCAGACCAGCAGCTTGGCTGCATAAAATTAATATCCGTAAATAACTCTGAGGAATAGAATAATTAACTTTTCTTTACCTCTGTCCTGGAAGTGTAAACATCTTTTGCAATTAACCCCCCCTTAGGGCTACTCGCCAAGTATCCTTGTCGCTTAGCCCGGACTTTGTTCATTAATGGCCAAAGAGAAGTCCGCACCAGGCGGGCCACTCAATTTCCATGGAAATGCCCGCCGACACCGCCCACAATTGCAGTGGCGGCTGTGAGGCTGTGAGGTTGTGAGGCTGTGCATTTGCATGCAACACTTTGGCAAAGGCAAAGGATCTCAGGCGAAGTTGATTGTTTTCCTGCGGTTTCTGCAAACTGCAAAACTGTGAACATTTCGCCGGCAAACAAAAATTGAAAATGCATCTTGCTGGGGTGCTGCGGCGAGTGGAGTCTGAGTCTGGCACTGAACCCAGAGTCGAGCCATAAATAATGCGGCATTATTTTCAAATAAACTCCGCACAGAAACAGGTCGAGACCCCTTCTTTTTCGCTGTGGGAAATTTTTGGGCTTTGCCGCCAAATGATTTTCACACATGAGGAACGTGCAAAACTGCCCATAAATCTTGGCTGGCTCCCTTGCCTTGCCTTCAGTTTTTGCAGTTTTTCAGCTCCTGCCTTGTATCCTTTGGAGGTGTTTCTCTTTTGGGGTTTTTGGTTTATTTGGTTCGTTTCACTTCGCTTTGGTTTCTTTTTGTGTCGCCGCTTTCATTGATTCTGCAGTGCAGCTAGCGAAACAACAATGGTGGCATTGTCGTTTAGCCTTTTCTACATTTGCAAGTGAAATGTTTTGCGGCTTGTCGGGCTCAAACAGTGCGGAGGGTAACCAACCAATATGCAATTGCAGCCGGCAATGCCAAACAGATGCCAATAGACAGCGCTTGGCCCCAAAAACTAGGCTACAAAAAGTCGGCACAAGCTCAACGGGCAGGGAGAGAGAGGAAAAGCAGGAAAACACAGGCTGTATGGATAGGAAATGTGGAAATGAGCAATGCCTGGTCTATTGGCATATTCAATTTCGCTGATACAATGGGCGGCGTGGCCAGGACACATGACAAATGGAACGGAATGAAGACATCATCAGGGGAGTACATATATGCCAAGAGAATTAGAATTTCAGGGTCCCAGTGTTTCCCAGTGTGACCTATAGATATAGAGGAGCTTTTAAATTTAAAATGGAGAGAAGGGAACTTGAGAATTATAATAATTGAATAATCATTATATAACTAATGCTTTCTGTATTTTGGAACGATCTTTAACCAACCTATTATAGCAATACAGACATTTTCAGAGAAACCAGTATGCTTTTCATTATTTAACTATATTTCTCTAGTAAAGAAAACAGCAGTATTTAATTCTATAAAAATTCCCTCCATCGTTTATTGTTCGTTAATTACTTTTGAAAATATTTTACAAGTTTTCCTGCCTCATCCTCGATCAGCGATCTCGGGCATATAATTCACCTACAATCTCAATTGCATTCTCTTGATTCACTTAAGATGGCATCCAGTGCATCCATTGTGGCCCAGATTTATGGCAAGTTAATATGCCCATTCCGACCGTTTCAAAATTCCCATTCCCTCCAAGGGAGCTGGGAGCTAGGAACTAGGAGCTAGGAGCTGGTAGCTGGCTGCTGGGGCATAAAAAGTTCTCGCTGCTCTCGGAGCTGGCACACGGCAAATTATTAGTTGAGCATGTGCCAAAAAATATTGCTGAAGACGACGCCAGGCCAGGCCAGGCAGAGGCAGAGTCTAGGGACAGGACCCAGGCCCACGCCCATGGCATTCCGCCGAATATATACGTATATACTTATACCTATAAAGAGGGACTTGGCACTAGGTCGCAAAAATTTATGGCCGTTGTCTGTCGCGGACAAAGAACATCTTTGAATGTTGTATAACTTAAGTGCCAGTGCAAATTTTCTGCCACTTCATGGCCCACACACAGGGACACACCAAGCACATGAGAATGCACTTTTCTGAGTATTCGTTTTTGTTGCAATTTCCGCATTTATTCTCGGGGCGGAATTCTTAACTTTATGAAAAGGCATTCGGCAATTTGGTGCAGCCTCTCCTTTGGCAGCTTGCATTAGAAATAAGCTCTGGGAAATAGGATATCATGGCTTGGCTAAAATTAATATTGTTTTGACATTTTCTCACAAACCAATTCCTACACACTGTGATTATTAAATTTTAAACACCTTCGCCCTTCGCCCGTCGATTAACTCATAATTGCGGCCCACCTGCTGCTGGGGAACCGCATCCGTTTTAATTGAAAACCTCAAGACTCGGTTGCACCTTTGTGACTGCTGCCGTTTTTGGGGTAAATGCGTTAATTAAGCCAAACACTTGGCCGCAGCAAAGTGCAAGTGGGAGCAAGGGTGGACACTGGACACTGGGAGATACAGGACATTGGATACTGGGCGGTGTTGGTGTGGTCACTCAATTTGCCAGGCAGTTAAGTGCGTCGCCAGCAAAAGCAACAAGGACAACGGACAACGGACAGCACGGGGGATGCAACAGCAGGCCAGGACCATAAACAAAATGCAATAATGCTGGGACATGACACCGAAAACCCGCAGAAGTCCGTACGGGCAGCAAGAATGCCGGACAATTGGTCCAACGATTATGGGCCGGAAGTACGCATATATGTGCGCTTAAGCATGCACGCACACGTGCGCGCGTATATGTATACGAGCAGGACTGCGAGCTTGTATTTGTATATTCGAATGGCCAATGGACATAAGCACCCGATATTGGCTTAATTAAGCAGTAATAATTGCGCATAAATATAAAACAACAGAGCGCAATTCCGTATCGGGAATTTGTAGTATTTGCGGTCGCAATAAAATTTACTGTCCAGAGCTGGGTGCGTGTCACGAATGCAAAATCTCTGTCAAGTCAAGTATTGTATTAAGTAATTAGTGAGTATCGGCATTATGTTTTGTATTTTTTGCAAAGAAAGCAAGGATTGTAATTAAGATTATTATATTAAAGATATTAGATTTAATATATAAATAGATATAGATTTTTTAAATATCTATAATGTTTGTATTTTTTGTAAAGTAAGTATGGCTTGTAATAAATTTATTTATTTCTCAGCTGTGTTCCTTTAAGCAATAGATTTTATATATTATTATTTATTTAAAAAATAGTTACACCCTTTATATATATTTTTTAAATACCTAATTAAATTAATGTCACGTTCCCACTGACCTTAATGTTGAGGTCTGTAAGCGCCTGACTTCTGGAATGCAGCTTTTCATTCCCGATCGGATGGGATTCGCTAGCCTTTTAATTATTCACCTGGCTCGGTGCGAGGAAAGCCTTAAAGCCGGTTTTAAGGCAATTACAAAAAACGTTTCCAAACATTATATCCTGCATTATTAATATTATTATTGCTTTTATTGTTATTGCCGGCCTCGAACATATGTTGAACCATTTGTAGCAACATGAAAATTACACAAATCGTTTAATTTTTGCACGCTTCTCTTTTGTTTTTTATTTATTTTTTTCTGTTTTGGGTCTGTTTCACTCAACCCACCGAGAGTCATAAATTTTATTGTAACCTCCGCCGACTCTGACATTTTTACCTGTGACATTTTCATTGTTGTTGCCTCGTTTTTTTGTTTTCGTAATTGTGGCGAGACAAAACAAGCTGAGAGACGAAAAAAAACAGCGACAGAACAATGCAGGGTCATAAAAATTTAATGAAAATTAAAATGAAAATAATTTGTGTGTTTAATTTAATTTTATGGTGCCCCAAAGACCGCGACGGGAGTTATATTGTGCGGAGCGGACAGACCATAAAGCAATTGCGCCTAAAACTATGCAACAGATCATAAATCAGCGGCATAAATTACGAGTGTGCCGAGGCGAGGCCCAAGGCCACGTCGAAGACGTCCTTTGCTGCTCTCCCTGACAACAAGACGGAAAATGGAAAAACAATTCGCAGCAATTCCACCCACTACGACACACACTCTCTTGCACACCAAACCCAGAGGAAAAGAAAAGATAACAATAACAATAACGGTAACGGTAACAGTAAAAGCAATGTTAACAATAACATTACTTCAAATTTAATTTAAATTATTGCCTCCATTCCCCCCATCGGGACAAACAATTGCCGTGATGAGTATCTAGCCAAGATTACCTGTAATATTGTCGAGTGTTGGCCAACTTGCACTCGGAGAAAGTGCTGGGTTGTGAGTTTCAGAGCCTTTACTAAGCTTATAATTTGTTTCCGTATTTTCTTTAATTTTATATATTAAATTTAATATTATAGCTCTTAAATAACACTAAAAGAAAAGGACAAACAAATAGTAGCACATACTACGCAGAAAATCTTAATACATTTATAGGAAACTTGTATAATAGATATTGGTTTAAGTATTCCACAAAATAAAATAAATTTAGGATTTAATTAAAATGAATTTTATTTATTCTTTAATTTTTTTTCTTATCCTTATTATTATATTTTTTATATTTTTCTCGCTTTTCTATATTTGTAATCAAACATTATTAATTTCCTTTTGCATCGAAAGATGTTTCTGTATTTCTGTCAAGTGTAAATCCTCCCTCCGCTCTGCCATTTATAACAATAAGGTGAGCAGCATGTGTGTGAGTCTGGAACGAGGAGCTTAGGTCAACAATGGTGGTTCCAAAGCGACCAACAATGAGCCACATCGCCCGGCCCGCGCTTCAGATACCAATCGCTGGTGGAGTTTAGGCCCAGGATATGGGATTTTCGCAATGCCACCAAACTAATATGCCACGTAAGCCACAGCATGGTCAGCAAAAGAGGACTGCGGCGGCAAACCGACAATTAGTTGATATTTACCAACTCCGATGGAGATAAGCATGTTCAATGGAGTGTTCAAATTAGGAGAAATTAAGTGAGTGGAGTGGGAGGGATTTTGGGATTTAAAAAACCATTCATAAACATTTATAAATATTAAATAATTTGAAGTATAAATACTGTTCAGCATAAATATATGTTAAGCATTAAATCCTGCTTGAGAGTTAGAAGTTTAGATAGCTATGATTTAATTGAAATCTAAATATAATCAGAATCACATTTAAATATTTTTTTTATGTAAATATCTAGCTCAAATAATTTTCCATTTATTTGGTCCTTTGGCCACGCGATATATATGTAGGGAACAGAGACATCTGTCATGGTTATCAATCAAAGCGCAATGAAAATCCCATTTTGGCGTCACCATAATTGTTTTGCAGGTGATTTGAACTAACTCATTAAAACGAAATAACCGAATGCCAGAAAATTAAATTGCCAAATCGAACAGCCACCGAGAGAACACAATGCGAATTTCTGGCGGGTTCCACTAATTACAAAAACATAGCACCGCCACCAGCACTACCACCACACCACCAACAACAACGACGAGGACGATGGCAATGTCAGGAGCCATAGAAAACATTCATAAACCTGATTTCCAGTTGCATTTTCCATTTCCAACCGGATGTGCATTAGCAATTCAAATTCAATGCTCCCCATTAAACTCATTAACTGCACACAGCCGTCGGGAGGGAGCCGAGGACACAGGACACTGCCAACAGGACTCCCAGGGGGATTCCCGCCGGCGGCATCCAAAACTACATAAACAGCATAGATATTCCTCTGGGGAGTTGGGAAGCTGCTGGTTCCGGACAATAAACAGCAGTGTGCTCCTGTTTCTGCTCCTGCTGCTGCCCACCTTTAATGACCATCGATCGACAAATTGAAGAACTGTCTTCATTAGACATTAGGCATTAGGCAGGCGACAACTGCGAGATCTGGCCGAGAGTTGGTGCTAGTTTTTTGTCCATTTCAACAGCCCTTCTTTGCCCCACTCGAGGAGCAGGAGCATCCGCTCAGGTAATTCGACTAAATATCTCGGGGAGTTGGAGGAGCAAAGGAGCAAGCTTTTATAAGGTTGAAAACTGCGATACCCTTTAATGAAATTTTGCTAAAATATATAAACATTATTTAGGTGAAAGTAAGTATAAATTTATATTATAATGAAATATTAAAACAAGGGTATAATAATATAAAAGAAAGAAATCAATAAGAAACTTAAAGAAAATTTAAGGTAAAGGCTTAAAGAAACTTAAAGAAAACTTAAGGTAAAGGTAAAGCCCAAAGCTATGCAAATATATATATTGCATGGAATATAAATAATAAATATTTAAAATTTTTCCCCAATTACTTAATCATGCAAAATGCTTGTTTCCTATAAAGGCTACAAAGGCCTTTCAAATGCCTTCGAAAAGTCTGTGTTGGCCAAAGCAAACGCCTCGCATGCCAGGGTATGGCTAAGACCTTAAAGCATAAACTAGGTAGAAAAACCGGAGACTTGGCTCGTTTGCATAGAAAAGCCATTTGCACGCCGTTGACTCTGCGACTCGGCGACTGGGCCGGAATAGTTGACTAGCTGAATGGAGCAGGAGGAGGAGGAGCAGGAGTGTGCCATGCCTGCTTCTAGGTGGCAAAGGATAATTGACTTTCAAATCAGTTTGCTATAAATTTTTATCGGCCCTTGTGATGCTGTTGCTGGCAGTTCGAGTTTCCCCAGAAGAGGACCTCGCTCGCGGGGACATCGCCATCGCCATCGCCATCGTATCGCCATCGACAACGGCTGCAATCAATTGCCAAAGTCAACGGGGGCAAGCCGGCGATAATTGCCAGCTCCGTGGAGAGCCGGTGGAGCTGTAGGACCCGAGGTGCCGGCGCCGGAGTCCTCGACAAAAACGCCACTAATGAGTTTTATTGAGTAGCAGTGAGCGAGGTGACCCTGCGCCCTCAGGTGTACTCCAACTCCTAGAGATGGTCAAGCATGTCGATATTTTATTGATATAAAACTATTTTAACAAGCATTCGTCTTAAATTAAGTATAAACTTTGTTAAAGAAAATCATAAATATATTTTAAATAAAGCATTTTCTATATTTTGTGTCCTGACAACCTAAAAGCATAGTAATCGATATATTTCGATAAAATTTTCGATTTTTTTACCCATATATCACCAGTTAAGCGCCCGGCAACTTCACGCTCTGAAAACGAATTTGATGACGCACGGAAGCAGTTAATCAAATCTGCAAGTGACCCCCCAGAAAACTGCCCAAGGGGTCAACGTAATTGCATTTACCTGTCTCACACACGTATGACCCCCACCAACCTTATCCGATTCTTTGCCAAAAATAAACGGGGCCAAAAAAAGATTGCAGCTGGAAATGGAAAATGGAAAATGGAAATGAACATGAGACTGAAAATTGGCATAGGCACGTAAATTATGTGCTGCCAATTAGCAGGCCACAAATTCCTGCACGCCATTCTTCTCACTCTCTCTCCCGGAAAAGGAAATGAGAATGTGACCAAAAATACGCAACGCACAAAAAGCGAAAATATGGAGTTGGTGAAAGGAAATCAAAGTAAAAGAAGTCGTAGGCGATTTGGGCTGTACGAGTTGGGCTATTTTTTCCACGCGACACACCCATATATGGCATAATAGGCAAAACACAATGTGGCCCAAAGGAGGAAGTTGTGTGGGAATGACTAAGCAGGGGAGATACGAAGAAGGCAATATCCTTGAATTTAATAAGAAATAAAGGTCCCTGCTATGGCATATTAACTAATTAAAATAATTCTAGTTTATAATAAAATCTTAAAGCTCTCTCATTTTTTATTCCCCCGAATCCGACCCTAACCTCTCTAACCAAAAACACCTACAGGGTATTTAAGAAGGAAAAAATGTATATAAAAATAATTTCGTCACGACATAAGTGGCATCATTAGAAGAAGTATGTTGCCAGCCACCCACAGGCAGAGCCTTGACTCCCATGGCAGCAGTGCCAGCCCCCTGGAACCACCTCCCACTCCCATCTCCGTCTCCGTCTCAAGTGCCTGACGCAAAAAAGTCAAACACCGAAATTGCCAGGCACCAAGAACGCAAAAAGGAGGACACAAAAAGCTATATATATATACACACATATAGTATATCGCGGCAAGTGCTGGGGCCAAGTGAAGGCGTCAGAGATTGGGGGCGTGTTCCCGGGGCCAAGAGGGTGGCGAATGAGTGCGAAGAAAACATGGTAATTTTTCATAAAAACCGCCGAATGCGCACACAACCCGAAGCGAGGCAAAAGCAAGGAAAAGCGAAAATAAAAGAAAATGTATAAATTTTCCTCTTTCTGCCTCCTTTTTTGCTGGCCTGCGCGGTTTTTGCGGCGACCGGAATGTGGACTCAAAGACATGGGCTGGGAGCTGGCTGGGTAACTGGGGGCGTGGCATGTCATGTTTATGCGACGTCTTTAGCCATTTAGGCATGCGAAATGCGTTTTGCCCCAAATCCTTTCTACGTGAATCCCGGCCGCCCAAGGACAAGACAGGAATGGCATGGAGGCGCCGAAATGGTTGGCAGCAAGTTTATTTTGTTTTTTTTTTTTCCTCCTTCCTTTTTTGGTCAGGGAAAACAAACTTCAAGCGGAAGTGGCAAACGGCGGCGACGGAAATGTCAACAAAACAGCAAAACGCTTTGCTCGAGCCCCAGCTCCTGCTGCTGCTCCATAAATCCCTGCTCCGGCTTCGGCTCCGGCTTCCTCCCTGGCCACTCATAATCATTCCCTGGTGAAATATTATCAAATTGCCGCAATTGATTTAACTGCCGGCGGGTCTACGTGACGCGGGGTCCGGCCTGGTCTAGGAAAAAGCCAAATCGCGATTCAAATTGACGCAGTAAGCCATCAAAGTCGGGCTCTCAAGTGGCAGATAGATAGTTTATTTTGGCGGTTGAGAGGATTTCTAAGGGGCTTAGGAAGGGGTTTTGAAATTTAAAACCACCCTCGGAGAAGCCAAATTGATTTAGGAGATTCTGATCATCTGCATTTTCCCAAACTAATTGATACCTTACATATCCCTTTGAGTTGAAGTACCTTAAGGCATTATGAGCAGGTTGTCTTGGTTGATGTATGAATTAAACACATTTAATTTGACAGATTTATTCACTTGCTAAACTATTACTAAATGAAGACAGAGAAATTTCTGAAATTTAATTGTACAAATCGAGCTTCCTCATTTTATATTTAAACATTCTCAGCTTAATTTGTTGCAGCCTAAGCCACAAAGGATACACCTCTGAGCCAAATGACAATTAATTAAAATATTTAATTATTTAATTAAAGCTCAGGGAGCTGCCTGATTAGGACTTGGAGCTGGAAATGCAGACACACTTCGGAGAATTGCCAGCAATTTAGGGATTTTCCGAGCCACAAGTTGCTGGCACTTTGCCGTCCTTGATTTATTTCCGTTGTGTAATTGAAACGCGTTGCCAGGACTCTGATCAAATGCTGAAGCATAATTAGTGCCTTGCTCAAAAATAGATCATAAATAATCGCTGTTTGCCTAGGGGATGATGGTGGAAGAAGCCGCAAATTGTCTGAGGGCCTTGCATAAATTACTTAAATGTTCGCCCCGCCCCAGCGACCCTTTCGCTGCGGCAACGCGTCGTATGCGCAATTTTATTAAATTACATTCGTGTTTTGGCAAATTAATTACGAAATTATGTTGTCGTCTGGCGCCTAACGAGCTCTATCTCCCGGACCCGGACCCGGACCCGTACCCGGACCGGGCCCCCACCAATACATATGTATTCATCTAACTGAGGGGACGGGGGTGGCTGTTGTTGCCTTGACAAAGCCCTTTGGCGTTGCTTTTGGCTCGTCCTTGTACTGAGCACGCCATGCATTTCACTTATCTTTGACTGTCAGAGTATCCGCATCGTCCTGCCGCTGCTCCAGCTCCTGCCGGTCCATAGTTCATGCATATTAAAAGTAATTTCTGCTCATTTTTGGCATATTTCGTTGTCTGGCCGGACAAGGACGCCGCCCCAAACAGATTACTCAGCATTTGAATGGACCGTGTCGGCGTCGTCGTCGTCGTCGTTGTTTTTCGGTTTGATTCTGGCACGGAAATATTAAGCGAAATCTCAGTCGCAATAAATTTGACTTTATGTTCATGCCCCGCTTACCAAATTGTGTTTACAAATCATACAAATCGCCGGCTTGCTGCCCCCTTTTATTCGCTCGCTTATCTAATTAAAGCCCAGCAAGGTCAGAGCTTAAACATTACTCATACGCCGCATTAGCCGGCGCTGCGTTGCCCACATCATTGTCGAAATAAATTACAATAATTTGTTAAACAAAACGGGCGGATACTGGGATATGGCTGGGTAGGGTGGCCAAATGGAAATCAAATCAAATTGTGAGCTACGTTTTAAGTTAAAAATCACATTTGCATATTTTCTGCATAACAATCAGTGAAGCAATGGCTTGTGACGTCAGTGGAATTGGTGAAATCAACCGCCAGCACACATATGATGCCGAAAAAAAAATACGAAAATACGAAAATGTGCACGGTGGAAAAGTTTATTTTCCAAAATTATAATCAGCCGCTGAAATTGCACTTTATATTTAATTACCTGTGTGTTGAATGTGAAAACAATCAGAAATGGCATTAAGTTCGAAATCAAATCAGCTTGGGCTGTTTAATATTATTATTTTCTTTATTGGAATTCAATATTGTTTATGCCAACTATAATGAGTTATTACGAGTTGCCCTTTTCATGCATTAAAAGTTTAAAATGGAATCTGAAGTGTTTTTGCTTGACTTAAATTTGTATAATGTTTTTATATTTAATAAATCAATTATTATAAATTTTTCACATGATGCTGACTAGTTAATAAACACAATTCTTAACGAAAAAAATTGCTAGAGAATAAGCAAGAATAAACTTAAGAAATCTCCCCTCAAATTAAAAAAATAACCTGGAAAATACCATTATTCCTCAGTGAATTATTAATGTGATACTGTAATAATGATATATCTTAACCTCAAGGACTTCCTATCACCATCTGGGTACAAAATCGAACCCAATTACAATTTCTCGCCGTGTAATGCTACCTGTTCGGGATCTCCCGTTGAAACATCTTTCAGACTTTGCCAAATTGCTTCCAGCTTCACATTCTCCACCGAAATCAAGGCGATGGATGCCCCAGTCGGTCCCTTCCCCACAGGACCACTCTGGCAGCCCCGCTGCGTGAGAAGAAGCGGATGTGTACGCTTCATTTATGCATTCATCAATCAGCTAACCAAGTGTAAATTTTGCATTTCCTTGCGCGTTGAAATAAAACAGAGAATTTGAATTTGGCTCGCACCCTTGGCTGCCAGCCAGCCAGCCCTCCTAGGAGCTTTTGTCTTTTGGGCTTTTACCTCGCCTCGCATCGCATCGCAACGCATCGAATGCTCCCTCGTTCGCCCTTCATTTATTTTATTTTGAAATATATAAATCGCACCTAAAAAGTATGCTACACTAAACTTTGATTCATGGCGCAAACTTTCCGTGTGCGCGCTGGGAAATTCCGCTTTCCTTACGCACACCCCCACACACACACACACACTCGCGCACACTTCTTTGCAGCTGTTGCCCACAACGTTTCGGTTCAACGCTTTTTACGTGCTCAGCTGCCACGCCCCCGTTCCCGTCCCCGCCAGCCACCTTTAAATTTAGCCGGAAAACAGTAGCAAAAAAAAGGAAAATAAGCGAAGCGGGGGAAAAGCCAGCTCCGAAAATTTTTTGCAATTTTCCCTTGCGCCCATTTAGCACTTGGCCATGATACGCAGTTTTCTCTTTTATTTGCTGTGAAAATAATAGAATCATAAACTGAAACGAACCAGCAGCGGCAGCAGCTAGCGAGCGGGGGACACGTGGTGGTCCGCTTTTGAAGTGTTTGATGAAATTTTCAACACTTAATGATAGCACACGCAAGCCCGGGGACCGGGAAAAGTCAGCGAGTAGCAGGGATTCCGGCTACTGGCAAGCCAAGCCAAGCCGGAAAAAAACAAGGACACATCGCGATGTCCGCTCTCCGCAGCACACATCATAAACGTCAACGGCAATGACCGTGCACCGCACACAATTGTGTTAACCAAATGATGCTGCCAGTGTCCCTTCACTTCGCGGTCCCCTTAACCCATTTCCGCCAGTCCATCCAGTCCAGCCAGTCCAGCCAGTCCAGCGTCCAGCTCAGTTTCAGTTTCTGTTTCGGCGACTACATAAATAGCAGCCGGACGACGACGGTGGAGGACGAGGGCCGTCAACCGAACGGGCCAATAAAACCAACGAGCCACTCCAAAATAGGCTGCATGGAAATGCGCGAAAATAAAACAAGGACACGAGAGCGGCGAGTGCAGAAAGTGCAGGCAGTCAGCAGGGAAATGGAATTTTTATATACCCTAGAGGACATTCCATAAAGGTTTTTTAATTCTCGCCTATGAAATATTTAAAATTATTTGGAGTGGGACAACAGTGGCGGTGATTTCGTGTTCAACTGGCCAAAAAAAGGAGTCTATATAAAAATATATATTTTATTCAGCAATCCAAACGAATATCTTAGCAAGCGAACTAATCTTGGACCATGAAAAATAATGCTTGTAACTATATTAAATAAATTTTAAAATGTTTAGTGATCTTGGGGAATGCCTTTCCGGTTAAAACTTTAGTTTAAAATTTAATTTAATTCCCCTATGTTTGCCTACTTCAAATGTTTGTTATTTAATATTCAACAGTCCAAGTTAAAAGTTATCCTTGAGCTTTAAACCTCAAACTAACCGAATTTTGAATTTCGGCCAAAACTGGCGAAGGTATTTGCATTCATTACAGACTTGCAATTACCATATAAGGCACTTCAAGCATTATCACATCATTATTATACCCGAAAATTTGCATGCTCCCCGTCCAATATTGTCGGGCCCGTTCTCCCTTTATCCCGTTTCCCGTTTCGCATTTCCCAATTTTCCATTTTCCTTCCACCTTCTCTCATCCCGATAACCACGGCGATGCCTGCCTGCTGTTGTCACTGTTGGTCAGCAGCAGCAGCTGCTGCTGCCGTTCTTTTCCACACATTTTCCCTGCTGGTTGTTGCCGCTTTTCTGTTTTTGTTTATGGCCGGGAATTATGTTGTTAGTGTTGTTTATATTTTAAAGCCTCTCGAACGCTTAAAGTGTTGCAGCGAGCGCGCCAAACGGCTTGCCAATTGCCAAATAAATTACGAAATTTACAGCCAGACCCCCGAAATGGTGGCGCGGCGGAAAGAATCGACATCGAACTCACTGAAGCCCCTCGCCAAACAGTTTTCCCGCTGCGAATGGCCGCTGAGTGTTGGCCCATTTGGACACAATCAACGGCAACATTAACGATATCGCCTTCAAAGTGCCGACCCCAAACCCAAACCCAAACCCAACCCCAACC
Source organism: Drosophila triauraria (assembly GCA_014170255.2). Lineage (NCBI taxonomy): Eukaryota > Metazoa > Arthropoda > Insecta > Diptera > Drosophilidae > Drosophila > Drosophila triauraria. The sequence continues at coordinate 5,392,033 of CM024334.1, read as the reverse complement.
AGTAACCCAAAAGCAAACCAAACCCAACCCGACCCAGTCGGGTCTGGGTTAGAGTCTGGTTCCGAGACCGGGTTCGGGTCCGGGCAATGGCACAGCAAACACGCAGGTTCCCCCCCAAATGACAGACCCCCGAAAGTTTTTGCAGGTGAAGCAGATGGCCTTTACACCATAGAGATGACAAAGTGAAGGGAAAACGATTTAAAATTAAGAAACAAGGACTGCCTGGATTTGTCTTTCCTTATTTATTATCAAAACCATCCGGCTCGAAGGACCAAAATGAGTGTAGAGTACTTTAAAAATAGTTAATTTAAGAAGATATTCCTTTTAATCAGTCTGAAGAAATTGTTTTCATTTAAATAAATAAAACTTTGACATAACCACTGAACAAATCATACCTTTAGTTAACAACATAGAATTTAATCTTAAATTAAAACCGAATTAATTATTATATTTCTTTCAAAGATATTTAATTTCGAATATATTTTGAGTACAGCCTCTGGAAATAATCCGAACGCTGCCATCGCTAGCTGGCATTTTCCTCTGTGGGTTTTGCTTGTTGCGTGTCCACTTTCACTTAGTTTTCATCGGTATGTGTGCTTGTGTGTGCGAGTGTGCGAGTGTGCCGAAGTACCTGTATTAGTGTGTACCGAGAAATTGCGGTTTGTTTGCCAGGTAATTACATTTCGGCATTTTCTCTGTATGGGGTTGGGTTCCCAAGCTACCGCCGGCCCCAGTCCCCAGTCCCCCGCCAGCCGCCCCGATCTTCTGTGTGTGGGCATGTCAGCGTGATAATTATGCGACTATAATCGCACTTTTACATGCCAGTCCTGGCGGGTGGGGGAAGGGATGGACTGGGGCCAGAGGAAAACTCAACTTGGAACTTCGAACTTGGCTGAAACACTTGAACCTTAAACGAAATATGTCGTCAAGCGGCAAAAGTCAGCAGTGCCAGCTAATTAACTGGTCGGCCAGGTACAGACTCGACTCGGCCCGGCTAAGAGACCCATCACACACACACACATTCATGCAATATTTAAGGCAAGCTTGCCGGCCGGGCTTAAACAAAAGCGAAAGGCATGTTTAATCATAAGAGCAAAAACAACACGGCATGGTCGCCGTTTTCCATTTCCCCATTTCACATTTCCCATTTCCCATTTGCCGCTCGCTGCTTGCCAAAGGCAGCAGGCTCCTTTCGGTCCTCGGCAGCGGCTTGGACCTGGCCAAGAAGTGACGTCAACGTGGCGGGCATACAAAAAAGGGTTAAGCAAATATTGGAGTGAATAAAAACCATGAAAGGGGAGCCAAGCAAAAAAACTACAACAACCTGACGCGCGCACATATACACACAGTTGGGGTTAAAAGCCAGGCTCAAGGGATACTCCCAAAATTGTACGATTTTCGGATTTAGCTTAAAGCCAATAAGTTGAACAATATGGACACTTATTGATATTCGGATAGATAGAATCAAACGGATATTAAATATACCAGCGATATATAAACTTTAATCAAATAATCTTTAAGCTTAAACAATTTTCAAAAGCCTCACTAACTAATCATTATATTATTCCTTATTATATTTACAGAAGTTTGTTATTTAACAATTACCAATATATATTATTTTAGTTATTAGTATTGACAAGTTCACAATAGCAATTTCCGGTTTCCTGTTCTACCAATCTGACTGCAAGTGTAATTGTGACAGGGCAAAGCAAAGAGAAACGAATCGCAACGCACACAGTTAACTACTCTTTTGGCCGTGTCGCGCGGCTGTGGGCTATGTGTGGGCGTGGCACGTGGAGAAGGTGTTTTGGCCAGAGCCGGAGCCGGAGCCTGTTCCAGAACGTATTCCAGTGCCAAAGCCAGAGAATGGCCTGCTAGAGCAGCGGCTACCAATTAATGTCCTTGTTAGGCAGTGGCCTGTAAAATTGGCTTAAAAAATATGTAACCTTATGCGAGAGCGAGCCACAAACTGAGTGCATCCATGTGGGCGCCATCGTTCATGGGACGGAGTTTGGAGAAGGATATTCTATTAATATTCTTATTCTGATTCATAGCCTTATTTTAAATTTAGAAAAGAAAAAACCCAACAACCAAGTACAGAAAAGGTTTTTAAATGGATATTAAAAATAAATAAAATTATACATAAATATATTTGTGGCCATTTTGTATTTCTATCTATCTGATATTCCCGATTTTAGTGGCAGCATAAACCCTGCATATCTGTGTGTGGACAGGTTTGTTTATACAACCAGCGAGACTGTGTGTGCCAGCCGAAGGGAGGCAAGGGAAATCCTTGCCACTACAATGGCTACAGTTACGTCCTGGCTGGTGCTGCTTTTGGCTTTAAGTGAAATAAAGTTCACTCCGCTTTTTATGCACTCGCGGCTATTATTTAATTTGCGCAGCTGGGCGTAAATGGGCGTCGGCTTTGACATGGCCAGGCACGAAGGCCTTTGGCTCTCAGCACCCAGCTCGCAGCTCGCAGCTCTCGGAATGCCAGGGTTCAGCTTTCAGCGATTCTGCATTTCAGCATTTCATTATGGGTCACCTCATGCGAGGCCGTGGCAAATCAAAGCGGTTGCCGGGCACGCAACATTTGACCAAATCCGTACCAGGGGGAACACCCCAATATCTCTGCCTCGGAAAATCGGAAAATGCAACGTTTTTGCAGATATCAAAGCTGCCGCAGTGATTTGCAAAAACCAAGAAGGACACGTCTTCGCCGGACAAAGGAGGCTGGCTGGCTGGCTGGCTGGCTGTCCGCAGCCGGATGGATACTAGTGCCAGTCCCAGGGCGGAGAATGGCGGAGCCAACGGCAGCTCGGTCGTCTAATCTGTTAGCATAAATTCCAATCATTTCGCAAATGGAATGTGCAAGCACAAACCAATAAAACCGCAAAACACAACACAACAGCAGATGGCGAGGAGCAGAGGGAGCAGGACGCTCGGCAAACTGCTTGTGGCTGCCAGGACGAGTGCAATTTTTGCAGCCGACATTGCCTTGGCGAATATCCTACAAAGGAAATCTTTCAAATGGATTCTGATATCACTTATTATATTCCAAGACTAGTTACACCTTTGTCAACGCAAGTTTACTTTACAAATAACTTACCACAGATAATAACAACAAATCAATAATTAGTCCATGTGCTTTTATTAGATGAGAACATTAATCAAACAAAGCTAAAGTTTCTAATTTACTAAATTAATTGTAGGCAGCAACGAGGTCTTAATCTTGACTTTCAGCAGTACAAATTTATCCACTTGTTGATTTTATGCCCCAGACGAACGGAAGACAGCAGGAGGGCCATTAACCATCGCGTCTTACTTCTTAATTTACCCTAAAATATATATGATTAAATGCCTACAAGTTGCAGTTTTTTTACATTTTGTACTTCACTAAAAATTTTGCCGATAAAAAGATAATATTATCATAAAGAATATGATATGATAATAATGCAGCCAAACGAAAATCGATGATATCACATTTCAATCGTACAGGGAACTTCTTGCATTCTTGGATATTCCGTTTGAAGAGGACCCTTTTCGCATTCTTTAAGCTGTCCCATGTGAACAACGAGTGGAGATGCCTCCTTCACTGCATTGTAAATATTATGGCAAAATTATAATACCCTCTGCTAGGGTATAATAAGTATATTCAAAGTAATACATGATTTGGTGTTGGGTTGATTTTCCAAATCAGTTGGCCACTGAGAATCTAATCAACTGTTGAGCCAAGCAAACAAAACAAATTTTCAAAGATTCACCAAACTTGTATTGAGATGGAGTTCCGCCCTTTCCCGCAGCGCAGAAACAGCGTTAAGTATAACAAGAAGAACACAAAGAAATGCACGCTCGACTACGAAAACGATCGCGTTTGGGAACCAAGCTACCTGAAGGTAAGTAGCCCGGAAAGTCTACCGCCTATCGTTTCACAAAATGGCGAGTCAACAGGCCAGGTGCAAGGATCTGCAGCTGGAGGACGAGTATAGAAAGTATCAGGTCCGTCTGATGATCAGCTACCTGGGAGTCTTCTTCCTTCTGCACATTGTTGTCGCCGTAGTCTATCAGGCAGAGCTGCTGCTATTGACCGAGGTGAGCTTTCGAGGGCAGTAAAAAGGGTCCTGAGGCTAATTCAACATTTCCACAGTACACCTCTCGCGTCTATCCCAATGTGGCTGCCATTGCAGTCTCAGCTGTCTTAATGCTATTGGTGTTGAGCATCAATTTCTTCGAGGACTTTGTGCAACGTCACAGATGGGTAATGGTGCTTAGCTCGTATCTGGCCACGTTTTTTTTAATAGCCGCAGGTGAGTCTAACTAACACCTGTAATATATATTATTATATATATAGATTATCAATTTAAAACCCTAAAATACACATCGATCGCATCACATTCGGGAGAAGCTTTATATATGACCCACCTATTACTGTTTCAAAAACTAAAACATAGAAAATAATTATATTATATGAACAATATTCATTGGGCCTTAAGAATATGATTCCAATAATATCAATTTGGCTTACAGTATTTTTACTATTTTATTTTTATGTTTTTAATTGTATCGTTTGCTCCCTCAGATTTGGGGATGAACGCATATCACTATATCCGTTACAACTGGCCCCTCAGTGCCTCCATGGACATTTACGCGCTCTGCATGATCTACATGTTCCTGCCGATTCCCTCCATCAAGGCGGCTGCTTGCCTCTCCGTCATTGTCAGTGTCTGTTATGTGACCTACTTTGTCCAAGTGCTCGCGTTTCTCGCTGTGTACTCCGCTCGCTCTGCTCACGGCTATGAAGCAATCACCGTGGACATCTTCCACTACTTGGGCTTCAACATGATGGGCATTTTCTTTCGCTACATGAACGACACCATGGTTCGGGCGTCCTTCCTCGATCGCCACCAGTTCATCATGGAGGAGAACTGGCTGCGCCACGCCCTCCAACAGGAGTCGATGCTGCTGCACAGCACTTTGCCGCCGCAGATCGCAAAGCCGTATCAGGAGAGCATCAGGAACAAGATAATGCAGGCAGAGCATAGCGACCCGCAGTACGGCCCCTCGAAGAACTACGAGAGCTCCATGACCGTCCAGTTCCATCCCGATGTCAGTATCCTGTACGCGGACGTGGTCAACTACACCCACCTGACCACGACCCTGTCGGTGGAGAGCCTGGTGAAGGTGCTGCACGATCTCTACGGCCGGTTCGACATGGCTGCCTCCATCTACAAGGTCCAGAGGATCAAGTTTTTGGGCGACTGCTACTACTGTGTGGCCGGTCTCGTCGCGCCCGACCCAGATCATGCGAAGAACGCAGTGGCCCTGGGCCTTGCCATGATTGCCAACATCCAGGAAGTGCGGGCGGAACGGTCACTGGATATCGATATGCGCATAGGAATCCATTCAGGAGCTCTCTTCGCCGGCGTCATCGGGCAGGCCAAGCTGCAGTTTGACATATGGGGTAGGTTATTAATCTATGAGTGGGCCCTTAAAATAGGGATTTGAAAATAATTCAATCAATAATTCAATACACACATGTATATCAAATAATATAAAAGTTCAAGCTTCAAACTTGATCTTTGATTGTTATTAGTAATTAAATAATTATAGCCAATGATATTTCTGCAGGAGCCGATGTGGATATTGCGAATCATCTGGAGTCCACTGGTATGCCGGGTCAAGTCCACATCAGTGGCCGGACTCTGAGCAACTTAAATCCGTCCGAGTACACGATAATGCCGGGCACGGAAGAGGCCCAAGAGGATCCCGTGCTGCAGAAGCACCCGATGAGCACACACCTAATTACCAGCGGCCCATCGTTTGTCGCCTCGGGCAGAGCCACCCTTGTGACCCTGCGCCCATCGGCCATTGAGATCAAGTCACGACCCATACAGGGCACAGGCACAGGAACTAGCATCTCGATGACTGAAGAGTTGCGCGAGGAGTTCCGCAAGATGCCAGTGGGGGGCTTCGAGTAGGTCAAAAGTAGACAGCATTACTCTTCTTTCTTCTTAAAGATCTCTGTTTTCATTGAACCTTTCATAATTTCTGGGTCACCTGATTTTAACTTTATTTAATATAGAACTCTCTGTACCTTGCAGCTTTCGCAGAATATTTCCCTGCTGCCATCGATATGGCGAGGCCAAGGAGAAATCACGAAGAGAAATCGGTCGCTTTTGTACGGCATTCAGAAATTCCACGCTGGAAAGGAACTATCTGCAGCAGCCGGACTTTGTCTTCAAGGGCTCAGTGCTGCTGGCCTGGCTCATTGGGCTTTGCCTCATCTACATTCAGCTAGTGAGCCATCCTTGCCCGGAGTGCATTGCGATCGACATTCTTGTGTTACTTCTGCTGACTTCGCTGCTGTTCATTTCGTGGTACAAAAAACTGTGCTGGTGGAAATATGGGATTCATGCCATGGAGTACTCTAGGTTAAGCTGCATTATATTCCACACTTACGAGAAGATTCAGCGCAGTTTGTTCATAAGAATCTGCTGCTACTTGATGACTATAGCCTGCTATTACTCAGTGATCTCCCTGATAGTGGTGAGTTTCGAATGATTTGTATAGCCTTGCAGGGGCTTGCTAACGAGTATAAAATATTGAAAATTCCAGTTAAAATGCGATCGTTACGCCTTTGAGCTGGAATACATTGAGAGCAAGCTCTTCCACTACGAGGTGAATCGCGACACCTGCTTCCATCCGTGGGCCTTCACGAACATGATGGCGCTCATCCTGGGAATGACCTACACCTTCGCCCGGATTCCATTTTGCCCTCAAGACCTGCATCGGCTGCATCGAGGCCGGCGTCTACCTGGTGATCCTGTTTTCCCAATACCAGTTCGTATTTCAGCACAGCACCACCATAGCTCCGTATATGCGGTCGGAAGTGGCGCACTGCAACCGCATTTTGCTCATGCTGGTCACTTTGTACGTGAAGGAGCGCCAGGTCGGAGTTCAACGCAAAACCAACTACAGGTGAGGCTTAATGCAGAATATCCTAAAGACTTTACCAAATTTAAAGATATTTAACCCATTATCATTCGCAGGCTGAACGTGAATTTGAAGAACAAGCAAAAGGTTGCAAATGCAACTAACCAATCGATCATAATTCTGCTCAACAACATTTTGCCATCTCATGTTGGTGAGTTTTCACTTAAATATCCCTCCGGTTTTCATAACTGAACATAGTCTTCCTCCTTATCCGAAAAGTCTCAATCTATCTAAACTCATTGGCCAAACACGAGCTCTACTACGAAAACTACCAAATGGTTTCCGTTATGTTCGCCAAGCTTATGAACTTCAAAATGGATTTGCCCAGCTTGCGTGTGTTAAACTGCATAATCACTGAGTTCGATATTCTGGTAAGGCGATGCCTTTGAACTTTGCCCTGGATAACCAACCAGTTTCATTCCCATTTCATTCAGCTGAGTCGCTACAAGGAGTATTACATGGTCGAAAAGATCAAGGTCGTTGGTTGCACGTATATGGCCGCTTGTGGCTTGGATTTCTCCCTGGCTAGAAAGAGCAGTTCTTTCAGAAATTCACGCGTCAATGATAGTAAGCCCTTAAAGTGTCATGATTTTAGAAAGAATTTGTTCAGAACTTTGTTTAAATTACCTTTCCATCTTACAGTTGAACGCGCCCGTGGGAAGCGGGAAGATGCTGAGAGTGAGACCGATGAGAGGCACGATGAAGTGGTCTACTTGATGACCACCTTCGCCCTGGACCTGATGCGCACCCTGGCCTCGTGCAACCGGGCGTACGCGGATGCGCTCTTCGATCGGAGCCTGTCGAGCACCGAGATAGCCATCGGGATCTCTAGCGGCGAGATCATGGCTGGAGTGGTGGGCGCCTCGCAGCCGCACTACGACATCTGGGGCAACCCGGTGAACATGGCCTCGCGGATGCAGTCGACGGGTCTGCCGGGCAACATCCAAGTGACCGAGGAGTCTGCGGATATTCTCACGGACTTCGACATCATCTGCAAGCCGCGCGGTCTTACCTATGTGAAGGGACGCGGCAAAATTCCCACGTACTGGGTATCAATCGATGATAAGTTAAACTTTACTACCAGAAAGACCGGACGGGTTGGCAGACCGGCTTCGTCGAGGCGTTTCTCGGTAATGTCTATGATAAAAGTCGACGACGACGACGACGACGACGATGAATCGAACAGTGGCAGTGAGGAAAGTAATGAGGAGGATAGTAGTGAGGAGAAGAATACTGAGGAGGAAAATAATAAGAAGGAAAATAATGAGAAGGAAAATAATGAGAAGGAAAATAATGAGAAAGAAAACAAATAATGATTAAGTTGCGTTGTATATTTTATTTTTACAAAAAATATATTTTTTATACTGCAAATATTGCTTAACATAGTTTAAATAAAAACCTGTTATCGAGGACTGTATTTAACTGCCAGAGTATATTTCCTCTCCTGGTTTTTTTAAGCTAGATTGTAACAATTCAAAACCCAAAGTCAGGGCCACAGTTGTTTTAAAGTAAAGTTGGAATCCGCTGAGAACTTAAAGCTGATATCGGTTCCTATTTAATTTTCTTTATTTACAAACCTCGCAGCATATATATATATATATATACTGAAAGGTTTTGAAGTCTAAATCTTATATGAATATAGGTTTGTACATGTTCCGCGGTCTTCCACTCAAGAAATATTACAATTTTAACATTCACTTAGATTTTGATTCTTTGACCATCCGGCTCGAAGGACCAAAATGATTGCAGAGCCAGTACGCGCAAAGTGCGTGTATATTTATTCTTCTGAGTGAGTAAGAGAGTGGCAAATAGTTACTCTTTTGTATAGTTTATAGGGTCGTCATCGTTATGTCAGCTTTCCAATATTTTTCCTCCTAAGAGTTCATAAAAAACGAGCTAGATTTATTTTCAGCTAAGCAGCCCTCAATTCGAACTGCCAAAAGTTAAATACAGCTGGAATATACATAGATTCGAAACGGTGCCCAATTTCAACGAACGAAATTCCTAAAATATTAAGAATGCCTTTTCCAAGGGATTTCGGAGCGAGGGACTGCACTCTCAACTATCTGCAGGAGAGCTTGTGGGATCCCGGTCACCTCCAGGTAAAAAACGAAGCGAGGTCCCAGTGCACCTACTATCGAAATAATCGAAAACTTTCAGGCCAAATGCAAGCAGCTCGGCTTGGAGGACGAGTTCGAGGCATATATGATCCGGCGCTGGACTACCTATCTGCACGTGTTCTTCATCCTTCACATTTGCGTCACCCTCATCCATTGTGTATTAATCTTGACGCTCAGCGAGGTAAGGGATTCACTCCAAAGAGCTTACTTGCTATAAATTCCCAAATTGCAGCACATTCACTTGATCTACTTCGATGTGGGAGTCTACCTGGTGTCCTGCGTGACCACCTTGCTCATTCTGAGCATCAATTACTGCGATGGCTTGATTCGAAGACACCGCTGGATTCTGGACGTCAGCTCGACTTTGGCCTGCATCACTGTGGCGTTGTCCGGTAAGTTCGGGCTGGTAATCATCATCATCTGGCCTCGCAGGTGTGAATTCTTCCGATTCGCAGATCTGTTGCAGGGCCTGTACCATCACTTCAGGCATGACTGGCAGTGCGGCTCATTCTACGACATCTATATCGTGTTCATGATCTACATGTTCATGCCGATCCTCTCCATCAGGGGCGCCTCCCTGCTGGCGATTATAATCTCCGTGGCGTACATCGTTTACTTTGTGACCGTCCTGTCCATCCACGAGGAGATCGATGTCGCTGACATCAGCGGCCTTTCTGTGGACATACTCCACTATCTGTGCCTGAATTTGCTCGGCGTCTTTTTCCGCCTGATTAACGACATGGTGGTGCGCTCATCCTTCCTGGACCGCCACCAGTATATCAGGGAGGGGCTCCTGCTGCGGAACGCCCAGCGCCAGGAGAAGCTGCTGCTGAACAGCATACTGCCGCCGCAGTTCGCGGTGCTCCTGCAGAAGGACATCAAGAACAGAATCATTCTGTCCAAGCGCTTCGGCAGCACCCACATTCAAAGCTTCAGCGCCTTCAAGCGCTCCATGGCCATCCAGGTACATCCCGATGTCAGCATCCTATACGCGGACGTGGTGAACTACACCCACCTGACCACCACGCTCACCGTGGAGAAGCTGGTGACCACCCTGCACGACCTCTACGCCAGATTCGACATGGCCGCCCTCCACTACAAGGTGCAGCGCATCAAGTTCCTCGGCGATTGCTACTATTGCGTGGCTGGCCTAACGGATCCGGATCCCGACCACGCGAACAACACCGTGTCCCTGGGCGTTGCCATGATCGCCCACATCCAGAAAGTGCGGTATGTCTCTGCTCGGTCAAGGGGACTCTAAAATTTCTTACTTGCCTACTTCGGCCCACAGGGACTCCCAGAACTTGGACATAAATATGCGCATTGGCGTTCATTCCGGCAGTCTGTTCGCCGGGGTGATCGGTGAAGCCAAGCTCCAATATGACGTTTGGGGTGAGCGCCCTTAGGTTCTAACTACTCCAACTACCTTTCACTTACCTTCAGGGCCAGACGTCCAAATTGCCAATGTCCTGGAGGCCACTGGCGTTCCGGGTTACGTGCACATCAGTGGCACCACGTTGAACCATGTGACCAGTAATCGTTACGAGATTCAGGAGGGTCCTGAAAAGGCGCGTACGAATCCCCTTCTGCAGAAGCACAAAATAGAAACATACCTAATAGTATCCTATGCAAAAGATGACGCCCAAAAGGTCTCCTTCACTGGACAGGAAATGCCAGTGTCCCTCATGAACCTGAGCGCCACAAACAGCGCGAATATAGAAAGTGAAAACTTGAGCGCTATATTCAAGGAGGAACTGCATGAAGAGTACCGAAAGATGCCAGTCAGTCTGTTTGAGTGAGTAGCTTCTTCCTTGAATCTTGTAGAATTTTATTTAACAAAGTTTAACCCCTGAAAAGCCCCAAAATCCTGCTCACTAAGAGGCGCAAGGAGCGAGCGGAAATTCCGCTGTACAACCAGATAGACCTCTGCCTGACCTTCTACGACCGGACTCTGGAGAAGGCCTACTTAAAGCAGAAGGACTACCTGTTCAAGTACCACATGCTATTAGCCTGGATAGTGGGCAATTCCCTGGTCTACATCCAACTAATGTTGAGTGAGCACGGCATATTTTGCTGGGTGACGGACTTCTTTGCGAGTCTGACCCTGACTGTCCTGGTCTTCATTGCCTGGTACAAGAAGCTCTGCTGGACGAGATACAACCAGAGAAACATACCGCACACCTACGGCCGAGCCAGCTGCATTATATTCCGCATCCATGAGAGAATCCAGGAAAGTCTGACCATACGCATTTTCCTATACCTATTCGTCATAGCCATAAATTGGCTCGTGATCAGCTCGATTACGGTGAGTTCCTCGATCGTCTCGATCTCGTTTATTAAAAACTTTCATTTATCCATCAGATGACCTGCCGGTACGATGAGTTCATAATGCACTTCATCGAGGAGAGGATCTTTCACTATGAGAATAACGAGCAAATATGCTTTCATCCCTGGATCGTCACCGATATGATGGCTCTGATGATTGGCATGGCCTTCACCTTCACCCACATCCCCTTCCTGCTGAAGACTGTGGTGGCCCTGCTCCAGGTTATCACATATTTTATATTCATTTTCATGCAGTTCGACTTCGTTTTCCACCACAGCTCCACCACGAATCCCTTCTTTCCCTCGGAGTTCGCCCATGGCTTCATTATACTAATCACCTACATCACCATGTATCTGAAGGAGCGCCAGTCGGAGTTCGCTAAGAAGGTTAACTTTAAGTGAGTTTGGGAGTTTTTGGAAATTGTTAAATATATTTCAAGAGTCCTGTTTTGTTTTAGCTGGCGCGTCGAGTTGGAAAAGAAGGAGCATGACGCCACCATGACTAATCGCTCGATCATAATTCTTCTGAATAACATTCTTCCCAATCATGTTGGTGAGTCCTGAGCCCCTGGAAAGGAGGAACCCCTAATATCAAAAACTTCCTTCTTCTTCACAGTCGACATCTATCTGAACTCATTGACCAAGAACGAACTCTATTACGAAAACTATAAGATGGTTTCAGTTATGTTTGCCCAGCTATCGAATTTCCAATTGGATCTATGCAGCCTGCGGATTCTAAACGAGGTTATTACCCAGTTTGATGTGCTGGTAAGTGGTCTCAATATGGTTTGTGGTCCCAGAGAAGTAAATTTCCCATCGAATACAGCTGCTGTACTACAGGGAGTACTATGTGGTTGAGAAAATCAAGGTCGTCAACTGCACATATATGGCGGCCTGCGGATTGGATGTGAACTTTGCTGGGTCCACCAGCAAGCCAGTGCGAATGGCCTCACTAGTCGAAGGTAACTCTGCATTGCAATTTGCAATTGAAATTCAACTTAAATTCGATCCCAGAGAAGCGCCTGCAGCAGACCCTCAACGAGGAGTTCGATGAGGTGGTTTACGTGATGGCCTCCTTCGCCCTGGACCTTATGCGAACCCTGGCCAGCTGCAACAGTGCCTACAATGGCATTATCGAGGAGCGGGGCATAATTGACGGGACAATAGCCATCGGGATATCCAGCGGCGAGATAATGGCCGGCATCGTCGGTGCCTCGAAGCCGCACTACGACATCTGGGGCGATCCGGTGAACATGGCCTCGCGGATGCAGTCGACGGGTCTGCCGGGCCACATCCAGGTGACAGAGGAGTCGGCCAAGATTCTAACCGACTATGGCATCGAGTGCACCTACCGCGGCCAGACGTTCGTGAAGGGCCGTGGCAGGATACCGACTTACCTGCTGGCCATCAACGACGACTTCAACTTCTTCTATACGGAGCGAAAGCGGACACCGACCCATGCGGAGCGCAGTACGGTTATTTCACTGGGATACACCTACGCCGATCCGGAGTAGATAGAAAGACTGTGTAAAAGAAGCTATGGGATCTAACTGTTGGGATGTTTTTGGCATTGAATTTAACGAAAGAGAAATGTGAAAAGATTACTTGAAATTTACTAAATATTAATTTTAATAAAACAAAAGTAATTATTCAATATTAAAACACTAGTTTTTAATGTTTATGTTAATATTAAATTTTATTTGTCGGAACAGTCGCGGAGGAGTCGTGAAAAAGTCGCTGAAGAGCCGTGGAAGAGTCGCTAACGGGTCGCGGGTGAATTGCGGAAATGCCGCGGGCATCATTGTCGCGGAAGAGTCTCCTTAGTTTATCGGAGGATTGACGCTGTTTTTAATATATGTACTTATGTTTAATAATTGCTCTAAAACACGCCTGGTTACTATCAGGTGCTTGGCTTTTCCAAACTATCTACTGAGTAGATCAAGACTTTGATCGGCTTGGAGAACCTTCTTTAGTAATTATATCCTTTGCACCTAAAATTACTCATTTGGAAAGGTAAAATCACACTTGACCTGGATAAGATTAACATATTATAGGGAAAAATTAATGTAAGGGAAACTTAGGTAAACAAAACTTCGGTTTGCATAAGAATCAACGACCTTAGGTCAGGGGAAAACCTTATCAAAAAATATGAATTGTAGAAAATGGAATATATTTTTATATGCGAAAGAAATTGCTTATTTTTAAATCTTTCCTTTGCCCAATTTTTAAGGGTAATACCTCATTTTATTGGAAATTTCTTTTCATTTTTCTTTGTCATATTTTTTGTGGCCAACCAAATTGTTTCGAATTTTCAGAAAACCTAGTAGAAGGAGTCACGATCAAAATTAGACTAAGACCTTTAGCCTGCATTGAATACAACTCAAGATACAGAGCGTTGAAGTGAAAAATCGAAATCGGATTATAGTTTTGTACCTCAGTGTTGATGCATATATTTAATATTTCAATTTTAAGTAAGATCAAAATTATCTTGGCTTCGATCGAGTTATAATTCGGTTATTTTGTTATTAATCTAAAAGCGCCAAATTACCCTAAAATAAATAGGTCTTCATACAAAAATTTAAATTGTTGGAAATGTCATATATGTGTATTTAATGCATAAATGATTTGTTAATTTTTTTTATATATGTATATATTTGACCATTTCCTCGTTTGCTTCCTTATTTTGCTTGGATCGAAAATATCAGGACGTGAACGAAAGTAGAGTGGGACACTGTCATCGGGTGCGTCAAAGCCATCACCACCTCCTGTAGTGCGACCCTGGTATCTCTGTGAAGATCAATACATTGAGATTCTGCTGAACAAAACGATATATTATTCCACTTACGCCTTGTATTCGATATGCTGTACGCTGCTGCTGCTGCCTTTGGGCGTCGCTCAGTCCCAAAAGGACGAAGCAAAGGAGTATGAGTGCTAGACCGAATTTCGGAGACATCTTTAGCTCAAGTGGATAGTCTGGGAGATACTGTTTGGTTGAGACCGGGACTCGCCTATTTATATGCTGCTGATAACAAAATCAGCAATGCAACTCATAGAGATCAACATTTTTTTGCGAGCTTTTTTATTTATTAGAAGAGTGTCGAAGTTCACCCGAAATATTAAAGTGATTTTAGTTTATTAAAAGAAAGCTGTGTGTATGACCTAACAAGGCTGCGCGGGTTTCATTTGAATTGCCATTTGAGTTAAAGCTTAAGGCCTCGGCGATTATTAACCAGAATTATAGACTAAAACCGTATCAGTTTGCACAATCCACAGCATGGAAACGTGGCCCAACCCACGGTTCGGTTCCGCTCCCAATAGTTCAAAGAAACTTAAAAAAGAGATAGAAAAAGCTTTCTTGTTCGTTACTGAGTGGAACATATAGGCTGTGGTTGCTGCTTTGCTTGTACATTGCATTGTCTAGCCTTTGAGAATAAAGTGATGCAGCCTCGTTTGTTCTTTGTTCTTTGTTAAGATTTGATAAACTCTGACAACTTCATCCTACTTAAAATAATATGGCAGATAACCAGGATTTATTACCATCCTGTAGCTTCCATGGCATCAATCGGAACAAACTCTGATTCAATTGAAGTAATCTTCTATATAATTACTTTTATTTATTTCTATTTTTCCAAGCCCTCTCCAAGTACTCCAATTCCGATGTCATCATCTACGTCGGTTGCAGTGAGCGTGGCAACGAGATGTCCGAGGTACCGAGGTATTAAAGAGTAAAATCAATCTTTAATTTTTGTGGTTAGAGTTTCCTTTGGTTTAATTCTCTTTCTTGCTCTTTGGAAACCAGGAAGGCTGTTCCACTATCTCTCTCCTTGCCGTCACCGGTCCTCCTTAATCCTTATTCGGATCAATAAATTGCTGTTAAGATAAATGGTAAACATTATACAAAAAATTAAATTAATGTATATAAATGTATATATATTATTATATATAATATAATAAATCACTACAGAGACCCAGCAGAACGAAGCACAGAAGTAGATAAGCTAATGCGTTTTCGAAAACATCTAAGCCAAAGCGAAACACCACTGATAATGGGAGGAGATGCTTTTGCGGTTTAACATTAACTAGAATATACACATTCACTGAGGTGTAAAACTGTAACCCGATTTCGATTTCTCACTTCACCGGTCTGTATCTTGAGTTTTATACAATGCATGCTAAAGAGCCAAGAAACAGAAAGTGTAAACCACTTTATTTTCTAATCAGTCTCACCCGCTGCTTTCCTTTCTCCAATTTCAATGATCAATACTCCATTTAAGTGGAAATTTCCTTACATTTTTCTTTGCCATATTTCTTTCGACCAACCAAATTGTTTCGAATTTTCGGAAAACATAGTTAATCGAGTCACGAACAAAATTAGACTAAGATCTTTAGCCTGCATTGTATACAACTCAAGATACAGAGCGTTGAAGTGACAATAGGGTTAAAGTTTTGCACCTCAGTGTAGATGGATATATTTAATTCAATGTTAAGTAAGATCAAAATAATCTTGGCTTCGATCGAGTTATAATTCGGTTATTTTGTTATTAATCTAAGAGCGCCCAAATTACCCTAAAATAAACAGGCAAATGCCTTCATTCAAAAATTTAAATTGTTGAAAATGTCAAATATGTATATTTATTGCAAAAATGATTTGTTCATTTTTTAACAGGTGACATTTTATCAAGACCATTGGTCTAGACTTGGGCGTTTTCCTCTATCTTTTTCCGAACCTGTCTTTATTGCCGCTGGCCAGGATGTTTGGGTTGCAGTTGACTCCGCCGACATTTGGCTGTTGGGTCTCGGCATCGTTCGCTCCAAAGTCACCACCATGGTCACCACCATGGTCACCACCAAGGTCACCACCTCCTCCCGTATTGCGACCCTGGTATTGCTGTGGAGGTCAATTCATTGAGATTGTGGTGAAGAAAAATTTATATTATTCTACTTACGCCATTTACTCGATATCCTCCCTGCTGCCGCCGCTGCCTTTGGGCGTCGCTCAGTCCCAAAAGGACGAAGCAAAGGAGAAGGAGTGCTAGACCGAATTTCGGAGACATCTTTAGCTCAAGTGGATAGTCTGGGAGATACTGTTTGGTTGAGGCCGGGACTCGCCTATTTATATGCTGCTGATAACAAAATCAATGCAACTCATAGAGATCAACATTTTTATTTCTTAGAAGAGTGTCGAAGTTCATCCGAAATATTTAAGTGACAACGAATTGGTTATTTTTACTTTGAAGTCATAAACAATGCGTTAATTTAAATTTATTCAAAGAAAGCTGGGTTTATGACCTAAGAAGGCTGCGTAGGTTTCACTTGAATTGCCATTTGAGTTAAGGCTGAAGGCCTCGGCGATTTTTAACCAGAATTATAGACTAAAACCTTATCAGTTTGCACAATCCACAGCATGGAAACGTGGCCCAACCCACGGTTCGGTTCCGCTCCCAATAGTTCAAAGAATCTTAAAAAAGAGATAGAAAAAGCTTTCTTGTTCGTTACTGAGTGGAACATATAGGCTGTGGTTGCTGCTTTGCTTGTACATTGCATTGTCTAACCTTTTGTTCTTCTTCGGTACAATTGTAGGATGGTTAAGATTTTATAAGTTCTGACAACTTCATCCTACTTAAAATAATATGGCAGATGGCCAGGATTTATTACCATCCTGTAGCTTCCATGGCATCAATCGGAACAAACTCTGATTCAATTGAAGTAATCTTCTATATAATTTCTTATATTTATTTCTATTTTTCCAGGCCCTCTCCAAGTACTCCAATTCCGATGTCATTATCTACGTCGGTTGCCGTGAGCGTGGCAACGAGATGTCCGAGGTACTGCGTGACTTCCCCGAGCTGACGTGCGAGGTCGATGGAGTGACCGAGTCCATCATGAAGCGTACCGCCCTGGTGGCCAACACCTCCAACATGCCTGTGGCTGTGGCCGAGACCGACAAGGTAACACTGGAGGTGGCCAAGCTGCTGAAGGACGACTTCCTGCAACAGAACTCCTACTCGCCGTACGATCGCGTCTGTCCCTTCTACAAGACGGTGGGCATGCTGAGGAACATCCTGTGCTTCTACGAGACCGCTCGTCATGCCGTCGAGTCGACCGCCCAGTCGGACAACAAGATCACATGGAACACCATCAGGGAGTCGATGGGCGGGATCATGTACCAACTGTCGTCGATGAAGTTTAAGGTGGGTTAAGGCTGGGAGTTGCTTCTGTGATTCCTCCTTAAATTTTTTCCATTTCGCAGGACCCCTTGAAGGATGGCGAGCAAAAGATCAAGGAGGACTACGATCAGCTGTACGAGGACTTGCAGCAGGCCTTCCGAAATCTGGAGGACTAAGCGGAGGAGGATGCGGAATGCCCTAGCGCGAGGAAACCAAAACGAAATGAGAAAGCCCAGCTAGGTTACTTATTATTCGAATTCCCCATTCAATCTAGTCATATTTACATAATGCATAATAAGATATTTGAATCCAAGTTTATTTATAAGTTTAACCGTTTCTTGGCCCGCCTCTTCAGGTCTAGTCGGGTCAGAATCGAATCACAGGAAACAAAAACACAACAAACTAAACAAAAACCACACGACGACTGCGACCAGTTAGGAAAGACGAACAATAATTAGTCGGTAGCGCAAAATGAAACACAGAATGAGACACGGACGTACACGGATGTGGTCCAGCTTAAGCCAGCCATAAACACACATTACTTACATAAACAACGTACATATACGAGACATATGTATACCTATTCTATGTTGATATATATGTAATTATAGTTCAGCTATTAATTGTTAGTAATTTTCATAAAGTTATCGATTGTGTTCGTTCCCCTTCCCCATTGTGTGAAACTAACCGAAAACCAACTAAACGAATCTAAGAGAGTTTGAAACTTTACGAATTACAATATATATATATTCCTACATATTATAGACCCTTAAAGAACGCAATAACAACGTAGCCCCAGAAGCATGTACCTCTTACTTACTTACTACCAAAGAAGAAGAATAGCGACTTATTTCAGTAACTTGTGTGTGTTGCAAAAATGGAGCTATGGAAATAAAAATGTATTATGAATGTTACCAAAAGAGGAGGGGCGCTTGATATACTGTGGTCATTATCTTGAATTCTTTATTCTTTTTCTGTTATTTTTCCTTCAAAATATGCCTTAATTAAAAATCATGAGTTGTAGGAAATTGAACACTTTCTTTATTGCAAAAAGGATTTGCTTACTTTTAAACATGTGAAATTTTTTCAAAAACCATTGTCCTATATTTTTGTTTCGTATTCCGTGTGTCTAAGATCGGGGTCCAAGGGCGTTTTCATCTATCCTTTCTTAGTGTCTTGCCGCGAACCTGTCTTTTTTGCCGCTGGCCAGGATGTTTTTGTCGCAATTGACTTCGCCACCACCGACACCGCCACCACCGACACCGCCATCTGTCGCTCCAAAGCCATCACCTCCTCCCGTATTGCGACCCTGGTATTTCTGTGGAGGTCAATTCATTGAGATTCTGCTGAACAAAAAGTTATATTATTCCACTTACGCCATGTAGTCGATATCCTCTCTGCTGCTGCTGCTGCCTTTGGGCGTCGCTCATTCCCAAAAGGACGAAGCAAAGGAGTAGGAATGCTAGACCGAATTTCGGAGACATCTTTAGCTCGAGAGGAAAGTCTGGGAGATACTGCTTGACTGAGACCGTTCCTCGCCTATTTATATGCTGCTGATAACAAAATCAGCAATGCAAGTTACATATATAAATACAGATACATATGTATTTTTTTTAATGTCCATTGAGATCAATACTCTTGGTTTCGTTATTCTTGGAATTTTTAATACATTGAGAGGTTCTAAGAAAAGTGTTTATTTTAAATTCTTCTTAGAAATTTTAATACATTGAGAGGTTCTAAGAAAAGTGTTTTAATTCTTCTTGGAATTTTTAATACATTGAGAGGTTCTAAGAAAAGTGTTTATTTTAAATTCTTCTTAGAAATTTTAATACATTGAGAGGTTCTAAGAAAAGTGTTTTAATTCTTCTTGGAATTTTTAATACATTGAGAGGTTCTAAGAAAAGTGTTTATTTTAAATTCTTCTTGGAATTTTTAATACATTGAGAGGTTCTAAGAAAAGTGTCGGAGTTCCACCGGAATAATTAAGTGACATCTTTATTGATTTTAAATGCAAATATTTCAAATCTATTTACTTTAAGCGAAAAATAACTAAGTATTTTACGGTTAATGCCTAATTTTATATTTTGTTAAAATGAATAAGTTATAGATAAACTAAACTTGAAGTAATTGTTTGTATTTGAATATAATTTAAGCCAACATTTACGGTATTTAATCATATACATAAATTATCTGAGATAAACACAAAAATTAAATTTATAAGACATTAATCAAAACCTAAAAACCACTGTTTGTTAGTTACTTCATTTAATTATTGAATTCAAACAAATTTAAATTCTTCTTCCGTTTCTTCATCTCAACTAATGTATTAGCTTTGAATACTTTTCCAAATCAGTTTTCCACTGACAATCTAATCAACCATTGGGACATTCAGACAAATATACCCAGACACGAGACACGAGACTTGTGCCAAGATGGAGTTCCGAAGTTTCCCAAAGTACCACAGAAGTGAGAGCAACGTTAAGTACAACAGGAAGCGACAGAAGACATGCACGCTCGACTACGACAAAGAGCGCATTTGGGAACCGAGCTACCTGAGGGTAAGTGGCCCGGAAAGTTTGCCCCCGAACATTTCTCAAATTGTGGAGTCCACAGGCCAAGTGCAAGGAGCACAACTTGGAGGAAGAGTATAAGAAATACAAGGTCCGCCTGATGATCAGCTACCTGGGAGTCTTCTTCCTGCTGCATATTGTTGTCACCTTAGGCCTGCAGGCAGAGCTACTGCTATTGACCGAGGTAAAACTTAAAACCTAATAAAAGAAGGGCTCGCGGCTAATTTAAAATTTTTGCAGTACACGTATCGCGTCTATCCCGATGTGGCTTGCAACTTAGTCTCATCTGCTTTAATGCTTTTGGTGCTGAGTATCAATTTCTACGAGGACCTGGTGCAACGTCGCAGATGGTTAATGCTGTTTACCTCGTACCTGGCCACATTTTGTATACTTTGCTCAGGTAAGTCTAAATTAAGGAAAGTCTATATATTTTGGTCAGTATTTAAAAAATTTCATTTAGTTTCATTCAGTGTGCTTTTGCTTCTGCTCCTGCTTCTAAAAACACAGAAGTAACAACAAAAGCAAAACCAAAAATGTAAAGGTTTTGAGAGCAACAGTCGTTAGTTTTGAGATTCTGCTGTTGCTTTTGCTTTCGATCAAAAATTAAGTCCAAGCCGCAGCACAGTCGTCAGCTTCGTTTTTGTGCTCTGCTGCTGCATCTGCTTTCGAGAAAAATTAGTTCACAGCTTTTCTGCTTTTGCTTCGTCTGCTGCTGTTGCTTTGAAAGGAACATTAAGTTAAAGCAACAGCGCAACAAAAGGATATTAACGGCTTGCTTACTTTTGATAAAATATATCGCCATATGTGTAGAAATTATGTCACCTAGTCGTATAGGGAATGGAACCCTTTTTTTTTAATTCTATTGTGTGCTCCCTTAGATTTGGGAATCAACGCTTATCACTATATCTTACACGACTGGCCTCTTAATGCCACAATGGACATTTACGCGCTCTGCATGATCTACATGTTCCTGCCGATTCCTTCCATCAAGGCGGCTGCCTTCCTTGCCGTCATTGTCAGTGTCTGTTACGTGTTTTACTTTGTCCAAGTGCTCGTTTTTCTCGCGGTGTACTCGGCTCGCTCTGCTCACACCTATGACCAGATCTCGGTGGACGTCTTCCACTACTTGGGCTTCAACATGCTGGGCATTTTCTTTCGCATCATGAACGACACTATGGTTCGGGCGTCCTTCCTCGATCGCCACCAGTTCATCATGGAGGAGATCTGGCTGCGGCACGCCCTGCGCCAGGAGTCAATGCTTCTAGACAGCACTTTGCCGCCGCAGATCGCAAAGCCAATCCAGGAGAGCATCAAGAACAAGATAATGCAGGAGAACGAGCAGGACTACGGCCGCTCGCGGAGCTACCAGAGCTCCATGACCATCCAAATGCATCCCGATGTCAGCATCCTGTACGCGGACGTAGTGAACTACACTTACCTGACCACAACTCTGTCGGTGGAGAGCCTGGTAAAGGTGCTGCACGATCTCTATGGCCGATTCGACGTGGCTGCCTCCATCTACAAGGTCCAGAGGATCAAGTTCTTGGGCGACTGCTACTACTGTGTGGCCGGTCTCGTCGCGCCCGACCCAGATCATGCGAAGAACGCAGTGGCCCTGGGCCTTTCCATGATTGCCCACATCCAGGAAGTGCGGGCGGAACGGTCACTGGATATCGATATGCGCATAGGAGTCCACTCAGGAGCTCTCTACGCCGGCGTCATCGGGCAGGCCAAGCTGCAGTTTGACATATGGGGTAGGTCCTTAATGCAGGAAACAAGCACAGTAACCAATGATATTTTGTCAGGACCCGATGTGGACATAGCGAATCATTTGGAGGCCACTGGCAAGCCGGGCTACGTCCACATCAGTGGCCGGACTCTGAGCAACCTAAATGCGTCCGACTACACGATATTTCCGGGCACGGATGCGGCCCAAGAAGATCCCGTGCTGCAGAAGCACCCGATGAGCACACACTTACTTACCAACTTCAACTACGTCACCTCGGTCAGAGGTACCGTCGTCTCGGCCATTGATTTCCAGTCACGACCCGTGCACGGGGCCCGGCCAAATAGCGCCTCAATGACCGAAGAGTTGCGCGAGGAGTTTCGCAAGATGCCAGTGGGTGGCTTCGAGTAGGTCAAAAGTAGACACCATTCACTTGGAAGGGATTATTATGTTTCTTTTTTGTTTTGTTAATTTAAAACTGCCTCCACCTTGCAGCTATCGGAGTATGTTTCCGTGCTGCCGTCGAGCTGGGTCTGGAGAACCTCCGCAGAAAACACGGCGAGAGATCGGTCGCTTTTGTACGGCGTTCAGAAATTCAACGCTGGAGAGGAACTATCTGCAGCAGCCGGACTTTGTCTTCAAGGGCTCAGTGCTGCTGTCCTGGTTCATTGGGGTTTGCTTGATCTACATTCAAATCATGAGCGGAAGTTTTTGCCCCAAGTGCATTGCGATCGACATTGTTGTGTTCTTTCTGCTTACTTTGCTGCTGTTCGTCTCGTGGTACAAGAAAGTGTGCTGGTGGAAGCAGGGGCGGAACGACCTAAAGGAGTACAGCAGAGCCAGCTGCATAATATTCCACATTTACGAGAAGATCCAGCGCAGCTTGTTCCTGAGGATCGTTTGCTACTTGATGACTATAGTGTGCTACTACGCAGTGGTTTGCCTGATAGTGGTGAGTGTTTAATATTATATTGTAGGAACATTGTAGAAACACCAATTGTACGTATTAACATAACATATAATATAACGGAAGTGTGAACAATATATTATAAGCAACAATGTACATACTATCGATTCGAGTTGAGGAGAGACATCGATAGGAGGAGAGGAGAGATCTGCGATCTCTACTTTCTGAGCGGCGTTCTTGTGAAATAGACTTTAAATTTGGTGTGCGGAAATAAAAAGACATTAAAACAAATATAAAGGCCTGTAATATGTGGTTTAATTTTATAATTTTAGTCAAAAGTTCTCAGTGCAGTAAAATATAAATATAAATATTCTTCCGTTCTGCGTCTGTCTGCTTCTACGAACCTAATCTCTGTTTTTGTAGAAATCTAATAAAATTCAAGTCGTAAAGCTACAATCTAGTTTGCTCGACTATGGGATACCCGGTACTCAAAGCTATTTTATATAAAATATTTCTTTATATATGTTTTATGTAATTATTAATATCATTAATAATATATTAATGTTTCAATTAATTATTAATATCACCTCGACTGTCAGCGTAACAGTTGTTCCTAAGTTCTTTCTTATTGGGTTCCAGTACCTTCAGACATTTTTACAAAAATTCAAATTTCTTATTGACAACTTCCAGCTAAACTGTAATCACGAAAAGTTCGAGCTGGAATACATTGAGAGCAAGCTCTTCCACTACGAGGTGAGTCCCGACACTTGCTTTCATCCGTGGGCCTTCACGAACATGATGGCGCTCATCCTGGGAATGACCTACACCTTCGCTCGGATTCCGTTTGCCCTCAAGATGTGCATCGGCATCATCGAGGCCATCGCCTATATGGTGAACTTGTTTGCCCAATACCAGTTCGTATTTCAGCACAGCAACACCACGGCACCATATTTGCGATCGGAAGTGGCGCATTGCAACCGCATTTTGCTCATGCTGATCACTCTGTACGTGAAGGAGCGCCAGGTGGAGTTCAACGCAAAAACCAACTACAGGTGAGTATAGAGATAATAATAAATTAAAGATAATTAAGATAAATAACCTATAATCATTCGCAGGCTGAACGTGAATTTGAAGAACAAGCAAACGGTGGCCAATGCAACTAATCAATCGATCATAATTCTGCTCAACAACATTCTGCCATCTCATGTTGGTGAGTTTTTCGGTATTAGATAAATTAGTGAATTTCCCTTTTCTTTCCCAAAAGTCGAACTCTATCTCGATTCATTGGCCAGACACGAGCTTTACTTTGAGAATTACCAAATGGTTTCCGTTATGTTCGCCAAGCTAATGAACTTCAAAATGGATTTGCCCAGCTTACGTGTGCTAAACTGCATAATCACCGAGTTTGATATTCTGGTAAGGCCATGCCCTTGAACTCTGGCTTCTGGCTTAGGTAATTAACCATTTTCATTCCCCAGCTGAATCGCTACAAGGAGTACTACTTGGTTGAAAAGATCAAGGTCGTTGGCTGCACGTATATGGCAGCTTGTGGCTTGGATTTCTCCCTGGCATCAATGGTTAATAAAGGCAGTTCCTATAGATTGTCACGGCACAATGATAGTAATAAGTTTGGGATAATGTGTGACCACATTTTGTGTTCAATTGCTTCAACTCATCCTTCTTTCTTTCAGTTGAACGCGCCCGTGGGAAGCGTCACGAGGAGAACGCAGATAACGATGAGAACCACGATGAAGTGGTCTACTTAATGACCACCTTCGCCCTGGACCTGATGCGCACCCTGGCGTCGTGCAACCGGGCGTACGCGGAGACGCCCTTCGATCGGAGCCTGTCGAGCACCGAGATAGCCATCGGGATCTCCAGCGGCGAGATCATGGCCGGAGTGGTGGGCGCCTCGCAGCCGCACTACGACATCTGGGGCAACCCGGTGAACATGGCCTCGCGGATGCAGTCGACGGGTCTGCCGGGCCACATCCAAGTCACCGAGGAGTCCGCACTGATTCTCATGGACTTTGACGTGCTCTGCCATGCGCGGGGCATGACCTATGTGAAGGGGCGCGGCGAAATTCCCACATACTTCGTGGCGTTCGATGAAAACTTGAGGTTTATTGGCAATAGGCCGGCGGGAAGATTGGCCGAGTCGAGGCGTTACTCGGTCATGCCTCGGTTAAATGTGGGCGAAACGTCGACGGTCAGTAGTTCCGAAGAAGAAGAAGGAAGCTTGAGTTAAGCATAAGTTGTAACAAGGAAAGATATATTTTTTAAATTGCGTGTATTACATCAGAGTTGCCCAAGTTGTCTTCTGGCTTCAAAAATTAAAAGTTTAAGTATGCTAATATGACCCTAATGACTTTTCCATACTGTTTCCCAGCCACTCCTGATGCGGAGAGTGACACGTACTTTCCATTGAAAACATAATTAATGATTTTGCTACGCCTATCCATTAGGAGTGTCGAAAGCAAGGGCATAGCAGCACAGAATCAACATCAAAATCAGAAGCCCGGCTGCTAAGTAGATTTGGCCCTGTCAGCCCCGACCCTGTCCCCGTTCCTGTTTAATTGAATTAATCCCGAACCGTGTTTAAATTCTGAGTGCCTACTGATTCGAAGGGAACCCTTTTCGCACGTGCAATTAACAGCCATTTTTACAAGCAATTTGGAAAATATGATGGCGCTGTTCAGACCTGTGGAAGGTGATCGCCTGCTTCCTGCCACCTGTCGCCTCCCTTTGATGCTGATGATGATGGTGCTTGTCATTGTTTGCTGTAATTGACGAGTCCGCGCCGGAGTGAAACATCAAAAAAGCACGACGACACGAAAATACGAAAATTCGCGTTAGACAAACAGACATTTCCGGTGAAAGCCCCGAGGACTCCGTTCCGCACGGAATCGAGTTGTTTTATCCGCACGGACACGGTCCAACGTTCCTTTGACATGTAAAACGCTCCTCATACCCTCTCATCCAAATGCATATGGACACAAAAAATGCGGCAGCTCGTTTTGCGAGGTGAAAAACTAGGAAACTAATTGAAATGCATGTGTATTAAAGAGCGAAACTTATTTGCCCTGAAAACAGGTGAGAAAATTAAAAACGAATTATTCTTCTTCAGGTAACACCAAAGATAGGAAATATTTTGTTCAGTTCTCACTATTATTGTGCTGAAAACATTACTTAAAAATTAGTTTAAGGTTAGACTTTTATTTATAGATGTTTCACAGCTTCAACTGCTAGACATATTAGTACATACATATATATAACTTCCATCTGAAGGGTATTTCCTAGTTTCAATCATAGCGTTGAGTGGTGTTTCTTTGTGTAGTCATCAATATTTGTTTGCCGGATGCTTGTTATTTGTCTGCTAATTGAATTTGAACATATATGTATTGGAAAAAATAAAGAAAATGACCAAAAAAGAAAGTAAGTGTCGTTGGGCAATGTTGCCAATTTTTTAAGTGTAATGTTTTCTGAGTGCTTTGGTAGTGTTTTCAATACACTTCACATTCAATTATGTTTGAAAATTGTTAACCAATATTGTTATAGATATAAAATAAATTAATAAAGAATATATATATAATATATCATTTTATTTGTTGGCTATCTTTCCAAAGGAAAAGGTCCGAAAATAGCAAAACACATTTGTTAAGATGTTTAAAAAATTATTTTATATTTTCTAGTATAAAATAAAAGAAATTAATCAGAAAAATTAACATGCCTTAGAACTATTTTACATTTTCAAGTGATTACTTAATCATGGAAGCCCACATCTTGGCCAGAGTACCAACCCCACACTCAATAACAATACGAAAAATGTGTCCATGACAAAAAAAAAGTAAGAAAAGAAACGCAATCGAAATCGAGTTTCATTCTCAGGCCATTTGCCATTGCCAGAATCCCAGCACTAACAGCATTGACTCAAGTCCGCACCGAAATGCGAAAAGAAGCTGAACTGAAACTAAACCCTGCCGAGCTAACTAATCTTTTTTTAGGGATTTTTCCTTCCCCTTCTTTTTCCAGCTGCCAATCCGAGTGACCAAAAACGAAAATGTCATCATCAGCAGTCGGATAGATGGAGAAGCCAACCGAGCCCCAAAACTACAATACTTACATATATGCGGAGCCCCTTCGGCAAGCATATGTACATATGTATATCGTATATATACTGCCACTCAACGTAACTTTTTATGTGCAACATAGCAGAATGATTGTGTTCCGTTCCAGAAATATCAGCACAACAAGCACGGCAACAACGCCCGGCCACAGCAACAACATCTTAAGCCGTTTCGCATAAAATTTCACACACCATTTTAGCCAAGTGCCACATTACCTGCACACAAGATGGGACTTCAGCAGAGTCCTCCCGCCTCTCCAGCTGCTGCCTCGAATGTCCTGCGAGCCAAACGAACGGTAAAGTAAAATAAAACGTTGGAAAAATGCTGGAAAACACGAAACTGAACATAAAAAATACCTTTTGACACATGCAAGCGGAGGCAAATGGGGGCGTGGCCATAGCCAAAAGTGCTGGCCAGTGCCAGTCGAAGGCTGTGAGGATGGGCAAGGCTTAAAATCAGCGAGCAGGGCACTACGGACTACGGACTACGGACTAAAATGGCGCCAGCCAAACGAAACTGAAAAGGAAAAGAAAAATCTTGAAAATTGCATTTTAAGAAGAAGTTCGTGTGGCTATAACGGAAAATCTATAAACACACACGACCAGATACAGATATATGTTTGTATATATGTGAAAAAATGCAGAGACGATGAAAAAGGGATACAGGGTAGCTCAATCTGGCGCTGACTTGGGGCCACAATAGCCATTCGGTTGTCCAGTTGGTCAGCAAAGCATCCTGGCATCCAATCCAATACAATTTTAACGATAATGTGGGCCAGAGGCAAGCGATTCTGAAATTGATATGGCCACCAAAATGGTGAGCATTCTCACACACACTCAGCAGCACCCAGCAGCAGCTGAGACGCGGATGAATGCAGGCAAAAACATCACGTATACGCAGCGTAAACAACAACATCCGGATGCCGAAGATATGGAGAGATTCCCACGGAAACATTCTGTATTTTCCAACTGGAAATATTAAAGTAAGCCAATCGATAATTACATTAACTAACATTATATTAAATTATATTATTCATATTTAAATTATTAAAAATTCTAACATATTTTCCCTCTAAACAACAGAAAAACCCCCACCATTCAAAGGGAAATTCCACCCCTTTTGAGTATCAAGTGCGTTGCCATAACAATTTCCACTTGCACTGCTAGCCAGCCTTTGCTTTGGCAGAAATCTAGATCCAGAAGCGCGAGAACAAAATTATGGCAACAAATTGCAAGCAAACAAGCAACAAACAAGTGAATCACCTTTAACGCTTCCCCCTTTGGTGGATCCTGGCGCCAGAAGTCGCAGCAGAGGCAGGACGAGGTCGTGTGGCGGAGGCGTGGCAGGTTTTGTCATAACTTCCAGGGCCTTCGGGCGGCGAAAAAAAGGAAAGCAGAAGGAAAGAGCCCGAAATGACAAAAACTGCACACAGAGAAGAGACAGCAGACAGGTTGAACAGCTAAAGACCCAGACATGCATGTCAAAGGACAACGAAATATTCAGGTGTGAGTGTGACGGCTAATGCACAGAGCAAAAAAACTCGTTAAGAAATTTAAAATAATACTGAAGGCCAATTTTCCAAAAAATAAATTAACTGAAAAATAAATTAAGAGAAAAAAATCATAAAAGAAAAAATTAAATGAATAAACAAGTGAGAAAGCTACAGTCGAGTGACTGACTGTGAGATACCCGGTACCCAAAGTATTGTGCGTGAAATTTAATAGCCCACGGACTTGGAAAAAACAAAATGTTGACAAATGAAGATAAATTTTACTAAAAACATGTTGAGCAACGTTAAAAAAAGACAAATTCTGCAGCTGTACGCAGATGCATTACGAATTTACACTGCGCCCGAAAGCACGCAACACTTTTTTTCACTATTGCCTTTGTGGCTCTGAAGAAGAAGAAGAGCATTCACAGAAACTTCCATGTTTATCATCCGAGTTTACTCAAATTTTCAGAAAACGTCTGCAAATGCCTACTTATTTATTTTATCTATTTACTTTAAGCCAAAAATTACGACTATAGATTATATAAAGTTTTTTACGATTTTCGGGGGCGGAAGTGGGCGTGGCCAAATTTTAAAACAAACTTGATCTGCGTGCAACAGATTCCAATGCTGTCACCAAATTTGGTAACTCTAGCTCTTATAGTCTCTGAGATCTGTTGTTTCACACGGACGGACAGACGGACAGACGGACATGGCTAAATCGACTCGGCTGGGAATGCTGATCAAGAATATATATACTTTATGGGGTCGGAGATGCCTCCTTCTGCCTGTCACATGTACATTCTCGATTGGCACTAACTTATAGTACCCTTGTACCCTATGGGTACTGGGTAAAAAAATTCATTAAATACATTTGCCATGCGCCAAAGCCTCAGTAGTTTACATATATATATACGAAAAGGTTAAAGATTTTGATCTTGAGAAAACAGCCATAGACACACTTAAGAGATTAGCTGACACATTATTCGGCGTTCTAAGTCGTTCTAATTAGTTCTCAGTTGTTTGTGCTTGATTATTGGTCGGGCTGGTTATCACCTCTTATCACCTCTCGTGCTGACCCTACACTATCACTTAGCTGAGCAGCGACTTTGAGTGTTTTTGGCAGCCAAGTCCCCAGTTAGTCGGTGAAGATGGACACTATTACGCGCTTCGTGTGTCTATTGGCGCTGTTTGGCCTGGCAGCCAGCTCCAATGAGGACGCCCTCAGCCTTATCCTTCAGCATGAATCGAAGCGCCGATCCCTGCGAGGACTTTCAGCAGTTCTCCAGCGGCAAGTTCCTGGATGTCCATGAGGGCGAAGAAGTCTATACGCTGCAGCACATAATTATCGACAAGTACAATGGCAAGTTGCAGGAGCTATTTGATGAGCTGAAGGACACGAGCCCCGGCGACGAGTCCAGTGTGGAGGAGAAGGTGTTGCGGTTGTACAGCACCTGCCTGAATGCCCCCAAGGAGACCCACTCGTGGAAGCACTACCTCAAGCTGGTGTCGCCGGACCTTGACCTCACCTGGCCCCAGTTCACGCCCCGCGGAGGTAAGTGGCCCAAGGAGCGATTCCAATGGCTGGTTACCCTGGCCCGTCTCCGTCGCTTTGGCGCCACTAAGTTCCTCCTGCCCATGGGTATATCCCTAAAACCAGAGGACAGTAGCCAGTTGTGGGTCAGTTTGGGCAAGCACCCCCTTTCTGTGATCCCGGAGTTAAGTGAGACCGAAAGCTTTCTGATTTCCCTGAAGGTCCCCAGGAAGAAGGCCGCTCTCCTGGCCAGCAATGTTACGGACCTGGAAACGGACTTACAGACACTGGCTGAGCAAGAGACCGAGACAGAATATCTGACCATTGAGGAGGTCGAGGAGCGGACCAACCTTTCCATTGGGGAGTACCTCGAGATTGCTTTTGGCAGCTCCTTCGACTCCAGCTACCTACTGGAGATCCAAGAATTGGCGTATCTGAAGGGTCTGAAGAACGTGATCGACCGATACGACAGCGAGGTGGTGGCCACTTACCTGATGCTCGCCTTCATTCGCCACCTGGAGACTGCGGATGGCAGCGGAGCCAATGGAGATGCTGCCAAGTGTGCGGCCTCGGTGGGCGTTCTCATGCAGCCGGCCAGCGAGTTCCTCTACAAGAATCGCTACTTCGGAGAGGGGGAGCTACAGCGGAATATTGAGGAAGTCCAACGGATATTCCACATCATCTCGAACACCTTCATGGTCAGACTCGAAGGAAATCGACTGAACCTAACGGCAGCCGAGGTCCAGCATCTGCAGGAGAAGCTGCGCACCATGACCGTGACGGTGGGCAAGCTCCATAATGTAGAGGACCCACGCGGCTTTCTCACCGACTTCTACTCGGATCTCAACCTGAGCGCGGATCTGGACTTTGCCGCGGCCCAACTGAAGGTCTTGGAGCATCTGAATCGAAAGGTCTTGGAGCAGCTCGATCGCCCGTTACTCAGAGGCAAAAAATATTATTTACTCGACAGCGAAATGAATGTCAATCCCCATGGCACTATCCATGAGCTTAACAATTCAATCGTTCTGTCCTACTTAAGCCTGCTGGAGCCCTACTTTTCGCCCGAAATGCACGACGTCTTCAAGATGAGTTACCTGGGTTATCTTCTGGCTAACCACATCTTGATGTACCACGATCCCTACTTCTTGCCCTTCGACAGCATGGGCAACTATACAAACACGTTGGCAAAGATCGAAGAAAAAAATCAAGGCTACATCGATGGCATTTCCTGCCTCAATCGTACCGAGGCGCGAAACGCGATGACCTACCGCGTTGTCACTGTGTTCGCTCTGGAACTGATCTACGACAGCTACTTCGGAAAGGATTCCACGTTGAGCCAGGAGCAGCCCTGTTTCTTCAAGGTTCCTCTGGAGCAGTTATTCCTGCTCAACTTCGCGCAACTCCTTATCGGTTCGGCAGATAGATGGTTTGAAGATCAAAACGATGTGTCCCTCCATGCGGCGGTGAGCAATCTGAAGGCCTTTGGCGAGGTATTCAGCTGTCCAATCAACGCGACCCTGAATCCGCCAGTTAAGTGCGCCATCTGGTAAGGGTTTTCCCTCTCAGAAATATTTTATTTCTATTTTTTATTAGAATTAAAAAGGACATTAAATAAAAGTACTTTTTATTTTTATATTTTATATGAGTATCACTCTTTATATATTTTTCTTTTGGAATAAAATATTGTCTTAAATTACCTACATGATTGTGATTATTTTTGGATTTTTTCTGCAGTGCAAATGCGAGTGTGTTGCCGTTTGTGTGCGTTGCTTAACACTCAAAAGCGGAAGTAAGCGTCGTGAGCTGCGGTCGAGGATGAGGACGAGCGAAAGGAGGACGAGAGCCAAGCGACAGGAAGCAGGCTGAAGTTTGTTTTCTTGCGGCCTCATGACTGGCACTTCTGTCTGCTGGTACTGCTTTTGCTTCTACTCCAGGTTATGCTCCTGCTCCTGCTGCTCCTTGGTGCTCTTCTGCTGCAGTGACAGCAAAAACCAAGGAGCGACAACAACACGGCAGGCCACGAACACGAAGCTGGCAGAAGGATATACAGACAGCAGGACAGCAGGACAGGTGTGCTGCACTAACCGACACAAAAATATCACTTTAAAGTTTGCCAGTGAGTCCTGTCGTCTGTGTTAGTTTTTGACATGAAATTGCATTACATTTCATATCAGTGCTGCTCATCTGTCGTCTTTTTTTCTTTCGCTAACGAGGTCAATCGCAAAAAATCTAAGCTTATATTCAGATACAGAAGCCTTTCTTGATTCTTTTCTCCTTAAGAATCATTTACTTCTATAAAATCTATATTTGTACTTATTTTTAGAACTATTATCAATGCAAAATCTAAAATATTTCTTTTATCCTTAAAGTTTGTTGGTGGCTGGCTGCACTGTCCCGGACCCGAGATGGGTGTTGCTCTTAGTTGGCTCGGCACTTTTGAACATTGTCTTATTTTCATGCCAACTGTCGTTCGGTTTCTCGAATGAAGTGTACAAATTAGTTGGCCTTGTCACAGGCAGCAGAAGAGGCAGCAGCAACAACTGCAACTGCAACAACAACTTACTCTTGTCTGGCATCCTTAAGCTACTTTTCATCGATCCGCTCAGCAATTACGTGCAGCGCTCTCGCTACGGAAACAATTTATCAGACTGGGCAAACGACCCGAGACCCGAGACCCGAGAGCTGCTTTCTTGAGTCGAAAAGAAAGGAAACAAAAAAGTCGAGCCAAGAAACACGAAAACAAGCTGAGTTCAGAATGTAAGCCCAAAGTGCATGGTAAAGTAAATTTTATTTAACGGCAGCAGCAACAAACAAACAAAGTATGGCGAATTTTCAGCAAGAATTATGGCTGAACATTTGAGATACTCTTTAGGTATGCAAGGAGCTTTGGGTGAATATTTGTATCTCTAAGAGAGAAGTCTGATATCATGATACGATTTGGTAATACGAAATATAGATTTACATACATTAAATAAATATTGCATAATTTCAGATTAAATTTTAAGTAATTTTAATAATTTTAAGACTACATTTTTCATTCCCAATCATACCTTTACTTCCAACGGGGCCTTGAACTGCTCCTAGAGGGAAATACCCTGAAGCAAACCCTTCCCCGGAGGCCAATGAACTAAGTCAAGGAACGCCCACGTCGGCCATGTATAGAATAATTCAGAACCCATCCTCATTCAGGTGCTGCCAAATCGTCACATCATTACTTATAGTCCGGCAAAATATAGTGTTTTGTGTCGAGTTTAGCCTGAAAATAGACCGACTCGGGGCCAAATTGAAAACGTTTTCGGCCGAAATGCACTTAGCGGACCAGCCTAAGCCGGCGTGATCCCCGCCAGCCCCTGGCCATTGACTGACAGGAGCCAGTGTTGAAATTTATTTGGGCCAAGCAAACGGGCAATTTACCAAGCTGCAATTCTCGGAGGAAGCTAAGGGGGCACGGAGACGGAGAGCTGGAGAGCGCACAGTGTCTAATCGTTGCGCTAAATTAACACGTATACGCCATGTGGCCGGCCAAGATTTTTGTCTGCTTGGCAATTGCTTGGCAAGAGCTGCAGGTTAGACGGTCGAATGGTTGCTTACATTTTCCCATGCATACTTTCCGGCCAGCCGCCAGTTTTTTTCCTCTTTTTTTCGGGAATCCTTTGTTAGCAGAAAGTACTTGCTGAATTAATGGGTATTTGTAGGGCATAGGGGGGGAAAAATACGAAATTTGTGGGGTATATTTATATTACTTTTAAAAATCTTAAAAAATATGTTTTGCTTAATACTCAATGTAAATCCAAAACCTTTTTTACATTTCCTTTACTGTGTTTTTTAGATATTACATTTTGCATTAAGGGTAAGAAGAACTAATTAATTATTTTTTAATTATATAATTGTCCTTAAGTCACTGATATGTATATTGTTATATTTATTCTAAAAGAACTTAAGTCGTAATTTATGCTGTAAATGCTTTAAATATCTTAAACAGTTTACTTTGGTAATAAAATATATTTTATTTAATAGCTTTAATGACCCGTTAAATAAATATAAAGCAAGCAGAATACCAAATTTATTTCCCAAAGCAACTTGGTCTTTATTGGCGCGAATCATTTTAACGTGAGCGCCGGATATTTGATAGTCGAAAAGACCCGCCATTTTTTTCCGCTGCAATGCTCACGTTTTATGGGCCACAATTTCACAGTTAGCCAAGTTAGCCAAGTGGAGGTGCCAATATTGTTGTAAACTGCTGATAGTTGCTGTGCTGTGCTGTGCTGTGTGTCTGCTGTTGCTGCTGCTGCCGTTGCCTGCAAAGTGCAATGCGCCAAATGCGATTGCCATTTGCTCCGCGCTCGTTTGCCTTTTCCCCTGGCTCCTTTTTACCCCTCTCCGTCAGAGGTCCTTCGTGAGGAGTTCTCATTTCTGTTTCATTTTTATTGCATTTCATTCGCTTTTCGCCACTCAGCAGAGCAGCAGAGTTGCAGAGTAGCAGCGGCAGCGAAATGCGAAATACATTTTTAGTTTTCTAATCGACGCGCGTTCATCGCATAAAAATAATGCAATAAACGATAATCCAAGCGAAGCCAGCTGCATTTTTTGGCCCGACTTTTGTTCGGTTTCCCGATAATGCCTGGTTTATGGTCTAGGGCCACCAGAGGGAAGAGTCTGGACTTGGCAGGAATGATGGCTAATATTGGAATACTTTTGGGGGACGAAAAAGGATATAAAAGCGGGAATGTTTCACTTAATCGATCTGCTCTTGAGAAATTGCATTTGGCAAAGAAATTGGCTGCAGAAAAATCGATAAACGAATTAGCTTAAATTGAATTTAGCTGGAAATTATTGAGGGAAGAGTTGAAGCCACTTGTTAATACTGGGAGTTAATTAACATTGACAGTGAGATTCTGGAATTCAAGTTCAGCTCAACTGTGGCGGAGTTGGGGGTGGCTCCTGTTCTTGCTGTTTTTCGCTCTGCCACGCGAAATTTAACAACAATAAAACATCAAATAAATTTGCGCTGGTTTCGCTTAGAGGCGTAGGATTGTAGGATGTTTGGCGGGAGATTTAATGGCAGCAGATAAGCGAGCCGTGAAGCTCACCAAAAGCAGTTCTTTGAAAAAAAAAAAGCGTCATTGTTCTTCTCAGCACACACACAAATTAAAAGTTAAAATTTCAGGCAAAAGGTGGACAAATTTATTATTAAAATAAAATTAGATGGAATTATTATTTCATCTTCTGTTTACTTTAAACTAAACCTCAGGGTTTAAATCTTATAAGCCTTCTAGTTTCTATTTTTCTGTTTTTTCGAAGCCGCTTTCAATTTGAAATGAATTTTCAAACCCCTTATTTTCCTACCCAAATTTGTATTAGTGTATAGACCAGACCCCCGCTAACCCCTTACCGCATGCTCATTATGATAATAAAAATGCTGAGCGGCACGGAGATATGGCCGAAAGGGGTCGGGGGCAGATCTGCGTGGGAATTTTCCACGGTCCTCCACGGTCAAAGCCCACAACAACAATTAAAACGTTATTAAGCGGCCGAAAGAGAGCAAAAAAAAAAAAATAGAAGAATGGAAATTATGCAAGGATGGGCAAATGAGTGAGGATAACTGAGAAGGAGACGCGGGCGGAAGTGGCGGACCACAAAACAGATACAATGAAAGGTAGAAAAGCTAAAAGCGAGTGGCAAATAAAT
Organism: Drosophila triauraria; assembly: GCA_014170255.2. Classification (NCBI taxonomy): domain Eukaryota; kingdom Metazoa; phylum Arthropoda; class Insecta; order Diptera; family Drosophilidae; genus Drosophila; species Drosophila triauraria. The sequence goes on along the minus strand of CM024334.1, from coordinate 5,356,384 downwards.
GACAATGCGGTAAAAAATGTTAGTGAATTTGTGGCCAAGGATGTGGACAAAAGGCAGATCTGCTAATGAATGTGTGGGACGAATGAATAAACTAAGCACACAAACATTTCATCATGTGTGAGGGGCTACAGTGTGCAATCAATACAAAGAGCTGCAGAATAAATTAAACGTAAATATGGCAGAGAAAAGTAATTACTTTATTTTTTAATGGATTTAAGAGAGTTTTTCTAATAAATAATTTAGTACTTGAAATATTTTGTAATTGCCGCAACACCAAATAACCATTAGAAAAAGACAAAAATAAAGTGTCATAAAATCAATACAATCCTTCCGGATTTAACATTCTGTCACTACTGTGACAATTTATCGATTTTGGCTGAGTTTGTGGTGCAAATGACAATCAATTAGAGCAGCAGGGAACTAAATTAAAACAAACTTTTGATATTTTTTTCCTTTGCATTGTATTCGGATCTAAATTTCAGCTGCTGCTCCTACTGCATTTGTTTTTCTGGTCTTGAAATGTTAATTACGACCAAAGAAGTACCTGAAAAGAATTCCATTTTGGGGGCGCTGAGAGCGGAACAAAAACTTCACAAATGTTAATTATTTAGCATGGAAAGCGAACAAAAGGAGCCTTGGAGAGCAACAAACAAATAAGCACTCACACACACAGTATATATGAATATTCTGCGGGAAATACAGAATAATGCACTCTGCCAGACATTCCCCGCCCCAACAACCACACGGCAAAAGCAAATATTTGCAGAAATGCAAGAAAAGTTCCATATTAGGGAGCTGCACACGAGAAAAACAAAGTTATGACTGCATTTTAATTAATCAGGAGGAGCCACGAACAAATAATGTTGTGTGGAGGCTAATAAAGGGAATTTCTTTGTTTCTAGCTTTGTTTGCAGATGATTAAGCGAATGCTAATTTACAAACAAATATTACGCAGCTAGATGTGGGTTAATAATAAATTATATCTCATATCATTAAAGATTCCAACTCAGTTAGAATATTTTTAAATTTAGAAATTAAAATGAAAGCACATAATATAGGCGACCATTGTTCCCCATTTTCCTGCTAATTGGCTAGACTCCGATGAAAGGATAAACTCTTGACGCCACCGCAGGAAACAACAATTAAAATGCGGCACAATGGAAAACCGGAAGCGAACATTTTGAACCACTAGTTATGAGCATCGTTAATTAAACTACTCCATATAAATCATAGACACCGGAACGGTCTCAAGGATCTTGGGCACGCCCCCCTTATCCTTCCGTCCATCTATCTATCTCTGGATATCTGCTGCTCCTGTTTTTGGGCCGCTCCACTTGTACAAGTTTTTGTCTTGGCCCCAGCTTTTTCTTGGCCTTTGTGCTACAACTTGGCCAACGATGGAACGAGACGGAGCTGGCCAAACACTTTTCACGTTGCGCGAAATTTATCATGATTCCATTACATAATTAAATCCGTTTTAATAGAAACTTTGCACGTCTTTCCCGCCATTGTTGTTGTTGTTGTTGCTCTCGTCTCAGGCTGCCGTTGCTGTTGCTGTTGCTGTTGCCTCCTTTTGAGATGTATTTGGTAAAGTTTCCATCGCCAGGGCCAAATTGAAAAACAAAACAGTCCAAAGGAAGCTGTAAAGTTGCCGCTGCCTCGCCTCAGTCGACGACGCAGCCGGCGTCGCTGCTATTGCGTAAATGAAATTAAGAAAGTAACCAAAGACTCAAAGCCTCTTCTTACTTACACTCTTGCCTCCCCCAGACAGCTACTTTTACCAATCTTCTGCTGCCATCTGTGCACTGTGGAGAAAGCATGCTTCAGCTATTTAAGTGAGTTTTTTTTCTTAATTTATTTATAATATCTGGCTTGAAAAATAATAATTTCACTTATTTTAAAGGGAAAAAGAGAAAAAAGAAAAACATTACGTATACGTAATATTAATCCCTTTCTTTCCAACTTTTTTATAACTTAATTAATAAATAATTTTTACAAGCCTTTAATTTTTATTCACTTTTTTTACTATTTTCTTTAATTATTGAAGAATTCATATTTATTCTAAAGGAAATATTTTCTTCAAATATTACGTATACGTATTTTTCGAATAAATTTTTAGCACAGATATGATTCTTCTTTAAAACTTATAACATTTAAAAGTCGAAGTATAATTCATAAAATATATTAAATAATCAAGATTACATTTTATTTTTAACAAAAATGCTTGAAAAGTAGTCTTATAATTGCAAGGGCTTAAGCAACTTCAACTACTCCCTAACTATGTTCACAGTTCTCACAGCAGTTATATTTTTAAAAGTGGACTTTCATTGGCATCTAATGAAATTCCTTCTTGATTTCCTGAGAGTATCCTTGGGTTGGCATTCAACTTTCTTACAGTGAATCCTTGGCTTTTATATTTGTCGCACTCGTACCCCATCTTCCACTGTTGCTTGGTTTTTGTCTTGATAAATTACCCCGTCCTTGGCAGCGATTTCGACGTTGTCGGGCGACACAGTAAAGTGATATTTTTATTTGGAGTCCGCTTCCGTCCTGCCTCGGTTCTCACTCGAATCTCTCTCTTTCTTCACCTCGTACCCTCAATTGCTGCCATTTTTAAATCTTGCCAAATTGTTAACGATGCTAAAGTTGCCATTGAACGAGAGTTAAGGCGTTCCTGAAGGTCCTGGCGCTTGCCGGCCAAGAAGGAATACCAAGGAGGAGGGACGAATGCTGACAAGAACGAGGTCTACAAGTCGACGACGTTTAGTAAATGAAAATAATTTTCAGTTGGAAAATTATTTAAAGTAGTTCATTAAGTGGGTAACATTATTTTCCCTATTTCTTCCTTTTTTCTTTTTTGTTAATTTTTGGAGCGGCTGACAGTTGATAGCGGGATGAAAGTTACAACTATTTACAAACTATTTTAGCATTTTTTAGTTGGTTGATTGTGATTTGTATGCTCGGAGGAACTGTTTAAATTAAAACCTTTAAAATTACATTTACTGACAGCATTACACCTTAATTTGTTTGCCTTAAATAAAAACCATTTATTTAACGGCCTTAAAAAAATCTTTAAATAATCTGCGACAAGCCAAGCTCATGGCAAAACCAGTCGCCCTAACCGCACCATCAACAGTCTCCATCTTTTCAATTAAAATCACATTAGATAACCACACGATGGCCACAGACCCCCCTTGGCTGTGGAAAACACCTCTCTTAGCCACACACCACGGCCCCTGTATCGCACTTTCTTTATTCCAGCTTGACAACTCACTTAAATCGCAATAAATAAGGCAAAATAAAGGAGCTGGGAAAAAAAAAAGGTAAAGCACTCACACCTGACAACACCGAAGGCACAGCGGCGATCCCGCATCACTGATAAGGAAAATCCTGGGAAATCCCATTCAGGCGAACGGAAAAGCGGTACAAAACCCCTTCACAAATCCCCGCATCGGGCATTAAAATAAAATTAATTTTTCCCTTACTCAAGCAGGCAGGAGTAGGAAAGTGGCGAAACGACAAAACGATTGACTATTAAAATGGATAAGGCATAATATTTTTCGCATTTTGCGGTTGCCAGCCGCGCGAGAGAGAGCGTCACGTAAATGCAAGAAAAATAGTTTACAGTCGGAGCTTATCTCGCTGAGCCAATAATGTTTGCCTTTTTCAAAATGACAAAAGCACTCAAGCACAGAGTGGAGCTGAATGGGAGGACTTTAAGGACATTAAAAGTGCCAACAGAAGGCTTAAAGTAAAAACGAGGAAAGTTTTATTTTCAAGATTGCGCTTTTAATTTTCAAATACACAGCTTAGTGCTGGTTGCAGGAATTGTAGAGGGAGTTGCTTTGTAATAATAATAATATTAATAAGTTTTGTACATCAGAAAAATAACAAGTTGAGTTCCTTGTAACCTTATTTTGATAAGCAGAATTGATTATAAATAGCTCGGAATGGAGTATGGCACTCCTTTGCCTGCTAAGCCTAGTAAAATCGTGTTTATTCCACATTTCTCACATTTCTATCCCTTTGACCCCCTCTAGAAATATTTTATTATATATTTAAACAGCGCTCTGTGGCCCGTTTGTTGTCGTCGCTTGTGCGTCCTAATGTTTTTGCAACAGCAATTAAACATTAAGTTTAGCAACGCACCAGCAACCCCTTGGTAGCCGCAGGAAGTTCAAGTTGAAGATGCCATGAATAATTTCCTGCTGCTGACCAAAAAGATGAAGAAGCATGAGGAGCAGCAGCAGGGGGGAAAGAGATAAAGTGAAGCTCAAACAAAAGACAAAGAAACCGCAGAGTGCGAGTCCTGAGAGGAGGCAGGAGGCAAGGGCAATATGTGATGCGAGGATGTGAGCATGGACTCGGAAAAAAGTTTCTCCGACTGCGGTGCGGTTTGGTTGGCTTTTGGGGTTTTCTTTTCGGACACAAGCACGCCCTCAGCTCCTTTCGGAGACGCCTCCGTTGCCTCCGTCCGAGATTATGGCTCGCTTAGTGGGCAATTATCGCCTGCAGGCCCCATAATTATTATCATCACCCAGGACCAAGTTGCACTTTCATTTCATATTCAAAAGGCATCATCTGGAGGGCGGTCTCTGGGGCGAGAAGAACTGGTTGCATGTTATCTGCTGCCACACATGAGCGGCATGAGCAAACCGAGTGAAACTACTGCGAGCACATGCTGAAAACATAAATATAACAGAGATATATACCCCAGGGAGCTGGAACCGGGGCAGAGGCGGGACTGGGACCGGCAGTCAGCCGAGCCTGCTTCCTCCTTCTCGCACAATGGACTCCGGGTGCGAGTGGAATTGTAAGTGGACTTACAGCCAGCCCAGGACTCTGATGAGCGACTGCCACTAAAAATAATAATAAACGTAAATTTCTCTAATTTACACACACATACACGGACAGGACAAAGAAGTCAGAGGCACACGCACACACATGAGGAGAAAGGACCTCATGACAGGCACACTGACACAATGCCCCATAGAGAGGCTACAAAAAGATGCGATGCGTGGAAAACGAAGCTTAAATACCCTGTAACGGGGGAAAACCTACTGAATTTTATATTTTTATTAATTATAATAAAATATCTAAGATAATATTATTAGTTCTTCCTAGGACAGAGGTCTCTGTATTCCGATTTGCACTGACAAAAAATGTAAAACAAATTTTATCTGTAAGATACAGACAATTTTAAAGAATGTTCCTATGTTTCTACATCTAAAATATATTTGGGACATTTTATTTACTTAAATTAGAATTTAATTTGTGCTCAGAATTATCACCAAGTGAAGGCAATAAGTCTCCAATCCGAGATATAAAGAAAAATATAAACAAAAAAAAACAAATAAAACGCCGGAAGTCAAATTTGCGAAACTAGTTAAGTTTATTTTGCCAATTTGATTTAAGGGTATAATAATGAGACCAGTTTCCTCCTCGAGATCAGCACAATTCGCCAGGCTATTCCCCAAGTCATTATGTCCTTTCTTCAGCCCTTTCCCGCTATCTCTCCCGGTCTAAGCCACCGCACTCCTTACTCCTTTCCCTGCCCCATTCCCACCATCAAATAAACAACAAAGTCACTGAAATTTAATTTCCAAGCGGCAAAAAAAAAAATAAAAAGGACGAGATGTCGGAGTGCGAGCGAGATGAAGAGCACTTGGCAGCATGTTCATGTTGCTGCTGTTGTCATGTAGCGACAGCGTTCTTCCCTCTCCCTCCCTCTGGCTGTCTCTCCCTCTTTCTCTTTCTCCGCTGCAGTAGCCGAAAAGTTGCCTTATCACTTGGGCGCATTTACATAAAAAAACCACAAATAAAAGTTGCCAACTAACGCAGCGCCAGCGAGAAGAAGGAGCAGCAGCGGCAGCATCTGAATCGGAATCAGAAGAAGCCCAAGAAAATAGAAGCACAATCACAATTGCGTATGCCCCGTGCACAGAGAGAAAATATGGGGCACAGAATGAGGGTGAGTTCTCCAAAAAAAAGCATATATTAACGTTTAAAACAAGCAAAGCCAAGGAATACATATAAATATAACAATTATAATAATACAAAATTCGAATTTTTCATTATAGGAAATTAGCTAAAAATAAATACGCTTAGAATTAAATCTATTAAAAATTTATCTTTACTTAAAAACATGTAACAAAAATTAAATTAATGTAATTGCAATTAGTTGGTTATTAAATCTCTTGTTATTAACCTCATTCCTTTTATATAAATAATTTAAATGTACAAATGTAAGGTTCTTGAAAAATCGTCTAAAAAAATGCAATAAAATTCAAAACTAAAAAGTAAAACTAAACTAAGTAATAATTGAATTTCTGTTATATTAATTAAGGTCAGCCGTTTTATATATATTTATATTGATATTTTAAGCCCTTTTTCCATTTGTGGATTTTCTTATCCTTCATATAACAATTAACTCAGACTCTTATTTATATCATACCTCAACATACCTAAAGTTCCTTGAAATATCAAGTTAAAAAATTTATTTAACGAAAAGAACTTTAAGGAATTTAAAATTAAAAATACTGTAAAATATATTTAGCCATTTTAAAGATATTTGCTCAGTGCCTCCTGCCCCATTGCCTGCTGACTGAGTGAGAGAGTGACTCTGTGGCAGTGACTGAGTCTCCAACTGAAATAAAGGAGGGTTGCGGAGGGGAGGGGCGTAATGAAGGGGGACATGGGCACAGCTTAAGCATTAAAAACTTTTCACATTAAAGCACATTACAACAACAAATCATAGAGCAAACAAAACAAATGCACAGACACACACACAGGCGCACACTCGCATATGTAGAGCAACACATTTAGATAATATGCTACAACTGCTGTGTGGCGCAAATGACATCGCGGAGGGGATCACAGGGGGTTGGGGGGTGGTCCCTGTGTGTGTGTGTGTGTGTGGGTAAAACTCATGTGAGTTGTAAAAAGCTTTGGCAACAATGTCGCCTGAATGTCGCGCATTGTTTCCAGGCCGCTGCCTCTGACACTACCAAAAACTGAAGAGCCAACCCCGCCTCCATTCGGAAACCCACTTCCTTACTTCCTTACACTCCCTACCCCCCTAACCTCTCCTCACGCAAACCAAACTTTTTTAAACTTTATTTTTTGTTAAGCACAATTGCGCATTTTCCTTACTTATAGCATACTTTTAAGCGCCAAAGCGCATTAGCCAGGCAATGCATGAAATTAAATTACATATCGGGGCATCTTCAGCGAAACATGACAGGCGGGAAGCTAAGGAGACTAAAAAAACAAACCTAAGAAAGTCCCTGAAAGAAATTATTTTTAGCTGTGAAGTAAGGTTATCTATGTATTACTATAAAAAGGCTTTTTTATTGGAAGCCTGTAACTAATTAAATTGTTAAAATATAAATACCAACTATATTAACCTCGATTTAATGTGTTAAAAGGAGTCATAGGTTCACAGAAACATTTTTCATTATTAAAAGGTAGTGATTAAGAGCTACTTTGTATATTTAAGTATTTATTTCCTAAACTTTCCATTCAACAATAAATTTATTTATTCATTTATTTAACAATTTAAGAAATAATTCAGTTAAGATAAACCTAAGCATTTATGTAGACTTCATATCAAAGTAATGGTCAATCCAAGCTTACAATACACGACTTGAAGCCTTAACCCTAATGGTGCACTCTAAATTACATCTGTCAAGTGCAGAGTGACAGCTCTCATCAAAGCGGAAGCACTCGCACTCGACTGTTTCCGTTTCAGCCATAACTTGCGCGAATTAAGCTCTCTGCGAGCATCTCGAGATCCGCGCCCGGCACTCGAAGATTGTTTCATTTGCAGCTAACAATGCGCTTTGCGCCGAGTGGAGGACACTTCTCCGCTCGCTTTCCTCCTTTATGAATGAAATGACCTGCACTCAGAAATCAACGCGTTGCCGCTGACAACCCTGAAACTGCGGAGAGCCCTGGACATTGTCGCGTCGCGAAATGGGGGCGGGGCGCGACAAGGATACGCGGACAACGCTCGGCGAAAACTTGTTATGTCGTTAAGTGTGAAACTTATTTCGCACATGACGCCGCTTGAATGGAGTCGAGGAGTGGGTGGAGGGACTGTGGCAGGGGCAGCTGCCGAAAATTGCAAAAGAAATCAGCAACAAAAGTTTCCTTTTCCGTTGATGTTTCGCCCCCGTGTCCTCTTTATTTTTTGAATACTCTTTTCTACAGGGTATTGTGGGTTCAGAGGGACTTTTGTAAATAATTGTACAAGAAAAATTCATGTTAGAAATGATAAATAAAACATATTAAATATTTTTTAAGTCGGTCATAAAAATTAATAATTATACATCCATTAAAAAATATTTATTCTAACTACAAATCCTAGTCAATATTGTGCCTGTGATATTCATATTTAAAACAACTAAAATAAACTCTTAACTATACAATGTAAGCATTCTTTATTAATTCTTTTAAAAGGGCATTTCATTTTTCATTTCCCTGCTTAATTTTCCTCAACAGTGCCACCCTCGTTCTCAGTTCTCCCCGCCATACTCTCTTTTTGTTTCTTAAAAATCAAAATAGCTAAAAAGTAGCGACAAGTGTTGAGGAGAGTGGACGGGGAGGAGGGCAAAGTGTGACGAGAGTGGAAAAGTTTCGACCAGCGGAAAGTAAGCGAAAAGCGTCAGCGATGCCCCCGAAATAAGGCCGCACAGGCGGCGGCGGCGGATGAAGGAAACCCTCTTCGCCCCCATTTTCAAGGAGGCGCCACCCGGCCAATCTTAAAATAAACTGCAGCTGCGCGTGAAAAGTGACAAGTTTTGAGCGGACGAGGACAGTTCGCAACTAACAGGAACATGTGTCCGCTGTCCGTAACAAAAATGTCCCCTGTCCGTTGTCCGTTCCGGACTCTGTACGGTTCCTATTTTCGTTCCTTCACTTATTGGCACTCGGACATTTTAGCACGTGACATATTTTGCAACAGAAATGTGTGTTTTCTTTCTTCTTGACTTTAACTTAAGACAAGGTTGCGTAATCCAAGAGGAATGAGAAAGCGGGGAAGCTAATGGGTCGATATGATGTGTTGACAGACCGTGCGGTTTCCATTTGACCATGAATTAGTGGTAAGGGGAGAAAGAGAATCAGGGGGACTTTCAGATTACGAAAAAGTGTCAAAGATGTTGGGGTTTTTCTTGAGAAAAACTATATAAACAATGTTTGACAATGCTTGGATACCATGATATATGTTTTAATTCTATATAAAGTAATATAAAATAGTATAAAATTTCTTTAATTAAATTACAAAGACATTAAGGCATCACTAAGTTACCTTGAATTTTTCTCCGACCTGTACCAAAAAAAGTAAACCAAAATCAATAAAAACTTCAAGTTTATATCAGAGGATTTCTCACCTGCAATCCGCCCAAAAGTTGCTCCATCCAAATCTCTTATTCGGCAGCTCCTCCCTCGAAATTCACCACCATTTCCAGTTGCATTTTCTTGGCTGACAATTCATCTCTTGAGAAAGTTGCGCGAGAATATTTTCTTCTTTATTTTGCATGGGGTGAAAGCTGGTTTTTCTTTTCTATTTTCTGAGGGAAATGCAGGATCTGCGTTTGTGGTTAAAACGGGGAAATGCAAATGCTAAGGCAATTTATCAGCTTGGCGGCAACATTCAAAATTAAACGCAATCACATACAAAAAACTCAAAAGTGTGAACAAGGATCGGGAATGAGGGAAAAACTAAAGAAAAACCGGTGGTCGGAGAAGGCTGAGCGCGGGAAAAAATACAATTGAAAACTTTTGCAATACGCGGCTGAGCGAAAGAGGAGCGGACGGTGGCTGGTACTCGACTCGGTGCGTTTTCATATCAAACTTTGGCTATTGCATTTTCATGTGTCTTACTTTCTTTATTCCCCCCGATAAGACAGGGTGGGGAGCGTCTGCCGACCGAGGGGCATATCGTTGTCAGCCAAATGCACTTTAGCCGAGTTATCAAAGAGTTGAAATTGCATTGCCAGGCCCAATGCGGCGGCGGCGGCGGCTTCAGCCGAGAGGAAACGGAAGGCGCCATCCCTGGCAACAATTTCAAGCGCATTATCCAAAAAGCTTTGAAAGGAAAGTGAGCAGAGAAAGGCAGCTGAGCTGTAAGCGCATCCATGCAGGTATGACACTGGAATTTCGGGGATTCGAAACTCAGGACTGGACTTAGCCAGATTTTATCTAAGAAAATTTATATTATTATAAAGAAAATTCATCTTATAGTTAATAGGGTTTTCTTTTCTTAGCAATCTCTGAAATTTATTATCTCTGTGTCATACCCTTTAAGAAATTGTATTCCCTGTTCCAAGTGCCATACAGCCATCAGCCAGGATCTCCGCTGCATTCTGCCTTCCGAAGCACAAAAGACAAAAGTCAAACTTGGCTGCTCAGACAAAGCCCTGCGTCGGTCTGTTTATCTTGTAAGGTAAATCATTCGAGACTGAAAGTCAAACAGCAGCCCAGGGAGGCCCCGAGAGAAATCGGGAGGGAAGTGCTTCATGGGACAGGCATTGGGATTGGTTGCTAACGTGCTAAACTTTGGCCAAAGAAGTTGAGGCGACAAAGGCGGGAATTGAATTTAAACAATAGCCGTCAAGGGGGCACAAGCAAGTTGCACCTGCTACGGCGTCACCTGCCGTTCCAGCTCCTGCTCCTGCTCTTTCTTCTCCTGATCCTGTTCCGGCTGCTGCAACCTGTAAATTCACCCACTTCCCATCGGACTGTGTGCCGCATTGCGTCGCTGTCGTGTCCTGCAAATTAGTTGCATATTAAAAATTCTGTGACCAAACAATGACGAGCCTTGAGGGAAACCGAAGCCGAAACCGAAATTTCTCCAAAAGTCCCTTGTAGCCAAGGAGCTCTTCAAGTGCACTGGGAACAATCATAGAAGTTTTACGAAAAGGAATTTAAATAAATAATATAAAACTTACATTTTGGGATTTGGCATTTATTATAGTTTCTTAGAATTTAAAAAATATAATATAAAATATTTATCAAACGTTCTTTAAATTAAATGATGCCAAAACCTCTAGATATTTCTGTAGATTTTCGAAATACTTCATTAAATATTAGATAAAATATTTTATTAAATAAATTTCCTGAAGAATAATTATTTTATAAATTCATATAAATGCGTTGACTTATTAATTAAATCAAAATAAATGTACTTTAAGTATTTCCTTCTTCAATAATGACTTAAAAATATTATTTAAAATAAAAGAATATTTTTCAACTGCAGTGCTTATCGAGAAGTCGGTGCATCAACCCTGTATCCCCTTCCCTCGCTGCCCTACCCCTCATTGAGCACTCGATTGCAAAAGCAACAAAAGGATCAGCGGTGGCAGGACGAAGTTTTGCGCTGGCGTCGCTGCTGCCGCCGCTGCCATCAAATGAGAAAAGTTTAAATGACGCTGCAGTTTGCAAATGCCAAGCCGTTAAAAACGAGGATATCTGTATAAGGAGGGGATTCAGGAGCTGGGGCTCCTGATTGGCGAGGAGCAGTGCCAGTGCATCCGTAGGAAGTGGACCCACAGCAGGAGCAACAGGACCGAAATGCCAGTTGGGGTTGCTAACAAGGACGAGGACCTTCTCGAGACGGAAGACGACAGGAGCACTGGAGCCAGCCCAATTTGTTATCTGCAGCCAAGTCATGGACCATGGTCAGGGAATCATCAGTTAGCCGGCCGTCGCAGTGGCCAGATCCTGGCCAAAAGCGAGGATGGGAAAAACGTTAAGATGATTGACGATGCGGCAGGAAGACAGCCAGATAAATGTGCAAATTATTCGAGATTCGAATGGGGAAGTGGATATTCCTTGGGGCGTTGAAATTAAAATTGGGTTACAAATTATCCTGAAAGCCAGTCGGAGCAACTCTAATTTTTAGCTACTCTGTTCTAGCTTTAATGTTTGTTATTCTGTCATTATGATTTTAGAGTTAATTTTAGGAGAAAGTAAATACCATTAATTAACCTTTATTGTTATCCCGCCTTTTAAAGCTTCCAACTTTTAGGCTCTCATTTTTTTTAGTTCAGTGATCAATAGAGTGCTTTCTCCTCCTTTTTCGAACATCTTTTCCCCATTCCCGTAGAGTCTCGGTTTATTCATCCATAACTGGCATTAAAACGCAATCAGTGTTTAGCATGCCCGGGGATTCCCATTTTCCTGCTTGTTCCTCTTTGCTTACACCAAAATCACATCAAATCCGCTGTGGGTGTACACACTCGTGTATGTGCGGCATGAGTGGGTGTGGATCTTTTCCCATTTGCCCCAAAAAGCAAGTTGGATTCAACGTTTTCCGATTTTTCGCCTTCCCACGCGACTTTGTCTAACTTTTTCATTAAATGTATTTCAATACTTTTTCCACTCCACCCATTCCCCTTCGGGCCATCTCCTTCTGTGCTTTCCGCCAAGAGCACTGCCAATTTTTCCACTTGACCAATTCATTTTTGGCCAAAACCACCCACCAACTCGTCCCAGCAGCCCCAATTTGATTTTGTTTTTTCTTCGCACCAACTTTTAGTTGATTTAGCTGCCCCGCGACGCGAACTGGACTCTGCTCAACTGATTGCTTACACTGACTGCAAACAGTATTCTGATTCCGATTCTGATTGGTCCGAGGGCAATCAGCGGCAAGGGATTCCACAAAGTATATGTAAGTATCGGAGTTTGTGCAATATTTCTTGCTTTTGCTTTAAGAGTATTTTATTAGAAATTGCACAAGCGTTTTTGATATTGATGGTTGCATTTGTGCAATGAAATTTAATAGAGGTTCTTAAGAAAGATAGGGAAATAAATTATTATAAGCAAACACTTTACCTTTATTTTCTATAGATAAAAAAGGTTATTAAATTAAACCAATTATGGGTGTAGTTGTTTCCCTTTTCCTTCGTTGGATCCTACCTAATCCACCATAGTTTCCCTACTCCCAAAGAAAAGTATTTTCAAGCAGTTCCTAAATCCATAATCCCCAAAGATTCATGGTACAAGCCACTTTAAATAACTAACCACCTTTAAATAAGGCCGAAAACTTTCTCGGCCCACTGTTTTTTCGGGGGGCCAGAACTGCGGCCAAGGATGTTCGAAATGAAATTCGGCCGTCAAGGTGATTGTTTTCAAACCTCAAGCGCTTCACTTGGTTTACTTAGAGGGCCAAGTTTACAACAGTTGTTGTGTGGACCCCGGCCTGGCCCTTTAGCCTTTCGTAGGAATCCCGGCCAGCCATTCGTAGGCGTTCGTTTGGCTTAACTGGCATATACATATACATTTTTACGGTCAATTGCCGCTTGTCTGTCCCGGAACTCGTCGCCTTTAACCCCCTGGTGCCCCAAATTCACCGCCGGCTCGATCTCCAGTTACTCAGCTTGTTTGTTTGTTTGCCCAACTCGAATTTGATTCGACGAAATGAAAAACAAAACAACGAAAAGTAGGAAAAAATCGAGAAAAACCCAAAGAGATTGGTGAGTGTGTGTGAGAGAAGGAGCCAGCCGCCTGGCGACGAACTTTTGACCGGGGCGAAAGCGTAGAGGAAAAGTTTTTAATTTTATTTATTGAAAAGTTTGTCCTGTTATTTATTTGCTAGCCATGTTGAAAATATGACCAAACACGCTCCGGCCGCTCAACTAGCTTAAAGCCACTTTGGCCCATTTCACTTTGTTTGACTTGCAGATGGAACTGAAAACCTAAAACTGAAAACTGAAAACACAAACTCAACCAGACGCTTTCAGGTTCTTCCCTTCCACACTAAAAAAAAAATATATAAGCCAAAAAATGATGTATCCTGGTATTATCCCTTGCCGAACAAAAAGGACAAAAATGTTTGTACAAAATTCTTACTGCATTTATGCCGTCAAACGTTGAATGCATTCTGTTTTTCAGTTTAAAAAAACCACCATGCAATTATTGTAATTGAATAATTTGTTGACGTCCTCAATGGGGCGTCGCCCATTATATTTTATTTTGGAATTTCTTTAACAAAAAAATGCTTTAACGAGAATTTTTTGGTGTTAAGGAATTGTTGCGTTTTTCTGTAGAATTCCTCTTGTATTTCACAAAGGCTGCTGTTTATTGGATACTGGAAAAATACAAATAAAATTGTTTGTAAGTTTATATTTGCAGAGGAAAGATTTTTTATGAGTCCTGAAAAACTTAATATTACCTTTAATTATTCTAGCAATTATTGTAATTCCCTTACTGTTCTAACATCTTTTTATTTTTCGAGTGCTTCTCCTAGGCTTTTTGCTTCATTAAAAACTCATTGCCACTTGCAAGTTTCGTTTATCATTAGAAGGATCTGTCAACTGTTACGGTTTTACAGTTTTCCAGACTTGATGATGGGGCCCAAGGAGGAGCTGCGAAAAACTCGCCAAAAATTTTGTTTGTTTGCCTGCCTGCTAGCCTGCTTTTTTGGGTAAAAGTTTGTGTCCGAAGCCCATTTAAAAATAGCTTAAGACATGGACATGGAGCCCAGGTCCGTTCCCCTTGACAAACTTTTCGCAGCAGCATCATAAATTATGGTTAGTTAAAAGTTGATATTGCCGAAAGAAAAACATGCTCAAGCATCGACGGTACAGTCGCGCACTCTAATTAACAGTTGACTTTGGGATTTTCCTGCCGGAAAACGGAAATGTATTTGGGAATAAGTTTTCTTTGGCTACAAATTGGTGGCGAATTCCGCCAGTTAGGGCTGCTAAAGTTAATACAGTTAATATTGGGAAGTTTAGCTATTTTGAAATACTTGAAAGAAGAATAATACAATCTCTTAGGGACTTTTATTTTTTTTTTAATGTTTTCTTATTTAATTTTCTAGCTTTATAGTTAAAAGTATAAAAGGGAATAAAATAATAACAAAGTAATATATTTACCTTATTTAACATTTCTTGTTTAAGTAATAGGATATTAATATTCACCGAAAATCTGCAACAAAATTTACAAATATAAATCATTTCCTTTGCCAAAAATTCCACTACTTTCTTTACAGCTTTGCCCCAAATATTTTTGGCCAAATTGCAATGCTTCATTTAACTTGCTTGCTCATAAAATTGTGCAAATAATTTTAAAGGAAGACGAAAGCTAAGAGCACAACATTTTACATTTTTAATTGCTTGTTGCGTTTGTTTTGTCAACGTTTGTTGGTTTTATTGTTGCTGCTGTTGCTGTTACTGCCGTTGTTAATCTAATTTACTGCCTGCAACTTTGTCTGCTCAGCTTCTGTTTTTTTGGATTTTATTATACCCGGCACTCGTAGATCTCGAGGGTATATGGGTTTTGCTCAAGAGTTTGTTATGATAATTTGGAAATTCTAAGAAGAGCCTTTGTCTTTCTTTTAATTTATTTTTCAAACAGACATTTAATAATAGTTTCCTCCATGCTCGCATTACCCAAAACTACGTAAGTATGCTTAGTTTCATTTAAACCAAAACCCGGGTATTTTATGGTCGACTTAAATCCTCTTATTTATTTATATTAATTTTATTTTTTCCGTTTTTGTTTGGTGGGTTGAGTGGGTCTGCAGAGGGGCCACGCATTATGATGGAGGAACATTCTAATTAACTTTTGTTTTAGCCCAACTTGAGTGGAGTGGCTTGCCTTTTTGCAAGTCAGAACAGGCGGAGGGCATGGTCTTGTATCTAGCGGATACGAAACAAAGAGCGGCGAGCATATACTCGTCCTCGTACTTATTTATGAACTTGTGCCCCGTGCAGTAAAATTAACATTGACAAAAGCAACAGCAACAATGGCTGAAAGGACCTTTATTCCTTCTCTCCCCCTTGGGCCGGGGACAGGCAATTAAATTCCCTTTGTGGGCGTGTGTTTATTGTTTTTCGCTATATTTTTCTCCTTATGTATAATATTTTTTACATTTCTCAGTCTTTTTTTTCCTGTTGTGTCGCTCTTCCGTCGCATCTCGCTTTTGTTTGACTTTGGGCTTATTTGACAATTTTATTCTCTTTTTTTTGGGAATCTCTTCTTTTTTTGTTGTATTTTTTGTCTGTTTTAATTCAACTTTGTTTGCACATAATTTTTCGGAAGCAAGCGTCAGAAAGCAAACAAATGCATGAATAAATACACACGCTCTCACACACAGCCAGGCTCGGAAAATGACAATGAATGCGAATGAGTGAATTGTTGCTGTTCATATGGCTGCTTTTATTGTTGACTCTTTGTGTTGAAAAATGCAAAAGTCAAACAATAACCGTGCTCGCACAACATTTATTTCCTTTGATTTGATTTGCTTAGCGGCCTGGATGGCGCCAAAACGGGAGCGTGACTATTGAAGTTTAATGATTGATTATATTCTCCGGCCCAGTTAACAGCGAAACAGCAAATAGAAACAAAATCAAAGTGAGAACGGAGGAATATCAGCAGTTAGGTTACTTCGAATGGAAAATATCCTCAAAATAAAGGGGAAAGTAAGTTTAGAGAGCTAAAAATATAGGTTGCAGCTTAAAAAAAATATTTTAGGAATTATTTATATTGAATTTGAGTTTTGTATTAAATATGCTTGTTGTTTATGATTTTAAGAAGTACTTAAAAGCTATCAATTTTTAATTACTTTTTTTATCTGCGTTTTGAATTGAATTTTAACAAATATTTACACTGAATATACTTCAAATTTTAAAGAGTGCAACCAAATACCAATAAGCTGTCTACCCAAATAAAGATGAGTCAATATAAAATATATTCCCTAGATAAATATGTTTGTGTTGTTCGATGGAAATGTTTTTGCTTTGGTCTTAATGGAAATTCCTTTGATTGATTTATTTTTGTTAAATTAATCATTGAAAATCCATAAAAAAATCCATCCAAATAAATAGAAAACTACTTAAGATTAATAAAGAAAAACACAGAAATCTGTTTTTTAAAAGATCCCAAGGAATACACAAGCAGTGATTACTTTTAAAAATTCCTGTTCGTAAAAGTTAATCCTGCAAAAATGGTAGCCAAGTAGCTAAACAAGCGAAGCCATTTTCCGAACGACATACCCAGTCAATTTTCGACTCAATTTCAGCGAGTTTATCATGGGATAATTCCGCTTAAATATTCAAAATGATTTTCCAGACCTCCCTCCGCTTTTGGTCATAGCTCTTGCCCTGCCGAGAGAAGCATCCACGCCAAGTTATCCTCTGGGTAAGCTCTTTGCATCGACTACTTCAAAGTTACAATCTCTGGCCTTTGATTTGTGCACAAATAACCATAAACAAATTACAAATTAATAACATACTTCACTGCTTAGTGGCAGACAGGGACACTGTCTCTGTGTGTGTGTGTGTGTGTGTGTGTGCGATAGAGGCAGACAGGACAAGGAAGTGGAAGGAGAGGGCCAGCTAGGGCCATAACTTGGAGCTATCAAATGTGGCCGATGAGAAACGGCTGAGATAAGAGCAACACTCGAAGAAAAATATAAATAATAAATAATGTGAAGATATAGTTATTTTTTCCTTTTCTTTTTAAATATTTTCTTGATAATACTTTATTTAAAATCATAGAATATATATTAATATTATCACTTTTATAAAGATTGAGAAGAAATCTCTATAATTATTTTATAATTATTTATAAATTGTTGATTTTTTAAAACAAAGATACGAAATTAATTTATACTTTTTATAAGAAATAATACAGCCAATAAATAATAAATGGAATTGAATAGATTATATATTTTAGGTATGTTGGTTTTTTATGTTAAGCAAACCCAGATATATTGATATATTGATCCTCAACATTATTTCCTAAGTGCATTAAGAGCAGAGTCCTGGACCAGGACCAAAAACCCAGGCCATGGACGAAAGATGACAGAGGATAGGAAAAAGATGAGAGAGCAGAAGGAGGACAACAGAATGCGGTATAAATTTACATATTTTATTGAAAATTGAATAGCGCCAAGCAGGAGCAGCAGCAGCAGCGGCAGCAGCATCGGCGGCAGCATCAGCCACCAGCCACCAGTACCCCCAACAATAGCAAAAATAACAAAGTTAACAAAATCCAGAAGAGCATTCCCTCGCAACCCCTCGAATCGAGCGGGGATCCCCAAAGAACAAAAAGCAGCATGCAGAAAAGAATGAAACTTTTAATACGAAAGAAGCATTCAATAGAAGGGCGGCGAGCACAATAATAACAAAGAGAACAGCTCGGCGGCGGGAATGGATTTCAGGGGGGAACATGGCTGGATAGAGCGGAACCATAGCTAGATGAAAATATGACAGTAAGTTATGTGCCAAAGCCAAAGTCGAGCAGAAACCAGGAGCGGAAATGGCAACAGTAACAGAAACAGTAACAGAAACAATGCCAGAAACAGGAGTTTTGGCAAAAAAAAGAAGGAAAAACAGACATCGAAGTAAAAAATTTTCAAGAGTTGCAAAGGTACCCATGCCTAGGCACCGAATGGTAAATGTTCCTGTAAAAATTTTTAAGGTTATTTCCTTACAAGAAAATTAAGTGAATAATAATGATTTCAAATAACAAGGATTTTTGTATTAATTTAGAATAAATTATTAGCTTAACTTACAGGATAAATCAAATGTATTATTATTTGAGATACATAGATATTTGGTAATTTTAATAGAATTTAATAATAGAAGCAGGGTCTTACGAAATGACATTTTAATATAAATTAAAAAAAAAGTAAATATATTAATATATTAATATATTATATAAACTCTCAAATGGTTCTAGACTAATTTACATTATTAAAAACCTTAAAAGCTATCCAACTATTGATGATACCCTTTGCCAGGGCATGGAAACATTGCAATTTGTTGCGGGAAAATTTTCAAATGGGCGGCTCCGTGGCATTGGGGGCGTGGCCGTGGCGAGATTCCAGTTGGAAAAGTGCTGCTGATTCCAATTCTAGAGCGGATTCTGCGCTTGGCCTCGCTTACACGGAGATTCATTTCAAATCAATACACATAAAGAATAAAAGGTAGCAAAACCGCTGAACCCACACACGATTCAAAGGGGGGGTTCGGGCTGGAAAAATGGTGTGGAAAATTGTGTGGAAAATATGCTACTCTGTGCTATGGCCCTAGTGATTGTGTGTGTGTGTGAGAGAGGGCTTTCCCACTGCATCACATAATTTAGAAGCGTCGCCTGTCAATGTATTCGACCGACCGACTCTGGAGCGTCCTGCGAAATCCTGCATTCAATTTGGGAATCTATCTCAGGTGTCGAAACAATGTGAGATATTTGCCATGTGCCAGGCAGCCGTCATAAACTTGGCTTATGCATGCGGAATCAAAAATACGGCTCTGATCGAAGTAATCCGATGATTTGAATTCAGCCAGTTGATGGCTGGGACAAGAGCTTATTTAGCATAACTACATAAATTTCGCAGGAACTCGATAAAATGCTCTCCGCTTACATTTACATTTTAGAGATAAAGTTTTCAACTCAAATTAAATTCTCACTTCACTCTCTGTTTCATAAGAAATACATCAATTTATATAAAAATAAATAAACCCGCTCTTGTTTCAACCATTCTGGAATCCTTTAACCAAATCTGACAGCTATAAAACACCCGCACAAGCTCTGATTCTGCAAAAATTCCTGAAAACTTTTGCCCCCAGAAAGCAAAACACGAAAATCCCTTTAATATGCGGGATCAACCTTTTATTTTTGCAGCTATAAAACAACAAAGTAATGCCAGGTATGTCTGCTATGACACCTGGCCATGGAAACCGACCGGCAGCCAGACAGATTGCTCATACGCCGCGTTGGCCGCGACTCCCCCCGCTGCGATGTGAATTAATTAGCTTTATTCCGCAAGTTTTGCTGCTCTTAGCTCAACTTATCGATTGGCGTGGGGGAGAAAGAGATTTAAAGCTGCCACAGAATCTCCTTTTCTCCGTGGGCAAAGGTTCGGGTTTCGGTCTTAATGAAAACTCAGAATGGAACAACAACCACACAACACACACATTTACACGAAGAGAAAATCATTGCTATATTAATTAATAATAATAATTATTAATATTATTAATTATTGAATAAACTGTGCCTTTTAATTTGATTTAATTTATTTTCCTGACCTATGAGAGTTTAAAAAGGTTTTTACACAAGCCAGGCTTTTATTTAAATCATTTCCTAATAAGGCTTTAATTTTCCAAAATATTGTGAGTACATTAAGTGCGCATTCTTAACATCATTTAATGGACAATGACTGACTGACTGGACTGATAATGACATTTC